>JASKUP010000119.1:0-625165 GCA_030448955.1 Trichopoda pennipes | reverse complement strand
TATTTAGTTTTTACGATATTCTTCTTTGTTCCTACGTTTTGCCAGACAGCAACGTAAGTAAAATATTCTTACGTTGCTTACCATATGCTAGATTTAAAAAAATAAGTCAGTCTTAGGAAGTAAACAAAGAAGCTAAGTACTCAATAAAATAATAAGATAATTCAGGAACACCCTTTTCCATTTTCTTTAGCACTTTTAAATACGAGAGAAGAGAGAAATATATAGAATAAAGCAATGCTGATAATATTGATTCCTGTGGAATTCCAACAGTAACTTGTTTTGGAGACGAGAAAGTATCATTAATGGGGACAACAAGGAATGAAGTTTGCAACAAGTCTACATAATATACCTGAGTATATTATTTTAAAGCATTTTGTAAATTAGGCCGTTGTGCCAGACCGAGTCAAATGCTTTTCCTACATCCAATATATCAAGCCCCTAGATTGCTTTTTTCATTTGTTTATCTTTATTATATTTGTAAATCGATTAATTTCATGTATTGCACAATGATGCTTTTTAAAGCCAAATTACTCTCTTTCTAATATGGATGTATTTTCGATAACATCCTATAGACATTTTGGAATAATTTTTTCATATAATTCGCCAAGGTTATTTAAAATATGCCAATAACATTCAGGGCTCTGTTTAGGTTTATTTGATTAACAATTTGTTATTGTTATATTTTTTCCTGAAGAAGCTTTCCAAAGAAAAGCGAAATATCGTGAAGAAAAAAACTATATAAAAAAGATCTTAAAAAAGAAAAAAGATATTTATTGATTTAGAAATTTTATCTTTACTACATTTTTAGCAAATGGTAGAAATAAGCCTCACAGACAATATAAGATTAACTAGTTTTGCACAAATTCAAGAAGTAGTTATTGCATGTTACTGCTCATGAAAAATTAAATTAATTACAAAAGTCCCAACCACAAAAAGTCATATGTTAAGCCTATCCAACCACCGAAATCAACGCCAAAGCCGAATATTTATAAAAAAAATTAATGTTCTGCATTTGGTGGTACCAGAGTGTTTTTTATTTTTATTATGAGTTGTTGATATCTTACGATCGATTCGTTGGAAGTAAGCAATCAGTCGACCAGACACGAGGCCATAATCTTCCGACACTCTGCCACATGTTACAAGAGCGGTCAAAAACTATTTAGAAAACAGTGGATGGGAAATTTTGCTTCACTCGCCTTATAGCCCAGAACTTGCCCATTCTGACTGCCATTTATTTCGATTTTTATTAATAAAAAGTATTATTTTATTACAAAACTGTTCTGTTTTAGTTTCTTCTTTTTACTTTTTGTAATAAGGTTTTTCGTCAGCATGCTCAATTTTTTTTAATATCTAATTTCGCTGGTTTATTTCTTCTTGATCACAAAAACTGTCTTAAAAATATTTTTTTTTGCTTAAAATAACCAAATATTAGATTTTGTTTGTTTATAGGGGTAGTATCTATTAACACAATGAAATAACCCTAATAAACAAATTACAAAAACACAACACACTTTCATTTAAAACAAAACAAGTTATTACAAGACAAGCTAGAAGTTATTACGTTTCTAGCGCGTGCCGCGTACACCCAGTTTCTAAAGTAATTTAAATTTAAACAGCCTAATTAAATACAGGTATTTACATGTCAATTTAAAAATTATATTATTTATTGTTACGAAGAAGATTTAAAAGAAACTAATTATCGGTAAAAAAAAAAGTTCACGAAATGACTTATTGTGTATTTTACAAACTGTGTAGTTTTCGAAGAAATCATATACACAAAAAACAACAATATGATTGTAAAAAATTCTATGAAACAAGCTAAACAAAAGAAAACAACAACAACAACTAACCCAAAACAAAATAAAACATACAACCAAACAGGCACCTGTACTGAATGATGATAACAACAACAATATGGGATAATGTTAAAGTATAAAAATCTTATATATGCGAGAACCGCTTCAAGCAGATATATAAGCATCACTTGCTTGCAAAAGAAATTAATTTAAGTTAAAACATCGTTGAGAAAATTTAACAAAATAATAAAGTATCTTTCAGACGTTATAGTGATGAACCATGGCGTTTATTTTGTGTGCATTAAAAGTGAAAAAATCGTTTAATTTAATTTAAAACTTTCAAGTGCTGCGTTATAATTTTGCAATAAAAGAATTCAATATAGGAAAACATTTATTAAAACGAATAAATGTAACAATATACAATAGTTTGAAGCAAAAGTAATTTCAAATCACATCAATTTAAAGTTTTTGTGTTCTTAATATTACCTTCTGTCTGACTTATGTTTTCTTTTCAAACATTTATTTATAGCGTTATTATTTTTATCGGGCTGAATGTAAGGCACCGCAACTAGCTTTTCAACATACCAATAGTTATTTCAACTGCATTATGAGTTTTTAATAAATTTTATTTATATTAAAAATAAAATATAATCTTGACATATTTTTTACATTAACAAACTAGCTTGTTTGCAGCAGCTACGAGTGTTCCAAGAGCACACTTCAACGAATTGTGTATTTACTAAAAAACCTATGTTTTAAAAACCATATGAAATAACATAAAAATATCAATTTGTTTTATTAACACAATATAGTATTTTATAGTGAAATCTTTTTTTAAAAGACGTATTAGATATTCATTCAGTCGTTAGAACAGAATTTCAAATAATACTCAGACGAAATACTATTGGGGTAATTTTAGTTGTCATAAAGAAATTCTTAAAGTTTATTGTTTTAATTCTAAATATTTTGTTAAGACATTTTAAATGTTTATTCAAAACTAACTAATTAATTTTGATGAATTTTAAAGCATTAACTCATATGCATTTATTAGCTATTTACAATTTTTCTTTTTCCGAATCACATATTAAATACTTTCACAGACTATACGAAAATAGAACAAAAAATGCCCCTACTTAAACGTGACATAAGAAGCACTTAAAATTTGTTTAACTTTTTTTGTAAAAGAACCCCCACTCTGGTGAATGATTAAAAAAATTTAATTATTCTGTAAGAGACTATTAAAATTATAAACAGAAACAGAATTTAGTATAGTAATGTATGGCATGGCAAAAGAAATTTAGTTCTTGACCACTACAACATCAAATACCAAATACCAAAAAAATAACAAAATAATGTAAGTAAGAAAATTAACGGGTTTTCCAACAAGAGACATTTTATTTATAATTGATGAAATCGCAGAGTGTTAAGTTGTGTATGTACATCAACAGCAAATACTAAATATAAATGTAAAAAGAGCACTAAATGGTAACCACTCCGCTTGTTTTGCGGTAACAATTAAGGTATTTTTTACTCCAGAATACTTTCAAATGTATACACTCGAATCTATGTAATTACTTAAATTGGATAAGCCTTCAACAATAAAATGACATAAAAAATCTATTTTAATATTATTACAAATAACTCAATACTATTTTAAATTTGAATTGTGTTTTTTTTTCAGAACAAGACATTTGTATGCACTTATTTATTTTGCATATCATACACATGGGGTCATGCGAATAGAGTCGATTTTAATGCCCATAAGATATGTGTGTTGGCATAAGTATTACGGAACCGGAAGCTTTTGATGTTCTTGAAAATCCAATATGATATTCGATGGAATAAGCACATTTTTCTAGTTCCCAAAAAAGCTTTCAAGTATCACGGTTTTTTTTGAAAGGGTGTAAAAGATACTTCACTCCATCCAAACCTCCTACTATTTCCACCACCTATATCCCTCCAACAATGGAATATAAATTTCATGTATGGGCAGTCGCCCTAAAGTCTATTGGAAATGGCCAAATGGCTTATTGGGGACAGTAGGGTATCCAACTCTATTGATTCTATAGAGCATCGATGCAATGTGGGTTGCATTTCACTCTTTTATCATTACTACAGTGGTAAGTGCTCTAATGAAATTAAGGAACTTGTTTGCTTTACTCGCTCGTTTTTACGTTTAACACCCTTTTCGTTGAGAGTCCATCCAGTTGATGTTGATTGACCAGTGAATCACACTATATATTACAGAGAAAATTCCTTTTTTTTAGCAGAACAGTCCGTACGTGGAAAGGAATGAAAGGAAAAGCCTCATTTTCAATATAGGAAAATTCATCCCCTTAGCACTGGTCCGAAAACAAAATATATTGTATTGATAGCACTAAACTGCTTTTTGCCTCCAACTTGAAATTAAATTAGTACTACTACTACGAGTAAATGTGGATGGACAACAACCTGCCGTCTTGTCACTTTTGCTGTCATCAAAAAAAATAATCTCATTTACGCACATGTATTTTAATTTTGAAAAAAATCAGTAGCGTGTACAAATGCAGTACAATTTCGTTTACGAAAAAAAAGTTTTCAAATATTATTACATACTTTTACATACTGTAATAAATTAAGTTTTTTGCTTCTCTCGTTTACTGCTGTTATTGAGACTATTGTGACTTGTGACACTATACGATAGTATACCAGCACAAATTTGCTTTATTTTAAAAGAATAAAATTAGTTTTCTGTAAAAATGAACCCAAAAACTATTTTCCAAGAAGAACAATACACATACAATTTAGCTCTTTGCATATTTCATTTATGTCATTAAACCGATTGCCACTCTCATGTCCTAGTTTTTATGTCCACGTTTTATTTTGACAAACGTTGAGTTTAAGTGACATCAAGCGTATTTTTAGCCAAGCAAAATTTTATTTTAAGATCAATCAAATTTGTGGCAATCACCCAAATCCTTTTGATTGGATAAAAATTTTAATATCACAAGCCTAGCAAGAGTTTTTTAACACCATTTATTATTTATAATGAATTAATTTAGGTCAAGGCTAAAAAATATAAAGACATATCGTTTATTATAATTTCAACAGCTCCATTGCCTTAATTTGACAGCCAAAAACCTTTTTGTTGCAAAATTTTTACTCTTGGAAATTCCCCAAACACTTTCCCTTTTTTTTAAGTTTTCTTTTAAATTGTTTGCATCTACATACATATATCATTGACAGCACATACATATATAAACGCCAGTGGCTGACCTCAATCTAGAAACCTCAAAAATTTAAATAAAATCATAGCAGAATCATTTTATCTGTAACCATAAACTTTGAGTGAAAACGCAACAACAACAAAAATTATAAAATCTTATGTTTACACAAACGAAATTCCCAGCTGAAAAGACTTGTTTTACTTTACATTTTATTCTTAATCATGAATATGGTAGAAAATAAAACGAAAATTTTGTGCACATCCTTATTTCTTTGGAAGAAAGAAAAAGTTTGCTGCAAAAGAGTTGAAAAAAAAATATACAATAAACCATGATGAAATTTTATTTAAAACGAGCAACTGGGCTATATTTTCCTATGCCAAATATTTAACGCCAACTACAACAAATAAATATATTGTGCAAAAAATTGTAATACTGTTGTTTAAGTTAACATTGCAAGAAACCTTACACAGACATGCTTACAAGTGTATAACTATACATATGGATGAACTCTCAAAATGCCTTTGGGACGATCGAGGCTGAAAGATGGAGAAAACTTGACACGGTATTGTGTATTGGTACCACTGTCATTGAAAATTTTGAAAATTTTTCCTTGAAAATTTTGGGTTTTGTAAATAATTGTTAGGTTTAAGTAACAGAATAAGACACTAATTAGAACTACGGCGCTACCACGTTACCCTGGTGTAGTCGCACAATGCCCAGTGTTTAATTCGCAGCTGATTTTGTTGATGGCACATCGTAAATAAATGCAGCTAAGTATTCAACAGATTACTAAAGCTAATGTTAATATTGCTCATCGTATCTGCTCACCGGTTGTACTTCTTTTTATTAATTTATTTATTAACTTAGTCTATGATGTACAGACTAAAACATTTGCTTAAAACTGCTTGTTCAAATAAACAATTACAGTACGCTTTACAAAATCTAATAATAAAGAGTAATCAATAAATCTATATAGAGTATTAAAATCTTTACAAATTCTTCGAATTGGATCCGCATTTGAAAAATTATTTCGGAAGAACTGTAAGAACAATGGCTGATAACATCGAATTGATCGAAGCGGAACATTGAAACAAATGTTGGAAATCTGGAATTTGGCTGCAATTTTTCCATCAATTAAACTTTTCAGCATTGCCAATCTAATTAATCTTAGCCTGCAGCGATAAGATGTAAAATGAACTGTAGACTGCCATGTTAAAATGTTTTGTTTTGTAGGGGCGAGTGAACTCATTAGTCCACCTTTTAATGATAGCAAGTACACCTCTAGCTTTATTAACGGTCACGTGTATATGAGTTAATCTGCTGTGTCTTCAAAATTCCCAAATCCAAAATGGTATCCCAAATTTAGAGTAACATCACCCTTATTTTACGAGAAATAAATACGCTTGCAATTCCGTAGTTTAATTTTACTAAGTTTACAATGCACCAACTTTCAAAGCTATTCAAGTCAGATTGATCATAACTGAAGAGAATTTTGAAGAATTAGATAACGTTTGGGCGATCATTAATAAAAAGTGAAAATAAAATTGACCCAATATCACTGTCTTGGGGTACTCCAGATAAAACTGAGATATCTTAGGTATTGTTTCTAAAAAGGACACATTGTTTCTAAACAAACAGATATGATCGAATCCATTTAAGGGCATTCGTAGTGAAAGCCGTCAAACTCAATTTATGCAAAAGAAATTTATTTTGTTTGGGTACGGTTTTCCGTCGACCCTCGTCAAATTTGGCTTGTGAACAAACCGGTTTCGGCCGTTTGCCATCTTCAGTGTTCTTTTCGTACTAGTTGCGTTCTATTGTCAGTTGTGTTTATATAGTTCGTGTCTCCCTTCATGTTATTGCGTTCGTCACTTTCTGTCTTTTTTGCCTACATCTCTCTCTCCTTATTTTATTTGTCTCTTTTTACTTAATTTGTCGCTCCCTTTTTCATTCGTCTTCTTTCCTAACTAAATTCTTTTACGATCATGCTTGTTGTCCGTTTTTGTTTATGTGTGAACCTATTGGGTTTTTTTCTTTTTTCCGCTTTTATGTGACATAATAATCTGTAATTGTACGTTTATGATGTTCTTTATTGCCTTGGTCTTGCGCACCTGCGTAACGATTTTGTGCTGGTGTAGTGTTTGTTTTCCTGTAAAAATGTTTCAACGGTTCAAATATTGTGTCCGAAGCAGTGTTTATTTGTTCATTTATTATTCGTCCGTCAAATGTTTTTTGTTTGTATATTTCCATGTTTTCTAATACATTTAGTCTCCTTCCTTTGTGCTGTGTGTGAAGCAGTTAAACCGTTGTCTTAATATGTCCTGGTGTACATTTGTTGTTAAATATATGGTTCGCAAAGTTTGATTCTGGAGTTGATTTTGGTTCTCGTAGTTTTTTGTTATAGTCCGTAATGTGTTCCCTAAATCTGGTCTTAATTTTTCGTCCTGTTTGCCCGATGTAGCTATAATGGCATGTACAAGTTAATTTGTACACTCCTTGTTTGTCTAGTATATTTGCCTCGGTTGTTTTATTCCGTAGTATTCTGCCTAGGTTGTTTCTTGTTCTGAATGCGGTATTGATGTTGTGTTTTCCAAAGAATTTCGCCAGTTTGTACGTTGATTTTCCCATATATGTTAATGTAGCCCATTTTTTTCCTTCCTTCTCCTGTTCTTTGTTCGTTCCAGTTTGTTTTTTGATGTTATCTACGAGGCGCTTTTTGTATCCGTTGTTTTCCGCTATGGTGTATATTGTTTCCATTTCCTTCATATACATTTGCCGTGTTAGTGGTGTTCTCTCGAGTCTTGTTATTAACTGCCTGATTGCTGCGTTTTTGTGTTGCTGTGGATGATTTGATGAGTTGTGTATTATTGTGTCCGTTGCTGTTGGTTTCCTGTATATTTCATATTCGATTCTGTTCGAGATTATGTTCCTCTTGATCGTTAGGTCCAGATAATTAATTCCCCCCTCCTCTTCCTTTTCCATTGTAAATTTTATGTCCTTGTGTCTTCCATTCAAGTAATCCAGAATTTGCTCATCGTTATTTCCTTCTAGTATACATATGATGTCGTCGACATATCTTGCGTAGAATATTACTCCGAAGTTGGTTTTTAATTCGTTTACGTATTCCTCTTCGAAGTTCTGCATAAATACTTCCATAAGGGTGGCAAATGTTGGATTTCCCATCCCTAGTCCTGTTATCTGTCTATATATATATTATTATTAAATTTAAAGTAATTCTGTTCTAGTGTCGCTTTAGTGTGCCTGTAAGTTGTATTGCCAGTTCCTTGTTTTCCGTTTTGTTTTTTACTGTCCTATGAACTATGTTCAATGTATCGTACCCAAAGAAAAGAAATTTTTACCCCGTCGGAGTATCCAAGCACATATCAAAGAAATTAATATTAACTTTGTCAAATTAATTACTAAAGCCCCTGTAAACATCATCTGTTTGCTCACTTCTGACGAAACCCTGATTAATTATTGTAGTAAAGTGCAATAAGTTGGTAACAGGTTTTTCGGAAACCATGTTGATAAGGCGACAAAACTAAGGATGTGTGATGGCACAAATAATCCAATACAAGTTTTTCGAAGAACTTTAGTATTATGCTCAGCTTTGCTATTCCTTTGTAATTTGAAATCTCGGACCAAGTTTTAAAAGTTGAATAGTTGACAATTCTCTCCAAAATTTAAGAAAATATCCATGTTGTAACCATATTGTACTGTTGAGAACAAAATCAAACTGCCTAATATCTTAAGGAAGATTGAAAATAAAAAGTGATTTTGTTTTCGAAATGTTTGCTGAGGTTTTGTACAGAAGTGTTTTTGATTTTGCTTTTTGCTGGGTTGGTGATATGAAAACTCTCATTTAATCAATTTGGCTTAAATTTTCTATAAAAAATTTGGGGTAAAATACACCGATGAGCTATATAAGTAGCAGTGAAATGGCCCTATGTATATGCTTTCACCCACAATAATACATTTTAAATATTATATTTTTGGAATAGTAATTTTATGAGAATGTCATAAAATATTTATTTTTTAAAGAAATCCTGCACAAATTAACGTAGATTAAGTTAAAGTGGCTGTTCGAGAAGTAAAATATAGAATTTGAATTGCCACCAAACCCAAACGGATCGAGAGATTACTACAAAAGTTTGAAACAGTATATAAAAGAGACTTTTATACCAAACTCTGTTGAATTTTGATGTAATTAATAAATTATGTTAAAAATTGGCTATGTTTGGATAGGTCTGGAGGGTGAACCGTTGCAATATTTGACGTAATTTTTCTTTTATTCGCATTTGCTATAGATTGTCTTCAAAATAGTTAAAATAGTACCGAGGTAAGTCTCAATTGTGTAAATAAAAAAACCATACCACATTTTTGGAATAAGTGGAAAAAAACACCATTTTTCATTTTTCTAATTCAGAGGTTTGTATTTTTCGAATGAAACATGTTATCGAAACCAAACTTACTGCTGTTTTATTATAAATTTTATCAATTAATTATTCTATGACAATCAATTATTTCTTCCAAACTAAACGACGTAACCTAGACATGTAGGCATATTTTTTTGTAGATATTTTCAAGGTTCAAAAACTCTTAACAGTTGAGTAATAAATAAACTTTTTATGACATTTCCAGAAATTTTATGCCCGAGGTATAAAAGTTTGGGGGCATACCCAGAAGACCCTCCTTCTAGAAGACCGATCTTACTTATCTTCACTCAAAAGTACCTCTGCTTAACTCCTGTGAAATTTTGTTGGAACAATGGTAAGTAGTTCAAGAGCTACCGAATTATTTCCAACAGAAAAAGTTTTCAAACCACTTTGGTTCCTTTCAAATGCAGCACAGCCCTAAATTTATAAAGGCATATTCGAGTGGTAAATCATGTATCGATGCTAAACATCTTGTTTTAGTATGGTTAACTTGTTAAATGTTGAGAGAGAGTGTCATTTTGCTGAAAGAACATAGCACTAAATATGATAATCGCGGACGTGGAAAACTGGGAGATTGCATTACTCCACACAAAAATCTACGTATTATTTGTTTAAATGGTCTAGTGCCAATACAAGCATGCAAGTAATACATGTAACTTATATAAATGGAGTAGGTATTTTACACAATTGCTGCCATTAATACCGTATAAAGAATAGGTGCCCCTGTAGGCTAGTAGGTAGTGTACTAGCTTGTCAGTATGGGGGTTGTGGGTTCGATTTCCAACGAAGACCTTGGTTTTTTTCACTACAAAAATAAAAATTGACTGTCGGTGGGGCTGCTCAGCGATGAAGGCATAGTCACTGGTCGCGGTGCTGTCTTTATACGGCAGTTAATTTCCGACTATCCTTCTACTTTCACCACCTGTTTCATCTCTTCTCTATCCCTTTCCTTAAGAATGTAGCACGGTACTTGACTAAATAGGCATTGTTGCCTGAAGTGCTACTTCTCTTAAAAAAAAAAAAAAAAAAAAAAAAAAAAGGCGCAAAACTGTCTAACTGGTAAATTTATTTCCCCACAATCTTTGACTATATGTTTAAAACTGTAAAAATCCGATATTCAAATTTGTTTATCAAAGAAAAATTTTAAAATTATTAAAAAAATTCTTTTTGATTCATTGTGTTTTACTTTTAGTAATGTTAAAAAGTATTTTTACTATACTTGATTCTCCTATAAATGCCAGATTATAATGCACTATTGCATTTCTTTTTTTTTTATGCCGGAAGCCTGAACACTACATATCATTGTTAAAAGCTTTTCGCAAGTTTATACGCAACTATAAATTACAAAAAATAATACTTTTACTATTTTGTTTTTGCTTATGATTAAAAAAATTTTCAAAAAATATTATTTTTCGTAACACAAACCAAATAATTGAGAATAAAATTTATTATAACTAAATCAACAATTTTTCTGGCTGAGGTTCACATTTATTTAAATTTATAATATATATATTGTGGTCTCTTATCGTTTTTTCGAGTACGTGGGCTACTCTGTGCTTCATGTGTTCTTGTGTAACTTAGTGTGTAACTTAATGAAGTCGCCTCGGCATTTTTAATATGTGTTTCAATCGTTCTCTATATCTTCAAAATATAGATTATCTTTTAATCCTTTTTCCATTTGTTTTGTCTTGTTGTCACTGAATCGCATATCTGTTAAGTTTTAGACACGTGTGCTAGATTTTTTAATTTGTTTATTGAAACATCATTGGTAGCATTTTTTTATATATTTGGGCATACATTTCTGTCCTTGATCGGTTTGTTATTTGATTCAATGCACAAATCGCTTTTAATGCTTGATGCATCGTTTAACTGCATGCTGCGAATGAGGTGCTTTGCTTTGTTAATTTCACATCATAACAGAAATTAAAGTTTGAAAGCCAAAAAGAAAATAGAATATATGAGTATTAATTTATATCCTTTTGTTAAATTGATATGTCCTTTCTAAAGCCGATCTTTATTAATATATTGTGCTTAACACTAACTGCAAGGTTTTACTCGTATTTAGTCATTTCACTTCTGTAAAATCAACTAGGCCATAGAGACTACAATACTCCTTTCATAATACTTGGTTACTTTTAGAAGAATTTCCATCGAAAAAGTCGATACTAATTATGTGGTTAAAACTTGAAACATGTTCGCATATAAACAAAGAGTTTTTACTTTGAGTTTTATTATAAAACATTTTTTGTTAAAGAAATTTTGTATTATTTGTTTAACACTTGATAACCTTTTTTTTAAATTAACTTTATTTTATTAGTATTTGGCTGTATTTTTTATTTTTTTATTACGTTTGGTAATAAAACTGAGAGTAAAAAATTTACGTGTGATAAAAGTTAAAAGATTAGACAAATAAATATTCTTGTTTAGATCTAACTACGATTTTTCTTAAATAAAAATAATATAAAAAAACCCGTGAACGTTTGGAAACTTTGCTTGGTATTGTAAAATAATAGTATGAAAGAAAATTGTTCTATTGGGAATATTAAAAGTCATAAAACACTTGCTGTCCTGTACTGAAATTCGATTTCTTATTAAAGCAAATAAACATAAACTGAAACACTCAAAAAAATATGTCAGTATTGAAAATAATAATTCGCGAAAGTAGAAGTTACCAAATTTTAAAAATACGTTGTGTTTTATTAAAATGAATTCTTAGCTACAATTATGAAACTAAAAGTTTTTTAATTTAATTTAATCGACTTCAGAAAAGGAGATCTTCTTTTTGATTTTACACTTCGGAGCTCCGCCATTAAAAAGAAGTTAATTGCTTACAGATTGATTCTATTTAGATGTTCATTTTTTGGATAATAGGAATAGGCAGCGTCACTAAATTACATACCTGTTTGTCTATATCGTTTCAGCCAAGGATCAGAAACATAAAGTTGCCACAAAGTGTTCAACGCTTCACCTCCCAAACTCGAACATTTAAAGGGCCTATAGCTCTCGTGTTTTAATTTATATGACTATACCGATTCAAGCGATAGAAACTTTATAGACAGACATCTAAAGCTTATATAGAATTTGAGCTACTTATAATATTTATAAGTAAAAAAGTAGAAGCTAAAGGGTTTCTCCAGCTAAAAAAAAATTTATAAATATTAATTTTGATTTACTATATTTGCAAAGCATAACTTCAAACTTTCTTTGGTAGAACATACAGTCTTTTATCGCGACTTTAAAAGCTTGAACTGCAATGTGCTTCGTGAAAGCGTCTCTTGTGTTGATTGGTTTTAAATATTACTACATGCCAACAGTTGATCAGCAGGTAGTATTTTCTGAGAACAACATTCAACATCTATTTGATGAAACGATTCCACTAAAGTCCAAAATAATATCGGGTAGAGAAAAACCATGGTTTTCTATCAATATAAAGCGTCTAATTGATATAAGTATCCTGCTTACTCAAGGTAAAAGTGATTTAGATCTTCAAGCTTGAAGATTGAATTTAAGACGGCAAAAATTTGACTCTGCGTAGGCTCGAGATACATTCACTAGGAGTTGGTAGAAAAGAGAGCTCAAGTATTTGTCAAGCCGCCTGGTAAAAAGAATTTTCACAAATGTAATTTTACAACCAATAGATCATATTTGGGTATGATTTTACGTCAACCCGCTTCAAATTTGGTTTGAAGCGGGTTCGGCTACATACCATCTTCAGTGTTCTTTTTTTCTCTATACTAGTTGCATTTTATTGTCAGCTATAAGCATATATCAATAGACCATCTTACTAAAATTTTTTAATAATAATCCCAACGACAACTTTTACAATGTATTTTAATTCGCTTGTGTAAGCCAATATGTTAATTTAAGTTTAAATTTGGTCAAGTCGAATGTAGTGGGCTATGTTAACATACACCCTGATTTTGTACAGTCATTGTTGCCTGTAATCTTGCCCAATATAACATATTTATTTAACATTATTATTATGACTAACATTTTTCCGTCAAAATAGAAGTAAGCCAAAACTCTACCAATTCCTAAAAATGACTCGGAATTGCCATCTTGTGCTTTTTATCTAAGGCTTTTGAAAAAAATTTTCGTAATTAAATGCCATATTAAATGTAATATCGAAAATAATGCTTTGTTCTTTCAGGAATTCATCGAAATCGCGGCTGTGTTTCCGCTCTATACGATGTAAACTTCTTCCTGGCACTCTAAGAAATTTGACATGATTGATCATGGCACTCTCTGCATGAAACGTCGACACTTTTTTACACGACTGCTATCTTCATACCCCTGTAGGCGTTCGCAGTTTATGTTGCTAAACAAACTTCAATCTTCAGTATCACATTTATCTGGGGGTGTGCCTCAAGGATCAATCTTTGGAATAACTCCGTTCTACTATTTATGCTAATGATTTACCTAAGTAGATTTCACACTGCAGACGAAGTGCAACTATGTCTAAGCAGTCTAGGCGCCTCCATTGCTGAAAATATTTTAAGACTGAATGAGGAATTGAATTGAATTTATTGCTGGGCAACTGATAATGGATTTTGTTGAAATCCTCAAAGTCAAAGCCTATTATAATTCGTAAGAAAATTATTAATCATGTTGTCGTCTTGATGTTTTAATAAATCGAGAAAAATATCTATTGTATATGCTGCCAAAAGCCTCGAAATAATAATCAATAGCAGTCTTATTTGGACAAAACATGTTAACTCACTTGTGGGTCAAAGTTACACTATGCTGAGATGTCGTTACATCACTATACCTCTTTTATTATAAGGCAACAAACTTCTTGCAAAATTTTATCTTGTGTACTTTTTGCAGTATATGACTCTACTGGTAAAAGAAAGCTAAACGTCTTATACAACAATATCATTAGATATGTTTACGGATTGAAAAGAAATGATCATGTTTCCTAATTTTCTTCAAAGCTATATGAACTTTCATTAAAAAACCTCCTTAATATTGCTGTGCCTTTATTTCTTCATAAAATCTTTTTTCAAGAAATGCTGCAAGATCTTATTATAAGATCATGTTTGCCAGATCAGTTAGGGTGAAAAGGATCATAATTCCTATATACTGTTCTTTGTATCTGAATGGCATGCATCGTGTCTCTGAAATGTCCTTCCTCAAGCATAACAAATTAGTAGCAATGCAAAAGCTTAAAATAGTTTTATTCTTCTTATTTTATTAATTTATAGCAACTTTTAACTAAATATATGCATAAAGTCCTTGTATTTGCCGTCTTAACTTAAATAAATAAATAATTATTCCTGTATAAGATTGTTTCTTTTTGTGCAGTTTGTGAAGGTAAATAAATAAATAAATAATGTGTCTTAAATATGACTGATTCCGAACTGAAATTTGTTTTGTTTTTATATTTACCTCCGATACTTGGCGTTACTTTACACAGTTTTATTTTTTTAAATTATGAACTTTTCTTTTAAGATAATTATTGCTCTTACATGTTATCAAATCTGAAAGTCTTTAAAACGCTGATTTTTGTTTGAGTGTTTTGACAATGAGAAGCAGTGCACAATTAAATTTTGAGGTTTTTATTTTTTTCTACACCCACATGAACCTTAACATTTTTATGATATCAATTTAATATCTTAAGTGAACTTTGGCATTTCTCTGGATATCAGGAACAAAACAATTTTCTCTGACAACTTAAGCAAATAATACAAGACCATAGAGGTTATTTTATTCTCAAAAGAAATAGACATAACAATTTTATGTCTATTATGATTGTGATACTTTATAAATTAGCTGACTTATAACGGTAGAAAAAGCAAGCAATTATAAATCTAAGACAGCTAAGACAATCCAAAAAGATATATATGTCAAAAATATTTCTTTTATAGAACAGAACTATAATAATTTTCCTTTGGAAAATATTCCAATTTAAGATATGTGGAAACCTGATTTTTCCTCCAAATATCATTTTTTTATTATAGCAGGATTTATCAGGATTTTATTTTGTTAGCTTCTTTGGCTTCCATACCTAAAGCATAGTGATAATAGCATTGACGTTGCTTTTATCACTACAATGTCAGTATTTCATTAATTTAACGAATATCAGAATCGATTTAAGAAGACCTGGTGTATATCAAAATCTAGCTATTTCGCTATAAAATCTTTCACATATAGAAAGAGAAAAAAGCGGTTTTATAAACATAAAGTTAAAATTAAAATTGTATTTGCTGCATACATTCTTCCCTTTTGAACCTTAAATTATATAAACTTGAAGTTTGCAACAACAAATAAGAAATAAGTACAAAAATAAAATTCAATTGTGGTCCATAAATAATCAGAAACCATTCAGTTCTATCACTCAGATTATTTATTGTTTTAATTTTTTAAATAACTTAACGTTTCTTTTATTTAATACTTACTTCATAACACAAACTATTATCGAAGTCACAATATGCTATCTATTAGAAAGGAAGATTTCTAGGGTTAACACCATAACAAAGTCGGATAAATATGTAAACCATTTCACAAAATAATAATTAATAAGTTAACATTTTTAACGGTTGAGACAGTTTGTATTCGATTCGGAATCAATATACGTCGAAATATTATTCGACAAACTCAAAGGTTATTAAATGTATATCAGGGCTCAATACTTAAAGTGAAGCAAATTTGTCTATGAAACTTCAGTAGCTGCTAGAAAGATATTTAATTGGTCGTAACATTACACTTCAAACGAGATTGTTATTAAATTTGTTATAAGGTAATTAAAGCGTTAAAGAGATATCTGACACGCAACTCATTCTTGTCACACATACCTGATTTGCCACGTAGCGTATGTGTCCACACATTTGATTTGATTGCATTTTCAGGACTGGTCCCAGAGCGCATCTCGATATTAATGGGTCTATTAAGCTCATATGAAGCCGCAGCAATCTCATCGTCATTACATGTGTCACCGGGGGTAAAAGAGAGCGCAGTTCCCTAAAAGGCTAGCAGGAGCCAACTGGACAACTCCACTTTATTTCCACGGAAAATAAAGCTCTAGAGTTCAGCTTTTTGGCTTGAGGTTGGCCCTTCGAGAGCATTGTGGTTGTTGCGTTTTCGCCGCCCTTGTTTGAGTTGTGTGTGTTGGATCATTCACAATGAACACAATGAAAGGTCTTGGTTCAGTGAGCATGCTTGCGGTTGTGTTCTGAAATCCAGCTAGTTACTGACGTAAATTTTATAACGCATGAAGCAGAAGGAAATAAACATTTACACATGCTTATATTTGTAATTGTAATAGTCATAAAAATTTAAAAATGCTGCATGTAAAATGCATAATTGTGTGCACAATAGCTTTAAATATATCCAAAATAAAAATATCTGACTAAGAAGAAAATACGCAAAGAAATGTGTTTTAAGTAGTTGCAATAATTTTTCCCAGCTTCTTCTTTAGCACTGGCTATACACAGGATGTGAAAACTTACAATTAGTTAAATACATTAAAGATTCAGAAAGAGACATTTTAGAAATAGAAAAATATCGCTTCTTACGCAAAATTATTCGAGGGAGTTGTACAGTTCGTTGAATTGAATTGCTACATAATAGTTAAATGTAGAAACTTCGTTATTATCAGTTGCATATTTTATATATTTTAAAAGGAAATACAGCTACAAGTCAAGGAATTACACACTCGATCTGAAGCCTGCCAATCACATTTAGACTAACGTTTAACACAGAGCTAATCATATGTTCTACATATTCCTAACTTTAATTATTTATATTTCTGTTGTCACTTTCCTGATTTCAGCTATAAAAAATTATAAAAATTTTAAGCAAATCAGCAGAGAGTTTTAGTTCAACAATTCTCGAAGTGCTTATAATTTTCACAGTATA
Source organism: Trichopoda pennipes (assembly GCA_030448955.1). Taxonomy (NCBI): domain Eukaryota; kingdom Metazoa; phylum Arthropoda; class Insecta; order Diptera; family Tachinidae; genus Trichopoda; species Trichopoda pennipes. The sequence goes on along the minus strand of JASKUP010000119.1, from coordinate 607,870 downwards.
AATTTTTTATTTTTGTAATGTTTTTTAATAATTCATCTTAAATAAATAATATTATTTAATACTTGTGTTCATGTTTTTGCTTATACGGTTTCCAAAAAAAAAATTTTACTAATAAAAGTATTTCCACCCATGAAATTTATAGTATCATAAATTTAATTGGACAGTGGTCATATGTAAAAAATACCACAAAAACCATTTATTAAACATTAATTCGCTTGTATATTTTTGGTGAAAAGCAATTTAAGTAAATGAGCATTAACCTTAAATTAGAGTATACAAATGAATTTGTGAAAAAATATTTAAAATTTAATTGTTGAATTTATTATTTAATTTTAATTCTTAAATTTATAACAAGCACGAGGGCAAAAGGTGTTTTCGGATATAAAATAACAATGCAGTTGTCTTTCTACAACGGATGAAGAAAATATTGACTTTTCTCTATAAAATAACATCACCTATAAAAATGCCTATAATTTCTCATTTTATATTTTATACTTGCTTTTTTATACTGTAAATGGCAGTACGATTACTGTAAAAACTTAGACCGCTCCCTATAGTTGTTGAACACACAAGATTGTGCAGTCAAAATAAGTCTCTTAATATGAGTGCTTCTACTATGTTTTATAATACATATTTTATTGAATGTGGAAATAAACATTCTGTTTAAATTTCAACTGTTTGTCTATAGCGTTTAAAGTTATTGCCATATAAATCAAATTTAACAATAGAAATATATTTTAATGTGCAATTTATAATAAGTGTACTTGCTTTTATAACATACGTAGCACTCTACATTACGTGTTATATGTGTGACTATAAAAAGTCAAAAGTTAAAATCTTATAAGTCAAATTAGGACAACTATGGGGATGCCCTTTAACATTTAAGTTTATGTTTTTATTTATATCTATTTTTAGCAGCTATAGCGATATCACCTGTAGGATAGCAAATGGTAAAACTTGAAGTAGGAGGTATACGAAAATCATGTGTTATATAAAAACTCCCTTAAATTATAAAACTACTAGCGTTCTCGTGACTGCTTCGCAAGCCATTTGTGGTTTGTTTTTATTCTGCAGCGTTATTTTTTGTGTCCACCAAAAAATTCAATCATTCAAGAAAATTAGTCAGAAAGAACACAGTTATATTTTTCGTTTTTATGTTTTTAATAATTTTATCTTTTTCACAATTCAATATTTTTGCGTGCTTCTATAATACGTCTTAAACTATTGCAATGCTTTTACATATATGACATTCTTCGATCGATTTTGGTTCGCGATATAGACAAACAAGGCAGTTGGTTTATTAACACGTGAACATGATACATATAATTGACCGTGCGAAAAACAGGTATAATTGCAGCAGCAACACGTATGGGAAACTGAAGTCGTTTAAAATCAAAAATCATAGGAATGCGTGGTATCGACACATCCTCGCCCTTTTATTTTCTTTTTAACATTTTTGCTTCAATCACATTTTTCATGACTTTTTTGACTACTAAACGTATCTCATTGCAAGGTCGTGGCTGGCAGATATTTCTATGCAAAATAATTGGTACACCAACTTTCATTTGTATATGGTGGGGCGGCAGTGCATAATTTACAACATCGTCTTGATTGGTAACAGAGTTAACCGATTTGTAGGTAAAAATTTCCCCTGGAATGTCATTCAAAATTTTCACATTCATATCCGAAAGATCTGCATTTTTTGCAGCTAAGATATTTAGATCTGTATTGCCATCACATTCAGCGGAAGCACACACACACAGTAACGTACAAGCGAACACACAATTCATTTGATACAAAACGTTGAGTCGAAGTATGCAATGGAAAAAAAATTTTGATTTTTTTGAAAAATTTGTGGACATGAAACAACGATACAAACTAGCGAACGACCATTACGAAGATACTGTGAAAATTTGATGGAAATCCGACGACGCATCTCGTCAAACACTGGCAACCAACGGACACCTATTTTGAGCTTAATTTTGGTTATATTTTTAAATAATGTAACCAATCTCTTTTATCTAAAAACAACTCTTAAAATTGATCAACAGTTCTGCGCACACAAACAGAAAAATAACCATTAGGAAGAATTTGTAACCTTCTCCATATTTGGAGTCTATTCTATATTTTGAAAATTCAGTGTAAGCTACTGACCTGATAACTTTGCCGCGGGTTAGATATAAACTTGTTCCTTTGACTATAATCCATAGGCTGAATAAGAACACAGTTTTCTACAAATTAAAATATATGCAAGTTTATTATTCGTGATTGATTCCTTTAAATAAATATTTCGTGATATTCTCACGAAATATTTATTTCAAAAATTTTTATTAAAAAATAAACATTTGATGATATTCTCATAAAACATTTATTCTAACAAAAATAAAAACAAAAAATATTTGAAATGTCTTACTGCGGGGGAGAGCATATCCATATTCACTATTGCTCACATAGCTCATCAGTGAATTTTACCCCAATATTGTATAGAAAAATCTAAAAGTCTTATATCCAAAGCCAAACTGATTCCATGAGAATTTTTTCATAAAATCAACATAGCATAGACAGCAAGACTCAAAAACACTTCTATACAAACACAGCAAAACATTTCAAAACAACAAAAAACATTGTCTACTTTCAATCATTTCTACATAAGGGTTGCCATTGCAAACAATTCATGTGTAATTTGAAAATTCAGAAAATAAAAAATATTTGTAAATAATTTTACAAAATTTCTAAGAAAGCAACGGGCACATGCAATGGAAATAAGTAATAAATTACTTAATTAAAATATATTTTATACTTCTTATGTTACTCCCCCCGGGGGCACATATATATGGTCTTTATAGAATTTCGACTATCTAGACACAGTGCAACTGGGGAAAAAAGGAGCCCAGTCCCCCGATGTCAGCAGAGGTACAACTGGAAAGTCCACTTCATTTCCACGGGAATCAGTGACCCGCAGAATTCCGTTATTTGTCTCTTTAGACAATTAACTGTTCTCTGGCTGATTATTGAGGTTGGCCCTATATGGGAGTATCGTGGTGGTTGTGGTTTCGCGGCCCCATAACAGTATAATGGTTATTATCGTGGCCAGGATCATCTCACTGTTAATGACACCCTAAGTGAATGATCCAGTCCAGTGAGCATGCTAGACATGTGTTCTGGACAGGAGTTGGAAAGTCTCCAACTCATAAGCAAGAAGTGATGATATGCAGCCCTGCTCTGGAATCATCGAAGTTGCACGTAGAAAGTTCTGTTGCATAGAATTATAGCTTCGGCTTCCTAGGACGAGCATGACGTTCCAAATTATGCAGTGGTTTGATCCACCATCTGATTAAGGCTTCATTGCCAGGCGCGGATGTAAATCTAATTACACACTTCTTATGGGACCTTATAGATCAGGATATACCTATATTTCGATTATCTTTAAAATCGGATACAGCTCCAAAAAATTTCGTATTTTGCCCAGTGTTCTCTTTGATGTAAATATTAAGGCAGGTTACTCTGCTTACTTAAATAAAATTCGAAACAATTTTCAATGGAATCTACAATTTTCTTAACTCCAAAAAAAAGATCAATGGCATTTTCCTGTGTTATGAAGTATAAAAATTTTGAATCTCATGATGAGCTGACAATTGTTTGTAGATTTCTCTTCTATTACCTATTCTGATTAAAATGTTGATGAACCCAGCTATTATCAACTATAAGAGATGCCATATCGGGCTATATCACTTACTTTATTGATGAATCAACAGTTCTTAGCTGTTTAGAAATGCTTACATTTTCATTTAAATATTGTCTGGATTGTATTCCGAGTTGCATTCTTAACAAATGTACTACGACACTGACAAAACCACTTATAACAATCTTCAACATATCATTAAAATTTGATTATTTTCCTAAAATATAAAAGGTTTCTTTTATTATTCCATTATATAAATCTGATGATAGGAATAATGTTGTCAAGTACAGAGATATTGCTAAACTTGGCGCTTTGAGAAAACTGTTACTGATCACCTTTTCCATCAAGTAACATCTATATTGGTTCCTGCTCAGCGTGGTTTTAGAAGGAGTTATTTAATTATTACTAGTCTTTTGGAATTACCAGCGCTACTCAAAACGGAAACATTTGATGAGGTCACAGATAAACTTCTAATAAGGAAACTTGACTTTATGGGATTGAGAAATAATTTACGTATGTGGATTCAATCATACCTTTCAAACAGAATTTGAAATGTTCGTTTTAACAAGCTTAATTCCAAAGAAATTATTGTTTCATCTGTTGTGCCGCGTGGTAGCCAACTGGGTACTTTATTATTTATATTATTTTTTAATGTTTTAAGCAATACCATTAAATATTTAAACGTTCTATTATATGTAGACGACGTGAAGATATTTCGAACATGTAATGGTCACGCTGTACTGTCGATCATGTAATGGTCACGCACGTATAGCTCTCAGATTTATAAAACGCTGGGCGAATGAGGTTAGTGACTCATCTTAACACTTCTCTTGTCAAACCTATTCTAGAGTACGTCACAGTAATTTAATTCAATTTATAAAGTCCATAGTAATAGCATGGAATCGGTCCAAAAACAGTATTTGTTATTTTGTCTCCGAGGCTTACAATGGAATCCCTTAATTCTACCATTCTTCACTAGTAGACTTGCTCTAATATAGTTGCCAATTTTTAAAAGCCGCAGTGTTAAATGTTTACTTTATTTTAAATTTCATAAAGGGAAATATCTGTTCAGATTGTTTAGCAATATTTCATTGAATATTCCATTCCATCATACGCGCAATTTTAAATCTCTGCTAACTAAAGTATTCAGATCAAATTATGCTTACTCTGACCAGTTTTAAAGAATTTGTACTGAGTTTAACAAATTAAATAATCATATTTATTTTTCTTTAAATAATTATCTTGCTAAGTGTTATTTACTTTTATATTTGAAAAACAAAATTTAAGTTTTATGTTCTATTACTTTTATTTACTGTTTCAATGTGTGCAGGGATCTTGAATCCATAGACTAAATACAGATAAAGTAAATAAATAAATAGTATTAAAATTTGTACCCTTTTTCTCTTATCTAGCTCTTAGCTATGCAACTTCTACATGATAACCTATTTATGTTTTCAATTTCATTAAATTGGGCTAAGACGGGTTTTTATTAGTCTTCTGTTCAAAAATATAAGTATTAAAATCGGTTTATCCGTGATTGACACAACAACAACCAAATAAACGTGTAAAAAAATTTATAATATTGTTCCGTGTCTTGTTTAACTTTTAAAGTAAAATAATTAAGCAATAAAGCGAACTACTGGGTATGTTATTTATGAACTGCGTGGCTTGCTAATAAAACTTATGAACGCAAGACAACAACAAATTTCTGTTTACTCTCTGCGTAGAAATTTTATACACGCAAGACAACAATAAATTGGTATGCTGTTTACTAACTGCGTGGCATTCATGACAAAAACAAATTTCTGTTTACTAACTAAGCGCGCAAGACAACAACAAACAAGTATGCTATTTACCATCTCCATAGTTTTCTAAGAACACTTATCTACACGAGACAACAACAAATATTTTGAAATAAATCACAAGCAGAAACCTTATCAGCATAAAAACCAAAACAATAATACACACAGACATACAGGCGCCTGTACATCGAATAAACAACATACAATAACAAAATGTGAATGAAGATTCTTAAATTTTCTAGACTTTAAATTTACAAATATAAAAAGGGCAGCGTCTGAGTGGATAGTCAATGAGTGTAAAATTAAGCTCTTGAAGAAAAGACGTGTATCTTAAGTAAATTGTTCTGCAGTGTCAACCTTGTGTAGTTAAAGTAATAAACTTGTTATTAATTTAAAAACTCTAAAAACTGGTGTTATTTATTTTGCAATAAAGAGGTCACAACATAACGTTTATAAAAGGTATAAACGTAACAATATTTAAGTAAATTAATTAACAAATAATTAAATTAAATTGTAAAACAGTTAACTAAAAAATAACATACAGCAACCGATAGTTTTTATATAAAATATTCCTTGACGTCTTTTATATTTTTTATTTAGTGATGCACCTTCCGCTTCAATGATTAAATCATGTTGACTTAATAACAGCAACTGATTTTAATTAACTGAAGTAAATATTGCAAAGATATCACCTTTTAATTTAAAACTATATCATTATAAAATCTAAGCACATATATCTTTATATCCCTAATTGCTAAGAAATCGTTTCAACAAACCAAAATTTAATGTTTTTATAAAATTCAATTTTAATCCTTTGGTTTAAGTATCATGGCTATTGTTATCAAAAAACAAAAACGAGAATCTCATTTAGATGGTCTTTTGTTTGTGTTTGGTTCTTCGTGTTATGCTTATGGGTAAATCTGAATTATAGGGAATGTGTAAATGTATTTGTGTTTCAATTTAGATAATTTGCCACAGGATTTCTTTGTTTTCCTAAATGCATTCGTAAAGGAATGTTAATAAAATAATTTTAAAGTTTAATTTTCACAGTGAGACTTAATCCTGCAGATGCTTTCAAACTTATTTTAAAGAATTTTTTAATGTTATTCTTTTTTGGAAACCTGTGGAATTTAATTGAAAAATTTTTGCGTTTAAGTCACTACTAAAATTTCTATTATATGCTACAAAATTTTTAATTTCAATTGAGAATGCGGTTTTTTTAACCAATTTTATATTTATTTATTTCTAAATTTATATGTTTTTGTTTCATCTAAAAAAATAAGTAACGATAACTTAGCAGAATTTTTTTTCAAAAAATGTGATAAATTATTTCAGCATTAAATTATTTTAATGTTAACTTTCATCTAAGTATTTTTTTTTTTAATTCTAAGGATATATTGGAAAAAACTAATAATGAAATTTTAGTGGTGCATGTCAAACTAGCCTGCTTTGATACACTGTTTACCCTTATTTGGACAAATTTGCCAATTCTGAACATGCTGCCTCACCCAAAAGAAAAAAACCAAACACAAGATCAACACAAACCCAAAATTCCGTTACTATAACATCTTATGCTTCAAATATTTACCAGTCCAAAGCAATGACGTGATAAAATTTACATCAGCACCTGGCCGTGGGCCTTAATCAGATGGTGAATCATTACCACTGTGCATGAAATGTAGCGTCATCCTCGCCCTAGAAGGCCTTCGAATACGTATATCCTCCGGTCACTCCTAGTTACAACTTTAAAAGCCCGAAGTAGGCCGCGGCCTGCACTCCTTGCTGAAGAGTCGGAGACTATCCAACTCCTGATCCAGAACGCATGAAGCTTAATATAATTAAGAACACGACGGCATTCATACTCACTGGACCTGGACCATTCATTGTGTTCATTGTGAATAATCCGACCCACAAACTCAAACGAGGGTCTCGAAACACACAGCCACCATGATATTCCCGAAGGGCCTACCTCAATAAGCAGACAGAGCACAGCTAAATACCTAAAGAGATAAATAGCGGAACACTGGGGCTCACTGATTCCCCTGGAAACATAGTGAATTGTCTAGTTGACGCCTACTAGCCTTGAAGGGGACTGGGTCCCTTTTGCCGCACAAGACACAAGTCTAGATGGTTGTTGTATGATCCATAAAGACTATCATGTGCCCCCGGGGGAGAAAGTCGAAAGTAATAACGCATCTGAAATTGCACCTATGGTAATAGTTAGTTCTGCAAATACATTTGTCCCTTACCCAATATTACTTGTGACGTCTCACATTTCGCCGATACCTAAAAAGTCAAAATGTTCTAGAAAATGATGACAATAGTATGAATATGCAACCTTTAAATTTTGTTCCTGATTTAAATATTAATAAAATCGACTCTACTGCTTAGGATGTTATATTTTACATAAAATTTAAACTTCGTATAAGCCGGGACATTTCAGTGCATTAACAAATATACTCTCAACCGAGAACAATAACTTCTTTTAAAATTACTGCATCTGATGAGCTATTAAAATATACATAGATATAGAGAATATGGTAATAATGAAAATCGAAGATTTTTTATAAGTCTGCCAGCATCTACTTCAGGAATTTCAAAAAACTAAATAATTCTACTTCAATAGTTTATCACAACGTCCGTTATCATATGCAGTAGCGATAGCTCACCGTCACGAAATAGCTGGCGCAACCCCCGACATAAAGGAAACAGAGAGTTTATGAGAAGTGGTAAATCACAAAGTCACTGGGAAAAAGGTCGGGAAAAGGTCGGAACCAGAAAAACCTTTAAAGGAAATTCGGCATGATCAGCACTCCGTATCCTAATTAAAGGCAGTTTAATTGATTTAATATATAAAACTGTGTTGAGTTTAACAAAATTAAAGAAGATACCTTTAACTCTAAATGTCTTGCTACCTGATTTGATGTTTTTAAATCGTTTTTATTTGCTACTTTATATATTGAATAAATATCAGTTGTTGAACTAAGAATTTTGTCCTTTCCTCCCCGAGTTAAGATTTACAATTCTGTTTTGATAACGGAAACACTGTTTTTATTCTTCAGTAAAAGAATCAGTATTGTATTGGCCAGAAAGTGTATCCTCTCTGCCCTAATTTAAAATATTACATTTATAATAATATAAATTTTTAAATAAACTATATTTAAAAATTTTCAGAACTTTTTATTTTGATTGAAATATAAAATAAGATCATACAAGTATGAAAACTATTCAAACACTCCGGTGTGTTCTGGTGAATCCACTTTTTGCGCTGTTAAGTAACCGTAGATTAAACGTAGATCCACCTCAATACATCGGAGACCAAACGGCACTACATTTGCTTTTTACTATTTTCTTCTCCGCTTTCAATGGCAGTTTGTTCAAATTTAGACAAGAGTCAACTAATATTTGCTTGTTGGCTGGAGCAGTGTTGTCATTTTAATTAACAACCGAGAAGTTCTCAAATTCACGAACTTATAGATCGACCCTTGTAGTATTCCAATTAACATACTGCGATGCTGTTTCTTGGCGTATTGTTACTTTTATACCTGTTTAATAAACAGTAATAATAACACCGCACTTTAGAATCGAAAATTAAATTAAACGATTTATTCACTTTTAAAACACACAAAATAAACACGATGGTAATTTTGTTGTCTTTTATCAACGATGATTCAACTTGAGTTAACTTTAGTTGCTCAGCAAGTGCTGCTTAAATAGTCATTTTAAGTTTTTGCACATACAAGAATATTCTACTTTAACATTACATCATATTGTTGTTGTAAATATCATTCAGTATAAGCGTCTGTTTGGCTGTGTATTTTGTTCTTGTTTTCGTTGTTTAGCTTCTTTCGTGGAATTTCTTATGTCTTGTGAGTATTTCTAAGAAAACTACGCAGTTTGTAAAACACACAATAGGCCATTTCGTTGGCTTTTTTACTGATAATTATTTTCTTTGCACACTTTATCATAATTCGTAACAATATTATTATTAATTAAAATTTTTTAGTAATTAATTTTAAGCACAAGGTCTTATTTAATAAAAAAATTTTTAAAAAACTTTATTTTTTTTTATTATATTTTCGATATTTCGCCATACCGTTGGTTGGCATCAGCAGGAAAAACAAAAATAATAATGAACAAACAAATTGAAAAAATTTTTTGATTAACAAATTAAAAATAATCAAAAAATTTTTTCAAAAAAAAAACAAACAAAAACAATAAAAAACGACAAATTGAAAAAATTTTTTGTTTTACATACATACAAACAAATTTTCAATACTAACAAATTTTTTAAATGAAAAACAATTTTGAAAATACATAGCACATTTACAAAACAAAAGTATTTTACACATATATTTCAAAAACATAAATTTAGTGACCGAACATTACAAAAATTAAAGTATTAATTATTAATATTATGCAGATACATAGTTTTGTTTTATAATTTTATGCACTAAATGTCTATAATTTTGTGCAACATTCTCCGTATCTGCTTTAAAATTTATTCTTTTGGTTAATGGTACTTTAATTATTTGTAACATTTCTAACATATAACGACGTTTATAATTATTTTCTAAATTTAAAATTGAAACATTTTCAAAATTAGGATAGTGATTAACTTTAGAGCAATGCGAAGATAATGCTGTTTTTTGTAAACTAATATTATTCCTGTATTTCTGGTCTGACCTATGTCCTGCGATTCTAGTTTTCAATTTATTTTTTGTTGTGCCTACATAAACCTTATTACAATCCTCCTTATCATTACCGTTACAAAGAATTTTGTACACTACATTGGACATATTTAATTTTTGAAATTTATCCTTAGTTTTACTAAACAACCCATTTAATGTGTTTGTATTCTTATATGCCATTTTGTATTTATTTGTATCATAAATTTTTGAATTCTCTATTCTTTCAGACAAGACTGGTATATACGTTATCGATTTATATATATTCGGTTCCGTTCCACTACTTATAACTCTTTTCCTCCTATTATTAAATTGATTAATTAACCTATTAGTTAATCGTATTTGAAAATTGTTCTCAGTTACAATATTTCTAATCTTTTCTTTGTTCTTTCTATGGAATTCTTTGTCACTAATTGTTAAAATTCTCTCTATTTAATTATTGGCCGTGCTAATAATAATTCTTTTATTTTGTTTAGAATAATAATTAATAATTCTACCTGAAGCAGTTGGTTTTTGGTACCAATCTATAACTAATTCTTTATTTCTTCTTATTACTAAAGTGTCTAAATATGGAAGTTTAGCATCACATTTCCTTTCAGTTGTAAATTTAATTGAAGGGTCAAATTCATTTAATGTTTCTAACATTTCGTTAATGGCAGATTCAGATATAATACAAAACAAATCATCTACATGGCGATCAACACAATAGAACAGAAATGGGATGTTTTGGAAAATTTTACAAAGATAGAGAAAGGTTTATTTTTTCGTATTCTCGAGTTTTGTATAGAAGATAATAGATATTTTCAGTATAATGAAAAGATATATATTTAGCAAAAAGGACTTCCGATGGGCTCTCCAGCTTCTCCAATTGTGGCAGATATTGTTATGGAAAAATTGTTAGATAATGTTATTGATAAATTAAATGTCAAACCAAAAATTATGACAAAATATGTAGATGATTTGTTTTGTATTATATCTGAATCTGCCATTAACGAAATGTTAGAAACATTAAATGAATTTGACCCTTCAATTAAATTTACAACTGAAAGGGAATGTGATGCTAAACTTCCATATTTAGACACTTTAGTAATAAGAAGAAATAAAGAATTAGTTATAGATTGGTACCAAAAACCAACTGCTTCAGGTAGAATTATTAATTATTATTCTAAACAAAATAAAAGAATTATTATTAGCACGGCCAATAATTTAATAGAGAGAATTTTAACAATTAGTGACAAAGAATTCCATAGAAAGAACAAAGAAAAGATTAGAAATATTTTAACTGAGAACAATTTTCCAATACGATTAACTAATAGGTTAATTAATCAATTTAATAATAGGAGGAAAAGAGTTATAAGTAGTGGAACGGAACCGAAAATATATAAATCGATAACGTATATACCAGTCTTGTCTGAAAGAATAGAGAATTCAAAAATTTATGATACAAATAAATACAAAATGGCATATAAGAATACAAACACATTAAATAGGTTGTTTAGTAAAACTAAGGATAAAATTCAAAAATTAAATATGTCCAATGTAGTATACAAAATTCCTTGTAACGGTAATGATAAGGAGGATTGTAATAAGGTTTATGTAGGCACAACAAAAAATAAATTGAAAACTAGAATCGCAGGACATAGGTCAGACCAGAAATACAGGAATAATATTAGTTTACAAAAAACAGCATTATCTTCGCATTGCTCTAAAGTTAATCACTATCCTAATTTTGAAAATGTTTCACTTTTAAATTTAGAAAATAATTATAAACGTCGTTATATGTTAGAAATGTTACAAATAATTAAAGTACTATTAACCAAAAGAATAAATTTTAAAGCAGATACGTAGAATTGCACAAAATTATAGATATTTAGTGCATAAAATTATAAAACAAAACTCTGTATCTGCATAATATTAATAATTAATACTTTAATTTTTGTAATGTTCGGTCGCTAAATTTATGTTTTTAAAATATATGTGTAAAATACTTTTGTTTTGTAAATGTGTTATGTAGTTTCAAAATTGTTTTTCATTTAAAAAATTTGTTAGTATTGAAAATTTGTTTGTATGTATGTAAAACAAAAAATTTTTTCAATTTGTCGTTTTTTATTGTTTTTGTTTGTTTTGTTTTTTTTTTTTTGAAAAAATTTTTTGATTGTTTTGAATTTGTTAATCAAAAAATTTTTTCAATTTGTTTGTTCATTATTATTTTTGTTTTTCCTGATGATGCCAACCAACGGTGTGGCGAAATATCGAAAATATAATAAAAAATAAAGTTTTTTAAAAAATTTTTTATTAAATAAGACCTTGTGCTTAAAATTAATTACTAAAAAATATTAAAAAAAAGGTCAAAAAATTATAACTATTATATTATTAATTAAAAATAAACCAAAATAAAACAAAAACAGGAATTTAAACAGAAACTGTTTTGAAAAATTTCCTGAAAAAATGTAATATAAGTTTAGGTTATATGAGATAAAATTTAAAAGTAACTAAATAAAAACAAATAGTTGCATTGTAACACTCACTCTATCTACAACTTTAAATTTTGTATCTTCGCAAAAATATATTAAAAGCAAAATTTTACTTTTATTTTTAATTTATAGTTTTGCATTAACAGATTTCCCTTTTTCCCTCACAGCAGCACTCAATATAATAGCACCAGTTGCGAGTTTTGTCACCCTTAAGAGTAAAACGCTTAGTACGGGCGACTAAAACAAATCCCTTTATGACAGCTACGGAGCTCATTCACCGCAGACGTAGAGACAAGAACCTCAATGGCTGTAGTCCTCTAAGCATGTTGCTAAAAGGATATCTTTTGCTAAAACATAACTAAATTGGCCAAAGTAAAAGTGGAGAAATGTGCTGTACACTGACGAATCTAAAATTGTTATTTTTGGTGGAAAGGGTTCCAGATGTTTGGACTGTAGGCCACCTAACAGCGAACATAAGACACAATTCACAGCAAAAACTATCAAACATGGTATGGGGTTGTTCTCAAGGTTTGGGTCCTATATATTGTATCAAAACCGTTATAGATTCATCGGTTTATGTAAAAAGCCTTGATAAAATTATGCTGCTGTATGCTTCCTACGAAATGACGCTGGTGTGGGTCTTCTAGCAAGACAATGACCCCAAACACACCAGCAAAGTAGCAAAAAAATGAATCAACGATAACTCTATCAATTTAATGGGGTGGCCTGCACAGTCCCCAGATAACGAGCGTTGATGCTCTCTAGGGGGCTGTGCAGAAAATTTGCAGTTCCATCAAAGTTGAAAGATGCCAGCATTTAGTGGATTCCATGGGAAGGCGTTGTGCCGTGGTAATAGCAAACAAAGGGTAAACGCAAAGTATTGAAACCATACAATTAATTTATCTACAAGATATCTGAGTGAAATTTTTGATTTATTTTAAGAAAGACCACTAATTTTTGTTAAAAATGAACTGAAGTGCTATTGCTTCGACTGTGTAGTTTTTAAGCTTTTTGTTAAAATTAATTACCATATTTTAAATTGTTGAAAAAACCAAATAATTTTCTTATGATAATCAACCATTAACATCAAAGAATTTATTATTTTCGGCCCAAACAGATATAAACGGAATCAGTATAAATTTGTGCGTCTTACTATTATTTTGGCCGCAGTTGTATATATAGAATCTAGATTTTTACAGAGAAAATAATTGAATAAATTAACTAACACCTTTGAAATATTATATTTTTTTTGCTTTAGGATTATTACTATTATTTATGTTATGTATAAATAATTATAAAATCAAATTTGGGGAATTAGTTGAGAATATGCAACAATAACGTAGCATAACTGATTAAAATTATTTTGCATTAAAATTTGTTGTGAAAGTTTTTGGCCAATTTCAAACAAAGTTTGCGGTTTTTCATATAAAAAAGTTATTTGATGATTTTCTGTTTTTTGTTATTCAGTCTCTATAGGGACCAGAAATTTTTTGCAATGGACCACCATGGTGGTATTAGTGTCGAGATTAACATAAATTGTTGAAAACTTACTATTGTTTGATCCCCTTTTTCTTTTTAATATTTAAGTTACTGTGTCGGAATTGTATCAAAATCTGGACTTTGTTTTATTGAACCAACATCACCTTTGGAGACGCCTTTTAATCCTGCTTTCATATTCTATATTGTTGTTAATTTTTTATTTTATTTCCATATTTAATCTATGGATTCATGATCCCTATAGACATTAAAGCAGTAAATAGTAATAGTACTTATAATTTAAAATTTTATTAATTTAATTATAAAATTTTATTAAACATTCAGTAAAATATAAAGATGTGAAACTACCGTCAGTTTCCCAAGTTTGTAGCAGTTTAAAATACATTGCAAGTTTGTATGGCATTTTCAAAAGAAACACATGTTTTTGCACTATTTAAAGTTCAAGTCCATAAGGTTAATATTACACCAAACACTAAGTGCATTTAAGTCCTTTGCAGGAGAATATGATCAAGATGATGATTATATGTTCGAAATATCTTCACGTCGTGTGTTTTTTAATGGCTTTGGGTAGATCATCAATAAATAAGGAAAATAATAATGCACCCAGATGGCTTTTTTTTGTAAGTAAGCGTGTTAAAACGAACTTTTTTTATTCTGTTTGATAGATATGAATTAGTCCACATAAGTAAATTGTTTGTGAATCTGATAAGATCAAATTTTCTTATCAGAAGTTTGTGGATGATCTTATTAAATGGCTTACCTAAGTTGGTCTAAATAACACCAGTTTCTTTACAAATCCCCGATTGACTAGCGTTCTTAATTCCGAAAGATTAATAATGGTTGAATAACCCCTTCTAAAACCATGCTGAGCAGGAACTAATATAGACGATACTTGATGGGAACGGTGATCAGCATCAACTTTCTTGAATATTTTAGGTACAGCTCTAAGCTTAGGAATACCTCTGTAGTTGGTAATATTATTCCTACAACCAGATTTAAATAATAGAATAATAAAAGAATCCTTCGATATTTTAAGAAAGTAACCAAATTTCAAAGATATGTTGGAGATTATTGTAAGAAATTTTACCAGTGCCATGACACAGTTGCTAAGTATGCAACCCGGAACACCATCCGCACTATATATATATATCAAAATTTAAGGTTTTTTAACCACCAAAAACTGTTGATTGTTCAAGATATGGAATTGATATAGGCCGTGATGGCACCTGCTATAGTTGATAATAGCTGTATGCATTAAAATTTTATCAGAATAGGTGATAGAAAAGAAATCTCTAAATCCGCGAATAATACACATTCTGTATGAATTTTCACTGGCTGTCTACAACAGATCAAAAAATAAAATTATATCATTAAAAACCATGACACGTGGGCAGACCCATTTATATCGCATTTTGTACTTATTGGTATTATAGATAAAGGAGGATATTTAAAAGATACAGTTATACAAACTAAATTTCTCTCCTATGAGCGCACCTTTTTATATTTAAGTTTACAATCTTTATTACTTTCTGTTATTTTTAAAAATTTGATATGGGGTTTCGTTAGTCTTGGGTAGATATGTAAATATTCTTAATGTTTTATATCGGAAATCGTTTAATTTACATACATATTTTCAAAATCAGTTCAAAAAGACTGAGTTCTGGGCGCAGAAATAAAAAAAACAAATAAATGAAATGGTCTTAATTTTTTGTTATTTTAGTGCATTAAAATTTTATGTTTCACTCAAAAAATATACATGAGCTCACTCCTAAAAAATAACATAGTTTTAAATTAGATTATAGTGCGTGATATAAATCGGCAGTTATTTTGAGGAACAACTAAATATCTGAAATATTTTACAAATTCAGGGTGACGTATTTTATTGTATTTACATTTAAAGAAAATCACTATCCTTAGTGACATACTGAACTAGCAAATTTGTTCCTAATAATTTATCTTGCTTTGATCTTTAATTTTAGAGAATTTTCGCCCGTTCTAATACAAACGATATAACAAATATTGGTTTTCAGGGTGTATGTGACATTAAGTAACGTTGTTATAGTGATCACTTCAAATTTTTAAATACTAGAATGTAGTTAAATGAAACAGTTATTTAATTTTTTAAAAAGCCATAAACATAGTCACACAGTATGTTTTTTTTTCAATTACATATTTTGAAAACTGTTCCAAAAAAATTTATTCCACTATATTTATTATAATTATTTTTTTTTTTTAAAAGTATACATATATAAAACCGAATATCTGGTTAAAATAAGAACTTAAAAAATTATTTTTTGCAATTCTTAAGTTAGGCAGTTATTGTAATACTATAACAAGTGAAACTACCACCCTGCGTATAATTAATTAATTAATTATCCCTTATATGGTCAGATACCCGTTTACTTATATTTTTAGCTCACACCAGAATTTTCATGTCAAACTTCTTCATTAGTTTCTATAACAGCTGTCATTTTCGACTAAACTCGTTAAGAATAATAAACGAAATGCTGTCTTAGAAACGTTGAAGCTTTTCTGTATTTATTCGTTTCTGTTGTATTGTGTGTGAAAATTAATTGTATTTGAATTCGAGAACAAATAATTGCCTCAAGTCAGCAAATACCTTTATGAAAACAGTAATATGATATTTGCTTTATGGCTAATAAAACAAATGCAAAAACTTTGATCAAATTAAGATTTCTTTTGTTAATTGAATTTTGCAGAACATAATAGAAAAAACATCTTTGATAATGCAATAAGCCTGTCTCCTTTTATAATTTATAATGTTTGCAATTAGTATTATTTTACTTTTGGTATAAAATAGGTTTAAAATAAAATTTAGTATACAGTGTGGTATATTTTAAAGAGAAATGTTAATTAATTGTTGATTAATCAATTATTTATTTTCTTTATAACCACTTTATTTTATTTTATTTTGAATTAAAGAAAAAATTAGGCATTGATTTTCCTCATAATAAGTATTTGGCAAAATGGATTTTGAAATATCTTAGATTTAAAAATTAGTAGAAAAATCGGATATGAAGAGGTGCAAAAAGAATAATAACTTCTGCATTTTATTTATATTTGCATATGTTTTATAAACGAAAGCAAAACTTTAGTATCTGTGCAGTATGTGGTTTTATCTATATGCTTTAAAGCGACCGTATCCTTATTTTGTAGTTTTCATCAATCTTATTACACATTACAGTTGCTAAGATATTGGAACAATTGGAAAGTACGAACATTTCCAACACATCACCATTTTTCCCCATCTGGGTGACGAATGTGTAAAGAAATCTGTCATGGTGAAAAACTTTTAAGTGTAATGTGCCGAAATCGAGGAAGTATATTTGGAAGCAAATCGTAAAAAGAATTGGTACCAAAATAGTTCGAACGTGTTCAAGTATGAATCTAGTTTGCCCAGCATTCAACCTTAAATATGAAAGCTTCCAACTAATTTTCTCTTCAGCCAACTTCGACCACTGCGAAATAATGTCCGGAAAATGATGTGCAAAAAGACAGGGTGCTTTATAGATACCAAGGTTATAAAGTTCATTATTGTTGGCACAATTTCTGGTGGACAATCTGTACATATAAGCTGGATACATCGGTTGTAAACCGATAGCTGCTTATGTGAAAAGTGTTTTAAAGTTTTTCTTTCACACAACAACTCTTGTACACATAAATAAAACACAACCTTCCTCTTTATTAGTTTATTACAAAGTAAGAACTTACAAACTAGTGTTCTATACATTGAAGGATAAATACTCTTAAAATTAAAGCCAAGTTTATATTTACAATTTATACATTATATTATACATATTCACCTAAGAATTACTATAACGCAGCCGTGTTGCCATAGTGTAGTGTACTAAAGTATTCGTACAGCATGCATAGTGTATGCGAGCCGACACAACTCATGTAGGGTATCTACATGCAGTTCTGTTGTAAATATGCCAATAGATTTTTGGGTGTCGATTTACATCAACACCTTGTGTTTGGCATGTGTCGGACACTTGATCACTTGACACAATATGCTAATGATAAAATTGAGTGACTTTGTAAACACTCAATTCTAGATTATAAGTTAGATTTTCATAAGTAGTATATAAGCCATAGAAAATTAAATAAAGACAGACTATTATTTGATAACTTTAGCTGGCAGCATATGCCTTGTTTCAATCATAGTTTCAATCTTCTGGCCGTTCCTTTGAACGCCTAATTACTAGCTGAAACCCTTTACAGCTACCGGAATATAGAAAAGGCAATAGGAAATTCATCATTATAGGGCCATCGAAACCCATTAGCGTTCCTGCCCCCACATCATTGTATGACAATCTTGTCATACCATTACAATAGTCTTATAACTAAGTGTTAATTTTTTCAACAAAAAGATCATTCAAATGATGCAGCTAAATCAGTTTATTCCATTTTTTAAAATGATCCACTCATTTAAACTTAAAATAAAATTTTAACCAAGCAAGACACCTAGACATTTTAAACTAAAAGCTTTAGTTCTTGCTTAGAAATAAAAATTTCTTAGTTAAGCTTACGTTCGTAGATCTCAATTCCAAAACTTCTATTCTATTCTAAGCGTTCTGAAATTTTTAAAAAAGTAGAATATGAGAAATTTGTTTTGTTAAATAAAAAACATTTTTTTTTGGAAACTGAATCGCTAATATTTGGAGTTAATGAATTTGCGAGTTACAGCTATGTTTTGAATTTTATTTAATTTTGTTCCACTGTGATACAAAATTATATAAAATTTTTAGAAAAATTACTAAGCAGCACTATATTTACAGAACAAAACTTAAGGCCGTGTCAGATAAAACTTTGTTGCTTTGCGTGACATATGAAACTTTAAAGCAAAAGCGTAAAGCAAAACGTGTATGTTACAATGAAAACTTTGACAACACTCATAATATGTTTGTTTACATACGAAAAAGGTACACATGTGGAATTATTGAAGTTTTTCTTTTAATTAAAACACTGAAATTATTTGGAATTGTACAAGTATTTCGTTTAAGTAAAACATTGAAGTGATTTGGAATTGTAGAAGTGTTTGTTTTGTGTAAAAAAATTTAACTGATTTCGAATTGAAGCGCAAAGCACACAAAAAGTTGAATGTTGGTTAACTTTTCGCTTTGCTTTGCGTCAGAAGTGCTTTATGTGGCAACTTTCATACATTTACGTACATTTTAACTCAAATGTCAAAGCGAAACTCTGACGCAACGCAAAGCAAAAGTTTTATCTGACACGGCCTTTAGTAGGCCAAATTCAAATAGAAGAGAAACAATTTTATATGAAATAGACAATATTATGATATTAAGAAAACGAAACTCGTTAAATTTTTAAGGCACCATAAAATTTAAGAAATTTTAAATATATTTTATAAAATATAACAGTTAATAAAATCGAATTTTTTGCATGAAAAATGCATTTGTTATAATAACAAAAGGAGTTGATACATTATTCAAAATATTGTCCATCGTTAGCCACTACTTTTTCCCATATTTCTGGTAGCACATGGAATCCGCGTCAAAAGAAATGTTCCGATTTTGAGGTAAGGATTGAGTGAATCAAGCCAATTTCTGAAGTGAAGCGTAATCCATCGACCGAAACAAATGGTAATCAAAAGAGGTTAGGTCTGGGCTTGTGAGTCATAGTCTCCCATTCACTATTTTCCTAATATTTTCTAAATAGTGCAACATGTGGCCGCGGATTGTCATTATAGAAATTTATGGCCTCGTTTCTGGTCGAATATTCTGGTCGTTTTTCGTTAATTGCTCTCTCCAGACGAATCAATTGTTTGCGAACAGGTCCAGTATGATCCTCTGAAACGATTTCAGTAGCTCAAAATACAAAATACCTTTCTGATCCCAACAAATACAGAGTATTACCTAGGCGTAATGGATATTCGGCTTTGATTTGGCTGGTTGGCCGGGCTTTACATATGAAATGTATCCATTTTTCATTACAAATAATAAAACCATGCAAAAATGTTTTCATTTTATAGCGTTCTATCATAATTTCCGATATGTAAAATCGCCTTTCAACGTCTCTTCCTCAATTCATAAGATACTCAACTAACTTATTTCTTAATGAATCCCAATACTTTTAAACTTGTTTGACTCCTAATGATAATACAAATTCCTTTTGCGTTTGGCAATAATATCCGTCAAGTAGTGCTATTCGTCAATAGTGCTATGACCAGGCCTCTCCTGGTCATCTATGTCAAAACCAACACCCTGAAATCGCGTAAATGATCGTTTACAAGTTTTTTGAGTTGGTGCACGTTAACCGAAAGCTTCTACCAACAATTGCTAACTGTCACCAGCACAAAATTCCACATTGAAATATTTTAAAACTTTGGCATTTATTAAATACTGAGTTATAATAACAGATGCTTTTCCTCCAAAATATCATATTTGTTTTTATGGACATAAAACATTTTAGTTATACCATATGTTGTCCAAAACGATATAGTTAATTTGTATATCCAATAATTTAAATTAACCTTTAAGAAACATTTAAGAATAAAACTTATTTTTAATTTTTTTAAATGTTTCCTTAAACTTACTAAATTGCGTAAAATTAAATTTAATTGTTGGAAATTAAATAAACTTAAAGTGAATAAAAAGTAAAGGTAATAAAACGTTTAATTGCTTGTAAATGTTATCTTAAAATAATAATCGGAAAACCTAGACAATTTTTGTATAAAATTTCAACCAGAATTTCAATAGAGAAATTTCGAATTTGCCTTAAATTTTTACGCCAGTAATTCTAACAATAATAAAGATTGTAAATTAAAATATTTATTAATTTTACTAATTTTCATTGCTTCTTACATAAAAAATATAAAATTATTCATAATAATGTATTAAGAGAACAAAATCTGTACGGTTTAGCTTAAGCAATTATTCAAATTGAATTTGAAAAAAGAAAATATATATTGATTTTATTTCGTTTTGGTTTTTAAATAATTTACATAAAAAAGACTTTGGAAATCAAAAAGCAAAATTAAAAAAATGTCATTATTTTTATTGTGAGTGAAATGTGTAACAAAGTAATAAAGCGGGCCATTTTAAATAGTTTAAATATTCCCCTTTTAAAGGTCTTAATAATATCAGTGCCCTTAACAAGGGTACTAATCATACAAAGCATTAATTATTTTCGTATGTCTGCAGGATTACAAAAGTGAGACACTATAAATTTTACATCGGTACCTCTTACAACCAACTGTATATTGGTGTACACATATAAGATATTCGTGTTATGTTGTTAATATTTTTTTTTTCCGCCAGTAAATGAAATACTGTTATTATTTCCCGTCTTATCTGTTAATGGCCATTAACTTCAAGAGAACAACAGCCAGATAAGACGGGAAATAACAGTTTAACATATTGTTATGGATAAGTCTTAATCAAGGTTTGAAAGAAAATAATTAAATAATAAAGTAAACAACTGGGTATGATGTTTACTAACTGCGTGGGTTGCTAAGAAAACTTATGCACGCAAGACAACAACAACTTTCTTGTTATAAACTGCATAGAAATTTTATACACGCAAAACCACAACAATCGGGTATGCTGTGTACTAACTTCGTAGGAAGAAATTTTATCAGCACAAAAAGAAAAACAAAAATACACACAGACTTACAGGTGCCTACACATTAAAAGAATAACATAATAACAAACATAAAAGGCAGCGTCTGAGTGAGTAGTTAGTTAGTTAAAAAATAAACCTCGTGAAGTAAAGACGATATAGTTTACATGATTTTAAATAAAATTTTCTTTCACTTATTAAAGATATCCTTTTTTCTAAAGATAAGTCGTATCCTAAGTCATTCAATGGTAAGCAATTCAGTGAAGGCATGCGTTGATAAAAAATATTATGTTTTGTAACGACTTTTATTTTTATTCGACCTTCATTTAATTTAATTAAATATGCACTAATCTTTTAAACGGTCTTTTAAATAATTTAACGATTTTATTTTTTCGATATTTCGCTTTCCTGTGGAAAGCTTCTTCAGGAAATTATTTTTTTATATTTTACAATAATAATTTTTTGATAATGATAATTTTTTTTTGGAAAATATAAAAAAATAATTTCCTGAAGAAGCTTTCCACAGGAAAGCGAAATATCGAAAAAATAATATCGTTAAATTATTTAAAAGACCGTTTAAAAGATTAGTGCATATTTAAATATATTGTTACCTTTTTACCTTTTATAAACGTTTTGTTGTGAGTTGTTTATTGCAAAATAAATAACACCAGCTTTTAGAGTTTTTAAATTATATACAAGTTTATTTACTTTAACTACACAAAACAGTACATAACAATTTACTAAAGATGCAAGTCTTCACGAGGTTTATGTTTTAACTAACAAACTATCCACTCAGACGATGCCTTTATATTTGTCCACGAGAGGTCTAGAAAAATTAAGAATATTCTATTCCCACATTTTGTTGTTGTTATTATTGAATAACATCATTCAATGTAAAGGCGCCAGCCCTACAGGTCTGTGTGTAGTAAAGAGCATACCCAGTTGTTTACGTTATCAGTTACTTATTTTCTTTTAAAAATTAAGACGAGTCCATAAGAATACCTATGGAACTGTAGAAAACATTAGATATAAAAGAAAAGTAGATACCTAAAGGAAAAAGCCACTCTTAGGAGGAATTCTATTGTTTTCAAAACAAATAAAAAGTCCATTTTTCGTTTCAAAGATATTTTTTGCATTATATTATTGTATTAAGTATTTTTTATGTGTTGTCTTACACTTTTTTCATTTAAATGTTTTACATCAAGTTCATAGTACACAAAATATATTATATTTATTGATTAACTTCGTACCTGTACTCTTTTGTGACCTAGTTATTTCAAGAAAACAAAATAAGTTTTTTTGAAGGTACGAACTTTATGACACACATATCTAGCCTTTGTGGTAAAACAGTCATAACACATAAATTTAAAATTCAAAATAAAAATAAAGAAGTATTCCTCAGATATTCATATATATTTCCAAAATAACAAACTTGTAATTTTACGCTCGATCTTATAAAGTCTAAAGAAAAAGTTCTATATTTAATAAAAAAAAATATTCTACAAAATTACAGAATTTTCTAATTCAGAATTTGTTTTCGTTATAACTGTATTGCAGCAAAGACTCTGCTTTTTGTTGGCTTTTATATCCTACAAGCACATCATTTTTCATTTTCATGTAACGTTGTAACACCACATAGATGTTTTAAAAAGAAACTGAAATCTTTCTTTTATAGTCGACCATACTGTTTAACACCAAAAGTCTTTTATAAGAAATATGGAACAATTCATATGTGTGTTTGCTAATAGTAAATAAATACAGAGAAACATTTTTATCAGATTAAAGACATAACGCATTTAATATTAAGGAGCAGCCAAACTTTAAATGATAAATATGAATTATAGCGAATTAGAATATCATAGCTAAGCAAATATATTGAGTTTTCTTCTTATCAGAATTGTAGTTACAGTCTGCTCAACTCCTGCTAACTGTGAACTTTGTCTTTCTTTGTGGCAGTATAATCTGTCGCCAGGATGTTTCCTATGCTATGTCAAAGGTTGAAAATCCATTTCGATATGCGCTGTATGCATGATATTTCATGAACCCATGAACTTTCCCGCCATTTCGGAAACTACACAATGCTGTCATTAATTTGTTATCTCTCCATTTACATTTGATCTTCTAAATTTTAAGCGCATTCAGCTTCGATTCTGAGTTCACATCAGTTGCATTATCTGGTTCTGGAACATTCCCAACCACCTGATTCAGTATATTTCTCGTTGAATTCCCTAATACCTAAAATATTTCAGGGAGACAAAAGTCTTTGAATTAAATATTTATGGCTCTGCATCAATTACGTTTTTCATGATCATCATCATGCAAAACGAATATTAAAACCACATAAGACAGCCTCTTAAAGTTACTAAAAATATATTATTTAAAAATATAAAGAAAATAAAATTTAGGTTTGCTAGAATATTAGTTTTGTCTATGTGGAACAGTCTGTGTTAAATTTATGGAATAGAAAAATTGCAAATTAGTTGAATTAGATTTGGTGGCTCCTTGACGATGTGAGTATCATTTATTTTTTTGACAAATCTACCTTATAATAGATTTTACCGATTTTTTTTTATAGAAGAATGAATGCATTTTTCAACACCTAAACATCGGTATTTAAGTCTCTATCATAACGAGAGAAATGCGTTCATCCCAGAATTGTAGTACTTATGGAATTACCAGCTCTCAGCGCATATTTCCATCTGATAGAAAATTTCTTAAGTATGTACAAAAGACAGATTTGCAAAGAAATTTTTTTAAAGGGGTTATCTAACAAGAAGCTTAATTTCTAAAACAAAATACAAGAAACAGTTTAGATTAAGATAATTCAAAATTTTATTGTATTACGAAGAGAAAAGTTCAGCAATTATAAATGAAAAATTAAATCTGGCAAATGTTCACCATGACCACGCTAACAGATGTCAGCTTTTTAGCAAAATGGCAGTTCTGTTTCGTTAATCACATTAAGGATTTTGTGTTTTAAGGCTGAAATCGATTCGATTCGCTCCGTATAGACTGTATCCTTAACATAGCCCCACAAAAAATAAACCAGTGGTGTTAATTCACACTACTGGTTTTCCACTTAACTGCTGATAGTCATGAAATTATGCGATCAGGAAATTTATTTGCAGTAAATTGATCATTTCATTGGCACTGTCCTGTTGAAGCCATTTGTCAGTGAGATTCATTTCATGAATAATAGTCCAAAATTGAGTTACCGTTACCGCATTTCGAGCCTAATATTCAAAAGAAAGCGGTACAATAATGCCTCCAAACTACATAGCGTACCACACAGTGAGACGTTGAGCATGCAAAGGCTTCTCAACAATTGCTCCAAGATATTTAAAAGCCCAAATGCAGCAATATACAACTGAAAATGAGCTTCGTCTGAAAAAATGAATTTTTCAGAAAAACCAACCGGTTGCTTCTGAATGAATTGGGTGAATCTACGACGATGTTACCTGTCGGTTGGCTTCAATTCCTGCACCAGTTGCACCTTCAAAGATTTCAAAGTTAAATTTTTGAAAACGCCGAGGAGTCAACTAATTTGGGTGCGCTTCAATACTGTGGTTCTCGACTGCGATTTTTTTAATTAAACGACCTGGTCGTTCGCACATTTTGTATCGAACCTGTCGACTCAAAATCAACTACCAAATTCTTAATAGCGATTATGTTGTCTGAAAATATCACGAATCCTACGAAATGCAACTTTAATAAAACCACCAGTTTCATTTATTTTAATGCGATTTTCGTGCAAAATTTAATTCATTGTAACAATTGCCAATGCATATACTACGAATACATCAAAAAACTTAATGTCAAAACTATCATGTTGTTGGTGTTACCACAATGGAAAAATAAACTTCTTGTTCAGTTTTCTAAGCATATGAGAATTATATTTATCTTTGCTTGGAAGGTTACGCTTTGCAAATCCCCCCAGTTTGATTATGCATTTTGACGACAAAGACACTACCTATTATATAAACATACTATATAAATACCACGTTAAAGTTTTTAATTCAGACAATTTTTTCTGCTTATGCATAGTAATAAGCGTGTTATATACACAAAATTTTAATATTTTATCTTTTATAGTTTTTTGGGTACCGGATAAAAAATGTTCACTTATGGGATCTACCACGTTTACTTGTCCGGTTCCACACATTTTTGTTTATGCCATGTGCATTAGTAAAGAGGTTCAAAGATTTTATGTTTTACAAATTAACGATAAATTTTTGCTATATATATATAGATATACCATATCTATTGCACTTTAAATAGGAAGGCGCCGTTGCTCCTGATCTAATTTAGTCTATTTTTTACTTAGGTATAACAATTAATACGGAAGCTACTTGTACAGAATTTAAATTTATTAACGAACAATAAATAAAACATACTACAGTTCCAAGTAGCCATTCGTGCTTTTCTGACAAACTAATTCTGACAAACATTTTGTGCTTTATATATGTATACTTGTAAATGTTCCTTGGAAAAGTGGGTGGTCTCTAATACTTTTCAAACGTATACAAACGTAAGTATACAAATGCATTTATGAAAAAAACATGACTGAAGAAATTGTGTAAATGCATTTCATACTCGTTTTGAGTAAATTTTACACTTTTGTTGTCATTTAAAATATGATCTGTTTTGCATTCATACAGTAAAATTATTAACACCAACAAAAACGTAACACGAAATTACATAGTTTTTGGCATATTAGAATGGTTTTAGTTTATTATATCTTTACCATTGTGTGAAAATCAAGAAGCACAATGTTGAAGTAAATAAGCATACGATTGTTTGCTTGGGTATGAAAATCTACACTATGGAGCAAAATAACTCTTTAAAATTATATGTAATGGTTCTGCCGTAGTATTTCCTAAATTATGCGTATGATCCGAGAAAAATGATAATAAACACGGCGAAAAATATGATAGACAGAATATTGACTATAAGTGATAGAGAATTTCATTTGACGAATAAGGACACAATAAGAGATATACTTAATGACAATGATTTTCCAGTAGAATTAACTAACCGATTAATTAGACAATATGGTAATCATAGACATAATTTAGGAAATACTATGGCAGAACCAAGAATTTATAACTCATTAACTTTTGTTCCTGGAATATCAGAAAGATTAAGAAAGTCTAAAATATATGACACAGATAGATATATAAGTGCACACAAAACATATAACACATTAAACAAATTATTTAGCAGTATGAAGGATAAAATAGGGAAAATGGAAATATCTGATGTATTGTAGTATACAGGATACTATGTGGAGGAAATGATCAAGTGAACTGTGATAAAGTTTATATTGGGACAACAAAAAATAAACTTAAAACAAGTTTAGCTGGACACAGATGTGGCCCCAAATATAGGAATATCTCAACACAGAAGACATCCTTATCTTCACATTGTAAGAAATATAATCATTATCCAAAGTTTGAGGAAGCATCCATATTAGATATAGAAAAAAAACTATAAGAGACGTTATATGTTAGAAATGTTAGAAATTGTTAATGTACCAAATGTAAGGAGAATAAATTTCAAAACAGACACAGACAATTTAGCGAAGAGTTATAGGCACTTAATTCAAAAGACACATAATTTGTTATAATTATGTCATAATAAAGAATTTGTTATTTAATTTCCATTTCCTTGTTTTTGTATGTTTAAATATTTGAAATTTTGATTTTTGTATGAAAAAAATTATTTTATATGTTTTTGTCAATTGTTTTCAAAAATTTTTTTGAATTGTAAATATTTTTTTGTTTTTATAAAAAATAATTTCCTGAAGAAGCTTTCCACAGAAAAGCGAAATAATGAAAAAATATAGTGTTCAATTTGTTTAAAAAAAGACCGCTACTAAGATCAATAATTATTTATTCAAATAATAAATACAAAAAAGCAAGGTTTATTACATACTAACGTCGCACAAAAGCTGTATTAACAAAATTTAATTAAAAATTCTGATAACACCTGTATACAGTTAATTAACAAAATTTAATTAAAAATTCTGATAACACCTGTATACAGTTAAATTTTTTATCAGATAATTAGAACGAGTTCTTCTAATTTTAGTGAATCATTAATTTTTCAGTTTTTCGATAGCAGCTTAAACTTTAACAGCAAAAATTAAAACAAAAAAATAATTTGATATTTACTTTAAATCGAAAGTTCCTGTTGTCATATTGTTGATTTATTATACCATTTGTTAATGGAAGAAAAGTTAAAGTTTGGGCCTTTTATGTTACCAAACAACTTTTGTTACGTCATTAGTTAAAACTTGTATTTTAATTTTTTGATTATTAAGCTTAGAATGTCATTGAAGATACCAATTTAAAACTATAACTACAGATAATAGTCGTTTTGTTTAAGCTTTTAAAATTTTCACTAGATAATTAAAGTTTCAGATTTTTTTTTATTATAAAATTACAGTCTTTTAAAAAAAAAATTTATTCACTGAGGACTCAACTTGAATTAATTTTATTTTCCCAACAAGTGGTGCTTATATAATTGTTTTAAATGGTTCTCACACATACAGTAATATTCTTTAACATCACTGCATATTGTTATTGTTTTTATCATCCAGCTTAGGCGCCTATTTGGCTGTGTGTTTTGTTCTGCGATAGTTGTTTATTTCGTAGAATTTCTTATAAGCGTATTGTTGTTGTATCGCGTGTATAAGATTTCTTATAAAACTATGCAGTTTGTAAAATGCACAGTGATATGTTTTGTTTACTTTTTTACTGACAAATATTTTCTTTTGAAACTTAATAAATCATCTTAGTAACAATATATATTTTATACTATTGTAATATTTTTTGACCATGAGAAGGCGTTTATTATTACAAAATTTAAATAAATAAAATACAACAGCGAATAATTGATTATAATTTATATTAATAAATATAATATTTTAATTATTGTAACAATAAATTAATATTAGTATATTGTTCGGTGTGAACCTGAACACACATATATTGAAGACAATAACCTTTTTTTGGATTTGAAACAACGTTCTTTTTTAGTTTTTATTTCCGTTTTATTTTTTTTTTTTTAATTCATACAGAATGATAAATAGAAGGCTTTAAACAACACGACAGCACTAGTTTTGAAGTTAAAATAATTATAGGCCTAATATGACAACTAATATAGAGATCGGTTCTACAATGTTTTTCTTATCATATTTACACTCAGAGTTCAGTTGACGGTGTCGATCATTTGACATGTTAAGGGACTTGATCAGCTCACAATCTTTTAGAAATTTTTTGTGGTATGTTTTACTAAAATACAACTAGAGCATTTGTAAGCATGCTACTGCAGGTTTAATTTTATAATTCGGGAAACATCAAAACTTTAACAGCGGGCACAAAAATTTTGGTTAAACTCAAATTAATACAAATTAATTAATTTATAGAATTTTTAATATATCAGCGGATTGTGAGAAAGCCGCGGCTTTTATTATACACTTTTATAACTCTGTTTGTAATTTGCGAGTTATATTCGACTTTTCTACAATACTGTAGAGCTATTGGAAAATGGTTTAAAAAATATAATGGAATTTGTGCAGATTAATGAATCCAAAAGTGGTTTACGACCTGTTTTATATAGAGTGTCCCAGGGAAAAGTACTTGGAGCATTACTGTTCAAAATTTTTGCAGATGATTCAAAAAATTTATTTTTTTTTAATTATTTATGTTTACGGACGATACAATTCCTTTCGATAATTATAAAGATGAAAATGTATTAACAACACAAATTGAGTTTGATGGAGACATTTAATCCGTGTTCTTAAGATTTAATAAACTGGTTTTAAATGCTAACAAAACCAAATTCGTCAAACCTTAACCAAATATTTCAAGCAGCGATAGCATAGTGCATGTTTATATTAATGAACAGATAATAAGTAAATCGGAAATGGTAAATTATCTTGGAGTTTTTAATCTTTTATGGAATCATCATCTTGCTCATGTAAAGAGACAATTATCAGGTGGAATTGGTATTTTAGGAAAATTTAAGAACAAGCTAATTGTTAACACTAAGCCATTCCTTAATTCATTCACTTTGAACTCTTCAAACACCATAGAACAAATCTTAAAAAATTGCTTTTAATTTTTCATTCAGTTTAGCACTAAGCATTTGTATAGCAAATATGCAAAGCCTCTTCTTCTGGTAAGAGAATATGTTAACACATATGTTAAAATTCTTAAGGAATGTTGGTTCTAATTCTAACCAGTTTGAGCACAATATGTCGGCAGATTAAGAATGCCATCTTGAACTTACTAAACAAAGAATTTGTTATGCAGGACCAAAGAATACAATTTGATGCCAGTCTCTCTAAAAAATATTTTGATTTTACTAAGAATTCCTTTTTACGAAACGTCGAAACGCCTCTTACATTATTAAATAATCAATATATTTAGTTGTCATTATATTTGTTTAATTTGTTAATACAATGGATATGGAGAAATGTTAGTTGTCAAATAGCCCCTAACAAACATATTTGGTAACACAGAGTGTCCGCCGGAAAGTCGTGAAGTAGACATGTCGCAAATTTATTATGGAAAAATATTCGATTAAATAACGTGTTTTAAACGTTCAATCATCCATTAGTGTGACGATGAGAAAGATACGTGAAATTTTTGGGAGAAATAACGTCCCAACAAAATGCATCTTGTAGTGAACGATTTCAAAAAAAGAAAGTCTGTTGGT
The DNA here is from genome assembly GCA_030448955.1 of Trichopoda pennipes. Lineage (NCBI taxonomy): Eukaryota > Metazoa > Arthropoda > Insecta > Diptera > Tachinidae > Trichopoda > Trichopoda pennipes. Next base: position 577,401 of record JASKUP010000119.1, on the reverse strand, counting down.
AATAGGCCCAAGCATGAACCCTTACGTACTGCAAGAACTATTGAAAATATTACTGCTGCTCAAGACAGTGTGTAAAACCATTTATCAATACGACACCGTGCTCGGGAGCTTTGTCTTCAAAGAACAACTTTGGCCACAAGTTTTCACAAGGAATTGCATTTGTGACCATTTAAGATTCACAAGAGCTTCTTCCACAAGACCATTTACGCCACCATACAAATGCCAATAGGATGTAACAACTCGCTCATTACAATCCCCATATTTATGAAAAATGAGTGATGAGGCACATTTTCATTTGAATTGATATGTGAATAAACAGACGAATAAATAGTTGGTTCTAAAAATTATTCAACAGTCACCTTTTTATCTATTAAAAATGAAAGTCTGGTGCGCAATTTGGTAAGGAGGAATCAATGGACCCTACTTCTTTGAAAATGAGAACGGCGTAACGGCTACTGTAAATGGGGTGCGATTTTCACGCCACAAAACATTTATCTGATATTGTATCCCATACATAATTGCCGACATTTAATCAAAAATTATAAACAAACAAAGTAGTAAAACTTCCCGACGGACACCCTGTATAATTAATAAGTAAAAGTATAATTTTTCTTAAACACAAAATAACGGTATTAAGCACTATTATACTGTCAAGTTTGTCTAAATATGTTAATGGTTATTAAAACACTAAAGTTTTACGGTACCTCTACATTTTAACTTAAATAATATTTAAAAACATATCAAAATAAAATAAAAGTTAGAACCGTTTAACAATTTCATTTTTACTACTTTCATTCATTCATTTTTTAAGTGACTTACATGAAATTTTCTTTTCGTGTTTCAATTAAAATTCTTACAAAGGATTTTTCTCGCCTTCGCAGAATTGTATAGTTTCAACGAAAATACAATTAAAAACATTGTTTATTTATTATGGTACATGACGATTGTATACATTCCTGTATGCACAATGTATATTTGCATACCAACTACTTTCTTTTCTTATACTCTGTGACTGCGTGCATACATACATATACTTATACATATATATGTATGCACACAATTTCTCTGAGATGTATAATTAAATTACAGAGAACATTAATTTGAACAATAACGATGATGATGGTGGTAATGTGAACAAAACTATAAAATGTAAATAAAACATAGCACATGCAAAATATATTCATATGAACACATGTATATACAAATTAAGAAAGTTCTTATAATACATTTATGTTAACATGTTTTTCATTTTATTTACCTCAAGACATTACGGTATAAAATGTCTACGTGCTCAATGTCATCCATGTATGTATATGTAAATTTTGTTATTGTTTAATTACATATACAATAAATACTTTTACATGCAATGTCAAATAAAATAACAAGAAATTTAAGATTCTTAACTATAGCTGTAGGTATTATCCAAGTTAACATTTTTACACACTAGTACATACAGGCTTTTACTTTATTTGTCATAACTCGAAAACTGAGCTATTAAATAACGCATAAAATTTTTGTACTTTAAAGCAGAAGTTTAAGCTGCAGTTTTTAAATTTTAGAGAATAATAAAGATAATAGTGTTAAATTCGTTTCTCTTAATTAAAATTATTGGGAAAATTTTAGCTATTTAACTGCAGAAGAAATCTAAAATTTAATAAATACAAAATTGTGATCTATACTGTGAGAAAATATTTTTGATATTAAAGGGTGTTTTTAGAAGCTTGCGCCTTTTTAGCGGCAATACTAGTTTGCTAAACACCCCATTTGATAGCTGACAGCATACTTGTAAGTTGTAGTTGAATTGTAAAACCTGATTGCCGTATTAACCGCGTTGTAGCCAGCTAATTAATTGTTTTGCAGACGGCAGCGATATAATATGTATAAAAATTCTCCCACATCCACATTTTTATCAGAAATATAACAATAATATAAATAAATAAATAGTAACAATAATAAAAAAACTAAGAAAATACATAAAAGCCCAACTAAAATATGCATAAGCTGGCTTAAGCTAATGTCTATATTTTTTTTATAGGACTAGCACTCAGGGGATGACCCCTACCTATGCAATGCATGGTGCGAGAACTAGGAAATTAGGTTACGGGAAGGAGGAAAGAGAAAATAGTGTCTGGGGACACTCGATTTGAATTTTCTCAGATTAAAAGTGACAGGAAAGACTTCCGGAGTGATCTTATTCCACATACGGACTGTTCTGCTGAAAAAATAATTTTCCCTGTACTGCGTAGTGCGATTTACTGGCCAATCAACCACAAAAGAATGTGCTCTCATCGAAAATCGAGTTGCGTTTATTGTACTTATATGCATACAGAAATTATTACGCACAGTTGCACATTTGTTTTATTCGTTCTTTTCGTACTTTTGCAAAAAAATAACTTCATTCTTAATAAATAAAATTAATTAGCAAGAAGCCGTTTAATAATCATATTTTGTACACTTAATACTATCCTTATACAAATTTATAATTTTTTGTTAATAGTTTTAAGAAAATTACGAAAGAAAAATTACACATATATCACTGTATGTATTATTTGGGCCTTAAGTACTAAAAAATGCAACTGTGTGGATCATTAAATTTATAAACATACAAAATTAAATTTTATTGCAAATTGTGTGTTAAGGAAATGGAAAAGAAAAAAAATGTTTAAAGGCCCTCGTTCCTTTAAATTTCCGTTATAATAAAACGGGTCTCTTTTTACATATAAGCTATTTTTTCTTTGTACATTTTCTATTAAATTCAGATAAAATATTTTTTGCCCTCCATTGGAAATGGTTAACTAATGTATCTGTAACACAATGCAAAATCAGCTGTTTCGGTACGGAATGTGCGATCAGTTTCGTACCTTGCTTAAGCAAATGACATTTGACGAAACGAAAAGTTTTGTTAAGTACATTATAGTTTGCCACACATGATTATTAGGTATTTGCACAGTAGCTTAAGTTGCCTTAGCCAGTATATGCATAATATAGTTGGGCCTTAAGAAAAATTAAAACATATCTGGCTATTGTATTTTAGTGGCGTTACTTTAAATTATTTTAGAGTTTTATTTTTGATTAAAATAAGCACCTATTAGAAGAGTAATACAGTAACCAAACGTATCAGTTTTTTCCGAAATAATAATAATAATAATAGCAATATCCGACTAACCAAAGTAATAGGTTCTTGTTGCCTCTTACACTAACAAATAATAAAATTAACAAAATATGAAAAGCTGTACAGTTTAATGATATTTACCAGAAACATAACAGTAAAGAAAATTAACAGGTGTCCCATATAAGAGACACCTTATTTAAAAACATTGACATTGAAATATAGTAACGTGGTGTATAGGCAGTTTAGTGGTACTTACAAGCACTTGTTAGAGAAGAAATTGTAATCGAAGAAACATTAATTATTTAGTTCTTTAAGTTTTGTACGTGGCTTTGTGGCTTATATCACTCACGCACATTTCTCTCATCTTCTGCCACCTTTTATTACTACTTCATTGCAAGAATATAGTCATGCTCTATTTTAGTTAATTTTATTTATTTATTGTTACGTTTATTTCTTTTAATAAACGTTTTATTATTTTAAGTTCTTTTATTGCAAAATAATAACTCAGTAATTTATAGTTTTAAATAAAGTTACACGATTTATTTACTTCTTAAACACAAACTAAACACGACGGTAACTTTGTTGTTTTTATTCACTGATGACTCAACTTGAATTCCTTTATTTGTCTACCAATGGTGCTTATACAGTTGCTTTAAGCGGTTCTCGCACATATCGTTTGTCAGCAAGAAGTTTGTTTTTCAATTGTGGCAACACCAACAACGTGATGGTTTTGACATTGAGTTTTTTGACGTATTTGTAGTAGAAGCATTGGCAATTGTTAAAATAAATTTAATTTCGCACGAAAATCGCATTAAACTAACTAAAAGCCACTACGAAAATGGTGGTTCTGTTACGAAAAATTCATGATATTTTCGGACAACAGAATCGTCCTTCTGAGCCCGCTATTAAGAATTTGTTCATTAAATTTAAGTCGACAGGCTCGATACAAAATGTGCCAACAACAAGGGGTGTTCCACCGGGTCATTCAACTAAAAACATTACAGTAGTGAGCAGTGAGCCACAGTGTCAGAAACAGATTTAAATATGTCAATTTGTGGATGTTCTTAACGTTTGGGGTTATTCAAAACCACCATATGGCGAATTTTGCATAAGGATATGGCTTTGAAGCCCTACAAGTTTAACCTGGCGCAGGACTTAAAGATAACAGAAAATTCACATCGTCGTAGATTCGCTCAATTCATTCAAGAACAACCGGCTGGTTTTTCAGTAAAAATCATTTTTCAGGGTATCTTAACAAGCAAAATTGCTGCATTTGGGCTACTGAAAATCGTAGACCGCCTATTGAGAAGCCTTTGCAAGCTTAAGGTGACAGTGTATGGTGCGCTATGTGGTCTGGGGGCGTGAGTTGTTTTTTAAAGATGAGGCAGGAAACGCGGTAAGGGTCAATTGATCACACTATCGTGAGATGCTAAAAAATCCTATTATTGACGACGTATATATCACTACCACATATTACAGAGCCAATGAAGCGATCTATTTATTGCAAAACAAATTTCCCGATCGCATATTTTTAAGACCATCCAGATCGTGCGAGTCAGCAGTACTGGATTATTTTTGTGAGGCTATGTTAAGGATAAAGTCCATACGGAGTCAATCGAATCGATTTCAGCCTCAAAACTCAAAATTCGTGAGCGATTAACGAAATATGACTGACAATAAGTGATTAAAGACTTTGATGAAAGAATCGATATCTCTCAACGTAGTCCTGGTGGAATTTTGCCAGAAATGACTCTTCATTCATAATTGCCGAAATTTTTTCTTCCTAATACAATAGGAATTTTAATAAGCGTATTCTATTTTAGCATGAGCCAATATTGTTGTTATTATTATCATTCAGATATTCTCCAGTATACATTTTTGTAGTGTGACTGTATTATTTAAATAAGAGAAACAACTAAAATAAGGAAAATGAAATGAACAGGCTAAAGTACAAATTACAACGTAAAGACACTAAAACTCAGTGAAACTTTAAATAAAAATTTAAAAAAAGTGAGGCAGTTAAAATCTGGACTTAGTCACGATAAAATAATTTATATGACATCATATTACAGTCTAATTCCTAAATAGAATGTGTGTATAAAAACAGTAATAGAGGTAAAACTTGTGTTCTTTAAAAAGTTTTTCACAAAAATTCGCAAAATCTCAAAGCGGTGCTTTGAATGAGTAAAAAACAGCTTAAATATGTCGCCAGGTAATACAAGCTAATCCTAAAATTTATTACTTGAAAATTAAGAGCATTCAAAACAGTGAGTCGAATAGAATATCCCTATAGCATGGTATAAAATGTAAAATTTTTTTAAAATCAATCCGTCAATTTTTACTACAAAAATAAAGTTATGTTTATTTTTATTATTTTTATAAATTTTGGGTCGGATCAACTGTCAGAAGAAAATATTTAAACATCAGTTTTTGCTATGTTTGTTTTATATTGTTATTGTATGTTTTCCTTCTTTTTGTTGTTATTGCTATTGGCTTCCATTTTATTTTTGTTGTGACTGTTATTGTTTGCAACACTTTTGATTTTATTTAATTTTCCTTGTGGATGCCTTTTGGCAAATAAATAATTTTCATTCATTTCGTATACATGCGATTATTTACAAGTGTGTGTGTGTGTATGTGTATGTAAATTATTATTCACAAATACTATGTGTATACATACATATATATATATATATATATATATATATATATATATATATATATATATAAATTTACTTTGGGAAGATGAACAAGTACACGTATATGTCTGTATTTGCTTTTGTGACTGCTTGTATTTATTCCTCCATGGCGTTTTATTAAATAATAAAAATACAGATTATTATATTAACACACACCTTTGAACATTATGAAACATTTGTAAAAAAATTTGTAGACTTGAAACATTCTTTAAAAATTTATATTATATTTTTTATAATGCTTTGTTTCAATTCATTTCATTTTATTTTCTTCATCTTTAAAATTTTTCTTTTATTAATGAAAAGTTATGAATTTTAAGTGCAACATGCAAACTTAGCAAAAACGGTGATAGCCGATTTGAAAATTTATTAAAGTTGGTTGCCAATTTGTTTTGGAATTCTTAATGAATTGTTTAAGGATTTCACAATTATTCTTTCTGTGAAAAATTTCTTTAAATGGTAAAGAAAAATTCTGATCAAAGGACTTGCCATTGTAGTGCATTATAGCACTAACACCATTGAAAGTTAATAAATCATATGAAGGTAAGCCCGAAATATTAGCCAAAATTACAGTTAAATACGATTTCGATTTCACCACACTGTCCATAAACTATAGTTTTATAAACTGTAAGAAGTTTTAAAACTGGTCGGTAAAGCAGAATACTTTTTATTATTGTGTTAACAGAATACATTCGTTTTACATCTGCCGGAAATTAATGGTGTTTTGCTTTCATCAGAAATTTCTAAAGTACTAACACAAGTTACAGAAGTAAACATTGCAATTGATAGGAAAACAGAAAAAGTTTATTTAAAAAATAATTAATTAATGTACATCCTGATATCAGATAGAATTAATAATTTACTGGAATATAAAACCAGAGATGCCAGTTGACTTCAAAGCATTTTACACAGAAAATATTTAGGTGTGGGCAATCCAGCCACATGTAAAACTGAAGCCAGGGAATAGTGAGGTACTCGATTTTGGATATTCCAGGCAACAGTTTTTTATTGCGATATATAAAATTTTATTGGCTGATCGAAAATTGAACATGCAGCAGGTTTTATCAAAATGCAAATTTGATCTTTCTTCTATTTAAATCCACAAGATCATTATAATGGGCCCAGAAAACGATAAGACTGACCTACTAATTAAACAGGAATAACAGGAACTGTTGCCATAAGCCAAAACTAAAATAAATAAAACGAAAATTAACCAGCCTATATAGAACGGATTCTAGCAAAAAAATCTAAATTATTTTTGAATCAATTTTAGGAAATATCACCTATAAGAGCTACCACTGCATCATGTCACGGTCTATTGAATGCTTTAGAAATGGCTTACTTTCGACTACGAGTATATTTATAATTATGCATAAAACTATAATATCAGAGTTTTAGTTACAATGTTATATATTTAGACTTCCTCGACGTGCCTTCTGTAAGAAATTTGAAATGAAGGCAGTGTTAAAACTGAATGTAACCCAATATGACTTTTAAATTCTAGTGAAAAATGAAATGAACAAATTAAAAAAAGTAATTGTTGCAATAGTTTTATTTTGTTAATAAACACCGTTTACAATGCATTTTAACGAAAATTATTATTTTCTAAAACATGTATTTCTTGTTCATTTTGTTTTCGGGCCATACTGTTGTTTTGATGTTATATCGAGTTTATCAAGAAGAAGTTTGCTTTTAAATTGTGGCAACATCAAGAACATTATAATTTTGATATTTAGTTTTTCGAAGTAATCGTTGTAGATGAATTTTCAATTGTTACAATAAATTAAATTTCGCACGAATATGAATTGAAATAATTAAAACCCACTACGAAAATGCTCATTCCGTTAAAGTTACATTTCGTAACATTCGTGATATTCTCGAACAACGTAGTCGTCCTTCTGAGACCGCTATTAAAAATGTGTTCGTTATATATGAGTTGACAGGCTCGAAACAAAATGTGCGAACTGAAGACATCGCACCCGTCAGCCAGAGTGGTGAAGCAGATCCAAATTTGTAAAATTCTCGACGTTCTCAATAATTGGGGTTATTCAAATCCACCATATGTCGAACTTTGCGTAAGGATTTGACTTAGAGCCCTACAAAGTTCAATTGGTGCAGGGCTTGAAGCCGACCGACCATTCACAGCGCCCTAGATTCGCTCAATTCATTCAGGAGCAAACGGCTGGTTTTTCCCATTTCACCCATTTTCGGCCCATTTTCACTTGTCAGGGTATGACAACAAGCAAAATTGCCGCATTTAGGATTGTGAAAATCCTAGAGCTGTTATTGAGAAGCCTTTGCATGCTCAACGTGTCATTGTATGGTGGTCTGGAGGCGTGATTGGGCCGGTTTTTATGAGGTTGGAATTGCGGTAAGAGTCAATAATTCACACTGTCGCGAGATGGTAATAAATAAATTTTGTCCTATTGTTGACGAGGTAGATATCACTGACATGTGGTTTCAACAGGGCAGGTATTATTGCAAACCATATTTATCAATCGCAAAATTTCACAACAAATCAGCAGTTGATTATTTTTTGTGGGACTATATTGAGGACAGGGTCTGTACAGAGCCAATCGAATCGATTTCAGCATTAAAATTCAAAATCTGTGAGGTGATTAAACAAATAGGACTGCCACTTTGCCAAAAATTGATCACAAACTTTGATGAAAGAATCAACATCTGTGAGCGTGGTTGTGGTGGATATTTGCCAGATATAATTTTTCATTCACAATTGCTGAACTTTTCTCTCCGTTATGCAATAAAAATATGAATCATCTTAATCAAAATTTTCGGTTCTATAAAATAAACTTCTTGTTGAAAAATCCTATATATACTGAACATAAGGCAGTATGCCTTTTCAATTGTAGCGTAAAATGAAGTGATAGTTTTATTTTTTTAATAAATATTCGTTTATATATACACGGTTTACAATGTGAATTAATGAAAATTATTGTTTAATAAATGTATTTTCTGAATCGGTAGAATATTTCTACAAACGCAGCAGAAATTATGGCGTAACGGCCTGTCTTTAATATGATTGCGATATTTGGAATTTCTGAATTTTGGAACTGAAAGCTCTTAACACTTTCAAATTCAAGTATTGAAAACATAAAATTCGTAATGCAAAATTTGACAGCCATTTATTAATTTATTATGTTTTTAACGAGTGTAAAAGCTGTTTTAAAATTCGTATTGAAATAAATTTTGCAGGCATAAAGTTGTATGGTTAATTCGAACATTTTCAAAAATATCTAGTTACTTGCTGTAATACGTAGAAAGGAGCTACCAGTGAAAAGGTATAATTAATAATTGATATTGTAATTTTCAAAGCATTTAAAAACGTCCACCTTAAGCTTTGTCCAAGTTGGCTAGTAAACCCCAAAGTTTGAGGTTTTGAGGAATTAAAATAAAATAGTAGTGCTAAATGCACTAAGTTGTCACCACGTCTTTTCTCATCATATTTTACATAAGTAATTTTATCTTAAATAATAAATAATTTCATAAATGCTCTGTAAAAGTTCAAAATGTTATAATTAATAATAAAGAATTTAAAATATTTTCTATAAATAGAAATTATTTACTAAAATATTTAGTTTTCTACAAATATTTAATCATAAGTTAAATTCTTGATTCATCAACCACAAACTGTAAACTTCAACTTGTCACAAACATCTACACAAACCATACGAACTAAATTAACTGGGGAAATAAGTTTTGTAGAAAAAGAAAATGAATTGAATTCAACGATAATTTACCAAAGAATAAGAGAAAGTTTTTGTTTCTGCTTTACAAAAGTTTCGCATTCTATGAACAGCTTGTTTTTAAATCAATCAGGTGTAACTGATAGACTGGTTTGTAAATGAAGGGTTTCACATTAACTAACAAAGTTAACAAACTTCATTTTTATCTTCAGAAATTGATGAACTGATACCTTTCAATTAAATTTTCGAGTAAAAGAACTTTTATTTTAATATTATTATTTTTTGTATTTCATAATAAGAAGTTTTATTATGTTTGAAGTTATGAAAATGGCCTTTGCAATAAATATGACAAATTTTAATACTTTTTGTTTAAGCACAAGAATATCTTTAAAAATATATAAATATTAATATATAAATATAAGCTTATCTGTACAACAAAAAAATGTTTAAAAGTTCATAAATATTAGATATATATATTAGATATCCAGCCAGGCACAGGTTATTAAATGTAATAAGAAAATTCTTTAAAAAGGAAAAATAAACTAAACAAAATAAAAATATAAATAATCACCCCTGTATGTGATCAAATGAAGAGTGCTTGAAATAGGCAAAAATTAAAATAAATAAACAAAAATTAATTTTCATTACATTTGCCGAGTTTTGGTTAAAAACTAGATAATAATTAAACTCTCAGAAATTAAAAACTTCGGCATACATCATGATTAAAGTTATACTTGGATAAGGAAATCAAGCGTTATTGTGTATCTACATAAATTTGATCAATGGGCAACATATAGCATGTTGTTGATAGGTTTGCATTTAGAATCAAATTCCATAGTGGCTACTCTTTCCACCCAACCGCCCGTCCAATGTTGATTCACATTAATATTAAAAAATATATTTTATTCAGAAGACTCCGTTATCAATTCATACCGTTTAGATCAGTGACGTGCGAACTTTTTGGGTGGCGGGCCAATAAATTAAAAAAAAAAAAACATAGAGGGTCATTCATTAAAAAATTATGGGGTTGCTGTTCAATTAAAAGTTCGGTTTAAGCTATAAATTTATTAGTTATATTACGTAATATTTTAAAACAACATAAAAATTTTATAAGATACGGTTTATTATGATTTTAAGATTTTCCAGATGTATGGGAAGCATGGATCTGTTTCTGAATTGACATAATTTCCTAAAAATCTGGTTGCAGCTGGGAGGATGGGACTTTTAATAAATTAAATAGACTCTTGTCTGACAATCGGTTTCTTATTGAATTATTTCTGCATTTCATTACTGAAATGGCTTGTTCACATAAATATTAGGAAGTAAACATTGTCATAATTTTCTGCGCATGATTAATTAGCTTTGGAAATTTATCTTTTGGTAAGGATTTATAGAAATTAGGCTTATCTGTATTTAAAAATAGCTGTTTTAAATTATTATTACATTGCAATTCTATAATTTCCAATTGTGGACAGATGGAACATTCTCAGGATTAACATTAAAAGGCATTGAAAAAATATCTAAACATGGTTGGATTTTTTTAAAGTCAGCAAATCTGGCCTCAAATTCTGAATACAGATTATGAAAAGACTTTTAACTTCTCTTCACTTACAGGCCTTAAAGAATTAAGTCTTGGAAAATGAGTCAAATCATTTTTTCCCAAACATTTAGAAAATATAAACAATTGAGTTTTAAAAGACTTCAAACTGCCCCAAGTTTCATCTATAAATTGATTTCTTCCCTGTAACTTCTTGTTCAGTTTATTATAGTGCTCGAGTAAATCCGTGAAAAAAGCAAACTCGATGCACCATTTCTTATCCTCTAATATTTCCCAAATTTCAGTTTTGTTTTTTAGAAAAACTTTAATTTCTGCGAGAAGACTCCAAACTCTCAAGAAGGCATGCCCAAATAATGTAATAAAGTACATCTGAAAATTCTGCATCAACTTCCGATAAAAACTCTTGAAATTGTCGATGTAACAAACCACGGGCTGGAATGGTATTAATTAATTTTAAAATAATAATTTTCAGTTTTATTCGACCTTCTTTTTATTTCTATAAAATCTTAATCTTTTTACACGGTCCTTTAAATTATAACGATTTATTTTTTTTTCTCTCGATATTTCGCTTTCCTGTGGAAAGCTTCTTCAGGAAATTATTTTTTATATTTTCAAAAACAAAAATTATAATAATTTAAAAAGAAAAATTTTTTTGAAAAAAAAATAAATCGTTATAATTTAAAGTACCGTGTAAAAAGATTAAGATTTAATAGATTTTAAAATAATATTATATACGTGGTTAATATCCACGGCAGCCTTACAAAGAACATTTTGGTGGATTATACAATGTAAAAAAATTGTTTCGCTTTCAGGATTCTAACTTTTATAAACACCTGCAAACCCCGTATTTTTTCTCACCATGTTAGGTGCTCCATTCATCATAAATTATTTTTCCTGTCGTCTTTCCTTTCAAAGATCTCAAACAAGCAAGTTCTTCAGTTATTACAAGGTTTTCATCGACTCCTCTGATAAAAATTAGAAATTGGGCTGTATCACTCCTGTCAACACTCTCGTCCATAGTGACTGAAAAATACTTAAACTTTTAAGACGTTCATCGAGTTGATTGGTTAAATTAGAAGAAATCGCTTCAATTCTTTTTGTGACCGTTCTACGTGACAGCCCTATTGATTCAAAATCTTCTACCTTTTCTGGGCATAATACTTTTCCAATGCTAATTAACATATCCTTAATAAATTCTCCTTCAGAAAACGGTTTGTTACTTTTTGCTATTTTATAGGCAACAATGTGACCAGCTAACGTGGAGGATCGCTGACACTTCTTTGATTTTTATAACACATTTGCTGACTAGATATTTTTCTTTTCAATTCTTCTGAATGAACTTTCTTGTCTTCGACCCAAGATGTTTTGATTTAAGGTGACTAGCGAGATTATAATCTTTAGTACAGCTACCGGTTCTTGGCAGATAAGACAAATAAATTTTTGGTTATATTCCATAAAGAAGTACTTCCATGTCCACTCTTCTTAAAATACTTGACATTCCGAATCAATTGTTCTCTTTCTATTTTCGATTGACATTTACGGGTGTATTTACAATACACTTTATCATTTTAATTACACAGATAAAACTGTACGTTGACAACTTTATAATTTTACTTCACAATTTATTCTTTACGTCACGAGATTTACACTTTCCCCGATTGTTGATTAATCCATCGCTGGCCCTTTTATATTTGTTGCGCATGTTGTCTCGAATATTCAAGAATCTTCTAGATCTCACATACAATAGTTGTTGTTATGTTGTACGTTCAGTTTTCTATATTAGTTGTTAGTGTTTTATGATTATTATGTTTCTTCTTGGAATATTGCATCAGAAAGTTGTTGTTCTCTTGTGTGTACAATATTTTCTAGAAAACTACGCAGTTTGTACACAATATAATATGAAAACGTCGCATTTTTTCGCTAAAATTAACAATTTATATCTTTTTTAAAACATAATGTAAATTTATTTTTTGGGCATAATTTTTGAATAGGTGATTAATTTTTTTTTGAAAAACGCTCGGCGGACCGGATTAAAACCTCTCGCGGGCCCACGAGGCCGTAGTTCGCCCGCGGGTCGTAGTTCGCCTATCGCTGGTTTATATAGTAAAAATATCGAAAGTTTTTTTGAAGACAACAGATTTGAGATTTGGTAAGTTTGATTTGTAATTTTTTAATAAATGCAAATTATTGAAACCGAAAAAAAAATGTCGCATTTGTGTTAAAGATAATCTACCCAGACTAACTCTAGGTGTTATTTAAGAGCCAGCGAAATCATTAAAAAAACTCAACGTAAAATGGAATTGAAATATATTCTTTCTTGCATTTAGTTCCTGGGCATATTCACTTGTTTTTTTTTATTGTTAAAAACGATTTTGCTTTTGGAAAACTGCACTCATCTTTTTTTAAAAATTCAAACCATGCAAACATTAAAATGTTTACTCTTTTGATATAAGATGGAGATACAATATTTTGTAAAAATTGTTATTCGTGTCTACTACTCATTTTATTGTATTAAGGTTTTATGCGACTGTGTCGCTAATTTAAGCAACGCTATATATGGTAAAAATTCTAAATTTAGATTAGACAGGAAACTTCTGCTTCATAAGAAGCCAGTTTAAAAATCTTGAAACACAGCTCAACGTAATTATAACACTTTGTGTTCAGGTTTAACTAAGAAGGCGGGACCTTATTTTTCAACAGAATGTCAGCAAGTATAAATTTTAATGATTGCAGCCACTATAATGTACTCGTGCCCATCTTTGATAATTACTATTTGGAGCCATTGAGGCAGTTAGTTTTGACATGTGCTTTCGGGTGTAAAAGACGACACCAATCGCCTGGCATAGCAGGAACCCCAAACTGGAAGAAGCAAAGGTCTCTCGAAGTTCAACCAGTGAACTTTGCGATATCTAATATACCAAACTTTAGCAGAGCCATCGCGATTACCTGTGACAATAACAGGAGCACCACTTCTATTTGCTTATCACCTACAGCGTCTATGCAGTTGATAGTCGATGAATGGGCCTGAAGATTATACACCGGAATGTCTGGGCATTTTAATCTCTGCAATAAATAAACAGTACTCGTACCATGAAAACTAGTTGCCCACAGGGCTAGTGGCCTGTGCTCGTTATTCTTTAAGGGGTAACGTGGTGGTTGTTGATTTAATCGGGCTTTGAAGAAAGTTCCTAAGAAATGTTAACCCAGGTTTAACATCCAATACTGTGGCTTGGGCATGCAACAGGATAAGGAGTTGGATAGTCCCCAGCTCTTCAGCAAAAAGTAGGAGCATGGCCCTGCTACAGTGCACTCGAAAATTGCGACTAAGGCGTGTATGCATCTTAGGCAGGTGGACTCTTTTCCTTGCACCCAGTGTTAAGACCACCGTCAGATTAGGGCCTCGCGGTCAGGTGATGACGATATTCTTATCATAAATATTACTGGTTGAACTTAATTTAGTATATATATAGAATGGTCTACGTATGTAAAGAACAGCTGGAGCGATTTGGCTGATTTGTGTTTTATTCGATTCGAAATTTTCAGGAAATGGTTTGTTTCCTACAAAATATAAAATTTTCCGGAAAACTTAGAAAATTCATTTATTAATTTTCTTCTGTTGTTGTTGTATACACAAATAAGTTACTCACGACTCGACATGTTCGTTCGAACTGGTTTGATAAAGCTTATGGTTGCTAATGAGTGTGTATACGTGCAAACACACGTATATATTCATAGCATACGCTAAAAAACTCATAGATCAAATTAAAAAAAAATTAAAAAGCAACTCGAAGAACTAAAGTTTTTAACATATTTTTAAGAAAAAGTATTAATTTTTTTTTATACATGTTATTAAATCATGTTAGTGAAAACATAAATAAATCGTTTTCACTTCTCAATTTTTTACTTAGCCATTGCTCAAAATTATAGCGATTAACTTTGGTTAAGTGAAAGAGCCATTTTGGCTGCAAAAAACAAATACGTTGATTAAATAAATTCAAAAATCCAAAGCTTAATTAATGGCGAACGGTATTGGTAAAAATCGATTGGTTCCATTACCGATCCCGAAAATATTGTTAACTAGCCCGTAGAGTTCTAGAATTCATTAAACTTACCGGGAATGCCACCACATAACTTTCAGCTTAATGTTGGAGCGGTAATAGTCATGTTACGTAACCTGAATCAGCCAATCCTATGCAATGGTACTAGATTGGTTGTTAAAACGCTGATGGCAAAAACTTAGCAATAACAATTATAGGAAAATTTGTAGGTGTACCAAGTGATTTACCATTTAAGTTTAAACGTCTCCAATTTCCCGTTCGCCTTGCATTCGCAATGATGATTAGTATATCCCAAGGACAATCGCTAAAAGTGTGTGGGTTAAACCTAGAATCCCAATGTTTTTCCAACGAGCAATTGTATGTTGCATGCTCAAGAGTTGGGACACCGTCAGCACTGTTTATTTTCTCTCCCAATAGAAAAACAAAAAATATTGTTTAGTAGTATCAAGCTTGAAAATGAACTATATGCTTACCTTTTTTTGTTTGTTTATTTTTTAATGAATTATCTTAAGAACTATTAAAACAATAAATTGAAAAAAATTTGTGTCGTTTCTTCTTTGTACTGAAAATTTTTTTCTAACTCCATATGAAATATTAATCATTAGCAAATAGTTTCCGAGCGAAGCCGGGTCGTATAGCTAGTTTATAATAAAAATTGCACAAAACTATTTTCTTGTTAGAATCCAGCTGTAGATAGTTTTTAGTCAGAGAAGAAAATAAAATTCAATATATCTCTCCCAACATATGCATGACTAAAGGAGCAAAAAAAAACAAAAAAACACAGAATGAACCAGTTTTGCCGCAGAATGCTTAGAAGTATCGAAGATTTTGTTACAATGACGCTGTAGGGTACTCTGGAAACTATTTCATCAAAGAGCTTATACAGGCCGTCCACTATTTGCAGTGCAAACGATGATATTGCTGATCCTTAGGCAACTGCTTTCGATTTTTTCCTTCGCAACATAACTAATTCCTGTTGCCTGACGATCCAGTTGTAGTTGTTTTCCCAAGTGTTGAATCAACTCGTTTAAATAAACTTAATTTATTATATTATTTTATATTAAATGCTTATCTACTCTTGTTAAAAATTTAAGCAGCTGAAAATAATACAACTCCATCTAACATGCCAGCGCAGTTTGCTTATAATGACTTCATTAAGACTATTTTGCAAATCAAAAAACTTTAAAATTTTCAAGACAAAATCATCTATTAGTAAGTCGCATCATAAAATAAAATTTCTATTCTATGATTTTTGTCAGTAACAAAAGACAGCAGCCGGAGGTTACCAATTTAAAGATGTCATACACTGTTCATTATAATAAAAAGGAAGTGGAGAAAATAGCACAATCACAATTTGTGAATGTATTTTCAAAGTACATTATCAACCGCATATGTAAACTACAAAATATTTTTGTTTGCTTCTTAAAAAGCTATAACCACCCAAACCAGTGGATCGATCTTCCTCAATTTGTTTGCAGTTGATTACTAGCGATGGGGTGTATAACTAGGCAGTAGTTATACTGCCTACTTATATATTTTAAGAAGGCAGGGCAGTTCTTATACCAAGTAAACATTTGTATTGTCTAGCTTTAAAAATACAACTTCTGGATCAAGTGCTGGTAGTTTGACAAATTATCCCTTATACAAACTAAAAAGTTATTATCGTTTGCCCAGGTAAATTTGATGACTATTGCCTTGAGAACTTGAATAAAACCTAAAATAGACGCATTATAATTTTGGGCTTGGCGTGTACACGAAGTGAAATATTATTTTTTGCCTGCTTAGAATATATAGCTCCCTTAGCAATGAGAATGTCGTAAGTACTAGATCCACAGGAAAGTAGGCGTAGTCTTTTCAAGAAAATAAAATAGTATTATTGAGTGCCTAAAAAATTTTTATTTACAAATTATATGCCAACCCATATAATTTGTAAAACCAAGCAAAAAATTGTCGGAAAATTGAAGAAGCAAGCGCACCGAGTGTTGGGGGAGGCTTAAGTTCCAAACTGTTTAATGCCTACAAAATTTTAAATCCGTATTAGTGGAGCCAAAGGTTTCCTATATTTTTAGTTAAAAGAATTAGTAAAAAGAATTAGAATTAGTTAAAAGTATATAATAAATATATTAATAAGATAATATATTTCGACAATTATGTCAAAACAAAAGCATGCATGAATTAAAAACAGTTTAAATAAGAAACAAAATCCGATTATTGAAAATAAAAGTATATATAAATTTTCATTTTATCCTTTATTTCTCGAAAATCTCTTTTAAATCCACTTGTTTCCTTTTTATGTCATTGTCATATATTTCCATTTATATTTACATCTTGTTGGTTTATTTATTTACTTTTTACTTCGAAGTATAAAAATATTTTAGTAAACGTTTTGCAAATGTATGTGTAAATATGTGCTTTTGCCTGCTTTACCCAAACTGCTGTTCACATCCGCACATATGGTTCTTAAATAATTTTCCATTGACATTAAGAACACAATTTTTGCAAATAAAGAGATGAGTTTTCAAAACAAATATTTTTTTTAACACGAAAGAAGTACATTTCGCATATATTTGAGTTTTACGAATATTTGTGAAAGAAAAGAATTTAAATTTAATTATACACTATAAATTCTCAAGCAGAATTTTTCAGAAAGTAAAAAACTTATTTATTTTTTAAAACTAGAAATGTATTGTTTGGAATTATTGTTAAATTATCTACGTTGACAATGCTGGATTCCTTTAAACATAAATGTTTTATTTTAATCTACGTTAATATGGGCTGCATTCCTTTAATAAATATTTTATGATATTCAAATAAATATTTTATGATATTCAAATAAATATTTTTTATTTATGATATTCCCATAAAATAATTATTATTCAAAACAAAACAATATATATTTGAAATGTATTACTGCGGGATAAATCTTATTTATATGGACATTTGACTACTGCTCATATAGCTCATAAGTGAATTTTACCCCAAATCTTGGATAGAAAATTCAAGAGTTCTAAGCCAAATTGATTAACTGAGAGTTCTTTTTAAAAAACTTATTAACACTCAATAACACTTGTATGCACCACGACGACGCTGATAGATTTTAATTCTTTTATTAAAATTTTTAATCACTTTTTGGTAAAATGGCGTTTATATTTCCTTAATTACATCACGGGTTTTTAATTTTAAGGATCAAATCTATTTGATTGGCTATGCATAGACTCTGCCCTTAACACAGCCGCATCAAAAATAATCCAATAATGTTAAATCGTACGATTTGGCTGGTCATTTAACTGCTGATTGTCGTATTATTATGCGATCGGGTAATATGGTTTTCAATAAATTGATCGTTTCATTGGCTGTATGATATGTGGCATTGTCCTGTTAAAACCATATGTCACATCGAAACTAATAGGTCAAAATTGAGTTGTTAGCATCTCGCGACGACGTGATCCATAGACCGTTACCGCAATTCCATCCTCATCTCCGAAAAAAAGACCCAATCACGCCTCCAGACCACATAGCGCACCATACAATGATACCTTGTGCATGCAAAGGCTTCTCAATAATCGCTCTAAGATTTTCAGAAGCCTAAATTTTGCTTGGTGACATGCAGTGACAACTGAAATAAATGTTTTTTCAGAAAAACCAGGCGGTTGTTCCTGAATGAATTGAGAGAATCTACGGCGATGTGAATTGTTATATCTTTTTTGACGAATTCGAAGTAGATGCAAAATCGCGATCAAAATCTATTATGAAAGTGGTGGTTCTGTCAAAGTAACATTTCGTAAAATTCGTGATATTTTCGGACAACATCCGCTATTAAGAATTTGGTCGTTAAATTTGAGTCAACAGGCTTGATACGAAATGTGCGAATACCAAGGTGTGTTCGACCGGGTCGTTCAACTGAAAATATCGCAGCCGTAAGCCGAAGTGTTGAAGCATATCCACATATTCACTTAATTCATTTAGGAACAACTAGATATTTCTATTAGCACTTTGTATAAGAACACCTCATTTTAAAAACGAAAAGTTGCTTAGAAATATATTTTCGTTTCTTATCAGTGCAACTTTTAATATGTTAAAAATACTTTTAATAATACGAAACATTATATTGTTAAATATAATAAAAAATAATTCTTTAATCTATGAAGATTATTTTTTAACATGGTGGACATTTGCCAGATATCATTTTTCATTCGTGATGCAATAAAAATTTTAATCATCTTAATGTAAACTTTTGTTTTATTTTGTAATAAATATCTTTTTTCTTTTTTAAGATCTTATTTTATATATTTTTTCTTTTCAATATTTCGCTTTCCTTTGGAAAGCTTCTTCAGGAAAAAATTTTTTTTTATATTTTTGAAAACAAAAAAATTATTAACAAATTGAAAAAATGTTTCAAAACATTTGACAAAAACATCAAAAACATTTTTTCAATTTGTTAAAAATTTTTTTGTTTTCAAATATATAAAAAAATTTTTTCCTGAAGAAGCTTTCCCAAGGAAAGCGAAATATTGAAAAGAAAAAATATATAAAAAAAGATCTTAAAAAAGAAAAAAGATATTTATTAAAGATAAAAAAGATCGTTTAAAAAACTATAAAAATTGTTTTATTTTGTTTTAGAAAACAAACTTTTTGTTAAAAAACCTGAAATATCTCAATATAAGGGAGCTTTTAGTAATGGTACTTTAAGATTTAGAGATCTTGTATGTTTCTGAATAATGGTTATTTTTGGTAGTTTAAATAATTTCCAAACTGCTCGCGTATTTTTTGCCTCGCGTGTATAATATTTAAACACTTCAATTCTATTACATAATTAATAAATTATATACCTTTTAATTTAGAAACAGTTTATTGCTTCTTATGGAAAAGTGGTATATTTAATACCGTGTCAGCTATAACATCAATATCAAAAGGCCTAGGGAGCATACTTTTTTGTTAAAAAAAAGAGAAAATACTTAGAAAAGAATGGCTTCTAATTACCTTATTTCGAAATAGAAAGAATATATTTCATGAGTGGTGAAATAAAGTTATAGATAAGAAGCGTTGCATTGTAACAAGGCCTTGGATATTGTGTAAGCGCATTTAAACTTTAAAGTTTTTATATTTACTAAATCTTAATCTTAATCTTTTAAACGGTCCTTTAAATTATAACGATTTATTTTTTTTCTCGATATTTTGCTTTCCTGTGGAAAGCTTCTCAAGGAAATTATTATTTTATTGTAAAGTGGTAACGGCTTTGATATATATAGATATATAAATAACCTTGTTATCGGGCCGAATTCAAACCCTGGTCAAGAAATGAATTACTGTTAACCATGTAAGCTCCAGCAGCCTGATTAGGAAGCAATGAAAATGCTATCAAAATCTTTAAAGTTTATGTTAGGTTCTAGGAAAATGGACAAGTTTCAAAATAATCATCATTTGCTGTTACTAAAATCAAAATATTAGTAATAAATTCCAGTCAATATATTTCCCTACACATTTATAATATCGGTTAATGGCAATAACTTTTATTTGCTATGCCCTCAGAATACTACTCAAATATCTAAATTGAGAAACTAAAATGTAACTAAAGTTCTTTATAGCAGTTAAATACACTAATTTGATATGAAACTATCAAAGTAAATATGTCTAAAGGAATATATTCAACGAACTCGTCAAAATGAGTGTAAAGTAATTATGACATAAAATTATTTTAAATCTAAAAAAAAAAATATGTAACAAAATTAGGCCATGGCAAGTTTGTGAATATTAACAACATATCAAAGGTTTGTCCAGACATACGTTCGTACAACATGTACGATAACGATAAGGTTATATTTGGTTAATATTAATAAATAAGAAGATTATTCACCGTTAGTTTTGTTAACTAAAATGGCATAATTATTTCATGAGATGCGGGTGGCAAACTAAAACAAATATGTAAACGGCAATAGATGGGAATCAACGAAATGAGGACGCAATATATATTTTTATGATAACAAAGTCGCAGTAAGAAAAACAGCTTTGGTAAAACAAAAATACAATTTCAGTTTTAGCTAAAAATATATGTACTTCGGCGTATATTGTCTTGTGAAAGATACTTTTATGTCAACTGAATCTTATATGGAAACAAGTGCAAAGCCAACGTTTTTCTCTCAAGAACAAGCTCCTGAGCACGGCGTCAAATTAAGGTTGATGGATTGTTTTGACAATTTCTTGAGCAGCAGTAATGTTTCAGCCGATCTTGCAGAACGTTATGATCCATGCTTGGGCCTATCACCTTTCTTCGAAATCATTCACGTTGTTAGTCCCAAAAATTTCACGTAACTTTCTCTTCGTCACAGTAATCAATGATTGATTTTGATTAAATGTTTTAAAGATTAAAACACGTTTGTTTATCGAATATTTTTCCGTAATGAATTTTACACGTGTCTACTTTACGGCTACCAAATATAAACTGTCAAGAATAATGTTTACCAAATTGGTGGCAAAACAAAGTAGTATACCTTCCCTACAACAATATCATTATATACGTTTACGTTTCCCAGTTTTCATCGAATCTATATAGAATTTCATTTAGAAACGCCACAATATCTTATTGATAATATCAGTTATGCCCGCCTCAGCTAGGAAAATAAGGATTATAATTTCTTTGCACAATTCGTATCTTAATGGCAGTTCTTCATGCATGCATCGTGTTCTTGGAATGTTCTTTTAAAAAGTTTTAATTTAATTTTTATGCTCAATATTTAATCCTAAATACTCGTATCATTATATAATTAATTTATAGTTTATTTTGTCCGAACGTGTTTAAACTGTGTATTTACTGTCTTAACTTTATTAATTAATATCACTTTTCTGTACTCCAAATATAAGTTTATTTATTGTTGTTTCTTGTTTTGAATATAAATAAATCAATGACAAATAAAATATAAAATAATATGGCAATGTGTAGATAAAAAAGCAATGAAATAATAGCAAACAACAGAATATAACACATTATTTTGTACATCGCCATCTGCCATCAATAATGCTTGATTATTGATCTTTCCATTATAATAAGTAGACAGAGAAAAATGCTAACAATGGACGTAGTGATCCAAAGGATGCTGCATTACGCTTAGCTAGCCTGACAAACTTGTGACAATATTAAATTTGGATATGGAAATATATTTGAACTTAAGACGAACTTAAGACAAATAAGCCGGATAAGCTGGAATATATAATTGGTTGCAGTGTTAGATTGGTTTGACTGATAGTTTTTTGCAGTGAGCAAAAGTCTACCAATTGCGGTTAGAAAAGTCAAAAATATACTATTAAAATTCAAACTTAATTTTTTACTATTTTTGTAGCGGAAATAGTCTTATACGCTTTTTTTAAGTTCTCACTGTTCTTATTACTTATAAAAAAATATAAAAAAATATAAGTTTTTAGTATGTATTGTAATGCCGGCCAGTAGTAATAATTTATCTTCTACATAAATTTCAAAAGACACCTTTTGATATATGTTTTGCTTGATATTATATATTATAATGAATATATGACCATGACATCTTCTTCGGAGATACTCTTAAATTTTTAAAGGATATTATTAATTGTTTCTATCTACTATGATTTATAGACTTCCCCTTTGACCTTCATTCTTTTTATCACAATGTCGATCTGTACATTGTTTCTGTGACAACTAAAGCGTTAAAGTCATCCTGTCTTTCACAGCTGTGTGTCACGGGAGTATATATATGAATGTGTAAAATAAGACGACAACGATGTCTTCTTCATCGACATAAGTAAAAATATGCTTCTATGTTGTTTTCAATTTATTAACTTTTAAAAGTTTTAAAAAGTAAAATTCAGCAACTCGAAATTATAGCTTTAATCTGGAACCCTTTAATTACTAAAGGGTGTTTCAACAAGAAATTTGTTTTCTAACACAAAATAAAACAAAAAATTTTGTTTAACATGATTCAATTTTTTTTTGTATTTTGAAGGGAAAAGTTTGGCAATTATAAATGAAACATAATATTTGGCAAATGTCCACGACGTTGCGATTTAATCACATTTTGGCAAAACGACGGTCCTATTTCGTTAATCACATAACATGTTTTGAGTTTTAAGACTGAAATTGATTTAATTGGCTTCCTATATATACTCTTCCTTGACATGGCCCCATGAAAATAATCCAGTCGTGTTAAATCACACGGTCTGATTGGCCACTTAACTGCTGATTGTCGTGATATTATGTGATCGAGAAATTTTGTTTGCAATAAAATAATCGTTTCGTTGGCTGCGTGATATGTGTTGAATTCACTATTCAGTGATATCCACGTTGTCAATAATAGGTCAAAATTCAGCTATTAGCATCTCGCAATAGGGTGATGCATTGACTGTCACCGCATTTCCAACCTCATTTTCGAAAAAAAAAACGGCCCAATCACGTCTCCAGAACGCATAGCGCACCATACAGTGACACATTGAACATGCAAAGGCAACTAAATAATCGGTTGGCTTCAATTCCTGCACCAGTTGAACCTTGTAAGGCCTTAAAATCAAATCCTTACGCAAAATTCCATGTGGTGGTTTTGGATAACACCGATCGTTGAGAACGACGAGAAATTGACAAATCTGGATCCGCTTCAACACTGTGGCTCACGGCTGCGATGTTTTAAGTTGAACGACCCTGTTGAAGACTCATTGGTGATCGCACATTGTGTATCGAAAAACAAACTGCTTATTGAAATTTGCGATAAGTGCGCACAGTCCGTCAATGGATTATGAAAGCATAAAGAAAATATTTAGAACATTTGAAAGTGCTTGCCAATTAGTTTGCTCTTAATACTAGACAATGCATGAACGCTAAAAATAAATTCTTATTTTTTACCAAACAACCCAGCCTAATTGGACGATTACGCTGGCATAAGTGAAATGCCACTTGCTCCATTTGTGCTGTGTCAAAAGTTATTTTTGTTTGGCTCATAAACAGACTGAAGTTTAAAAAGGTTGTATGGTTAAATTAAACATTTCGAGAAAACTGTGCAATTTAGAGGTATTCTTTGGATAAATAAGCAGATAGGTGGACCTCGTGGAAGTCTGCGGTTAAATTCATTACATTTTTATGTATTTGATATAACGTTTATAGAATGAAAAGTATCTTAGTTCATTTTCACTTAAAAACACGGGGGTAAAAATAATTTAGAAATGCTTAAAAACAGATTAATAGGTCTATATATTACTGTTTGGCTCAACTCTTCCTGAGCATAATCTACTGACAAACAAAGAAATCCTTAACTCTGGAGATTAATACGGAAAGCACAGAATAGCGCTATTAATATAATAAAAATTATTATGTTGAATTATACATGAAGTAAGTCAATGGCACTGTAATATTTGGAGGCGCTGCACTCAATAGACATTAGGAAGGCCAGTTGACCACAGGAAAATATGTATGTTTTAATACGCACTATCTTTTCGTTTCCATCAACACTTCTCTTACTTACATTAACTTTCTTTCAGTGCAGCATAACTTCCATTTTCTGTTTTACTAGTAAAACAGTACATTCACTTAACGTTTTGCAACAATATAATCATTTCTTTTTAACGCTAATTAAGCTTACACACCAAGTTTTAATGTTTTGGTAGCGACCACTAATTCAAACAATAGAGGTATGTAAATAAACAATTTCTACCACAAAGTTATTTCGGGTAAATAAATTTTCATTCCTACTCTTCTCATGCAATTTTTTAAATGTCACGTATAAAGTAAACTGACGATACCTGAAAAAATGTGTTCATTTATTTTATTTAAGTATACTTATTTTTTAAGTCTACTTTCATAGTGAACTGAAAACTTGCACATTGGCTTCCATTAGGTATTTATCAACAAGGAAGCATGTAATTTATATTTTATCCAGTTGACTGGTCTTTAGCCTGCAATTTTACAGAACAGAGGAATAGCAGTGATCGACTGTTTGCAAAGAAAAAGGAAAACAATTCAGCTTAAAGTAAACGGTAGAATTTAAACTGATATACAAAGAGTTTCATACTTTTAGAATAAATAAATAAATAAAATAAAAATCTAATTACATCTGCAAACATCTCAGTTTTTGAATCTCTAAGCATTAGTTGTTTTTATCAACAAAGGAAAAATATAATTTTCCTTTTCCGGTAAGCTTTCGCTTTTAACGGCTGCTAGTGCCAACAGAGTGAAAAATAAAGAATATTTAAGTATAAAGGTAAATGGCAGCACAGTTTTTTCATTTTAGAAAAACAATATTATTTTTTTCTTTATATAAAAATATTCTTTTTATATTTAAAAGAAAGCAAAATATGACAATTAAAACAGTAGATTTTAAATAAAATATTGAACCACAAATTATTACAAAGAGAATGGTTGTTTCACTTATGACCTACCGCAGATTATGGTTGTAATATTAACAGTATTTGATTTTCTTCGTTAATAATAAATTGAAACTACTTAAAGTAATATACAGGGTGTCCGCTGGGAAGGAATACTACCTCTTTTGCCGCTATTTTGGTCAACATTATTCTTAACAGTTCATATTTGGCAGTCGTAAAGTAGACAGTTCGCAAATTTATTATGGAAAAATCTTCGATAAACCAACGTATTTTATACGTTAAAACATTTTATCAAAATCAGTCATCGATTACTCAGCCGATGAGTAAGTTTCGTGAAATTTTTGGGAGAAACAACGTTTCAACAAAACGCGCTATTTATCGTGTAGTTAGTGGTTTCGAAGAAAGAGGGTCTGTGGGTGATAGGCCCAAGCATGAACGGCAAAGCACTGCAAGGTCGGCTGATGGCATTACTGCTGTTCAGGTAAGTGTTTAAAGCAATCCATCAAGCTTAATTTAAAGCCGTGCTCAGGAGCTTGGTCTGCAAAGAACAACTTAAACTTACGTTTAGCAATAAACTTCATAATTTGTTGTAAAAAATGTTTACACCATTTTTCTTCACAAATCCAATTAGTACAGCACTAGCTGGGCCAGAGATACAAATTGATCGAAACCTTTTTTCAATGTCTGCTTACGTAAAGTATATGTATATACCTCGAATATAAATATGTAAACTTTAGTTTTAAATACCAAATGAATACAATTTTAATACAATAAACCCACAAACAATTTTTAAATTCTTATTTCATTATAGCATATCAAAGCCAAATAAGTGAAAACTGTGCATCAATATAACCTTTAAATATTAATCCTACTTTGTTATTTCTTGTGTATAGAAAAATACCGAGAGCAATTGTGGCAATAACGCTTTTGGTGCATAAAACCCTTAAATTGGATATTGTTAAAAACTTAGAAGGTTCTACATTCTTACTTTTAATACGTGGGTGATACCCACAAAAACTCACTGGTTCATTACTACTTTACACAGCTACTCACTTGTTATATGAGTTTTTATCGATCGTAAATTTTACAACTTAAAAGTACAACAAGTCATACCGCAATATCCATTGTACCTAAAGGTTTAAATGTAACAGATTAATTTTTCTGTCAGAAATGAAAATTTAAAACGGCTACAAAAATTTAAAAGTGCTATATCCCGTTTTACAAAAGATACGGTTTGCGGTACATATCTAAATTTGTCTGCTGGGTCAACGTAGAACATTATTCGTAGGATGTAAAAATCTATAGCCATATAGAAGCCCATTTTCTCTTTAACATTACCAGTATGTATGGTAAATATATGTCTCTCATCCTATAAATCTTAATGGGCTACGAGTTGACTAAACGGCATATTAACAAAACTCTCATGGTGAAGAACAATATATAATATCAGACCACTACAGACTTTACCGCAAACGAGGTTAAAGCCCACGCACACCTTGGTTGTCTGACATAAGACATGCTCTTATACTCAAACATACTGTAGCACAGTTAAGGATGTCATATATTTTAGCCTTAAAGATCATTCGATATGTGGCTTTGTATATGCGCATTAATTATTTATGGGAAAAACATCGACATTTGCTTTTTGTCATCAACAATAAAATAAAACTGGCCTGCTACTTTATGTCTCCAAGTCTACTTGCCCCAATGGATTCTATCAGGAATAAAGACTTGATGAATTTCTCTACAAAAAGGAGATCTGTTAAATATGATCAGATACCCGAACACAAAATTCGTTTGTAAAGAGAGAAAGTATGCTTGAAAGTATAGCACTATAACACGTATAGTTGTAATGACCCAAGCAACAAAGATATGCATTATGACATTCTAAGAGAACGTAAGTAACAATATTTCTTTTAATGATGTCACGAGACCAGTAAGTCTTTCTTGGTTTTAAGTGAACCTCCGCTTGATAATAATATTCAGATATTAACCATTACCAAAGAACACAATCGCCATGCAGTTCGCCAGATGATTGTGTGTAGAAATTTGATTAATTTAACTACACATTCTTAACACAAGTGATTTTTTATGCCTTCGAAAATTAATGTTGTACATTTATTAATGTCATACATAATTTGGCATTCCCAAACACATTTCTACACATTTATTTTATTTTTAATAATTGTAGTCTAGCCCTTTTTTGAGCTTTTAAGCCCATCCATGAAAAGAAATTGTATGTCTGCTTTGTAAAAGCTCAGATTGACATCCGGTATTATTTGCAAAATTTACTATGTTATTTTCCTTTTTGTGTTCTCTGCATATGTATTTCCGTCTAAAAAAAGTTTTTATTTCTTCCAATATTTCCAGCAGTAACTTACATGTTTAAGTTTTATATATGTTTTTAAGAGTGTGTTAATCTTTGTAAGTGGAAATCATAGTAGCCTAAGGAAAAACTCTTTACAAAAGCCCAACAACGGAGAGAGAAACGACGCCAAGACAAATAGAGGATGAAAAAATATGTGTTGGTGTTGAAAGTATCCGGCCAAGCAAAGTACTTTAAATAAGATGGTACTGTTGTTATTGCCCTGCAAAGAACTTAGCTTTAACTATTGAGATGTACTATTGTTATTTGTGAAAATGAAAAATACATGAAAACTTATGAATAGATTTATGTGAAATTTTATTAAATTGGTTAAGCGAGGCAATCAATAATAAATATATCTAAGTTTGGCTGTAGTTTTCTAATATGAATACAGAATAGAAATTTAAAAATGTACATTTACAGAGTCGGCACAATGTTCTGCTAAGTTAGATAAGAGCTTATATATAAACAAATCATAAACTTTTACTTGCGAATACTTTAGGATTTCTTGATTTCTGTCGCTTACTTAGAATTTTAAATTGAACTTTTTAAAATCAGCTATACATCATTAAAAAATACAGTATAGAAATCAACGTAACGCTTAAAAGTACGCTAAAGGAAAATACGCATCTAAATACTAGACCCGTAAAATGACTAAATTCTATATATATTCGAAATAAGATTATACTGTAGGCACTACTAAGGTTAATAAAAGATTGGGTCATCGTGATCTTCTAATCTGAATCAAAATCTATAGAAGGATGCTCCAGTTGTAATATTCGCAGCTTGATTTCCATCTTTTTTTTAGCAATTCCTCTTTAGCTTTATTGTGGCGCTGCTGTTCTTCCAACTGTTATGCAGCAATGTCAGACTGTTTTTCTAAAGAGCGATTTATGCACCGTAAATGTGCAGACATCTCGTCATACTTTTTCAATATGGTTTCAGTATATTTTCTGACATCGTTGTGAAATTCTTTCTGAGCAGTTATTTGCTCTTTCAGAAGAGACGGTGTGCTTTCTTTTGCACGCTTTTTAAAGAAGTAGCTACTTCAGCAAGTACTTCCTACCGAGCGGAAATGTTCATTTTGATAGCACGCGCTTCATCTGGCATCTCGCTGCACACTTCAAAATCTACTGTACCGTTAATGCGACATGTACTTGTTACCAAGCCCGCCAGCTGAATTACTTTTTCCTCAAGGGGGCTAATGCGCTGTAAACGACAGTAGCCTACTCCAGCGCTCATCATTTCCTGTTTGTTTGCTGTCAACATGCGTTTTACATAACTTTTCCAGTCAATCCATACCTTAAAATAAATTTTTAATAGGCATAAATATGCAACGCATTATTAAAATACCATACTTTCCTTCACGCAATGTCAGTTTTTATTGGGCATCCTATTACGTTAAGTGTGCTTGCAACTTCTACCCAGAATACCTGTACTTCTTCCTTGGGACGCTTATAATAACCAGACGCAATATCATTCTTCATTGCTATTGTCCTGCAATAAATTAAATAACACTTTAAAGTTACAAAAAAATCAAAAAAACAGAATTTATTACAAAATAAATTTATACCCACATATTATTTTATATTTTATTATTTTACACTTTTTTAACTATAGAAATAAAAAATCGAAAAACTTTCCGTTATTAAATTAACAACTTGAAAAAACGTAGTTACGATCGTAACGCAGAATACACACAATCGAAAAACAAATCGTGTTGATACGGGGAACGGAACGTAGAATAGCAAAGTTGTCAAACTGAGAAATTTACGATCCGAATCGAAAGGCAGAATAAGGGTGATTGTTAGTTTTAGTGATAAAATGTTTCTACGATTTACGATTTTCAATGCGTTTACTTATTATACTTTGTATTTTTTGATTGATAAAATAAACTTATTTAGTTATTTTTTGAAAATATAAATGATTTCTCATTTATAATACACATACATGCCTTTAATTATTTATTATTTTCTATTACTTCTATTTTAAGTCTATCAAACTACCATTTGTCTTGAATATTGACACGTAAAATGAAAGGATTTACCAACTTATAATTTTTTATACTATTTATTTCTCAGATTTTACTTTAATAATTTTTTGTGTCAGTGTTGACATATTAGTGCCAAAGTTTTAAAACTTTGAGTTTGTAGCTTTTTTACTTGACAGCTTTACTGTAAATCAGTTTTGTCTATAAACACACATATTCAATGTGTCGTGTATACTTAAAACTTGATAAAAAAGTTTGAAATTTAAATAAAAAAGATTTAACTTTTGGAAAAACTTTTAGTTACAAAAAGTATTTATTGCAAATACTAAACGAAATAATTTAAATGATTTTGAAATTACTGAAAATTGTTGCAAAATGAATAATTTTAATGCGACTTAAGATCAGGTATATATACTTTTCAAAATTTATTTAGCCTAGTCTACACTATATGTTGTATCAGCATATGTAAGTTGCCATCCATATCTTCAATACAACAACAGATAATAACGTAGACATCAAATGCCTGTGTCAGTATAAAACACGAATTTTGTGTCTACTCGATGTGTGGAAATTTATATCATAAAATAAATGTTGACCGGTGTTGATATACATATATTGACGAATGTGAAAGGACTATGACAAAACCGGTTGTAACTCGTCATATTTATTGCAAAACAGTTATTGGAAATAAAAAACAAAATATAATGTTGACAATATTAGGAGCTATTGTAATGACTGCCTTTGTTTTCAATTACAATAAAGAAGTAAAAGCAAATAATGCCAAAAATTCTGAGAAATAAAGGAATAAAAGGAATTAAATGAATTAGAAAAGAAAGGCTTTTGTGACAAGCTTTAAAGAGAACTAGAAGGTAATTAACTCCTATACGGTTATTCTTACCTATCGAAAATATGAAATTGGTTACATCAGTGATTCTAATTACCAATAACGAATATAAAGTATTGCTTCATACAAAGCACAAGGGAAGGGGACTAAATGTATTGAAGGACATGGGAATATACAGACAAGGGAAATTTGACGGACGAATAATAAATGGACAAATGAACACTGCTTCAGACCAATATTTGAACCATCGGAACATTTTTACAGGGGAACAAACATTACACCGGCACAGACACGTTACGCAGGCGCACAAGACCAAGGCAATAGAGGACCTCATAAACGTAAAATTGCAGATTATTATGTCATGGGAAAAAACCCAATTGGTTCACACATGGATACAAACAAATAGCAAGCATAATAGTAAAAGGATTTAGGTAGGAAGAAAGACGAATGAAAAGTGGAGAGACAAATTAGCTAAAAACAAACAAACGAAATAGGAGAAAGAGATACAGACAAAAAAGAGAGAAAGTGATGAAGAAAGAGAAGAGAAACACAAACAAGACGTACTATATAAACACAGCTAACAATAGAACGCAACTAGTATAAAGAGAACACTGAAGATGGCAAATAGCCAAAACCATTTTGTTCACAAACCAAATTTGACGAGGGTCGACGTAAAACCGTACCCAAATAAATTTATTGTAAAATAATTTTAATATAAAACCTTGGCTTGCTTAGTTAAACAATTATGATTTATAAAACAAGCAATCATATTATTGTGGTAAATGCTATAATAATTGAGATATTTTTATCAAGTACAAGCTTTCGTAAGAAAATAATAAATAAATATTATGCTATGTTTACCATTTTATATATTTTTCCCCTGTATACTTATTTATGGTTACGCTCTTCTATCTAAAAAATTTCGAATGACAAATTTTGCATGCAAATGTCATTTTCTGTACCTGAAATAAAAGTAAACAATTTTTATTTTTGAAATTAGTAGTCAAATTGTTTTAATGTTATAACCAGGTAAATAATTGTAATTCGACGTTATACTCGTATATATATTTAAATTTCTTAAGAAGTACAAATTATTTACAAATAATGTTATTAATATCAAAGGAAAAATTAAGATCTAACAAATTAAAGAGTGCAGCATTTACAATTTAACACAAATATATCATATTAATTTGATATTTTAAAAAAATTATATTTATATATCAGAAAAATGTTAATTTTATTATTATTTGTTATAAAAATTGAATGGATTGAGTAATTATATAAAATTATTTTTTTTTAAATCAAAACTTTTATTAAATTCAAAATATTGTTATCGGCTATCAAAAAATTTTCGAATTTATTTTAGCACAAAATTTTCATATTATTTAAACATAGGTTTTTTTCTTATGTAGTGTTATTTATGGAATATTCCATGATTATATCAAAGACCGCTGCAATAATAAAAATCTTGAAAACTCTTTTCAAACTCAAAATTAAGAAATGCGATGCGAAAATATTAACAATGTTTCTGCAATATTGTTACAAAGATGATTTGTATAAATTTTCAAAGAAAATAATTATCAGTGAGTAAATTAAACAAAATGACCTATTGTGTGTTATACAAACTGCGTAGTTGTCTAAGAAATCTTATCCTTACAGAAATTCCACGAAATAAGCTAAATAACAGAAAACAAAACTCACAGCCAAGCAAGCTCTTATTATTTTTTTATTATTATTATTAATTAATAATAATAAAAGCAATATGATGTTATATTAAAGTTTAATATTCTTGTATATACGAGTAGCCCTTGAAACAACTATATAAATACCACTTGCTGGGAAAATAAATTAATTAAAGAGGAGTTATCAGAAATTAAAGGCAACAAAGTTACCATCTTGTTTAGTTTGTGTATATTGAAAGTAAATAAATCGTTTTACTCTATATAAAACTCTAAAGTACTGTTTTATTATTTTGCAATAAAAGAACCTAATACAACAAAATGGTTATTAAAAGGAATAAACGCCACAATATTAAATACCAAAATATACAGTATAAACCAAGTATCCAGCGAATAATTTTAATAATTTTTCATATTTCAAGGGTACTCTAAAAAATCAAATAATTCTGTTCATGAAGAAACAGAAATGTTAAAGGCCGACTAGTGGTATTTGTTTCTTATTTGCTTTGATGCTTTTCTAATGTCATATACGTCTTGAAAAACAATATTTGTCCATGTCGTTTGTATTTGATGGCCCTTAAATATTTCAAAAGTATACCACAAAGCTACCATACAAGAAAATTTCGCTGTTTAACATATGTCATAAAAAATATTAAAATCATTATATAATCATCCTGAGACTATTTTCATTTATCTGTGACAGATTGTTAAGAATAAAAAAAAATTATATCTAATTAAACTTACTTGAGTTCTCATATCTTTATTTGTACCTCAAAACTATTTCTGCATTATGGCAGATGTAATATAACCTTATTTTGATCATAATATATTGAATGTGCTTAAATTTACTTTTAGTATTGTAACCTCTGAAAGATTCATAGCATTTTTATTATTTGTCGGGTACTTCTAAAGTTGATAATTTGATTACATAATATATGCATACAATCGTAAAGTAGGATGCCATAAAAAGTTTTTATATACCAATTTAAAATGCACCGATAAAAGTAGAAGTTAAATACAAGATCCATTTAGCTTTTTGAATTTTTTTAATACTAATTCATGAAGTCGAGCACAATAACATTTAAATTATAGTTATTAATTTGCAACATCAATTTTTCCTGCTTGCTGACAACGGCATTAAGGTCCGTGTTGTTTCAAATTAAATAAAAGATCTGGATTTATTAGTTTTAAGTCTTCCGTCTTTCTTACGACCTTAATGAAGTCCTTATGAAGTGCAATCATGCCTAAGTGCCACGGACGGGGGAAACATCAAGCTCATTGGAAGCTGTGTAGAGTAAAACCACTAGAACACAATCACACGCTTCTTAGATCTCTCTCAGTATCGACTGTAGGCGCACTAGTTATTGCAAGGACCAAAACTCTGTGAAAAATAACCGTACTTACCTCAGCTCGATTCGCTTGTACTATGCTCAGTACCACAGGTTAGCGGATAGTGGATGAGGGAAATATCCAGTTCGATGGCTGTGCAGAGTAAAAACCACTATGACACAATTTCACGCTTCCCCGATCTCTCCCAGTTGCGATTGTAGGCGGAAACCGTGCTGAGTAAAAAGCGGTAAAAAACGTTATTAGCTAGAGATAAGTCAGGAATATTGTCGGGCGATATGCTCCAATCTAAATATTGCCTATACAGGTCGTGTAACTGCCTCTTTGTTCATAGGTTTCCTATTTATATACCCAATCGCCACCACACACACGTATACCACCTCTACGCCTAATGTATAAACAACTGTTGGCTACGGTCGTTATCAGCCGCCAGTTCCACATCACGTAAAGATGGCGCTGCCTCGCGAACTTAAGTTAAAACAAAATTAGAAATTTATTAATCTAAATCTTAATTTTAGGCATTACAGATTATAAAAGTTGTTAATTTAGTCCACCAGGGGTTCCTGGCATAGAATTTTTAAGGAATGAACTTATGAAAAATCACAAGATCTCCTGTTAATACTGTCTAGGTATGACTTCAAACAATCAGGAAGGTGCTCTTTTCATATGTAGTGTCATCTTGTTGAGGCGACACATATCCAATTTAGGTAAAAAAAATCTATAATCAGAATAGTGATTGATGTCTATTATTTACCCAGTTTTATTTTCGAAGAAATTTAATTTAAGGCGAACTATTTTTTTTTAAATGACATTAGTTGTTAAAACAGCAAAGGTCAGATCTTTCAAGTGCCATTGCATCACATTAAAAACTTTCCATTACATCAAATTGTATATTTCTATGTACAAATCATCTCAGCTTGAGGTAATTTGTTTACGAGTATATAATATTCTAGCGAAAAAATCAATTATTTAACAAAACATCTGTCAAAACAGAAATATTAAAAATAAGAAAGCAAAAAAGAATATAAATAAATAAAAACCAAAACCAGCTTAAGTAAAAAATAAACAAAAGTAATAGTGGAACATATTACTGCATCATTTCCTAATAAAGTATTAGGTGTGACCCGTAGCTATATGGCGAATTTTTTTCCGATTTGTTTACTCTCATCCTCCAGTTTGGTAAATTTTATTAAAAAAATTGAGTAGAAAATGCCAAAGAAGATGGAAAACCATTTTTAACAATTGATTTTGTGCAATTTGGAGTTTTGCTATGTGACATTTTGCGCTATTGCCTCAGACATGGGCTGCATAAAACATTACCTCATGAAAAATCGGTTTCAGTATAATCTTTTTGTTTCTGATATCTAGTCTTGAGTTTCTATTTATAAAAGCATACAATAGACGGATTACTATATTTATTTTATTTGTAACGTATGGAATGTGGTCTTTAAATTTGAGTTTGGAATCGAGCATAATTCCCAGATATTTAACTTTATTCTCCCATTGAATTAAGGAATTGTTAAGTTCAGTACTTGTTTGGCGAATAAAGCAAGGGTTTCTTTACCTAGTGATTAATATATTGCCTGTGTTTTGTCGCTGTTTAATATTATTTTCCATTTATTGAAGTATGTTAATATTGGGGCTGTTGCTCTTTGTAGGTTACTAATAATGTCTATAGCAAGTACTTCAGAACAGAGAATTGCCGTATCATCTGCAAAAACTGACAATGTCCAACAATCCATTTCAGGGATATCATATGTGTATATATTGTATAGTATTGGCGAGAGACATGAGCCGTGAGGGCATCCAGCAGTGACATTATAACGTAAGGAACTATGACAGCCAATGTGGAATTTAAAAGTACGAAAAGAAAGAAAAGCTTGAATGATTTAGATCAGATTTATAAGGAAGTTTAATCGAATCATTTTATAGACAATTCCATCATAACACACTGAATCAAAGGCTGCTTTGGCATCTAGCAGTATCATTCCAGTCGATTTCTGATTATTAAAACTAGATTTTACTAAGTTTTCTGTTCTTAGAAGAGCTTTTACTGTACACTATGTTTACTGCGGAACCCATATTGATAGGGAGGAATTATATTGTGGGAGTCGATAAAATTTATTAATTTTGTTTTAAAAACTTTTTTAAGGATTTTGCTAATGTAAGACAGAAGAAGGCTTTTTTGCAGCAATGACTTTGAAGTCTTTATTTGGAAAATAACATTACTTCAAATGTGCGTTAATAATAATTGTTAAATATTTGACTCCATTTTGAGGAAGGGCTTTCAAACATCTGTTATTGATACCATCAAGTCCTGGCGACTTTCTTTGTTTTAATTTTTTTATAATGCAGGAAATATGCGAACTATTTATTAAAATATGGTTTAAGGAGTTTGGAACTAGAGAATGGAAAGATTGAGGTGTAGTATTGACTAGCGAAACTGTATCACGGTCACTAAGATTAGCTGATATTATATGATTCACGGAAAAGTTATTAGCTACAACTTTACATTTTTCGCCATTTGTTCTATAACGAGTATTATTTTGCTTTACGGTGGGTATGTTTTTGGCCCTCTTTCTTAACATTTTTGTAAGATTCCAAAACGGGGGAGAACCTGTATCTAAAGGAGATAGAAGGTAATCCCATGATCTATTTCTTAAATTATTAATTTTTTCCCTTTTTTTTTCGTTAAATATTTTCATTTCTTGTAATTCTTTCGGTCTCTAAATCTTTTGTCTTTCAGTTTCATCGCAGTCTGTTTCTTTGCTGTAATAATATCCTTAGGTACAGGGATAAAGTTTTCCTTGGGAAGGGATATTGTCTTTTTTGGCACACTGGCATTAATACGTTGGTATATAATATTTGTGAAATTTTCTATCATATAGTCGATATGTTCTTCAAGAACAATGTCACTTTCATTCGACAATATTAAATGTCTATTAATAGTTCTTGAATTATACCTATTAAGGTCAAACTTCAATACTGGTAGTATCTTGGCGTTACTAGTTACTATAATTCTCACTGGTAAGTGATCAGAGCTTAAATCATTTCTAACGACTGCTGGGGATTAGTTTCAATGTGTTTGTTAGAAAAAAGTGAATTGTAGAGCTTTGTCTATTAGGGTAAGCTGGTACGTAGGTGTGGTCGCTTGGATATAGATATTGTACTATTTCTAACTTTTCTAACAGGATATTACCCCAACAGTTTTCCCTGATGCAACCCCAAAACTGATGTCTACTGTTAACCGAATTTTGATACGTATATTTAAATGATTTTATTTTTAATTGCTGCTAGAATACTTATTCCTATAATCTTCAACAACCTTTAGAACATTTTGTTTTTGCTCCTCCTGATGGAGGAATATAATAATTATAAACCTGCATCAGCTACCTCCCCGAGTGCACATTTATCAGGCTTTATGGATCAGACAACCATCTAGACTTGTGTCTTGCGGGGTAAAAAGGAGCCCAGTCCCCTTTAAGGCTAACAAGAAGCCAACTGAAAAATCCACCATATTTTTACGGGAATCAGTAAAGCCCCAGAGTTCTGCTATTTGTCTTTTTAGGCACTTAGCTGTTCTCTGACTGATTACTGATACTGCCCTTCGGGAGTATCGTAGTGGCTGTGTGTTTCGAGGCCCTCGTTTGTGTTTGTGAGTCGGATCATTCACAATGAACACAATGGTCCAGTGGGTATGAATGTCGTCATATTCTTAATTATATTAAGCTTCATGTATTCTGGACCAGGAGTTGAATAGTCTCCAGCTTTTCAGCAAGGAGTAGTGGCTTGTAATCCTGTTTTAGAACGGCTGAAATTGCAACTAGGAATGACCTGTTGCTAGAAATAGTCTTCGGCTTCCTAGGGCGTGAATGACGTTGCTTTTCATTCCCAGTGGTTTGACCAACATCTGAATACGGCTTACGGCCAGGCGCAGATGTAAATCTTATTACGTAATACCTCCATCAGCTTAACATCTCTTTTTGCTGCCTCTGTCGTTTTTCAAACCTTAAACCACTTTTGCCAATGTGGAATATGGTATTCTACAATCTAATAAACCTATTTTAATGCATGGTGAAGAGCGTCAAGTTTAAGAAACAGTCTTAGAATTGCTCTTCGGTAGTTGTACTCGTATTAAATAAATATCAAAGTGATTTTAAGTACTGCTTGGTAATCATTTGTTGGTAGTTTTTCTTTAAACATAGATTCAGCAAAATTTATAACACGACCGGTTGAATTTTAGACACAACATTTTGTTATTTCGTAATCTATTTCAAATCGAAACCTACTTTAATTCAATTATGGCCAGGCTTCTTTAAATGATTGGTTAAATTTGGTTTTAAAGACACTTCTTAAAATAACCTCGTGTTTATGATGTCTACAGCACTAACGTTTGCACAAAGTTTTCAACTTCAGTACATTTTCCATTTATACGCCCTGAGTTTATGATGTTATATCAGAAATTAGGTATGATTTCACATCATCCCGCGTCAAATTTGATTTGTAAACAGTATCAAAAATCCTACATATTATTTTGTCGTAAATGTCATATTCCTGGACAGTATTGCAAACAGTTGAATGCCTGTTCTTTTTCAGTTGCACTTTCCAAAGCAGGAAATAGACGTGATTTCTCAATGAGGTCACGTGATATAAATATTGGTAACCCATCCACTTTTTCGCGTCCTGTTAAAGCTGGTAATAGCTTACCACCCCAGTGCAAGCCCATTTCAGTAAAAAAGCGAACGTCAAAGTTTTACTAAAGCTTTAATACTTTTGTACATTTTCGTGTATATTTTGTAAACTATCATATACAGGAAAAAGGAAGTGTAAAAATTTATAACTTTACAAGCCCTAGTTTTCTCTTTTACACATCCTTTGTCAAATCAATAAATTTAAACTTATAAGGTAAAAAATGTAAATTATTTGTTGCAATAATTTTTATCAAAATTACTGAACTATTAAAATTCGACTTTTTGAAGGGCCACCCTAAGCCGTATGTTTAGTGTAAAATACATTTTTCCGTTTACAAAAACAGCACATCCTTACGTTTATTTTGGATGGTTTTTTCAGTTTCAGTTTTTTCATTCTTCGCGAATTTTTTATTTTACCTCTCTGGTTTTCAAATTTTATTTATTACTGCGTTTCTTTTTGCATTAACTGCATACGTCCGTTGCTTTAATTTCTTTCGGTTATATTTCGATGTTCTAAAATATTTGATATAAACTTGATATAATTATTTCCACTTATAATACATTCACAAGCCGATAAAATTTTTTGTAACGAAAGGCTTACAATCATAGCAAAAATGGAAAATAATATAAAAGAGGAAATAAAATGAACCAACATTAAAGAAGGCATTTTTCATATAAGTAAAAATACACAAAATGATTACGATATTTTTATGATGAGTGATGTATAACAACTTTTCAGCATAAATAACTAAAAATCAATTTTCGCATCTAAATACTAGACCCGTAAAATGACTAAATTCTATATATATTCGAAATAAGATTATACTGTAGGCACTACTAAGGTTAATAAAAGATTGGGTCATCGTGATCTTCTAATCTGAATCAAAATCTATAGAAGGATGCTCCAGTTGTAATATTCGCAGCTTGATTTCCATCTTTTTTTTAGCAATTCCTCTTTAGCTTTATTGTGGCGCTGCTGTTCTTCCAACTGTTATGCAGCAATGTCAGACTGTTTTTCTAAAGAGCGATTTATGCACCGTAAATGTGCAGACATCTCGTCATACTTTTTCAATATGGTTTCAGTATATTTTCTGACATCGTTGTGAAATTCTTTCTGAGCAGTTATTTGCTCTTTCAGAAGAGACGGTGTGCTTTCTTTTGCACGCTTTTTAAAGAAGTAGCTACTTCAGCAAGTACTTCCTACCGAGCGGAAATGTTCATTTTGATAGCACGCGCTTCATCTGGCATCTCGCTGCACACTTCAAAATCTACTGTACCGTTAATGCGACATGTACTTGTTACCAAGCCCGCCAGCTGAATTACTTTTTCCTCAAGGGGGCTAATGCGCTGTAAACGACAGTAGCCTACTCCAGCGCTCATCATTTCCTGTTTGTTTGCTGTCAACATGCGTTTTACATAACTTTTCCAGTCAATCCATACCTTAAAATAAATTTTTAATAGGCATAAATATGCAACGCATTATTAAAATACCATACTTTCCTTCACGCAATGTCAGTTTTTATTGGGCATCCTATTACGTTAAGTGTGCTTGCAACTTCTACCCAGAATACCTGTACTTCTTCCTTGGGACGCTTATAATAACCAGACGCAATATCATTCTTCATTGCTATTGTCCTGCAATAAATTAAATAACACTTTAAAGTTACAAAAAAATCAAAAAAACAGAATTTATTACAAAATAAATTTATACCCACATATTATTTTATATTTTATTATTTTACACTTTTTTAACTATAGAAATAAAAAATCGAAAAACTTTCCGTTATTAAATTAACAACTTGAAAAAACGTAGTTACGATCGTAACGCAGAATACACACAATCGAAAAACAAATCGTGTTGATACGGGGAACGGAACGTAGAATAGCAAAGTTGTCAAACTGAGAAATTTACGATCCGAATCGAAAGGCAGAATAAGGGTGATTGTTAGTTTTAGTGATAAAATGTTTCTACGATTTACGATTTTCAATGCGTTTACTTATTATACTTTGTATTTTTTGATTGATAAAATAAACTTATTTAGTTATTTTTTGAAAATATAAATGATTTCTCATTTATAATACACATACATGCCTTTAATTATTTATTATTTTCTATTACTTCTATTTTAAGTCTATCAAACTACCATTTGTCTTGAATATTGACACGTAAAATGAAAGGATTTACCAACTTATAATTTTTTATACTATTTATTTCTCAGATTTTACTTTAATAATTTTTTGTGTCAGTGTTGACATATTAGTGCCAAAGTTTTAAAACTTTGAGTTTGTAGCTTTTTTACTTGACAGCTTTACTGTAAATCAGTTTTGTCTATAAACACACATATTCAATGTGTCGTGTATACTTAAAACTTGATAAAAAAGTTTGAAATTTAAATAAAAAAGATTTAACTTTTGGAAAAACTTTTAGTTACAAAAAGTATTTATTGCAAATACTAAACGAAATAATTTAAATGATTTTGAAATTACTGAAAATTGTTGCAAAATGAATAATTTTAATGCGACTTAAGATCAGGTATATATACTTTTCAAAATTTATTTAGCCTAGTCTACACTATATGTTGTATCAGCATATGTAAGTTGCCATCCATATCTTCAATACAACAACAGATAATAACGTAGACATCAAATGCCTGTGTCAGTATAAAACACGAATTTTGTGTCTACTCGATGTGTGGAAATTTATATCATAAAATAAATGTTGACCGGTGTTGATATACATATATTGACGAATGTGAAAGGACTATGACAAAACCGGTTGTAACTCGTCATATTTATTGCAAAACAGTTATTGGAAATAAAAAACAAAATATAATGTTGACAATATTAGGAGCTATTGTAATGACTGCCTTTGTTTTCAATTACAATAAAGAAGTAAAAGCAAATAATGCCAAAAATTCTGAGAAATAAAGGAATAAAAGGAATTAAATGAATTAGAAAAGAAAGGCTTTTGTGACAAGCTTTAAAGAGAACTAGAAGGTAATTAACTCCTATACGGTTATTCTTACCTATCGAAAATATGAAATTGGTTACATCAGTGATTCTAATTACCAATAACGAATATAAAGTATTGCTTCATACAAAGCACAAGGGAAGGGGACTAAATGTATTGAAGGACATGGGAATATACAGACAAGGGAAATTTGACGGACGAATAATAAATGGACAAATGAACACTGCTTCAGACCAATATTTGAACCATCGGAACATTTTTACAGGGGAACAAACATTACACCGGCACAGACACGTTACGCAGGCGCACAAGACCAAGGCAATAGAGGACCTCATAAACGTAAAATTGCAGATTATTATGTCATGGGAAAAAACCCAATTGGTTCACACATGGATACAAACAAATAGCAAGCATAATAGTAAAAGGATTTAGGTAGGAAGAAAGACGAATGAAAAGTGGAGAGACAAATTAGCTAAAAACAAACAAACGAAATAGGAGAAAGAGATACAGACAAAAAAGAGAGAAAGTGATGAAGAAAGAGAAGAGAAACACAAACAAGACGTACTATATAAACACAGCTAACAATAGAACGCAACTAGTATAAAGAGAACACTGAAGATGGCAAATAGCCAAAACCATTTTGTTCACAAACCAAATTTGACGAGGGTCGACGTAAAACCGTACCCAAATAAATTTATTGTAAAATAATTTTAATATAAAACCTTGGCTTGCTTAGTTAAACAATTATGATTTATAAAACAAGCAATCATATTATTGTGGTAAATGCTATAATAATTGAGATATTTTTATCAAGTACAAGCTTTCGTAAGAAAATAATAAATAAATATTATGCTATGTTTACCATTTTATATATTTTTCCCCTGTATACTTATTTATGGTTACGCTCTTCTATCTAAAAAATTTCGAATGACAAATTTTGCATGCAAATGTCATTTTCTGTACCTGAAATAAAAGTAAACAATTTTTAT
Source organism: Trichopoda pennipes (assembly GCA_030448955.1). NCBI lineage: Eukaryota > Metazoa > Arthropoda > Insecta > Diptera > Tachinidae > Trichopoda > Trichopoda pennipes. The sequence continues at coordinate 535,062 of JASKUP010000119.1, read as the reverse complement.
TTTTGAAATTAGTAGTCAAATTGTTTTAATGTTATAACCAGGTAAATAATTGTAATTCGACGTTATACTCGTATATATATTTAAATTTCTTAAGAAGTACAAATTATTTACAAATAATGTTATTAATATCAAAGGAAAAATTAAGATCTAACAAATTAAAGAGTGCAGCATTTACAATTTAACACAAATATATCATATTAATTTGATATTTTAAAAAAATTATATTTATATATCAGAAAAATGTTAATTTTATTATTATTTGTTATAAAAATTGAATGGATTGAGTAATTATATAAAATTATTTTTTTTTAAATCAAAACTTTTATTAAATTCAAAATATTGTTATCGGCTATCAAAAAATTTTCGAATTTATTTTAGCACAAAATTTTCATATTATTTAAACATAGGTTTTTTTCTTATGTAGTGTTATTTATGGAATATTCCATGATTATATCAAAGACCGCTGCAATAATAAAAATCTTGAAAACTCTTTTCAAACTCAAAATTAAGAAATGCGATGCGAAAATATTAACAATGTTTCTGCAATATTGTTACAAAGATGATTTGTATAAATTTTCAAAGAAAATAATTATCAGTGAGTAAATTAAACAAAATGACCTATTGTGTGTTATACAAACTGCGTAGTTGTCTAAGAAATCTTATCCTTACAGAAATTCCACGAAATAAGCTAAATAACAGAAAACAAAACTCACAGCCAAGCAAGCTCTTATTATTTTTTTATTATTATTATTAATTAATAATAATAAAAGCAATATGATGTTATATTAAAGTTTAATATTCTTGTATATACGAGTAGCCCTTGAAACAACTATATAAATACCACTTGCTGGGAAAATAAATTAATTAAAGAGGAGTTATCAGAAATTAAAGGCAACAAAGTTACCATCTTGTTTAGTTTGTGTATATTGAAAGTAAATAAATCGTTTTACTCTATATAAAACTCTAAAGTACTGTTTTATTATTTTGCAATAAAAGAACCTAATACAACAAAATGGTTATTAAAAGGAATAAACGCCACAATATTAAATACCAAAATATACAGTATAAACCAAGTATCCAGCGAATAATTTTAATAATTTTTCATATTTCAAGGGTACTCTAAAAAATCAAATAATTCTGTTCATGAAGAAACAGAAATGTTAAAGGCCGACTAGTGGTATTTGTTTCTTATTTGCTTTGATGCTTTTCTAATGTCATATACGTCTTGAAAAACAATATTTGTCCATGTCGTTTGTATTTGATGGCCCTTAAATATTTCAAAAGTATACCACAAAGCTACCATACAAGAAAATTTCGCTGTTTAACATATGTCATAAAAAATATTAAAATCATTATATAATCATCCTGAGACTATTTTCATTTATCTGTGACAGATTGTTAAGAATAAAAAAAAATTATATCTAATTAAACTTACTTGAGTTCTCATATCTTTATTTGTACCTCAAAACTATTTCTGCATTATGGCAGATGTAATATAACCTTATTTTGATCATAATATATTGAATGTGCTTAAATTTACTTTTAGTATTGTAACCTCTGAAAGATTCATAGCATTTTTATTATTTGTCGGGTACTTCTAAAGTTGATAATTTGATTACATAATATATGCATACAATCGTAAAGTAGGATGCCATAAAAAGTTTTTATATACCAATTTAAAATGCACCGATAAAAGTAGAAGTTAAATACAAGATCCATTTAGCTTTTTGAATTTTTTTAATACTAATTCATGAAGTCGAGCACAATAACATTTAAATTATAGTTATTAATTTGCAACATCAATTTTTCCTGCTTGCTGACAACGGCATTAAGGTCCGTGTTGTTTCAAATTAAATAAAAGATCTGGATTTATTAGTTTTAAGTCTTCCGTCTTTCTTACGACCTTAATGAAGTCCTTATGAAGTGCAATCATGCCTAAGTGCCACGGACGGGGGAAACATCAAGCTCATTGGAAGCTGTGTAGAGTAAAACCACTAGAACACAATCACACGCTTCTTAGATCTCTCTCAGTATCGACTGTAGGCGCACTAGTTATTGCAAGGACCAAAACTCTGTGAAAAATAACCGTACTTACCTCAGCTCGATTCGCTTGTACTATGCTCAGTACCACAGGTTAGCGGATAGTGGATGAGGGAAATATCCAGTTCGATGGCTGTGCAGAGTAAAAACCACTATGACACAATTTCACGCTTCCCCGATCTCTCCCAGTTGCGATTGTAGGCGGAAACCGTGCTGAGTAAAAAGCGGTAAAAAACGTTATTAGCTAGAGATAAGTCAGGAATATTGTCGGGCGATATGCTCCAATCTAAATATTGCCTATACAGGTCGTGTAACTGCCTCTTTGTTCATAGGTTTCCTATTTATATACCCAATCGCCACCACACACACGTATACCACCTCTACGCCTAATGTATAAACAACTGTTGGCTACGGTCGTTATCAGCCGCCAGTTCCACATCACGTAAAGATGGCGCTGCCTCGCGAACTTAAGTTAAAACAAAATTAGAAATTTATTAATCTAAATCTTAATTTTAGGCATTACAGATTATAAAAGTTGTTAATTTAGTCCACCAGGGGTTCCTGGCATAGAATTTTTAAGGAATGAACTTATGAAAAATCACAAGATCTCCTGTTAATACTGTCTAGGTATGACTTCAAACAATCAGGAAGGTGCTCTTTTCATATGTAGTGTCATCTTGTTGAGGCGACACATATCCAATTTAGGTAAAAAAAATCTATAATCAGAATAGTGATTGATGTCTATTATTTACCCAGTTTTATTTTCGAAGAAATTTAATTTAAGGCGAACTATTTTTTTTTAAATGACATTAGTTGTTAAAACAGCAAAGGTCAGATCTTTCAAGTGCCATTGCATCACATTAAAAACTTTCCATTACATCAAATTGTATATTTCTATGTACAAATCATCTCAGCTTGAGGTAATTTGTTTACGAGTATATAATATTCTAGCGAAAAAATCAATTATTTAACAAAACATCTGTCAAAACAGAAATATTAAAAATAAGAAAGCAAAAAAGAATATAAATAAATAAAAACCAAAACCAGCTTAAGTAAAAAATAAACAAAAGTAATAGTGGAACATATTACTGCATCATTTCCTAATAAAGTATTAGGTGTGACCCGTAGCTATATGGCGAATTTTTTTCCGATTTGTTTACTCTCATCCTCCAGTTTGGTAAATTTTATTAAAAAAATTGAGTAGAAAATGCCAAAGAAGATGGAAAACCATTTTTAACAATTGATTTTGTGCAATTTGGAGTTTTGCTATGTGACATTTTGCGCTATTGCCTCAGACATGGGCTGCATAAAACATTACCTCATGAAAAATCGGTTTCAGTATAATCTTTTTGTTTCTGATATCTAGTCTTGAGTTTCTATTTATAAAAGCATACAATAGACGGATTACTATATTTATTTTATTTGTAACGTATGGAATGTGGTCTTTAAATTTGAGTTTGGAATCGAGCATAATTCCCAGATATTTAACTTTATTCTCCCATTGAATTAAGGAATTGTTAAGTTCAGTACTTGTTTGGCGAATAAAGCAAGGGTTTCTTTACCTAGTGATTAATATATTGCCTGTGTTTTGTCGCTGTTTAATATTATTTTCCATTTATTGAAGTATGTTAATATTGGGGCTGTTGCTCTTTGTAGGTTACTAATAATGTCTATAGCAAGTACTTCAGAACAGAGAATTGCCGTATCATCTGCAAAAACTGACAATGTCCAACAATCCATTTCAGGGATATCATATGTGTATATATTGTATAGTATTGGCGAGAGACATGAGCCGTGAGGGCATCCAGCAGTGACATTATAACGTAAGGAACTATGACAGCCAATGTGGAATTTAAAAGTACGAAAAGAAAGAAAAGCTTGAATGATTTAGATCAGATTTATAAGGAAGTTTAATCGAATCATTTTATAGACAATTCCATCATAACACACTGAATCAAAGGCTGCTTTGGCATCTAGCAGTATCATTCCAGTCGATTTCTGATTATTAAAACTAGATTTTACTAAGTTTTCTGTTCTTAGAAGAGCTTTTACTGTACACTATGTTTACTGCGGAACCCATATTGATAGGGAGGAATTATATTGTGGGAGTCGATAAAATTTATTAATTTTGTTTTAAAAACTTTTTTAAGGATTTTGCTAATGTAAGACAGAAGAAGGCTTTTTTGCAGCAATGACTTTGAAGTCTTTATTTGGAAAATAACATTACTTCAAATGTGCGTTAATAATAATTGTTAAATATTTGACTCCATTTTGAGGAAGGGCTTTCAAACATCTGTTATTGATACCATCAAGTCCTGGCGACTTTCTTTGTTTTAATTTTTTTATAATGCAGGAAATATGCGAACTATTTATTAAAATATGGTTTAAGGAGTTTGGAACTAGAGAATGGAAAGATTGAGGTGTAGTATTGACTAGCGAAACTGTATCACGGTCACTAAGATTAGCTGATATTATATGATTCACGGAAAAGTTATTAGCTACAACTTTACATTTTTCGCCATTTGTTCTATAACGAGTATTATTTTGCTTTACGGTGGGTATGTTTTTGGCCCTCTTTCTTAACATTTTTGTAAGATTCCAAAACGGGGGAGAACCTGTATCTAAAGGAGATAGAAGGTAATCCCATGATCTATTTCTTAAATTATTAATTTTTTCCCTTTTTTTTTCGTTAAATATTTTCATTTCTTGTAATTCTTTCGGTCTCTAAATCTTTTGTCTTTCAGTTTCATCGCAGTCTGTTTCTTTGCTGTAATAATATCCTTAGGTACAGGGATAAAGTTTTCCTTGGGAAGGGATATTGTCTTTTTTGGCACACTGGCATTAATACGTTGGTATATAATATTTGTGAAATTTTCTATCATATAGTCGATATGTTCTTCAAGAACAATGTCACTTTCATTCGACAATATTAAATGTCTATTAATAGTTCTTGAATTATACCTATTAAGGTCAAACTTCAATACTGGTAGTATCTTGGCGTTACTAGTTACTATAATTCTCACTGGTAAGTGATCAGAGCTTAAATCATTTCTAACGACTGCTGGGGATTAGTTTCAATGTGTTTGTTAGAAAAAAGTGAATTGTAGAGCTTTGTCTATTAGGGTAAGCTGGTACGTAGGTGTGGTCGCTTGGATATAGATATTGTACTATTTCTAACTTTTCTAACAGGATATTACCCCAACAGTTTTCCCTGATGCAACCCCAAAACTGATGTCTACTGTTAACCGAATTTTGATACGTATATTTAAATGATTTTATTTTTAATTGCTGCTAGAATACTTATTCCTATAATCTTCAACAACCTTTAGAACATTTTGTTTTTGCTCCTCCTGATGGAGGAATATAATAATTATAAACCTGCATCAGCTACCTCCCCGAGTGCACATTTATCAGGCTTTATGGATCAGACAACCATCTAGACTTGTGTCTTGCGGGGTAAAAAGGAGCCCAGTCCCCTTTAAGGCTAACAAGAAGCCAACTGAAAAATCCACCATATTTTTACGGGAATCAGTAAAGCCCCAGAGTTCTGCTATTTGTCTTTTTAGGCACTTAGCTGTTCTCTGACTGATTACTGATACTGCCCTTCGGGAGTATCGTAGTGGCTGTGTGTTTCGAGGCCCTCGTTTGTGTTTGTGAGTCGGATCATTCACAATGAACACAATGGTCCAGTGGGTATGAATGTCGTCATATTCTTAATTATATTAAGCTTCATGTATTCTGGACCAGGAGTTGAATAGTCTCCAGCTTTTCAGCAAGGAGTAGTGGCTTGTAATCCTGTTTTAGAACGGCTGAAATTGCAACTAGGAATGACCTGTTGCTAGAAATAGTCTTCGGCTTCCTAGGGCGTGAATGACGTTGCTTTTCATTCCCAGTGGTTTGACCAACATCTGAATACGGCTTACGGCCAGGCGCAGATGTAAATCTTATTACGTAATACCTCCATCAGCTTAACATCTCTTTTTGCTGCCTCTGTCGTTTTTCAAACCTTAAACCACTTTTGCCAATGTGGAATATGGTATTCTACAATCTAATAAACCTATTTTAATGCATGGTGAAGAGCGTCAAGTTTAAGAAACAGTCTTAGAATTGCTCTTCGGTAGTTGTACTCGTATTAAATAAATATCAAAGTGATTTTAAGTACTGCTTGGTAATCATTTGTTGGTAGTTTTTCTTTAAACATAGATTCAGCAAAATTTATAACACGACCGGTTGAATTTTAGACACAACATTTTGTTATTTCGTAATCTATTTCAAATCGAAACCTACTTTAATTCAATTATGGCCAGGCTTCTTTAAATGATTGGTTAAATTTGGTTTTAAAGACACTTCTTAAAATAACCTCGTGTTTATGATGTCTACAGCACTAACGTTTGCACAAAGTTTTCAACTTCAGTACATTTTCCATTTATACGCCCTGAGTTTATGATGTTATATCAGAAATTAGGTATGATTTCACATCATCCCGCGTCAAATTTGATTTGTAAACAGTATCAAAAATCCTACATATTATTTTGTCGTAAATGTCATATTCCTGGACAGTATTGCAAACAGTTGAATGCCTGTTCTTTTTCAGTTGCACTTTCCAAAGCAGGAAATAGACGTGATTTCTCAATGAGGTCACGTGATATAAATATTGGTAACCCATCCACTTTTTCGCGTCCTGTTAAAGCTGGTAATAGCTTACCACCCCAGTGCAAGCCCATTTCAGTAAAAAAGCGAACGTCAAAGTTTTACTAAAGCTTTAATACTTTTGTACATTTTCGTGTATATTTTGTAAACTATCATATACAGGAAAAAGGAAGTGTAAAAATTTATAACTTTACAAGCCCTAGTTTTCTCTTTTACACATCCTTTGTCAAATCAATAAATTTAAACTTATAAGGTAAAAAATGTAAATTATTTGTTGCAATAATTTTTATCAAAATTACTGAACTATTAAAATTCGACTTTTTGAAGGGCCACCCTAAGCCGTATGTTTAGTGTAAAATACATTTTTCCGTTTACAAAAACAGCACATCCTTACGTTTATTTTGGATGGTTTTTTCAGTTTCAGTTTTTTCATTCTTCGCGAATTTTTTATTTTACCTCTCTGGTTTTCAAATTTTATTTATTACTGCGTTTCTTTTTGCATTAACTGCATACGTCCGTTGCTTTAATTTCTTTCGGTTATATTTCGATGTTCTAAAATATTTGATATAAACTTGATATAATTATTTCCACTTATAATACATTCACAAGCCGATAAAATTTTTTGTAACGAAAGGCTTACAATCATAGCAAAAATGGAAAATAATATAAAAGAGGAAATAAAATGAACCAACATTAAAGAAGGCATTTTTCATATAAGTAAAAATACACAAAATGATTACGATATTTTTATGATGAGTGATGTATAACAACTTTTCAGCATAAATAACTAAAAATCAATTTTCGCAATCATGTTTTTTTAGCAGTTTCCTGACACTTGAATTGGCATCGAGCAAACACGCAAACAATTTTCTTCTTTCATTTATTGTTCAGATATTTGCAAGAGTCGCAACTATTCATATTGGGAAGGTGTAAATTAAGCACTGTTTTCTACAGCTATTGTGATGTGTGCAATGTTTTTCCGGCCATGTGGTATTTTTTCAATTTTTTATAATTCGGAAAACTTTAATAGATGAGGCATAAATATTGGTTCAGCAATAACTAGACAAGAAATATTCTTAGTGCGTGTATTGAGTGTTTGAAAAGAAAAACAACACGCTAAAGAACACACATTTGTCGCTTTTGTGTCGGTGATAATTTCTTCAGATTTATGTCGAATTTTCTCAGGAATTACACTATGCAAGTTGTTTAGATAAGATTTCAGCAAACGAGTTCAAGATTAATTTAGGGATACTGCAAAGCCTCATTCTTTCTCTTACCCTAATTCTTATTTTTGTAAATGGCCTTCTTTGTCAACCTTTCAACCCTATATATTCTTTCGCAGATAACAGAACCATTGTCAATCGTAGGCATTCAGCAATTGGCCAAACCAGTTGGAGGTGGGGTCCAAAAGGCAAAATGTGAATAATACGTTCATTCACGATCTCGCAACAATCTACGAATAGTGTCTTGTAAATAGAGTCGATTTTAATACCCGTAATACTCAGTGTTGCATGCTTATATATAGACGTGAGTAAGCATTCATCTTGTTGTCATAGGGTATGTAAGTATTATGGAATCGGAAGCTCTGGATGTTATTGTGTGGTGTTAAATGGATTAAGCATATGTTTCAGGTATTAAAAAAAGCTTTCAAGTCTCTCGGTTGTCTGATACGGAGTAAAAGATACTTCTCTCCATGCGATCTTAATACCATTTATACAACCTATGAGTGATGTAAGTATTAAGGAATCGGAAGCTCTTGATGTTCTTTACATTGTGATGTTCGGTAGATGAAGCATGTGTTTCAGGTTTCTAAAAAAGCTTTCAAGTGCCTCGCGTTTCTGCGACAGTGTAAAAGATACTTCACACCATGCAATCTTCGTACTATTTATGCCACCTATATCCGTACAAAAATGGAATACAACTCTCACGCATGGGCCGGCGCCGTTAGGTCTATATTGAAGTTACTTGATCGCGTACAAGAGAGGCTCTTAGGGGACAGTAGGGTATCCAACTCTATGGATTCTCTAGAGCATCGACGTAATTTGGGTTGTATTTCAATGTTTTATCGTTACTACAATGGTGAGTACTTTAATGAAATTAGAGTTCTTGTTCCCTTTACTTGCTCGTTGTTGCGTTTAATATGTTATTCGTTAAGGGCCCATCCATTTGTGGTTGATCGGCCGGTGAATCGCACTACGCATTTTAGCAGAATAGTTCGTATGTAGAATAAACTCCCTCCAGAGGTATTTCCTATTAATTTCAATGTAAGAAAATTAAAACCGAATGTCTAAAAACACGTCTCCCTTTCTTCTCCACCCCATAATCTAATTTACTGCCACACCATGCATTGCGTGATTAGGGGTCATCACCTGAAGGGTAGTCCTAAAAACAAAATTTATTTTATCGTTTGTAAAGATAATATAATATGGTACGGAGGTGTCTTGCTTAAGTTTTAAAAGAAAATAATTAATCAATAAAGTAAACTACTGAGTATGTTGTTTACTAACTGCCTAGTTTGCTAAGAAAACCTTTGCACGCAAGACAACAACAAATTTCGGTTTACTAACTGCGTAGAAATTTTATACACAGACAACTAATAAGTATGCTGTTTACTAACTGCGTAGTTTTCTAAGAAAACTTATCTACACAAGACAACAACAAATATCTTAAAATAAATTCCAACAAGAAACTTTATTAGTATAAAAACAAAAATACACACCGACATACAGGCGCCTATACATTAAATGGACAGTACTGTGACCGCAAGTTATATGGACAATTTTTTTCGTATTTTCACTTGGTAAACCCCTTAGATTGGTTCCAGTTAGTGTAAACATAAACCTCGTGAAGTAAAGACTGTAGTGAAAACTTTGTGTTGTTAAAGTAAATAAACTTGTAATTTATTTAAAAATTCTGAAATCTGGTGTTTAGGTATATACATAATAATATAATTTATAGATGAGCACAAACACTACGGTAACATTTCTGTCTCTTATAGTGCACGTTTGTGATGTTAACAGTACTGAGGTTTAGTGATCTTAAGTATATATTACAGATATATTTTGAATTTTTTGTTGTAAATATGTTTGTGTACTGATCTTAAGAATTTCAGTACAGAACTTTTAGTGTCCTATTTAGACATTGGTTTCAATTGTCTGGTCACAATTCAATATTCCCATCCTTTTTGTTTATCTACTTCTTATTATTGGCAATTATTGCAAAGAAGTCATCTTGATATCTCATAAGAATAAGAAGAGTGAATATTCATAATAGTTAATTCGGCGAAATAGGGTGCCTGCTAAAATCATGTCTTAAATCTGACCAATGATAATACCGGTTATAGCGCTATCAAAACTCTTTGACTTCTCCAATGTTATTATTTGCGGCTAAACGCATATTGACCCCAAGCTCAATATTAACTGCATAATGAAGTGATGGTTAAAGATTAATATGTGAAAACCACTAAAATTTTAATTCCTTTCAAAGAAAAACAAGCTCGTCAGTTCGTTTGTAAATAAAACTCACAAGTTTTCTTTCAAAGACTTTTATTTCGCTGTATCGATATAAGATTTTTTTGTTTTAATTTTATTTTTCTCTTACTTTTTTTGCTAAATTCGTTGTGAAAATTTTTACTCTTCTGGGAATATAAATTTCTTGTTCTGTAAATAGAACAATTTTCCTACTAAAGTCTAGAAATTAAGCAAACCATATTTAACGAATTAGAGAAATAGAGTTAAGAAGTAAACGTAAAAATCAAAACTTAAAGAAAACAATAACAATATCAATGCAAATAATTAGAAAAAAAGTATTCAAGGGTTTTTCAAAAAGAAGTTGTTTTCTAAAAAGATTAATACAAAAAATTTTGATTAAGATGATTACAATTTTTATTGTGCTACGAAGAGAAAAGTGCGGCAATTAAAAATGAAAAATGACATCTGGCAAATGTCCACCATGACCACACTAACAGATGTCGATACTTTAATCAAAGTTTTTAATCCTATTCGTTTATCACATTACCGATTTTGAGTTTAAAGACTGAACTCAATTGGATTGGCAACACCAAAAACAATCCTGTGTTAAATCCCACGATCTGGCGTCACTAAGGTCCTAATAAACGTGAAATTATGCGATCGGGAAATTTGGTTTGCAATAAATCGTTTCATTGGCTATGTGACATGTTACACCGTCCTGCTGAAACTACATGTCAGCGATATCCACGTCGTTAATAATCGCCCAAAATTGATTTGTTAGCATCTCATGATAGCATGATCCATTGACTGTTACCGCATTTCCGGCCTCATTTTCGAAAAAAAACCACCCAATTACTCCACCAGACCACATAGCGCATCATACAGCGACACGTTGTCCATGCAATGCCTTCTCAATAATCGCTCCAGGATTCTCAATAGCCCAGTTGCGGCAATGTTGCTTATTGACATACCCTGGTAAGTAAAAATGACCTTCGTCTGAAAAAATGATTTTTTTCAACATACCAGCCGGTGGCTCCTGAATGAATTGAGCGAATGTCGGGCGGTGTGAATCTTCGTTCGGCTTCAATTCCTACACTGCTTAAACCTTGTAAGGCTTCAAAGTTAAATCCTTACGCAAAGTTCGCCATGTGGTGATATCGGATAACCCCAAGCCTTGAGAAAGTCAAGGAATTGACAAATCTGAATCCGCTTCAATAATGTGGCCGACGGTTGCGATGTATTAAGTATAACGTCGCGCTCGAATACGTGTTGGTATTCATAAGGTCTCAGAAGAACGATTATGTTATCTGAAAATATCATGCATTTTAAGAAATGTAACTGTAAAGGAACCACCAATTTCATAGTGGATTTTAATTATTTTAGTGTGATTTTCGTGCGAAATTGAATTCATTGTAACAACCACCAATGTAATTATCATGTTTTTGGTGTTGCCACAATTGAAAATTAAACTTCTTGTTTAAAAACTTTTTACTTTAGCCTTACATAAATAGGGAAACTACTTTAGAATTGCATTAAGTGTTTTTTAATTTTATTACCAAAAATAAAGTCTCAAGTATTCAGAGACAGTTTTCAACAGTTAAAATAAACGTTGTAAACTATGTTTAATATCAAAAAATTTTAAAAATATTTTGATATTTAGGTTTTATATCAATTTAACAAATAAATTTTTTAATATTTATTATCACAAAAATTTTATGCTGTAAATTATATTTTGAGTTACGAATGGCAACACAAATAAATAATTTTAAAATTATTTTAATTAAAAAAAAAAACTCATACAATTGAAAACACCTAAAATGTTCTTATTGGAATGTTTCTATTTGACTTGGCGTATCTAATAAAAATAAATTCCTTTAAAACGATAAATAATTTTCAAAAGAATTTATTCTTCTTTTTTATAACTAACAAAAAAATAAATATATTTTTCAAGCTAATTACTGAACAAATCCAAATGAATTACACACATGACTTCACTTGAAATTCAAAGTAATTAATTTTAAAAATATTTTCAATAAAAAATAAAATAATAAAATATGTGAAAGAATTTTATTGAAATTTATCGCTTTTACTTTTAACTTATTTTTTTCTAATGATTTTTTTTTGCATTTGTATTTGTGTTATGTGTTCTCACATCCCCTTTTAATATTAACGACAGTACTATTTGTAGCAAGAGGTGCAATATTGATGAAGACCTAAAATACAATAAGTTTTCTGTTTTAAGGAATTCTTTATTTTAAGATCTGTTTTTTTTTTAACAAAGGATTTGTTATAGCTAAAGCTTAAAATTTAATTTGAAATAAAAATCTAATAAAAATTTATTTTACCGTATTTTTTCAAGTTTAGTAGATTTTATACAATGAAATATTTACTTATTTATTTTAGTCTATAATTTCAATATTCTTACAAACTGTGACAATATTTAAAACATTTTTACATCAATAATTATTCAAGACGAAAACAATATTTTCTTAAGAGAATTTATGTTCTGATAGTATTCAATGAATCTATAATATTGTTACGTTTATACCTTTTATAAACATTTTGTTGTTACTGAGTTCTTTATTGCAAAATAAATAACATCAGATATTAGAGTTCATTTACTTAAACTGTACATTTATACGTTGGCACCGCAGAACAATTTACTAAAGATGCAAGTCTTTACTTCACGAGCTTTATGTTTTAACTATCCACTCAGATGTTGTCTTTTATATTTGTCCGCTAGAGGTCTAGAAAAATGAATCACATTTTTTTGCTGTTATTTTTTTCGTTCAATATATTGGCGCCTTTTGGGCTGTTTGTTTTTGTTTTATTTTTATTTTGATGCTGTTCAAGTTTCTTCATGGAATTTGGATTAAAATAGTTGTTGTTGTCTTGCGTGTATAAGCTTTTTTAAAAAACTATGCATTTAGTAAACAGCATACCCAGTTATCTTGACTTTATTACTTAATTATTTCCTTTTAAAACTCAAGCAAAACACATCCGTAACAATATTAATTAAATTCAGAAAAAATCTTTAGTAACGGATCCCAGTTAGCATAGTTAGCGCTCTAAACTAGTATGGAGAGCGCGACAAAATTAGGTGTAGAATATAATGGAACATTAAAACAGATATTACTTATTAAAATTTGCTTGGCCACATTTCATTTAGCAAGATTATGGGCGAAACTAACATTCAACATTATTTTATCATTTTTATGCGTCGGAAGTTAAATTAAAGAAAGTCTATTATTATAAGACGGTTAATTTTGCATGTTACAATGCAAGCCACGGGGACAAACGGACAAAAATTGCTTCTGAACAGATTCGACAGCATTAATATAGGTATTGTGGGGTACTAAAATATAGAACGAAATTCTAGAATAGGTTTAACCAAAGATGTATACATTGCATAAGGGTCAGTAAGTTCTTTAGCCCAGCATTTTATAAATCCCAAGACAGATCGGAATTTATTTACAATAAATGAAATTTAATGTATAAAATTCCGTGTAGGATCAAGTAAGACACCTAGATCAGAAATTGAGTCAACCGTGAGCAATATTCCATCATTCAAGACATAATCAAAATCAAAAGCACTTACCGCAACACTTTTTAAAATTGAGCTGTATAAAATTAATAGTACAGCAGAAACTAATTACAACTATATCATGTTACAAGAAGATATGATCCGGATAATAGTTATCAGTAAAACAAATTTTGACATCATCGGCATACATTAGAATATGCGAAAACTTAATTACTGTTGGTAAATAATTGATATACAAAGAAAACAACAACAGTCTGAGATGGCTTCCTTATAACAGATTTAACATACTTACGGCTTAGATGTCAAACTCTTGAAGTAAGCTTTATGTATTCTGTTCAACAAATAAGAGAAAATCCATCTTAAAGAGTCCCATGCAATTAAGCTTGTGTAATAAAAGCTTACGAATGAAAGTGTCAAAAGGTTTTACTAAAGTCAGTGCATATAACATCTGCCTGTTTTTGTTTACAAAATCCAATATTAATAACAATTGAAAAATATAAGAAATTTATAACTGTTGAGCAACCTTTTCAAAAACCATGTGGAGTAAACAATTCGCTTAATGCCACTTTATGACAAAGTTGATCCGTAATAATTTTTACAAAAAGTTTAGGTAGCGTACTAAGCTTAGCAATGCTCTTATAATTTGTGATGTTACCTTTACAGCCAGATTGAAAGAATCTTTCAAGTTTATGGGAAAATAACCATATTTAAGTTATATATTAAAAATGTAAGTTATAGAAAAAGTTATTATTTATTATTTAAATATCACTACGTTACTATTGTTAATATATGGAGACAATTTCATGTCGATTTTACCAGATTTAGATATGTGCACTTTCCCAAAACTGATATTAAATTTTTCGTATATTTTAAGTGGCATTTAAAATCAGGTATTTACAAGACTTGACTTTTATATAAAGTTAATTTTGATTGTTTTAATTTACATCTTATTGCTTGACTGTGAATACGCGCGAATTAAAGTTTCAATAAATACTGATGTCATTCCCTTCAGTAAAAAATGTTTCATTTATATTTATGTTATTACGAGTTTGATTTATTGTTTAATTAGAAATGAGGATGTAACGAGAACTATCTAAAAATAAATAATTTTGCTTAAAAATAAAAACTATTATTGCTCACAAAGTTGAGAAGACTTTTAATCAAATCATTTCTATTAAGCTGAATTTATTACAGTAGAATCCCGATAACTCGTAGTCGCAAGGGACCGACCGTTTATTACGACTTATTGAGATTTTCGAGTTAGTGAGATTTCGACTTATCGGGAGTAAAATTTAAAAAATACGTCTTAGAGGGATTTTTTATTTTTTTATTGACGTTTTATGAGAATTTATAAGAAAATAAAGTAATGAAAAGAGTTACAATGTCAATACATATTAATGTAAAAAATCTGTAATTTGGTTTGATGTGATTTTTGTACACTTAAACGATCAATTATATTGTCCAGTTTAAAAATAACTTCAAAGGATGCATCATCAGTTTCTGTTTGCATAAGAAAATCACGAATTTTTTGAACGCTAGATTTGGCACATTTAACAGAAACACGTGAAATTTCCACATCGTTTTCATCGTTGTCGTCCTGTTCATCAACTTCTAAGCCCAAAATATCATCATCCGTCAAAATTCCTTCTGTAGCCAAGCCATCGTCAAAATGAACGTACTCATAGAACGTTATGGTGGATTCTTCATTTTGTGGAATTTCATCCCATTGCGGTACGTGAACTATCTAACTGCTGACTACCATTTCGTTTAAATCGGTAAAACCGCAAGCTCTAAAACAGTTTTTTATAGTGGATTTTGAAACATTCTGTCAAGCTTTAAAAGCATAATTTATGGCAGAATATAAATTGATGTTATGATTTTTTTCTTCTTTTATATTTTGTATCATTTGTGAAACTACTTCTTTTCGGTATAATGTTTTAAAGTTTTGGATAATGCCTTTATCCAGTGGTTGTAGTTTGGAAGTGGTATTTGCCGGCAACAATTCAACATGAACATGACTTAAATCTTCATCAATTTTGTGTGCAGGACAATTATCAACAAACAATAAAATTTTACGATGTTGTTTTTCCATTTGACTGTTCAACATTTTAAGCCATTCATTGAATAAGATTGCCGTCATCCATGCTTCCTTGTTAGCACGGTAAGTGACGGGTAATGTTTTCACATTTTTAAAACATCTAGGTTTTACTGATTTACCAATTATTAGTGGCTTTAGTTTCTCTGTGCCATCCATATTGGCAGCAAGCATTATTGTAATGCGGCCCTTACTGCTTTTACCACCATGGCACTTTTCACCTTTTAAGCTCATAGTGCGATCAGGAAGACACTTGAAAAACAAGACCGTTTCGTCCGCATTGAAGATATTTTTTGGGTCAAAGCCCTCTGTGAGTTGACTTAGCTTAGCACGCCATTCTGAACACACATCGTCATCCACAGAGGCACTTTCCCCGCAAATTTTCCGAAAACTTATGTTATGTCGCTTTTTGAACCGATCAAACCAGCCATCACTCGCTTTAAATTCTGGAAAACCTAATTTTACAGCAAATGCATTAGCCTTTTCCCTCATAAGTGCTCCGTCGACTGGTATGTTAGAATGACGACACTGCTCAAACCATTTTAACAGTGCTTTTTCTAAATTTGCATGCTCAGATTTTTTTTGTCTTTTTAATTTATTGTTTGACGAAAGGTTTAAATAAAACTCGCGTTTTTTTTTAAATTGATGTTAAAGTTGATGGAGCTATTTTATATCTAGCTGCAACTTCAACTTTTTTTTCTCCACTCGATACTGCATTAATAATTTCTTATTTTGTTTTTACGCACAATGTGCTGCAACTCCGCTTTTACATTATTACTTAATGAACTGAAAATGCGCTACAAATTCGAGTTGAATAGAGCAAAACACTATGGTAAACACAAAATACATAACGGTAAATAATATGATCATTTTACGGCGACATCCTTTTTTTTTCGTTTTTTACAATTACGAGTTAGAAGAAGTTTTAGTGAGAAATTACGACTTATAAGACGTTTTGCCAAATTGACTTTGCAAAAAAATTACGACTTATTGAGGGGACCGAAATGCATGTATTTTATACGGGTTACCACGATTTTTCAAGGGACCGACCAATTATTACGAGTTAGCGAGATTTACGAGTTATCGGGATTGCGAGTTATCGGGATTCTACTGTATTAGATTTTAAATGCATACGACTTTCACAAGAGCTTTTCGTGTTAAACAAAGTATATTTTCAGCTGCGGGTGTTTATTATTCGACGGTTTTTCATTTTCATTTGCGAACCTCAGACTGTAGATTAGTTGTTTTTGATTTTATATCTCTTGTTTCCCCTAACCTTTAAAGCATTTGCAAGTTATTTAAATCGCATCACATTTTTAGATTGTTATACGTTAAAATATTGTTACTTTTATTCATATTAATAAACATTTTGTTATTTTCAGTTCTTTTATTACAAAATAATAATACAGCACTTTTGAGTTTTAAATTAAACAATTTACTTACTTTCAATACACACAAAATAAACTTCGCCACTTTAAGGCTTTGTTGTCTATTCTCAATAATGTCTCAACTTCAATTGAAATATTTGCCCAGCAGTTGGTACTTATATATCTGTTTCGTGGCATCCACGCTTACACAAAAATATTTTACTTTAACATCATGCCATATTATTGTTTTTAACATTATTCCATGTAGGCGCCCGTTTGGCTGTGTATTTTGATTTTTTTTATTCTGCGTTAGTTATTTTTTTTTTCTGTTGTTTATCTTATTTCGTAGAATTTCTTATAAGCATGTTGCTGTTTTATGTGTATAAGATTTTTTAGAAAACTAAGCGATTTAGGAAATGCATAGTTTCGTTAAATTTTTTAACGGATATCTATTAATTGAAACTTAAACAAATCATCTTCGTAACAATATATTCAGTGAAACTTAAAGTTATTTCATTCTAATTTTAAAAAATCGTAAGTTAAGTATTAAGATGTACAGAAAATATCCATCTAAACTAACAAAAATGTTTTTGAATACACTATAAGAAATTAATAATTTGGATTTTATAGAAATGAAGTTAATGCTAACGAAATCGGTTAAAAATACGACGCTTGTTCTAGATTGCAAATTTCTTCTTTAAATTCATACATAACATTATGGAATTTTGTTATATGGTAATGGCTCTGCTTCAGCATTAAGAAATAGGCAATGGCCGCAAAATGGAAATCTGTGTGCAGCACTCTGGTACATAAAAATTTGGAATCTCCAAAAATAGCTTAGCGTGCCATCAGCTGGAACCAAGTTTTGAAACATAAGGCAATATAACCTAAAAAGCATCTAATCCCCTTTAGAATTTCAAATTAAATTACACGATTTATTTACTTTTACTCTCCTTTATACACACAAAAATAGAAGGTGGTAACTTTTATTTTTTAAAGAGCAGTAGCCCTTCAGGCAACTATGCCTTTTTAGTCAAGTACTGAGCTACATTCTTTAGGAAAGGTATAGAGAAGAGATGAAACCGGTGGCGAAAGTAGAAGGATAGTCGGAAATTAACTGCCGTATAAGACAGCACAGCGACCAGTAAC
The DNA here is from genome assembly GCA_030448955.1 of Trichopoda pennipes. Lineage (NCBI taxonomy): Eukaryota > Metazoa > Arthropoda > Insecta > Diptera > Tachinidae > Trichopoda > Trichopoda pennipes. Next base: position 516,747 of record JASKUP010000119.1, on the reverse strand, counting down.
TATGCCTTCATCGCTGAGCAGCCCCACCGACAGTCAATTTTTGTAGTGAAAAAAACCAAGGTCTTCGTTGGGATTCGAACCCACAACCCCCATACTGACAAGCCTACAGGGGCACCTAACTTTACCATTTTACTTTACCACTTTAACGACTAAAAGCTGCTTTATTACAATAATTTTTGCACTTCAACTAACTGTTATTGCCCAAGAGATGGTGCTTATTTATTTTATTTTGAACGGTTCTCTCATATGCAAGAAAATTCTACTTCAACATCATCATATATAGTTGTTGATATCACTATCCGTGCATCCGCCTGTTTGGCTTTGTTAGTTGTTTTTGTTTTCTGTTGTTTATTTGATTTCGGGAAATTTTTAATAAGCATATTGTTGTTATCTTGTGTGCATAAGACTTCTAGAAAGTTTTTAATTTCTAAAAATACACAATAGATCATTTCGTTTTATTTTTTTTTTAACTTTAACAAAGTATCTTCCTAACAATGTTAAGCAATTGAGATGCCAAGCGGTGAAAAAAATCGATATTGGATTTTTGGGCGAATACCCAATACTATAAAGGTTGCATCCTTAAACTTATTTAAGTATTTCTGCCAGATTTAAGAATCGAATACTTGATGTTAGCTCAATTTAAGTGTGATTTTAGGAGTTCATGTACTGGATAATGTAACATAATAACAGAGTTTTGTGGACTTAATCTGATTTTAACACGGCAATATCTCATGCTATACCGCATAATTAATATTCTAGTCATATAAATTTTCCTTTTGGTAATCAGAAAATGGTCATCATTTTATATTTATTGTCAAAAGCGTAAGCTAACAGGAAAACAATTACACGCATTCAGAGGAGAAATTAAATGCCGCATCAATTAAATAAATTGGATTTCATTTAGAATACCCTAGTAGGTAGTGTACTGGCTGACAAGACTGGGGGTTGTGGGTTCGATTCCCAACAAAGACCTTGGTTTTTTTTTACTACAAATAAAAATTGAATGTCAGTGGGGCTACTCAGTGATGAAGGCATGGTCACTGGTCACTGTTAATTTCCGTAACTATCCGTCTACTTTCACCACCTGTCTCATCTCTTCTCTATCCCTTTCCAAAAAGAATGTAGCACCGTACTTGACTAAATAGGCATTGTTGCCTGAAGTGTTACTCCTTTTTACAAAAACAAGAATAGTGATATAAGTCTTCAAAAAGAAGTAAAGGATTGTGAGACAAAGTTCATACAGATCATTTACCTTTCCTTTCTTGCCGTCAATGGCTGTTTGTTTGAAACAATTGGCGAGCGCTTTCGATACGATTACATCATATCAAACTGTGTTCTATATAGTACTAAAGTATAAAGATGGCAAATAGCCGAAACCGGTTTGTTCAGAAACCAAATTTCACGAGGGTCGCCGTAAAACCGTACCCAAATAAAAATACTATCTAGTAGTTCTAGACGGTTTTCAGCAGAAGGTATTACAACAGTATGTCATTTACTGTCGAAACAAATCCATACAACTGAATATAAATTTACCATTGACTTTTCAACTGCTCACATAAGTGGAAATGCAAAAATTTATTTATTTTTTTGGAAGTTATATTCTTTATTTCTTATGTTAACCAACTTTTCGACTTCTTTCTACTTTTATTTTAACAGCATTAAAGGGTGTGCAAGAAAAAAAAAAACAAATAAAGAAAAGCTTTTAAATTTTTTTCTAATACATGTATTTCTGCTAAACTTTAAAATATCACAAATTTTCTTTTTAAGTTTTCTGCAGGAATTTGCAACTTTAATTACCGTGTCAGCTGAACATGTTCGTCAACTTGTTCAATTCTATTTTTACCGTCTTTGTACTTTTACGTTTTCAGAAAAAAAAGTTAAGTTCTTTTTGTTTTCGTTTTTTGTCTCTCTGTCCTAAGGTTTTAATGTTCTTTTTATAATAATTTCCGTTCCATTCCGTTTTCTATATATTCTTTGTGAGAACACATTTTATATTGTCACGTAACAGTTCATCGCAAGTAGAGTTTGTTTAAAATAAAATACCCTACTAAAAGGCAGCTTAGGTACTGGTGTAGAGTTTGCATTGAAGCAGACGTTATTAATTTTATGAAAATAATATCCAAAAATAATGTCATGTAAGTGACTTTGAAATATATTTTCCTCTCTTTTATTAGTTTGTTGCAATAGTATTAACAAAGAAAGAATTAATGGTACTTTAGTCCTGTTCTGAAGATGAATTTAAGAAAGTAAATGAAAAAGGGTGCTCTTATTTTTTAAAATAGGGAGTTGCTTTAATTCGTTGATTCCTTGTGTTTATGCTTTAGATTGCTTTTTATTTTGAAAATATTCACTATATGTGTTCAACATTTCTTTAGCATTTAGAAACCGTGCTAACTCCCAAAAAAAGAAGAAAATTAGAATTGTAAATTAATATGTCTAACTGCACTGCTACGTCTAAGCATAAATACACACTCAATGTTTACACTAAAACGGAACATTCACATAGAATATTAGTGCTGAATCACTGCGAAAGGGAAATCCCAGCAAATCAAGTAAAACAAGATTTAACATAAAAATTTAATTATCACTTTGAAACAATTTACTCATTAATATTTCTGTTTAAATTTAAATTTCTTAAATACGCAAACTTCTGAAAATAAGACAGTCGTATGCTCGTTCTAGTATAGAATTTATATATGTGGACTAACGCTAGATGTAGGTTAGCCGTGTATACTAAATATAGAGTTGACATAAATATCACGTGAAGTTATAGGCTCGACATAGTATTGCTAAGGATTAGCTAAACTTACATATAGGTTAGATATATATCACGCAATTATTGAGTATACATAGTATGGAACTAAACTCAACTTTGTGTAGACATTGATCAATTTCATCCATGAAGTATAAAGCTAAATACTTAATATAGTTTCCAATACACTAGACATGGGATATATATAAACTTATTTTAGAACAAATCAAATGTATACCAGGAGTAGGATAAACGCAGCCTATGTATAGATTTAATATAAATATAGAGCACAACATCAAGCAAATATAACGTAAATGGAGTCAAACTATACTATACAGACATAGTTCTAAACTAAACTAGACTCAGTCTAGAGATTGAATAGACTAGAGATATGGTGAATGGATTACACATAGGATGGTGCAGCTAAAAGGGTTTCAGCAGCTCTCAACATCAACAAATCTCCTGGGCTAAATGGGATAACAGAACTGGTCTTGATTACCACACAAAAGCAATTTGTTCTGCACTTTCTAAAGGGGTGTAAAGTATGATTCATTTTCAACTTGTGAGGTACCTCGAGTCCAATAGCTTACTAAGCGACTGACAGTATGGTTTCCGCAGGGGGCGCTCTACGAGTGACTTGTAGCTTTCCTGTCAAAATAATGACGCAACTTCATATATCATTTAGGAGAGAGGAAGGTGGTGGCTGTAGATATTTCTAAAGCGTTTGATGGAGTATGGGATGATACTCTTATGTCAAAACTGCCGCTTTTGGTGTTAGTGCTGATTTCTATAGATTTATACCGAGTTTTCTCAGCAGTCGCGCTATGCAAGTTCTTATAGACGGAATTTCATAAAACGAGTTCAAGATTAATTCACTAAGATTCCGTTCTTTTTCCTACCGTATTTCTTATTTTTCTAAATGACCTTCTTTATCAAACTTTTAACCCAAATACTCTTTCGCAGATGACAGCACCATTTGTCATCTGTAGTCATTCAGTAATAGCCCAGTGGGAGATGGGCTCCAAAAGGTAAAATATAAATGTTACTTTCAATCGCGATCTCGTAAGAATATAAAAATGGGATCGTGTAAATAGAGACGATTTTAATGTCTCTAAGACGCAATGTTGTATGCTTACGCATTGGTGTGTATTTGAAAATGATACTGGATATGTTACCATGGGTGTTACATGTATTAAGAAATTGGAAGCTCTTGATGTTCTTCGCATGAAAATCCAGTGTTATGTTCGATGGACTAAGCACAAACGGTGTAGAAGGTATTTTACTCCTTTCGATCTTCATACTATTTATATCACCTACCAAAAATGGAACACAATTCTCATGTATTGGCTGCGTCCCAAAATCTATTTCGGACTTGCTCGACTGCATACAAGAGAGGACCAAGGAGCTCATGGAGGGCAGAGTGTGATTTGGTTTACATCCGCGCCTGACTGTTAGTCTTAATCAGATGGTGGACAAACCACTATTGTATAATTTGGAACGTCATACATGCGTCCTAGATAGCCGAAGCCATAATTCTATGCAACAGAACCACCTAGTTGCAACTTCAATGATTTCAGTACAGGTCTGCAAATCATCACACCTTGCTAAAGAGTTGGAGACTTTCCAACTCCTCTCCAGAACACATGTCAAGCATGCTCACTGGACTGGATCATTCACCATGCGTGTCATTATCAGCGAAATAATCCTGGCCACCATAATAAACAAACCTGTTATGGGGCCACAAAACCACAACCACCACGATTCTCCCATATAGGGGCCAACCTCAATGGTCAGCCAGAGAACTATTATAAGTCTTAAGAGACAAATAATGAACTCTGGGGCTCACTGATTTCCGTGGAAATAAAGTGGAGCTTCCAGTTGACTCCCTGTCTGCCTTCAGGAGACTGGGCTCCCTTTTTCCCCCAGTTGCACAGGTCCAGACAGTTGAGTACTCTATAAGAACCGATAAATGTGCCCCCGGGGGGTGCTCATGGAGGGCAGTAGGATATCCAATTATTGAATCTCTAGAGCATCGACCCAACGTGGGTTGTATTTCAATTTCTTATCGTTACTACAATGGTAAGAGCTTTAATGAAATTAGGGAGCTTGTTCCCAATACTCGCATATTTTTGCGGTAAACATGCTTTTCGTTTGTGGGAAAATTCTATTTTTATTAAAACAGTTCGCATGTGGAATAAACTCCCTCCAGAGATATTTCCTGTCACTTTCAATGTAGGAAAGTTCAAATCGAATGTCCACAAACACTACTCCTTCCTTCCTCCTCCCCTTAGCCTAATTTCAAATTTGTAGGACAACGCATTGTATAAGTGGGGGTCATCCTCTGAGTGCTAGGCCGAAAAACAAGTTCACTTAGTCAGCATATTGAATACTTTTAGAACATACATAAAGATCAACTAGACATGAAGTAACCACAGACTTGACATAATTCTTACTTAAATATTTATATGATATATATCGGCTTGATTGAGATCAGAATAAATTTATACGCATATTGAACTATATATAGACTTGGAACAAAAAAGACATAAACATGGCCTAGACTAAGGCTAGTCGTAAACTAAGCTTTGCTGAAGAATCTAGAGCCAGATAAAGAAGATAACATTATGTCATATAATAATTATTTCATAACATGGAATTTATGTTTGCAATTTTTTTTCTAAGAAGGAAAGGATTATTCCCCGGATAGTTTACAATGAGTAGCAATAGAGCATTACATGTGAGAACAGCTAGCTTTGATTACTACAATTTTTTAGTTATGCAAAGTTTTAGCCAACAACTGGATAAGCCGATGCAATGAAGCAATTTTCCTCTTGATGTCTCGATTTTTGCTTTTGCAGTTGAGAGAACGTAAATGTGTGTGATAAAAAGTATACAATTCAGTCTTAACTTTAATTCTGCTAAATTAAGATGATCAAGCTGAATTTGTAACTAATATTGGAAATCGTGAAGTTATAATAGATTTATTTTTCCCTAAATTTGTTTAAATAATTTAGACCATATTTTATTGTAGTAAGAACGTCCTTGCTTTTGACGCAAAACAAGGAAATTTTGTGTGTTGGGTTATAGTGATTTTAAATTCAAACATCTCACATGTTATTACATGACAACTCTAAATATTGCAATATGTTGTTAGAATGTTGTTTAAATGTGCTGTTCTGTGTTTGTTTAAAAATGTGTCTCTTATAAAGGACAAAAGTATAATTTCCACTACTATGCGTGTATTTCTTGACAATAAACACAAAAGTTAAATTGTTTGTAAATCCAAAAGGCGTCAAAGCCAACAACTATGTTTTACCCTAGGCACGAGTAGACAAAATTCTTTTGGTTCTTCTTCATATAGGGAATAATTTTCTTGGAAATAGTTGTAATCCTAAAAATTGTAAAACTATTTTGAAAAAATCAAAAGCAACATAAAATTTGATATTTTTTTCAAAGGTCTCTTTTTATTATTTTGTTGCATGGTGTCTGTGAAAACTTGCACGTCCATTGAATCTATGGTATTTCTTGTTTCAGTACACTGCTGAAGCTATGTAGAAATAGCTTTATTACTACCAAAATTGTAATAGGAAATATTTTACCTCATTCTTTAAAAAGATTTTAATTTAAAAATTAAGCATTTTGAATAATTATATTATTTAATTACACTGCAGATGAGGCGGAATTGACATTATGGCATATTTAAACACGATTTTTATTTTGGAAGTAGTAACAAATGGTTTTACGAAATTATTATTTAAAATTAAGTTTAAAATGTAGTTATAAGAAATTTTCCATTTAACTGACCATCTCCAAGTTAATGCACATTTTTGGTAGGTTTTCCGGAGTTCATTATTGGGCGCAATATATTTATGTGATTTATTATTTAATATTAATTTTCAAAACTTACTGGTCTTGTGGTTTGTTTCTTAGATTTGTATCATTTCATTGCTTGTTGTCGACTAACTTCCATTTCTCTCTGCAACATAAATGAAATCGTAGATTATTATTTTATCTAATTCTTTGAATATGTAAAGAAAATTACAGTCAAAGGTGTAAGAACCGGCGGGCAAGTTTAAGGCGCGCATTCTAAAGAACATGTGATACGTAGGATTAATTTTATATAAGTATGGGTTTTTCAACTAGAAGTTTTTTTTTCTAAAACAAAATAAAACAAAAAATTTAGCTTAAGATGATTCAAATTTTTATTGTATTACGAAAATTAAAGTTCGCATTTATGAATGAAAAATGATATCTGGCGAACGTCCACCACGATCACGTTGACAGATGTCGATTCCTTCATCACAGTTTTTAATAATTTTTTGGTGAAATGGCGTTCCTATTTCATTAATCACATCACGAATTTTGAGTTTTAAGGCTGAAATTTATTCGATTAGATCCATACAGACTCTGTCCTTAACATTGCCTCACAAAAAATAATCCAGTGGTGTTAAATCACACGATCTGCTTGTTGACATACCCTGACAAGTAAAAATGGGCTTTTAGAAAAACTAGCCGGATGTTTTTGAATGAATTGAGTGAATCTATGGCAGTGTAAATGTAAGAGAGGCTTCAATTCCTGTACCAGTTGAACCTTGGATAACTTTAAAATCAAATCTTTACGAAAAATTTGCCATGTGGTGGTTTTGGACAACCCCAATTGTTGAGAACGTCGACGAATTAACAAACGATTATGATGTCTGAATATGTCACGAATTTTACGAAATCTAACTTTAATAGAACCACTATTTTCATAGTGAATTTTTATTATTTTAATTTGATTTTTCGTGCGAAATTGAACACATTATAACAGTTGCCAATGCATCTACTACGAATACGTCTAAAAACTAAATTTCAAAACTATCATGGTAGGTGTTTCCACAATTAAAAAACAAACTTCTTGTTAAAAAACCCCATGCTGGCTACAGAATGCAAATAATCTATAAAATAATCTATAGCCAATATATAAAGGGTCCGCCAAATAACTTTTCTATTGTTTCAAATGCTATAAACAAAACTAGTGAATATTTTCTCAAATTTCTATTTTTATTTAAAAGTACAATCCGTCCGGTTAATAACGGAAGATAATTTCATTCAAATGGCTGCCTCGGCTGATCATGCAGACAATTTTTTAAGCACATTGTCGATTGTGTGCAGCTGTATTTCACCAATGGCTTCACGAATATGGTCCTTTAAAGCGGCAATTGTCTCTGGCTTGTCGGCGTAACACTTATCTTTGACGGCACCCCACAAATAATAGTCCAACGGTGTCAAATCGCAGCTCGGAGGTGGCCAAACGGTGTCAGCTCTGCGGCTGTTAATGCGATCTTTAAAAATAGAGCGCAAAACATCGAGTGCAGCTTCGGCTGTGCGGTACGTAGCGCCGTCCTGTTGAAACTAAATGTTGCCAATATCCTCCTCTTCAATTTTTGTGAACAAAAATTCGTTCAACATGACCTCATAATGATCGCCATTGACTGTAACGGCCACTCCTTGCTCATTTTCAAGGAGAAACATGGCCCAATTATGCCTCTGGACCAAAATCCGCACCAAACAGGGACCGTTTTGGGTCCGTCGGCTTTTCAATATATGCGTGCGGGTTTTCTGTGCCCCAAATGCGACAATTTTGCTTGTTTACATACCCGCCAAGATCAAAATGAGTTTCATCTGAAAAAATGATTTTTTTTGCAGGCCCACTTAGCGAAACGAAAACGCCTTGGATGGTCACTTGGTTTCAACCCCTGAACAAATTGGACTTTGTATGGCGTCATACCAAGGTCTTTATGCAAAATTGGTCTCAATAATGTCTCTGAAATGTTCAATTGTTGAGAACGACGGTAAATCGATTGATGTTGATGGTGCTTCATGCACACTTTCTGCCACAGCAGCAATATTCTCGGGTGTAGGCACTGTTTTTGGCATTTCACACTTTGGTTTATCGATGAGGATGCTATCCCGAGCTAACGGGCTTCTCTTCTTCCAAAATCCGTTTACAATTTTCCCACACATTCTGCAACATTACCATGATTTTTAAAGTACTGTCGCAATATTTACCAGCGTTGTTCAAGCGTATACACAACCATATTCGTTTAGCGGAGGGATAAAAGTAATTATCTGTCAAATCAAACATGAGCTAAGTGTTACCATTAGACGGCGGACCCTTTATATATATTTATATACGCATGTTGCCAGAGGTTGTTGTTTTTGTAAATAAAAAATTATTTTTTCAACATCTTACTCAGCAGCTAACTCGCTAAGATGATTTAGCTTTATTGTCTAAAAACTTTAAGGAAAAGGTATAATTTTGATTCATAAATTCCATTTTATCCAAATTAATAAAACTAAAATTATTGAAACTGTGATGTATGCAACTGTTATTATGGTAATGCATAAAACAAAAAATAAGCCAAAAAAGTGAAAAATATACCGTCTACCAACAATCATAGATTGCGTTAACTGGTCTTAAAAATCACAACTCCCATTATTTGCAATTAATGCACAAAACAAATAATATAATAAATAAATAATAAATAAAATACTGCCCTCTCTTCAAAAAGCTGTTATATATTTATTTGTATTACAGTAGAGATTGTAATTGACATACTTACAATATATGGTATCAATTGACAGTAAAAGATTTGGGTAAACATCTATGTATTGAATTGTTGTGTATGTAATTACTTAATTGTCTTATAAAGATCTAGAAGTGAAAACATGATAAGGATTCTGCATCTATCTAAGAGGCAATATCACAACTCCTTAACCGTATATGTATTGCAACAAAATAGTGTTCTGAATCGATTAAATCTGACTCTGAAATAATGCTAGCAATAATTTATATATTTTTGGGGTTATAAAACGTTTAGTACGCAAATTAGTGAATAGTTCAATACGGACCTTGTTTTATTATTAGAAGAAGCCAGTAATGAATTTTATTTAATTCGTCTCTCTGTGTTTAGTATATGAATTGGCAATAGATCGAAGTACACACTGCCACCATGCCAAATGAAGATAATCATAAACCCTCGACATCATAAAACTTCTCAGCTGATGACGGATATTTTATACCAACGTCCAGGACAAATACATATATCATGGATTTTGTAAAAATTCTAAAGGGTCCGCCATCTAACATTGTTTTTTTCAACTTGTGCTTATTTCGTGAATGGTAACACTTAGCTCATGTTTGATTTGACAGATAATTAATTTTATCCTTCCGCTGATAGGATGTGGTTGTGTATGCTCTTAAAAAACGTTGGCAAATATTGCGGCATTACTTTGAAAATCATGGTAATGTTGCAGAATGTGTGGGAAAATTGCGTACGGATTTTGGAAGAAGAGAAGCACCGTCAGCTCGTATGTTTGCTATCTTGTGAAAAAAGTGAAAGAAACTGACATCCTCATCGATAAACGAAAGTGTGAAAAGCCAAAAACGGTGCGTACACCCGAGGATATTGCTGGTGTGGCAGAAAGTGTGCCTGAAGCGCCATCGTTCTCAACAATTGAATATTTCAGAGACACCATTGAGACGAATTTTGCATTAAGACCTTGGTATGACGCCATACAAAATCCAACTGGTTCAGCAGTTGAAGCCAAGTGACCATCAATGCGTTTTCTCTTCGCTAAGTGGACCTGCGATCGACTTACAGAAGATGCCGATTTTTGAAAAAAAAGCATCTTTTCAGATGAAGCTCATTTTGATCTTGGCGGATATGTAAACAAGCAAAATTGTCGCATTTGGGGCACAGAAAACCCGCACGCATATGTTGAAAAGCCGACGCACCCAAAACGAGTCACTGATTGATACGGATTTAGGTCCAGAGGCATAATTGGGCCATTTTTCTTCGAAAATGAGCAAGGAGTGGCCGCTACAGTCAATGGCGATCGTTATCCGGCCATGTTAAACGAATTAAAGAGGAGGATATTGGCAATATTTGGTTTCAACAGGACGGTGCTACGTGCCACACAGTCGAAGCTACACTCGATGGTTTGCGACCTATTTTTGAAGATCGCATTATCAACCGCAGAGCTGATGTCGTTTGGGCACCTCGGAGTTGCGATTTGAGATCGTTGGACTTCTATTTATTGGGTGACGTCAAAGATAAGTATTACGCAGACAAGGCAGAGACAATTGACACTTTAAAGGACAATATTCGTAAAGCCATTGGTGAAATACAGCTGCACACATTCGATAATGTGCTTAAAAATTGGACCGATCGTGTAGGCTACTGCATGGGCAGCCGAGGCAGCCATTTGAATTATATTCCATTATTAACCGGAAGGATTGTACTTTCGAATAAAAAAAGAAATTTTAAAAAATATTCAGTAGTTTTGTTTATAGCATTTAAAACAAAAAAAAGTTATTTGGCGGACCCAACTAAGTGAAATAGTATTTAATGAAAATTTAAAATTGCTGAATTAGGTTTTTTTTAACTGTATTGATATTACTATTAATCGATCTTATCCAATATCATTTTCGGAAGATGGTTACCATACTATAATTTAAATTAACATATCTATGTTACTGGGTTTTGCTATCCCATCAAACATTTGTTTAGGAGGAAACTGTCAAATTTGCACCACCAAGTATTTTGATAATAGTTACGAGTTGGAACCTCAGGTATTTGGCTAAAGCTTAACAATTTATACAAAATAAAGACAAGTTATATAAAATGTATAAAAAGCCTGGTTCGTTTATAGACTGCACCAATTATTCTGTTAGTCGTGATCGATATCAAAAAAATTAACCAATTACTTACTGCTTACTTAAATAAAGTTCGAAATAATTTTAAATCGAATCCAAGAATTTCTTACAAGTTTTTCAATTCCAAAAAAAGATCAATGGCATTCACCTCTGTATCAAAAAAGTGAATCTGATGGTGAGCTGGCAATAAATAACTGGTTTGCTTATTTCTTTTCTACCAGCTATTCTTATAAAAATTTTAATGAATCCAGCTCTTACCTACTATTAGAGGTGCCATATCGGGCTATATAAATTCCATTCATTGATGAATCAACAGTTTTGAGCTCTTTAAAGAAGCCTTAATTTTCATAGCAACAACTACAGAGATAGTGCTTAATTTAACGCCATATCTATACTTTTTGAGAAAATTATTACTGATCACTTTTCCCATCAAGTATTGTCACTATTTGTTCCTGGTCAGCATGGTTTAAGAAAGGGTTGCTCAACCGTTACTAATATCTTACAATTAACAACGCTAGTCAATTGGGGATTTGTTCAACGTAAAGAAACTGATGTAATTTACACCAACTTAATTAAGGTATTTAATAGGGTCAACCACAAACTTTGATAAGGAAAATTGACATTATGAGATTCACAAACAATTTACTTACATATGTAGATTAATTCCTTTCTTTCAAACAGAACTCAAAACGTTCGTTTTAATATGCTTACTTCAAAAGAAAGTTTTGTTTCATCTGGTGCGCAGCAGGGTAGCCATCTGGGTACTTTAGCACTTTCCTTGTTTTCTTAATGATGAAATGAGCCATTAAATACTCAAAAGTTTTATTACAAGCAGACGACGTAAAAATATTTCGAACATAAAATCGTTAGCCTGATCATATTCTCCTGCAGAAGGACAGAGGTATTTAGTTCCTGGTGTAACATTAGTCTAATAGAGTTGAACCTTAAAAAGTGCAAATACATGTTTCTTCCGAAGATATCGTACAAACGTGCAATATATTTTAAACGGTTACGCATTTGGCAAACTGAATCTAATTTATGATCTTAGCATATTGCTGGATGCTAAATCATATGTTGTACAGCATACTTCGTTAGCTATTAACAAAGCATTTGTTGTTTTTCGCTGGGCGAAGGAATTTAGCGGCCCATATGTCAGAAAACTTCTTTATACTTTTCTTTTCAGACCTATTCTGGAATATGGCTCAATAATTTGGGATCCAATTTATAAAGTCCATACTAATAGCATTGAATCCGAGTTCTTGTTACTCTGTCTTCGAGGGTTAAAATATAATCTCTTAATTCTACCATCTTATATTAGTAGACTTGCTGTAGTAAAGCGGCAAACTCAGAAAAGCTGAAGAATAATATTAAATGTCACCTTTGTTTTAAATTTAATAAAAGGAAATGTCTGCTTAGATTTTTTGATTAGCAATATTCTATTTACCGTTCCACTTTGTCCTACGCGCTATTTTATACCATTGGTAATTAAAGTACTCAGATCAAATTATGTTAACTTTGATCCATTTTTTAGAATTAGTACTGAGTTAAATATATTTTATAAGCATATTGATTTACTTTAAATGTTATCGTTCTTGTGTTATCTAATTTTGTATTTGAATACTAAATTTAAGTTTTATGTACTGTTTTAATGTTTGTAGGTATCTTGAATCTTTAGACTAAATATAAATAAAAATTAAATAGAAAGCTGTTGAAGCTATGTTATGTCTAAAAATGGGCCAGTAAAAGAACATATGATCACTTCACAACATTCCAAACGCTTTTTACAGAAGATGTGGCTTTCGAATATAAAATCAATCACTGCACGAGAGTTCGGTACATTCGACTATACTTTTTTACTTTTTTTGATTTATGTTCATCAAAAATTAATTCGCTTTGTTCATTCAATTTCTCTATAGCAGCTCATGATTTTTTTATACCCTCAATTGACACAGTAAAAAGTCATCCGAATAATAAAAAAACAAAGGTAATTAAGTTCCAAAATTGCATAGATGGTACAAGATCAACGTCATATACTAAATAGCGATAAGAACCAGTACGTGTAAAAAGGAACATAGCGTTTACCTTAATAACTTTGCTCAATTAAAAAAAATATATTTTCTAACAGGCTTGTTTAATCCTTTACTCAACAATTTTTTAAAATTTTTCTTAAAGTTGTAACAATAGAGTTTATTACAAATATTCCAAGCAAATTACTTTATTTTCCACACGATCCTAAAAGTTTCTTTGTCACTGTTACCATTGCGTATCCTTGGGCGTCAACTTTTGCATACTGTGTTGCAGGATATTGTATTTTTATGCACTTTAATATGAAATAAACTTTGCTGATGGTGATTCGGAAATATTTAAACATTTTTTACAAAATATTTCGAGCGTTGAATGGAAAAGGGCATACAATTTTGTTGCGAAATTATTGTTTGGGGAGGGTATGGAAAATATATTTTCTGTGTAATAATTCTTTATGGATTATTTAATAAATTTATTGTTTTCTTTTCGTTTTCATTATTAAGCGGCTAGCTTTTAATATAATATTGCCCAGAGAGGAGGTTTGTTAAAATCCTATTAAAACAATTATGAAAATAAACATAATCCTATAAACCGAACACTGCTACTTAACGATGAATTTGCCAAATATCTTTATTTTTTCATTCGATTTCACTTTTGCCGCTTAGGAGCCAACTAAAATTTATAACAATGCCTAAGCGTTGCAGTTTAGTCGCGTAGCATTAATTAGTCGCATTAATTATTTTCATAACAGTGTTTTCTTTTTTGTAGCGAAAACTTTTAACAATTTATAAAAAATGAAACATTTTATGTAAATTGAAAATCGCTGAATTTTTAATCAACTTTAATTTTTTAAGCGCTGAAATTTTGAATAAATTTTAAAATTAAATTGCAAACAAATTGTTAAATATAAACAGTTTACCTTATATATATGTGGCAGCTTACGTTTTGGCAGCTTTGTCCTGAGCTTTAAAACTATGTTTTATATTTGAGAGGCACAATTTCAAAAGAAGGCGGCCAAAACTCTTCAAACATATTTTTTTGTGTCACCGATTTAATTTTTGTTTGCTTTGTATAAAAGTAAGCACAAAAGAACCTTGAAATCTAAGTTTTAGTTTTTAATATTTTTGGACAATTTTGTTTCGTTACATAACAGGTTTTTTAATTATTAATTATTAATTATTAACAAAAACTAACCTTACGTTATCTGCTAGATCTGGGCATTGAATAGATGTCTAAAATATACCCCAATCTCGATGTTAGAACAAAAAATTTATATAAAGATGATTGAAATTGTTATTGTATTACAAAGGGAAAATTTCGGCAATTATGAATGACAGATGCGATTGTTTCATCAAAGTTTTTAATATCTTTTTGGTAAATTGGCGGCCCTATTTCGTTAATCACATCACGGATTTTGAGTTTTAAAGCTGAAATCGATTCATTTAGACTCTGTGTCCTTAACATAGCCCCACAAAAATTAAACCAGTGATGTTAAATCACAAGATCTGGCTGACCACTTAACTGCTAATTGTCGCGAAATTTGGTTTGCAATAAATTGATCGTTTTATTGGCTGTGTGATATGTGGCACCGTCCTATTGAAATCACAAAATTAATTTGTTAACATCTCGCAATAGCGTGACCCATTTTCGCATTTCCAGCCTCATCTTCGAAAAAAAGGCCCAATCATGCGTGCAGACCACATAGCGCAGCATACAGTGACACCATGAGCATGCAAAGGTTTCTTTCAGAAATACCATCCTGATATCGTGAATGAATTGAGCGAATCTACGGCCATGTGAATAATCGGCACGGAAAAATTCACCATGTGAACGTTGAGGAATTGATATTTTTGAATCTGCTTCAACACTGTGGCTCACGGCAGCGATGTTTTCAGTTGAACAACCTGGTCAACACGCGCATATTTGTTTCGAGCCTGTCGACTCAAATTTAACAACCAAAGTCTAAATCGCGGTCTCACAAGAATGACTAGGTTGCTCGAAAATGTCACGAATTTTACGAAATGTAACTTGAAGAGAACCAATATTTTTATAGTGGATTGAAATTATTTTAATGTAATTTTCGTGCGAAATTCTATTCATTGTAACAATTGCCAATGCATCTACTACGAATACACAAAAAACTAAATGTCAAAACTATCAAGTTGCTGGTGTTGCCACAATTGTTGTTGAAGCTTGTGTGTTTTGTTTTTTTTAATAATACTTTCTTTATTGTAGATAAAAAATTGATTTTCCGGCATAGTTTTCTATATTCCTGGGCGACGTAAAAAATTTTTCGAGTTGAATGAGAACCGAAAACATGGGGAAACAAATTTAAAGAAATGTATTAATCTGATGAAAACAAGCGTTGTTAGACACTTGTTAAATTAAATTAAAAAATCTTCTACCAGCACGTGTAGTTTTACTGTGATCGGTTACACCGTTCTTTGTTTAACTTATTTAACTCTTTAACTTATTTATTGTTTCTCTTAATAATGATTATTTTTGTAACCGCTGTTGTAGACCTTTTAATTAACTGAAATAATTTTTAACACATCATCGTTAACAACCATCGAAACTTTCCTCAAAAACATCAATAAAAGTAGTTACTGATAATTTAAATATACTTGCAAGTGCTTTTTCATAAAATCAAATGAAAACATATTTTCTCAACTGATAGAATTTTATGCAAACTTTATCAAACACTGTATTTGTTCAAGTTACTCAAACTGAAATTACAATTTTTTAACTTTTAATTTGCAATTTACACTATTTACTTATATCCTGCACGTTTTTTAAGTCCCTGTAAATTTTTTCAAAATGAATTCAAACAAAAAAAAGAAAACTACTATAAACACACGTCCATAAAAAAATAACAATCCTGCTGGTAGTTTGTCACAAGGATAAAAATGAAAAATGTTACGCCGATAATAATTGCGAAGAAGGAGTGAATAATGAATGAATTGCTTGTTATGTCACGTTCTATAGTCAATTTTGTTGCTGTTGTTGTTGTTATTTATCATTATTTGTTTGTTCTGACGTATCTTTCATTTATTTATTTTTTTCTGTGATCACTCGTATGTTTATAATTGTGGTATTGTTAGCGAGTGAGTAAATGTGTCGCTGTTCTATGGTGTATGTGTTGTTTACACCACAAGCTCCCTTATTCGAAAGTCCTTTAAAACACGTACTTTTGTTAATAGGTATACAAATGCACACATACTCATATCCTTAATTCTTTTATATTCGCTCAATAATTGACATGATGACAATTTGGTTGATGTAAATTGTAACGGCAATGATGGCGCAGTGACATTGACGATAACGCTAGTGTTATTGGTTATGGTGTTGACTGTTTATAATGTCAACGTTTGGTTTGTATTCTCTATATGCTTAAAAGTGTTTTGTAAAAAAAAAGATAAAGCAAAATCTATTAAAATTTAAAAGCACATAAAAAGGATATTGGCGAAGGAGAATAATTCTTTCGTTTCCATAACAATTCGATTTTTGAATTGTTAAATAAAAAAAACAAAAAAAAAGTGATGTTAAAGGGTTGTTATTAAGCTTTTTTGTTCTTAAAGCATAGTACTCCGTTCTTATTTGCGAAAAGTGTTGAGCAACATTTGATATTTCGCTTGAAAATTTAGACAATATGTTGCCAGCTGATTCCCTCTTTTTATCTAATATTAATGTTGCGCATTACGGCAGACAAGATGTTTACGAAATAAAAAATTTATAATTTCACTAAAGAGGCTTTAAAAATAATTATAATTCTGTTTTTATTAATTAAAATCTGTTTTTAAACAAAAAAAAATATTTTTTTGTTTGATAGATTTTATTGCAAAGAATAATATAAGTATATACTATTATTTAAAAAAAAACTTTGGCTATTATAAAAAAATTCATATACTTATTTCAGCCTTTTTTTTGTGTGGCCAGTCTTTAAAAAAATTGAAAACTCTTATTTTACTATGTAAAAATTACTATTATGCATTAATATTAAAAATAAGTAGAGCAGAGATCTCATCGTAAAGCATAACAATTATTTTTCATCGTACATTTTCGCCAATCTCATTAGGCAATTTTAACTACAAGGAATTAATATAATTATATATAATTGAGGAAAGGCGCGTTGACATTATTTTGGTTTTGTTATTTTGCCATATCCACCAACGTTGTCATCACATCTGCCACTTTTGAGACACCTGCTCACATTTCATTTCGATATACATTTTTCGATGAAACTACTGTGTTTTTCTAAAATAAAATAAAAATCTGTAAAACTCTAATTAAAGTTACGTTTTAAATTAGAATAATAAAGACTTGGTGTGTACTTACATATAAATAAGTTGTTGTTTTCTCCGTTGGCGTAATAGGCAGCATTTCAGAATCAGATAATATATCTTGCGTGGACTGCCGATCTGGCGTGCTTAAAAGCTGTGAGCAACTGGTTCTACAATCAAAATTTGCATCACTTACGAAAGTTACAATAAGCAACAATAAGTTAGAATAATAACACTTACGTTCTCAATTTCGACGTCTCAGTGAATTCCTCAGAAAACTCCCAGGGATCCTGAGATTCGTCTGAATAGAACTGCAAGTCGCATTCACTACCAGATTTTTTGATGCTTTTCTTTTTTGGTTGTAATACCGTTTGCTACTCGAAATACTCCTCCAGTTTTGCTTACATACTTCATCTAATAATAATCAAAAAAAATCATACATATGTATGTATATACATACATATATTTCAATCCTTACCAGGTTTTCCAATCTCTTTAGCAATATCTATCCACGATGATTGCGCGGCACTGCGGTTAGAATATATCATTTGGGACTTTTCCCAAATAACTTTTCTTTTTTTTTACTGCAGAAATAAGGATACACTTTTCTGCGTCACTAAATTTTCTTTTTTCTTTTTCACTTTTTAATAAATTTACGCTTTTCTCCATACTTTTACTTTTTGGAACAACAAATTTAAAATAAAAAATACAGTTGTTGCTCACAATTCCGTGCGAAAAAAGTGCTGCTCATATTGTTTCGTAGTTAAAAAAAATGTTGCCTGAAACGTTTTTCATTTTGAAAAACATGCTGCCAGAAACATTTCGTGACTTTTTCAAAAATAAACAGAGTACTAGTTTAGAAACATTATTTCTTATTTATTTCGTATGAATTATTTTTATATGGGATTTGACAGCATTTCGCACGAAATTATGAACAGAGTACCATGCTTAAGATGTTAAAAATTGTTATTGTTATTAAATTATTTACACGAACTTTTTTGTTAGTTAATAACTTTAAAAGAAACCAATCATGAAAAGTAAAATTTTTTGATAAATTAGTTGGAAAAGCTGCCCACAAGTAAAGTTAGAAAGAATAATCAAGCTCTTTGGCAGAAACTCTATCTTCAACTCAGAATTTTGTGTTATAAATTTGATGTTATTATTTTAGAACTTTTATGTTATACATTTGGATTAGTGACTTACTTTCATACTAAGAAAAATTATAAATGTTTCAAAGTAAGCGAGGAACCGTAATACACATCTACATCGGCTTACCTCAAATAACACAAGACCTTGCTATATTTAATATAGCAGAATTATTTGTTAGGTGGTTATCTACAGTCTCTAGTTAATAGGAGTTAAATAAGGGTACTGAAGGAATGAGGAATGGTCAAAACTTTACGCTCAACACTTATGAGAAAGAGTAATTAAAGGGCCTGAAACGGTTCACGTCTGCTGAAATATTACTACACAGAAACTGGTAGCATAAATTAATTGCGTTCTTTTTACCGATTGTTCAAAAGCACGTCTATTTCATTTGTATTGGATTACAAAATAAATAGAAAAACGAATTCGGATACCGATTTTTCGTACAAGTATTTTTTCTATATATACCAACATCCTTGGAATTTGCTCAATATCACTACTCACTTTTAGGCAAATTAAAACCCAGGCCAGAGAGTTTCACTGTTTCTGCTTTTCAACTCCATGGTTTCATCCCTGCTCCTTTTTCCGGAGATTATAGAGATAATTTTTTTGCTTAACGATTAACCTCATTCCCATTTCCACATCTATTACTAAGTGTTCATTTGATCCTTATTCCTCCTTAATTGTTTGTCTGCAATATTCAAAATATTTATATAGGGTCCGCCAATTAAACTACACAGCTTCGGCTGTGTGGCACGTAGCGCCATCCTGTTGAAACCAAATGTTGCCAATATCCTCCTCTTCAATTTGTGTGAACAAAAATTCGTTCAACATGGCAATTGACTGTAACGTCCACTCCTGACAAATTGCCCAATTATGCCTCTGGACCAAAATCGTACCAAACAGTGACTCGTTTTGGGTGCGTCGACTTTTCAATGTATGCGTGCGGGTTTTCTGTGCCCCAAATGCGACAATTTTGTTTGTTTACATATCCGCCAAGAGCAAAGAGCTTCATCTGAAAAGATGATTTTTTTTTGCAAAATCGGCATCTTCTGTAAGTCGATCGCAAGCCCACTTAGCGAAGCGTTGTTCAAGCGTATAAACAACCGTATTCGTTCAGCGGAAGGATAAAACTAATTACATGTCAAATCAAACATGAGTTAAGTGTTACCATTCACCAAACAAGCACTAGTTGAAAAAGAAACGTTAGATGGCGGACCCTATATAATTATTATACAGAATTTAGCGTCCTGTCCTCTGTTAGCATCCAATTTTAAATTTACTGCAGAGATTTGAGAAAAAATTTTTATTTTTTCAAACTATATGACTTAAGATATCTTTTAAATAATAATTAATTACTTTCAAAATAAACATGGTGGTAACTTTGTTGTCTTAACTCACTGATGACTCAACTTATATAGTTGTTTAAAGCAGTTCTCGAACTTATATGAATATTCTACTTTAACATCACCCCATACTGTTGTTGTTGTTATCATTCAGTTTAGGCGCCTGCTTGGCTGTAACAGAGAACAACTCTGTTAGTTTTTTTTTTATTTTATGTAATTTACTTATTTGGTAGAATTTCTTATAAGCATGTGGTTGTTGTTTTGTGTGTATAAGATTTCTTAGATAACTATGGAGATTGTAAAATGGACAGGGATACTTTAGTTTTTTTTACTCTTAACTATTTTCTTTTCAAACTCAATAAGTCATCTTCGTAACAATAGTTTAAAATACTCAATTTCTATGCTCTTCAATATAGCTAAAGCTATTTCTACAAAAATCACAAAAAATTTGTTAATTTGATATTAAGCTTTAAATAAACTTTTTGTTTTGTACTTTTGTTGAAATTAATTGTTGATGGTAAATGAGACATGTTAATCCTTTAGCACAATAATCAGTAAAACTGCATTACATGTTGGCCCAGCCAAACATGGGGGAATTGCCAGAAAATCAGCTACTTAATTATTAATTCATAATTCATTAATTAAATTTTTACTTAACAAAATGTGTAGACTATTCGTCCATTTTATAAAATTTTCGAGTGTATGAAAAATTAAATATGTTAAATTATTAAATTAGTTATTAGTTTTGATACTCATGAGTAAAAAACAATTTAACGTAATAAAATAAAGAAGTCATTGAGGAATATTGTTTCAAAAAATATCTAGGATGTTAAATATCCCCGCATTAAATTAGTGTGCATGTATTTGATTTTTATATGGAGCTAAAATATTTTCGTTTACATGCATGCATATTTGTTACCACTCACATTTTTTCTAAAGAACCATAGGAAAAAAGGAATTTTGTTGTAAAATGTTTAAGCTGCAGCTTAGTATATTTAGCATGTTTGTATAGATGTTTATAACCAATAACAAGTTATAGCGGACCAGATGGTATAGTCCATCATTATTAGTGATGAGAAATTCAAGCAAAGCCTGGCGCAACGGCCTTTCTAAGCCCTAATATTAATAAAATAATACGACAAAACTAGACTGGAATCAAACTTTGAACCAGCGATAAGAACAATATCGCATTGTCACTAGACCGTGATTACAAATATGGTTTTGACAAAACGATTATGATAAACAAAATATGTAATTAGGACTAGGCTGCAGTTTCGACTGTGACCTTAAGTTAATTATGAATAGATTTCTCTAATTAAGGTAAGTTTCGACTAAGTCTATATTTTGAATTTTATCTCCAAACGACTACATTTGTGACGACAACTAATATGGTGACTATATTCTAATTCTATATTAGATCCGCAGTAATTTTTTTACTTGACACATCAATCAGCCGTGCTCACTATATGAAATGTTTAAAGTATTCTAAAATTATTGAGCAAAAAGAAAAATTTTTAGTTATTTTAAAAAAAGCAGGTATCTTTATTATGACCGGCACTGTTCCACTTTCGTTTTACATAAATACTCATATGCATTTGCTTGTACGCTTACCTTAACAATGAAGATTAAAATTGTTTGATTGTATGATTTTTGTTCTCTTTATATTATTTATTCTTGTTGCTGACGAAAGTAAACAAAAGCTTAACGCGTTACTTAAAACAAACAAAATTGTTACAACGCTTATAATGTCTACAAAACTAAATAAAAATGGCAGACAATGAAAGCATTTGTGTAATGGCCCAAGTGTATAGACGCAAAAACACAAACATTTACTCTACAACACACGCTAGTGTTAGTTTTGTCACTTTTACATAAATTTTGCATTTTTTCAAGTGTTTGTGAATGCAAGTGTCTGTTTGTGGTCATGTTATCATGCTATGTAAAAGGTGTACATAGTATAAAAGCATTCGTACATATCCACATCATTAAATATAATGGTAATTGCTTTTGCGTAAATCATTAAGGGGTAAAATTGAATATTTTCTTTTTAATGTCTTAGTTGTGTAATAAGTTATTTATTTATTTATAGTTTAAAGCAATTATACGACTCGAGTTAAGAACATTATAGTATAAGGTAAACTATTTCTAATTAGAAAACACATGCAGTAAAATAATTGCTTCAAACAGTAAATCTATAATCTATAACTTAGAAATATCTAAATATTCAATAACGGCGAACATAACACAAGCAGAAGCAAAACATACTGATGAGGGATGTAACTGTGCAGATATTACTGCATTACTGCAGTAATACTGCTACTGTCCACATAAATTTGTGAACAAAATTCAGTTACCATTCTTTGTTTTCTATAAAAAGTTTTTGAAAAAATTTTGTATCAACAAATGTTGTTATACATCAACGGCAATGAATTACTTTCTAGAACGTAATCTGGTTTTCATCAGAATCATAGCTGTATTACTGCTCTTTTAAAAGTAATTGAGAATATACGACAGGAATTGGAAAGTGGAAGTATATGTTTCTTATTGCTTCTAGACCAGTCTAAAGCATTTGTCACGTTGGATCATGATAAATTATTTAGAAAATTAAAATTCTTTTTTGGATTTTCAAATACATCTGTCAAGCTTATTAACTCATACATAACGAATCGTACACAGTTAGTTTTTATAAATAAAGTATGTTCGGACAAATTTTCACTTATCAAAGGCGTGCCTTAGGGGTCTATCATAGCACCACTATTATTTTCAATATATGTGGATGATTTGCTAAAAGTGCTTTCATAATCCAACATCCACCTATACGCAGACGATGTGGCACTTACGATAGGTATTCCAGCTGAAAATGCTGCCACTGGTCTGTCGCATTTAAATAATGCATTAAAGAAAGTTTATCAGTGGTTGAAGCCTTCTAAATCTGAGTGTATTATAATGGGCAGAAAAAGTCTAGCAACAACTTTTTCAGGAGACATTGTTTTGAATGACGAGTATATTGAAATTGTTAACAAGGCGAAAAAATCTCATCATGGTTTTTAACAACTGATTGACATGTTCGGACCACGTAAACGCTGTGTATCGTGTGTGGTCATGTGTATGTGAAGTTACGGACGCTCTAGGCAACGCAAAATTTCACTTCATTATGGATAACAACTTTGCTCCCCAAAGCATTTTTGATTCCAACTTCAATGTGTGGATGTGAATTATTGGCAACAGTGACTCCGTCAGTAAAAAAAAAAAAACTTGAAAAACAAT
Source organism: Trichopoda pennipes (assembly GCA_030448955.1). Taxonomy (NCBI): domain Eukaryota; kingdom Metazoa; phylum Arthropoda; class Insecta; order Diptera; family Tachinidae; genus Trichopoda; species Trichopoda pennipes. Next base: position 493,230 of record JASKUP010000119.1, on the reverse strand, counting down.
ATTATTAGAAATGTAAATGGTTTCAAATAATCTTTACGAGGTTAGCTTCAAAAATCTTATAAAGATCCGTACTCTATTTTTTAAACAAAATAATACACACACTCACCCCTAAAGATTTGTTTGAAAAAATATATATTTCGCAAAAGTCTTCCACAATATTAACAACTTAATGGCAATGCTAATAGCTTCAATAAATTTTTGTTTACGTTTTTCAGATAATTTTTCTTATTTTATTTATTTATTTAAATTTATTTGAAAATATATTATTTTACTTAAAATTTATTTAACTTAAAAAAAAACTATGTTAATTTTGAGTGTAACGCAATGCTTTCCTGGACTATAAAAATAAGATTTAATCTTGTTGTACAGGAAATGAACAAAGAAATAAACAAACAAACACACAAAAATTTCTTAATAAATTTAAAAATGCCTGAATTAAAGCTGGCTTAGAATTATTTTCTTGATTACAATATCCAGATATGCCACCAGTAACGTGCATTGTTAAAAATTATGTCCTTCTTTAGTCGAAAACATTGCCTGTCCAATCAGTCTGTAAGAACCTAGAACAACTTCTATATATTGTTACGTTTATTCCTTTCTTTATTGCAAATTAATAACTCAACACTTTACCGCTTTTGAATTAAATTACACAATTTATTCACTTTTGTTCGCGTTTATACAGACACAAAATAAACACGATGATTACTTTACCGCTGTAACGCCTTTTGTTTTGTTGTCATCACCCATTTGCCCAGGGGTTGGTGCTTATATATCTGTTTTAAAGGGTTCTCGCATATACAAGAATATACTTTAATATCATCCCATATTGTTGTTGTTATTGCACTCCAGTGTAGGTGCCTGCTTGGTTGTGTGTTTTGTTTTCTATTGTTGTACTTATTTCCTGAAATTTCTAAAAAGCATTTTATTGTTGTCTTGTGCGAAAAAGATTTCTTAGAAAACTTTCTTTGTATAACACAAAATTGGTCGCTATGTTAACTTTTTTACTGATAATTGCTGTCTTTTAAAACTTTGTAACAGTATTCTTTCTTAATCGACTAATATCGTCCTATGAATTTGAAGTCTCAAATTTATTTTGTTAATAATTGTATATTACGTGAAATTTGCTTCAAATAATTTAACTAATGCTAGCATTACTGATTGTTCAATCACCTTAGTTGTTTTGACCACAATTTCTATATCGCAAGTTTAGGTAATTTAAATAACTTTTGTGATGGAGTAAATCGTTGCGTAATAATTTTTATGCCTTCATACATGGGAAAAAAACACAAAAATAATTGTTAAACAGTTCTTCAAATACAAAAATGAAGCTTTAATCTCAATTGTATCCAAATTCATATAAAAACTGGTAGCAATCAGTGAATTGTCTTCGTTACTATTCTTTTAATTAAGATATATTCATACATATATACACAAATACAAAATAAACAGCCACATGAAAATGTCAGATCTTTTCTTGAAATAGAAATCGCAGTGGCGGTGTTATATCAGTATTGTTACATTGTTTTGTGTAAGTTTTAAAAGAAAAGTACTATCAGTTAAAAAGGACACGAAATAACCTATTGTGCCTTTTTACAAATTACGTAGAAATCATATACATATAAAACAACAACAATATGGTTATTACGAACTAAAAAAAAGGAAACAAAAGCTAACGCTGAACAAAAAAACACAGCCAAACAAGCATACACTGATGATAACAACAACAATATATCATGATATAGAATTTTCTTCTATATGCGGGAAGTGCTCCAAACCGATGTATGAACAAAAACTGCTGGGGAATAAAGTGAGTTCAAGTACTAATATATTTTAGTAAAGGCATTAAAATAATAAATCAATTTTTAGGCGTTACAGTGGTAAAGTCACCATCTTTTTTTTTTTTTGTGTATTTAAAGTGAATAATTTAGTTTAGAATCTCTGAAGTGTTGTGCTATTATTTTGCAATAAAATAACTAAACACAAATGTTTAAAATGTTTATTAAACGAATAAACGCTTTAGTATTAAGCAACACATCAAACAGTAAAGCTGCGTATAGAAGTGTGTTACTAACAAGATTATATAAAACTGTATGAATCATATGGTATCAAGAAAAGAGAAACAATTTTTAAATGCAAGACTCCACTCTCTCTCTTCTACACTATTTCTTATCTTTCTAAATGGCCTGCATTGTCAATCTGTCAACCCTATATACTCTTTCGCAGATGACAGCACCATTTGTCATTCGCATTTATTCAGTAATATAGGAAACCAATTGGAGGTGGATTCCAGCAGCCGAAACATAAATAATAAGCACAATCACGATGTCGCAACAATCTCCAAATAGGGTGGTGTGAACAAAGTCAATTTTAATGCCCGTAACGCTCAATGTTCCATGCTTACGCATAAATATGTGTTCCGAAAAGATGCTGCTTATTATGGGTGATATAGGTATAATCAGAAGCTCTTGATATTCTTAACATGAAAACGCAGTGTGTTGCTCAATGTAGTAAATACATTTTTAAGGTTTCTAAAGAAGCTTCGGTGCTCTAAAAGGGTGTAAAAAATACAATTCATGCAGCATGTGTTGTGAAGATGGGGGAATTTCGTTATTTTTGTTAAAATTTTTTAATTGTTAGAAACCGTGCAATACGGGTTGAGAAGTCACCCCTGAAGAAGAGGCAGAGCTAGCCGAGGAAATGGTTTGTTGCACAACTATACAAGAGGTTTCGTAACAGTACTATTTATACCACTTATAACCGTCCACAATTAGAATACAGCTTTCATTTATGGGCCAGCGCTCCAAGAGGCTCATTGGGGACAGTAGGGTGTCCAACTCTATTGATTCTATAGAGCATCAACGTAATATGGGTTGTATTTTACTGTTTTATCGGTACTACAATGGTAAGTGCTCTAATGAAGTTAGGTAACTTGTTCCCTTAACTCGCAAGTTTTAACTTTAACAAGGTTCTCATTAAGAGGATATCCATTTATAGTTAATTGGTCCGTGAATGGCACTACTCATTAGAGGGAAAATTGGTTTTTTTTGCAGGATAGCCCGGATGTGAAATAAATTCCCTCCAGAGGACTTTCCTGTCACTTTCAAGGTAGAAAAGTTCAAATCAAATGTCCACAAACACTATTCTCTCCTTCCTTCTCTCCATAATCAATATCCTAGTTCTGGGCCAATGCAATGCATGAACAGCCACCATTCCCTGAGTGACTGTTAAATAAAAAATGAAAATACCTCTCTATTTTGTTTAAATTATAAAAAGACTTTTTATAATCCCTGGAATCATTTTCATTAACTCAGTTTTCACAACAAAACTCCAAATAGACGTATTAACTACATAATTCGTTTGGCAACATGTAATGAATTTAGCTAGCTAATGTGAAAATAACTGAATTCAATAACTAGATTCACTAATCAATTAAATAATTAGATGGTAAATACACTTAATGACCTCCTTTGCAATGTCAGCTGTATGCGTTCGTTAGCATTCTAATGAATAGACTTAATTGTGTGTAAAATAACACAACATGAACAGCAACAGAATTAATTTTCATTCGCTTAGAATCCGAACGAACCCATTCTTTTGACATAGTAAAATAGACCTTCAGCATGTTTATTACTAAAATAGCTAATATAAGAACATTAAATTGATAATTTGGATTTGAGTAAACTTTGGCTTTGCGTTTTACTGTTGCCGTAGTGTTATAAGATTACAATATCGAAATATTATGCGGAAACATTTTAATAAATTTCTCGATTAACTGGTGCATTCTTGCCACATATCAAATAACTTAGCTACCATACGAAAGAGCTAACTATAACCTAGCGAAAGCTTGTATTCGAAAAGTCATACGAAAATAACACCAAAAATATTATATAATTTTTAAGCCGTGTGAATTTTCCTTAAGTAAATAATACATGCAACTAACATAGAAACTAAGAATTTAACGAACTTATTTTTTCGCTGACCCTGCCGTTATCTTGCCATCTAAATTATAAAGATATTTCGGAAGCTATCCAAAAAACATTTGCTTTTAGACCTAAGTTGGGGACCTATAAGGAAGTTATACTTTCGAGCATGTTTTAAAACACTAAAAAATAGAAATATAAAACTTGTGTAAAATATAACTATTTAACTATCTAATTAGGTAGAAAACCATCAATAGGAACTGCTATTTAAGCTTGAAATTTAGTACCTTCAGTTTCGGTATTTCGACCACTTTTGCAGCTTTTAATTTGATGATGAATTTCATATATAAAATGAAAATGTATTGATAGATGCACGTAGGCATGATTACCAATAATAATTTTGGTACACGTGTTTCTTCATAATCTTTTTTGGAATTGATTTTAAGTAAATGATGCCTATTTATGAATTTACACCAGTGATACCCGAAAATAAAAAAAAATATTGTCGTATTGGGGAGAATTATAATATTGCACTGAGAGAAAAGAAATGTTGTAAAAATATAATGACATTACTAAGTGCGGTTTTACACACATCAACTTTTGTTGCTCAACTGTTGTTTTTTCCATTATAAAGAAAGAGAAGGGGTATAAAGCTTTCTCTTTCTTTCTAATGGAAAAAACAACAGTTGAGCAACAAAAGTTGATGTGTGTAAAACCGCACTAACATTAACAAAGTGGGCAATTAGCTCGTTGAAAGAAAAACAACAATGAAAGGGGATATAGGATAGGAATAAGAGTGGAGATGCCATATTTATCGAATATTTTTTTAAAATCTGAATTTAGTAACAGCCAAAATTACGTTAGAAAATATATTGTGATATCAAGAATAACACAAGGAACTGACTGTTTAAAACTACGCATAGTTCTACTATCCACATCACCTTAAACATATAATACACAGAGTTAAAATAATCACACTTACTCCAGATAACCACAACAAAGAACTGGATACAGTATACACCATAGCTAAAAACAACGTCCACTACTATCAACAATCTGCTTAGACAATACAACACTAAAACCAGGAATAAAGAGGACAAGGAGACAATTGCTTACGCAGGATCAGAAACATATAGATTAACTAACCTTTCACACAAGGAAGGTTTAATCATAGCTTTAAAAACCAGCAACACTCTGACACATAGCCTCGGAACATCGCCAGAAATAACTGACAAATTTAGTTCCAGTGGAGTATACAGACTTACTTGTACCTATAAACATACTTATATAAGAGAAACTGGACCAACACTAAAAACAAGATTTGCATAACACATACGCTCGTATGCACGAAAAAGAAAGGACACCAACTTTTTATTACGCCTTGACACTCACGGATACGTATCGAGTGAAATATACGAATGTATGACATAACTATAACCTAGCAAAAAAGGACAACGAACAGACATTCTTAAAAACATGTAAATCTACAAAACAAGAACTTTCTACAATGACATTATAAACGAACAGGTAAACACGACCTCAGACAAAATGTTCACATTAGCAAAACTACACATGTACTCTGACAAATGAAAAACACCCTAAGACGGACACATCTACCCAGCAAATTAACATTTAATTAGCTCCGCATGAAATGGCAGGTGACAGGGAAATCTATCTGCATGAGTAGATACGATCCTAATAAAAGAACGTCATAACTCAACACTATTTATATAACAGATATAATACCAACTCTTCAGTACTATCAAGAAATGCGGTTTGAAAATGACGTCATCGCTTCAAAAGCGTTCGCCGATCATACCCAACAAACAGCCGGTAATGACTGTTTTTACCGAGGGGAATGATAGTTAGTTAAATTATAAATTTTATAATATAAATTTACAAAACAATGAATACAATGTACAATACAAAGAAAAATATAAAAACAGTTTGCAATAATGAAAACAATATCTTACATCATGTATATTTTTTTTTCAGTGTAACAAACAATCAAAAGTGCACAAAAACGTAAGTGACTTTAGCTAGCACAAATGGAATATTGATGGACATCCATGATTTATATATACATTTACACAGTTACGTGGTCAAAAAAAAAAAACAAATTTAACAAAAATATCCTAAATATTTTATGAGAGTTTTCTGTCGATGCTCAATTTAATTTCTTCAACAAGCCATTTGAAAATGAAAACATTTTTACGCCAAAAGCATTTACAATTTAAAATATTTTCTTCTTCACGTTTGCGCTTAAAAAGAAGGAAGGGTGGTTTATTTTTGAAAGTGGCACATGTTAAAAAATTATATTATTTTCTAAAATAAACATGTTGCGATTTCCTGACGCAACAATTTACGAAACAAATAAAATGAAAATCAAATACTGGAGACACGTGCTGATTTGATTGAAATTGTTAGAAAAAGAAATGTTTGAAAAGAATTACGAAGTCAAAATGTGAAAAAAAATATTTTTATTTTCGACCCAATATCGTATAAACTTTTGCTTTAGGCTAAAAACAAAATCTCTAAGAAAGGCAAAATGAATTTAAATTATAAATAAAAAATACAATTCAAAACATTTTGTGTATAGAACACAGTATAGTTAAAGTAGATTATACATACTACACATTGAATAAAGGCAGAGTAAAAATTGTAGGTCAAAACAAATTTCAAAAGTCAAAACTTTCGAATTAAAATGTAGGAAAACACAAACTATACACGTCTCTTAGAAGTTATGAGTTGTCGTTTCTGAAACTCCTTACAATTATTTGTAGAATCATATTTCTAAAAAAAGTGCTTATCAAGAAATAATAATATTGGTTACGGTTCATCATGCTTAAGTTTTAAAAGAAACTAATTAAGTAATAAGGTAAACACCTGGGTATGATGTTTACCAACTGCTAAGTTTGCTAAGAAAACTTATGCACGCAAGATAACAACAACTTGCTACTTAAAAACTGCGTGGAAATTTTATACACTTAAAACAACAACAATTAGAAAGAAACTTTATAAGCATAAAAACAAAAAAAATACACACGACCTATAGGCACATTGAATGAATAACATAACAACAACAAAATGTGATACAAAGTGAGTAGAAGATTCTTAACTTTTCTAGACTTCTAGTGGACAAATATAAAAGGCAGCGGCTGAGTGGATAGTTAGTTATTTCAAAAATGCGTCTTTAGTAAATTGTTCTGTAGGGCCATCTAAAAACTCTAAAATCTGCTGTTATTTATTTTGCAATAAAGAACTGAGCAACATCAAAACGTTTAGAACATTATTTTCCAACAGAATGCCTACCAACCTCAGTGCCAACTAAAATAACCTTGGCTGTGATTGTAAAAAATTTAATGATCTCTTACAGATATGGCTAAATGCCATGTAACTGGGCTAGCTGTTTCGTCTTCGCTATAAAATTCTATTAATTTCTATTTGATTAATTGATTATGGATGCAGTTATAAGTACTTAAGGCGCTAATCGTTCAAATATTTATGCATACTGACACTATATACATTCATGAATTATACAAGGATATTCGAAATAAATATGTAAAACAGATTTTTTACCGCACAACAAGAACACTCAATCTCCAAGAAAATAACCAATTGAAAACTTGACAAAAAAGAACTCTTGAAGTATTCATGTCGCAAAATAAAACGAAAAAGAAAGTGCACGTACATGAATTGAAAAAATTAGGTTCATTCATCACAATAGGTGTCATCATTTTTTATCACAAGCCTGTTACATCGATTTTAGCCAGGCCATCATTTAGTGGTAATTGCAGTAAAGGCAAACGAAAAGGTGAGAATACACTTAAAAAATCGTCTCAGATTATTTCGCTAAACAAGAAGCGAGCTTAAGGAATATATCAATAGATCATGAGCTTATTTTTCTAAGCTTACAAAGCCTTTTTTTGAGATAAGAAATTAATGTAATCAAGCCAGGGTTATATGTTAAAAATTAAAAAGTTAAGTTGAAATTTTTATAAAATACTTGCCAGTCAATCAGGCCCCTACAATGATTTATGATATTAACAACAACAGTATGTAATGAAGTAGAAAGGAGAATTTTCTTGTAAATATATAGTCATATGTGGCCCTCTCAAACATTAAGAGCACATATGGCCTTCCAATGATGGATCAAACTACATGTATGTTTTGTAAATTGGCTAAGCCAGCACATTCACACGACATAGATAAATGTGTTTGTATTCCCTTTTTATTTAGATTAAAATTACAAAATTACATTTATCTTCTGAACGTGTGAATTCGCCTGGCTGGCAATTTCGCGCGACATAGATAAGTGTATTAAAATTCTAAACGTATGAATTCGCTGAGCCGGCAAATGCACGCGATACAATAGTGTTAAGTTGCGCATTATTGTTGTATATTATTAGACGATTTCGAAATAAAGATTCATTCCATTAATAACAGTCAAGAGAGCTGTTACGGAACAACATAACTATATGCGAGAACTGCTCAACTGTATGCAAGTTGAAACATCGTTGAGAGAAAACAAAAAATTTTTCAGGCATTACAGTGGTGAAGTTACCATCCTGTTTATTTCGTGTGCATTGAAAGTGAATAATTCGTTTAATTTAATTTTAAACTCTAAAGTGCTGTGTTATTATTTTGCAAAAAAATAGAACTTAATCTAAGAAAACGTATATTAAAAGGAATAAACTTAACAATATTTTGTTATATATAGACCACGATATCATTGTACCTTTTCCAATAAGGCAAGTTTTTTTTTATTGAATATGAACATTGTTAAGAAAGATACATATAGTCTTACAGGAAATTTATAATAGATTTTGTATTTATATGGGAGTAGCACGTCTACTGTTCTAAACCAATGAGATAAACTGTATCGTATTACCAAGGCAAAATGCCTGGACTTTAACTTCTGTTGTCTCAAAGCCTATTTTACCCACTGCTTTGTAAGTACGCTAGTAATCAAATGAAAATATTTCGGGAAGATTAATTCACTGGTTTATACAACTATAGGTTTTCGACAAATATACACGACACAAACATACATTTTTTGCTTCCTCTAATGTAATTAACTTGCATCTCACCATTTAATGTGAGGAAAATTTGTATTGACGAAAATGAGCTGATTTTTCTTTAAAACCAATGCTACCGTCTTCCATCAGAAAACAAAAAATCATATCCATGGCAACTTCACGTTACGCAATATTCTGGAAAATATTCTTCAATTACCCAAATTGGTCGATATAAAAGTTGGGCGGAAAGGACTAAAGTTGTGCGACATTGACCCTCCATTTGCTAACTGCACTACAGGCAAATTTATATTGTTTCTCCTAAAATTCATCTAGAGTCGGTAACTCGTATGAAAGAAAAACTTGCTAAATCTCCATTTGAAGCAAAGTTCGGTAGTGAGACTAGCAATGACTTAGCAGAGACTACAAACTTCAAAAAACATCTTTGAAAAATGAAATCAAAGATCAGCGAGCAATTTTGCTCAATTTAAGGACTGAAAATCTAAAAATTCCTTCCATTTCGATAATTCACAGTTCTTAATTTTAAAATGACTCTTTCAACGAAAAGCTGTGAGAATTGTCTTGCCTTACTTTGGTAATAGAATAGTTCAATAAAATAACAAAAGAATTAAAAACCTTAAACCAATTTTTTAAAAGTGCAACGTCAAAGAGGCAATCAATTAGATTAATTTTCCACAATTAAATTCGTAACAAGTATATAATTACCAGAGAAGATATTTTTGACAACTAGTTATTTATAATTACAAATAAACTAAAAATAATAACAAGTTATTCGGTAATTTGAACCACATTCACATAATCAAAAAGGAAAACAAATAATTCTAAAAGTTAATCAACTGCTACAAAAATTTATTTGCAGCGAATTATGTTTCGGTAATTCTTGAAAGTTTTTGATTACCTGATCTAAATTTAGCCAGTAATACTTAGAATATTTGTCATTAAAATTAACTGTCGGATTTTTCAACAAAAAGTTTGTTTTTTTTTAATTGTGTCAGCACTAACAACGTTATAGTTTTGCCATTTTTTTAAGATTAGTAGCACTTCAGGCAACAATGCCTATTTAGTCAAGTACCGTGCTACATTCTTCAGAAAAGCGATAGAGAGAAGATGCTGTATACGGAAATTAACTATCGAATAAGACAGCTCAGCGACCAGTAACTTCATCACTGAACAGCCCCACCGACATTCAATTTTTATTTGTAGTGAAAAAAACCAAGGTCTTCGTTGGGTATCGAACAAACAACCCCAAGTCATGCAAGGTAGCACACTACCTACTAGCATACAGGGGCACTGTTTAGTTTTCTGACGTATTCGTAGATGCATTGACAACTGATGCATGAATTCAATTTTGCTTGAAAATCGCATTAAAATAATTAATTTCCACTATGAAAATGGTGGTTATTTTAAAGTTACATTTCGCATAATTTGTGATTTTTTCGGACAACATAATCGTCCTTCTGAGACCGCTATTAAGAATTTAGTCGTTGAATTTGAGTCGACAGGCTTGATACAAAATATGCGGACCTCAACACGTGTTCAACCGCGTCATTCAACTAAAAGCATCACAGCGATGAGCAACAGTATTGAAGCAGATCCAAATTTGACGTTCTCAACAATTGGGGTTATCCAAAACCACCACATGAAAAATTTTGCGTAAGGATTTGACTCAACTGGTGCAAGAATTGAAGCTGAGCGACGATTCACATCGCCGTAGATTTGATTAATACATTGAGAAACCAACTGGCTGGTTTTTCTAAAAAAATATTTTTTCAGATGCAGCCCATTTTTACTGGCTGGGGTATGTCAGCAAGCAAAATTGCCGCATTTGCGCTTCTGAAAATCCTAGAGCGATTATTGAGAAGCCTTTGCATGCTCAACGTGTAACTGTATGGTGCGCTATACGAACTGGAGCCGTGAGGGCCTTGTTTTTTTTTTTCAAGATAAGGCTGGAAATCCGGTAACGCTCAATGGGTCACGTTATTGCGAGATTCTAATTACTCGGTTTTGGCTTATTTTTTTCGACGTGGAAATCACTAACTTGTGGTTTCAACAGGACGGCGTCACATAGCCAATGACACGATCAATATATTGCAAACCAAATTTCTCGATCACATAATTTCACGATTGTGATTCAACACCACTAAATTATTTTTGTGGGGCTATGTTAAGTATAGATTCTACACGGAGCTAATCAAATGGATTTCAGCCTTAAAACTCGAAATCCGTGATGCTATTAACAAAATAAGACTGCTATTTTGCCAAAAAGTAATTAAAAACTTTGATAAAAGAATCAACAACTGTCAGCATGGTCGTGGTGGATATTTGGCAGTTATTTGTTTTCATTTATAATAGTTGAACTTTTCTCTTCGTAATGTAATTAAAATTTGAATCATCTTCATAAGAGTTTTTTGTTTAATTTTGTTTTAGAAAAAAAACTGCTGGTTGAAAAACCCTGTACTAATTATGCGAAACAGAAAATGATAAAATCAATTATTTGACTTATAACACAATAAAAAAAGCTTTGCTACTGTAACGATTTAAACTAAAAAATTTGTAAAACTCTTAACTTTAACTTTATTTAAGGAAAGGAAAGACTAATTTAATTGAAGGCCATTATGAAACAACTCCTTTGCATTTTAGCTTTTCTGTGTATTTCAAGGCTTCAGCTACTCACGTTCCGTTAAAACAAGTATAAATTATTGAATAAACTAAAAATTCAATAACTCTTCATCTGGAGCTGTGTAAATCCTCTCACGTACGATATCTCTTATTTCTCTGTGTGTGAAAATAGTTGTTGTTTACAATCCATAAATTTCTTTTCCGTTTCCTTTTGCATGCACACTCAAGCAACAAAAAAAAGAAAATAAGAAATACGCACAGATGTATTCGATTTTGTACAAATTCTTTTTTCATGTTAAAATTTATATCTTTCAAATTTTTCGATTGCTCGTATACCAGCAGTTGCTTGTCAGGACATTTGTTTGAGTAAATTGAAAAATTTCTACTTGATTGCTCATGTAGTTGTTGCTTTAGGAGTTGTAAGATATCAAATGTTGGTTTTAATACCCTACACAAGAGAATCATATTTTTAATGTTTGATTAGGTTTGCAACCTTGTACACTAAATTTAAAACAAAGCTGGAACTAATTAAATCCTTTCATTCACAAGTTAAGCCATCTGATATGTGCATAAAAGCGTCCATCTTAGGCAGCATTTTTAGTTTTAAAAGAAAATATATTTCTATTCTGAAAAGTTATTTTGGAAACTGATCCATTACCGCCTTATCTAGTTAAATTAATGCTGTTAAATTTTTTAGGGAGGACATCGTAAGCGCATTGCAACGCAATTGCAGTTCTTAAATAAAAAATAAGATTGAAATAAAGTATAATAAAATATCTCCTATTATTTTTTAACCTTTAATAATAATGAGAAAAATGTCGACACAAAAATATTGAAAGTGTAATTTTAGGTATAAATTTCCTTCTGTCAAAAATAGTTTTATTTGCTTCTTTGCTTAAAAATATCTATTTCGTACCGAAACACAATGGTTTGATAAGGTTTTTTATTACAATTTTGCGAAACTCCCACAACTTAAGTATATGCTCTTAATACAAGTAGATGATATCAAAGCTTATGACTTCTAGATAAACAATTTATTCAAATTTTTTACGCGTTACATTTTTTAGATGTAATTTACCTGTAAATTTCACGTTAAAATGGCTGTTTGAAAAATAAAATATAGAATTTGAAGTGCCACAAAATATAAATAGATCGAAATATTCTCACAAAATGTTGAAGCAGTATATACAAAGAAGCCTTTAATTGAATGTTAAAATAAAATTTATATTTTTTTTATTTTAACGCATAAATTCCTTAAACTTGAAAAAAATTTTCCAAAAAATTAATTTTCTTAATGAAACTGGCCATCCTGGGTTTGTTAACTATGGGACTGTCAAATCCTTTTTGGAGTATGTAGCCACGATACGGAGCTTTAATAGTCAGCTTACTTGTTTTCAATCGGTGCTTTATACTCCGACGAATTTTGTGGGTAAATCAAAAATTTGTTTCAAAATTGGCTATGTTTGAATAGGGCTGGAAGGTGAACCGATAAAATTTTTGACGTAATTTTTCTTTTACTCGCATTTGCTATAGATCATCTTTAAAATACCCCAAAACAATTCAATAGTACGGAAGTAAGTTTAATTATTAAGCAAAAAAAAAAAACAACATATCACGTTTTTGAGGAAATCCCCAAACAAAGTGCAGTTTTTATTTTTTCAATTGTAACTTTTTAATGAAACATGCCGTCAGATCCAAATGTCTAAGAATGATGATCCGAACATAAATAAGTACACCATAAATAAACTTTTTACGACATTTACAAAAATGTTATGCTTCCGGTACCAAAATTTAGAGACATCAGAATAGTTGAAACTATTTATCTATCAATCAACGATAACAGTAACAACGAGAAAATTACGAGAAATTTTTTGGGAGAAACAACGTGCCAACAACACGCACTGTTTATCGTGTTGTAAATGATTTCAAAGAAAGAGGGTCTGTAGTTATAGACCCAAGCATGAACCAAAACGTACTGCAAGATCAGCTGAAAATATTACTATTGTTCAAGAAAGGATTCAAAACAATCCATCAACCTTAATTCGACGCCGTGCTCAGGAGCTTGGTCTTCAAAGAAACACTTTGGCCATAATTTTGCACAAGGACTGGCATTTGTTTCCATATCAGATTCAGTTGACACAAGAGCTGCTTCCACAAGACCATTTATGCTACTGTGCATATGCCGATGAGGCACATTTTCATTTGAATTGATATGTGAATAAGCAGAATAGTCCATTAAAAGTGACAGTTTGGTCAGGAGCAATCATTGAACCTTACTTCTTTGCAAATGAAAAAAGGCGTTACGGTAACTGTGGTGGAGAGTGATATCCTGATGTGATTGAAAATTTCTTAACGCAATAACTGCATGCTTAGTACTTGATTAACATATGGTATCAACAAGAGGGTGCCACATCGCAACAAGCAGGATTACATTGGAATTACTGCCAGATCTCTGTCCACAATAAATTATCTTAAGAAATGGTAATGTTAATCGGCCTCCACGGTCGCTTGGTGTGACTGCTCCACACTTCTTTTTGTGGGGATATCTGCACAAAATATTATTGATGAAATTAATGAAATACCGCGTGATATGTGTGAGAATGTAATGAAAAATGTGCCAAAAAAGACTCGCATTTGTGAGGCGAATAGCGGCGGCCATTTATCTGATATGGTATTCCATACATAATTGCCGACAGTAAATAAAACATTTGTCAATATAAGATCAATTCTCTTTCAATTAATCAAAAATTATAAACCAACAAAGTAGTGTACCTTCCAGGCGGATACTCTGTATTTTATTGTTGGAAGAATTTTACGTGAAGGGTTTTCAACAAGAAGTTTGTTTTATAAAACAAAATAAAGCAGTAAATTTTGATTAGGATGATTCAAATTTGTATTGTTTTACGAAGAGAAAAGTTCGGCAATTATGAATGAAAAATGATATCTGGCAAATGTTCACTACGACCACGCTAACAGATGTCGATTTTTTCATCAAAGTTTTTAATCCCTTTTTATTAAAATGGCGCTCTTATTTCGCTGAACAAATCATGGGTTTTCAGTTTTAACGCTGAAATCGAATCGATTGGCTCCATATAGACTTTGTCCGGATCGAACACGCATTCAAATTTAATTACATATTCTTAATACTGGTCTCAGAAGGACGGTTATGTTTTCTGAAATTATCACGAATATTACGAAATGTAACTTGAACAGAACTACAACCTTTATAGTGGATTTAATTATTTTATGCGATAATTCGATGTTTGTGCGAAATTGAATTGCTTGTAACAATTGACAATGCATCTACTAGGAATACGTTAAAAAACTAAGTGTTAAAACTATCATGTTGTTCGTTTTGCTACAATTTAAAAACAAATTTTCTTATTGAAAACCCCAATATAAAAATAGTTTCTTTATAGTGATTTTGTTTTCGTATGAAATTTAAACTTCGTTAAATTTGTTCTTTTTTATTTAAATAAAATTCTCTTTCAGTCATTTTAGTGAGGTATAAGGATATAAAATTTTAGGTACAAAATGGTAGAATCCACTGATAAGCTATGGTAGCAGCGAAATGGTCATTTATCAACAACTATACCGTTTAGCTTTTAGTTTTAAATAACTCTGGATTTCAAATAAAAACTTCTTTGAAAAAAAGTTTGATGGCACTTACGTACTTACTTCTGAACGTTTGCCAGTTTAAAATTTGCTTTCAGTATTTATTTTTTAAAGAAATTTGATAAAGCGAAATAATTATAATAAGCTAGCGGACCCAGTTAACTTCGCCTCGCTCTAAGTTTAGCCTTCAGACAAACTTTATTTTGTTACAAATATAAATTAAAAATTTATAATTAATAATTTATAAATTTTCAATGTAATTTATTTGAATGGAATCAGTAGAGAGCGATTTGAATAACTGCACACAAAATTTCATACAAAAAATCAATTTTCGATTTTCCCATTTTTCTGCATTTTGCATTATCGCAATTTTCCATGATTTACACTAAGAACTTTCTATTTTTTGATTTGGAAAGCCATTAAGAAATAATTTCACACAAAATTTCATACAGAAACTCGATTTTAAATTTTTTAATTTTCCGACCTTCCCGGAGGGACTTTCAAAATTTTCTCCGTAAAAACTTTTTACAGAAATCGGCCAAGCCGGTGTCATTTTATGAATTACCATACATTATTTACACAATTTTTATATATATAGAAGATAAATTAAATAATTTTTGCTTTTCAACAATTTATGCAAATTTAATGTGGTAAAATTCACTTACTGTGGTTCTTTAGCACTCACAAAGTTAAAAATAAACTCATGAATAGTGCCAGAATAACATTCTATGACTGCAAGATCTACACGTGAAGAGAAAATACTATCGCCGCTTTAGTTTATCTCAATCAGCATACACAGTCGCCCAAATTTCATTGCCGAGAAATAGAATATGCATTGTATTATTCGTATATATCTACCTTTATTTTAATCTACGTTTATTTAATAATTTTTATAGTTTTTTAAACGATCTTTTTAATCTTTAATAAATATCTTTTTCTTTTTTTAGATCTTCTTTTATATATTTTTTCTTTTCAATATTTCGCTTTCCTTTGGAAAGCTTCTTCAGGAAAAAATTTTTTAAAGTTTTGAAAAACAAAAAAATTATTAACAAATTAATAATAATTACTTATTATTAATTAATTAATTATTAAATTTTTTAATAATTTTTTTGTTTTCAAAACTTTAAAAAATTTTTTCCTGAAGAAGCTTTCCAAAGGAAAGCGAAATATTGAAAAGAAAAAATATATAAAAAAGATCTAAAAAAAGAAAAAGATATTTATTAAATCTACGTTTATTTAATTTAATATTTATTATTCAAAAACTATATTTGAAATGTTTTACTGCGGGAGAAAGCATATCCATATAGTAATTTTACTACTACTCATCAGAGGATGTTACCTCAAATTTTGAATACACAATTCTCATTTAAAGAATTTTTATTCAACCAACACAGCAAAAAGACAACAAAACTCAAAAACAAAAAACAAATATTCAACGATTGAAAATAATACTTATCCAAATCAGGTAAACGCTTTTCGCGCTATGATATGATTGTGAACTCTTTGTATTTATTAGGCGCTTTAAAAAAATTGCACAAAATAGAAATCATATCGCAATTTTTTTGCAGAACAGTGTAATTAGAAAAATATTGTGCAATATTTATTTTTAAAGGAATGCATAATCCATGCCAAAAAAAAACTCAGAAGTTGATAACAAATAAAAATTTCATATAAAAATTGTAAATTATAAATAAATATATCCCAGCAAACCATAGTAATCAAAAGTGAAACTTAACTGTTTCATTTCATTTGCAAAAACAGTTTAGAAATCTAATTAACTGGTTAACAAATAAGTTTATAATAATATTTACAATTATCTAATTAATTCTACATATTTCATTCTATTCTTAGTTTTATGAAATCAGTTAACTGCATGTGGTAATCTTATTAGAAATTCTTTCTCAGGAACAGTATTCGTGTTCCATAACGTTTTTTCAATCATAAAAATTTTGCTTGGTACTTCCCTAGCATCTCCTTTCACACAAGTCTTCTTTAAGAAAATCATCAGTCAAATTGCAATCGCAAGAGCATTGTAGAATTTTATGTCTTCTTTTATGTCTTCAGAGGGTGCTTCAAGCCCAACTGTTTTGCATATGACAGTACACCCCTTTGTAGAGTTTTCCTATACTTCTAGGAAAAGAAAGAACTCTGTCTTTATGGCCACTTCATCCGAATTTTATTTTTTTTTTATATACCAACATTAAAAACCTATTTTTACTAAATTGTTTGGGTTTGTTCCGTTTATTTCTTATAATTTGTATAGAAATATTTTTTTAATTCTTTTACTGCAAAATAATAACACAGCACTTTTGAGCTTTAAATGAAATTAAGGGATATCTTTATTTTAAATACACACAAAATAAAAAGGATGGTAACTTGATGTCTTTTCTGAACGAGGACTCATCTTGATTTTATTAATTTTCCCAGCAAGTGATGCTTATATAGTTGTTTAAGCGATTCTTGCATATACCGTATTACTTTGGATTTATTAACCACTTTTATAAATTACCTGACGGACTCGGTATGGGAAACCCAACTTCCACAATCTCCATGGAAATTTTCATGCAACATCTCGAATCATTACGCTTAAAACAACTTATGTAAACACACAAAATAAATCATTACTGCAGATAAGTAGATGACATCATATGCATCCTCGAACAAGGCAACGCCGAACAAATTCTACTTGACTTTAATACAATCCATAATTATATTAGATACACAATTGAAGAAGAACAAGACAGAAAGACGAGGAAGTGACCGTTTAATATTTGACATCTATAGAAAACTAACTACGACGGACCTTACCATCCACATCACCCCGAACCACCACACCCAATATAAATTAGCAGCATTTAGACGCATGATACACAGACTTATGATAATCTCACTTACTCTAAATAAGTACAACAAAGAACTCGACACAATTTACACCACACCTAAATATAATGGCTACAAACCCACTACAATCAATAAACTTCTTAGACAATACAACATTAAAAAAAGGAATAAAGAAGACAAAGATACAAAACGACGGCACATTTTTATTTACACAGGACCAGAAATATACACACTAACTAACATTTTTAACCAAGAAGGAATACACACAGTATTAAAAACCGGCAACACTCCGAGACATAATCTCAGGACAACAACAGAAACAACTAACAAATTGAGTTCCAGCGTAATATACAGTTAATTGTACTTATATAGGGCAAACTGGACGAATATTAAAAACAAGATTTACAGAACACATACGCTCATACAACGGAAAAGAGAAGACTTCAACTTTGCATTACACCCTGACACTCACGGACATGCAACAAGGGAAATAGATAATTTTATGCCATTACTACATTCTAGCAAAAAAGGACTAAGACTGGACATTCTTGAACACATGGAAATCTATAAAACAAAACATTATTAACGAACATATAAGCAGACACAATTTTCACACCACTAAAACTACTCATACACACGAACAAACGAAAAACACCCTCAGACGGATACATGGCCTACATAGTAATCATTTAAAGTGCCAGGTAGCTGGTACTCTACCTACATGAGTAGATACGACCTTAACAATAGAATTACCTAAACGCGAATACTATCTCACCAGTACGAATTGGATCACGATTTGGAAATTATGTCTTCACATAGAAGGAGTTCGCTGTGTACACCGAACGAACAACAGCCAGAAAGCACAGGGAAAAAAATATAATATAAGAATATTATATTTTAACACCACCCCGTATTGTTGTAGTTATTATCATTTAGTGTAGGCGCCTACTTGGATGTGGCTTTTGTTCTGCTAGTTGTTTTTTTTTTCTGTTGTTTATCTTATTTTGCAGAATTTCTTATAGGCGTGTTGCTGTTGCCTTGTGTGTATAAGATTTCTTGGAAAACTACGCCGTTTGTAAAATACATATTGAATCGTTTCGATTAGTTTGTTTAATGATGGTTATAGTCTTTTTAAGAGTAAACAACATACAACACATTTTGTTGTTGTATTTTGGTTATTCAATGTATAGGCGCCAGTATGTCTGTGTGTATTTTTGTTTTTATACTGATATAGTTTCTTCTTGGAATTTATTTTAGGATATTTGTCGCTGTCTTTTGTAGAAAAGCTTTCTTAAAAAACTACGCAGATGGTAAACAGCATACATGTTAATTGTTGTCTTGTGCGTATTAAATTTCTACGCAGTTAGTAAACAGCAATTTGTTTTTGTCTTGCATGCCACACAGTTAGCAAACAGAATATCAAATTTTTGTTGTTCGCGTGTATAAAATTTCTACGCAGTTTGTTCGTAAACAACATACCCAGTAGTTCGCTTTATTGCTTAATTATTTTATTTTAAAACTTAAGCAAGACACATCCGTAACAATATGTTAACGTATGTTATGATAAAACTTTCTAAAAGCTATGACTTACACCTGTGTGATGCCTTAGCCCTTGATATAATATAATATCAGGAATTTTTGATGCCACAACTACACCAATTTTTAATACAATCAGGGATTGATGCAATTAGGATAACACTTAAGCATTCCAGGATATGGGTTCGTTTATAAATTTATTGGATACTCATTGATGTACAAGCTGTGTACTGTTTTACATTTTCTTATTTTTCCAAAATAATATTTAGGAATATTCTTAAGTTTTCCTTAAGAGAAGTGAATATTCGTTATGTAAATTACATAAGGCTAAACAAGACATCTTAAAGCATAAATTATTATAACAAAAATATAAGACATACATATATAAATGCTCTTCTTTGCTAGACTATTCTAAACTTAAAAGCTAAAATTTCTGTCCAGTTTAAGACAATTTAATTTTTTATTTCATATTAAACTATTCAAACATTATTGTGTCAAAAGTAATAAAATATCTTTTATTTTCCACAAGATTTTTGTTATAGAAATATGTTTTCTTATGTTTTAATTTCTCTTTTATTTTATTTTTATTTTAAAGAGAGTTTCTGCATAATATATAAGTTATTTTTTATGTATTCTTTAATCCACTTTTAATTACCTTAAACAGCTGTTAAGCTTTAATATCTTTTACTTTTTGAAGAAAGAAAAAATGAGAAAATGTTAACTATTTTTCAAATCACTTTAGATTGGATTCATGGACTTATGCTCACAGTTATATAAAAATATTTAGAAGAATAAATAATATATATTTAAAACAAAATATAAATTTTTTTAAATTTTGCTAAGTGGAAAACGAATGGATTTAATGCCATATAGAGCAAACATTGAAGCAGTCAAAAAGTATAGTGAAGAATATCGAATTTTTACATCATCATAAAATTCTATGCATTTATGCTATTATATTAATATTAGTAGTGGGCTAAAACTGTTCAACTTTCGTTGTCCACACAGAGGTTCGCAAAATTATCAGTATCTGCCTTACATTAAAATCACTCATGATATCCGCATCCAATATGCTGCTGCACGTGAGATCTTCAGTTCAATGCACGCAAAATAGGCTATATATGGCTGTCTCTCGACATTTTATAACATTATAATGCAAACAAACCACAATAAGTCCCTAGCTCGCACAAATTAGATATTCCCTAGGGTAACCTGTAACAGAGAATATACAAAATAGTACATACAAATACAGAGTATATATAACTGAAGCATTTCATTTATTTATTTTTACTTTTCTTTTATTCTTATAAACTTATCTTAATGAATGATTTTAACGATTAATTTAAGTTAATGGATTTTCTTTTAATACAACAGCAGCACTTTCAAGAATAAAGTCACTTTGCTTTCTGCCTTCAAAAAATAAACATCTCTGTCAAGTATTTATATATTGGACGAACTCTGCTAGTTTATTGAAGAAATTAAAGTGAAGTAGTTAAAGGAAAATAACATTAAATTCATCCAGTTCAATTGGTGATATGAACATATACAACCTTAGGAACAAGGTTGTCACATAACTTAATAAATACTACTTTCTCAATTTTGTCATTTTATGAGTTATACGTCTACAGTTTTGCCTTTATAGTCTGTTTACTTACATCTTGAGTATAACCAGCGTTTATTAATCCAAAATGGTAGTTGAATACTTTCTTTGTTGTTATCTGTTTCTTTGATGTTTCCCTTCTTAATCCTCAAGTAATGTTAACTTACTGCCGACCCACAGGGGCACATTTCAGGAGAAAGTTTTTCTTAATGACACCGATTTAATTTTTCTTTTTTATATGAAAGCAAACATACAAGTAGCTAGAAATCCAGAAATGCAAGTTTTTATTTCGATTACTTCCCCTCGGGTAGGGTGCTTAAAAATGCGGTTTTTAAGAGAAGAGATATGCAGTATATTTTAAAAATTTTTTAATCCCAATTAGGCATAACTTTTTTGGGCTTGTATAATTGTGGAATTTTTTTTGATTACACAATATGTTTTCATTTAAACAAATGTTAACCTTACGTGTCTCAAATTCCAGATCTAAGCATTTCAAAGAGGTCTAAAATATACCCCAATCTCGATGTTAAGTGGAACTCAACTTTCGTTTGACTTTTACTGTTATAAAACATGCTTTAAGGTTTTATAATATTGTTACGTTTATATCTTTTATAAATCTTTTATAAACATTTTGTTGTTACTTAGTTCTTTATTGCAAAATAAATAATACCAGATTTTAGAGTTTTTTGATTAATTACAAGTTTATTTACTTTAACGACACACAAAGTAAGATTTGTACGTAGGCACTGCAGAACAATTAACTAAAGATGCAAATCTTTACTTCACGAGGTTTATGTTTTAACTAACTAACTATCCACTTAGCCGCTGCCTTTTATATTCGTCCGCTAGAGGTCTAGAAAAATTAAGAATTTTCTACTCCCTTTATATCACATTTTGTTGTTGTTATGTTATTCATTCAATGCATAAGCGCCTGTTGGGCTGTGTGTATTATTGTTCTTATTTTTATGCTGTTAAAGTTTATTCATGTAATTTATTTAATGATAGTAGCTGTTGTTGTCTTGTGTGCGTAAGTTTTCTTAGAAAACTACGTAGTTAGTAAACAGCATACCTAATTGTTGTTGTCTTGCGTAACTGAGTATTATGCTGACGCAGTTGGTAAGTATAATACTCAGTTGTTTACTTTATTACTTAATTATTTTCTTTTAAAGTTTAAGCAACACGCATCCCTAGAAATATGTTCATTTTTTAAATATATGTTTGCGGCTGTAGGATATAAAATAGTGACGAAAATAAAGCCAAACGAGAGGCAAAAAAGACGTTCAATAACACTTTATAAAACTGGGTTTACTGATCGAAGAACATTTTTTTCTGATCATTAAACATCTGCATCTATTACAGAAGTAGATTCTGATTTATAAAACTCTATAAAATCATAGTGCAAGTAATATCATGCAACATAAAATTAAATGCAAGAAAATTCGGTCAATATGTTAATTAAGCAGCCAAACTATACAATGAAAAACATTATTGTAGGGATATTCAATTGATAGGCCATAAAATAACTTATCATGGGAAAAATATTATTCGACACAATATGTTGCGATTGGACATCTTTCTGAAGGAATTTAAGAAAAAAGAAACAGAGATTATAGATATTTTCGCGGACATAAAACAAGAAAAAATATCTAGATGTAGTAACAATAGTGACTTTTTTACTATTTTACTATGCACTTCTGACCCATATATCTCTAGCCCCATGTAATTTGATAAAGACGCCAAGCAGCTCCTTTGTTTTAAACAGGAAACATTTTTTAATCATTTTTTGGCAAAATGGCGGCCTTATTTCATTAATTATGTCACGGATTACAGTTTTCGATTCGATGGAGCTATAAAAGTCTCTGTCCTTTTTACAGCTCCACAAAAAATAATCCTGGCATTTTCAATTACACGATCTGGCTGCCCACTTAATTGCTGATTGTCGTAAAATTATGCGATCGGGAAATTTAGTTTGCAATAAATTGATCGTTTCCTTGGCTGTGCGCCATATGACATCGTCCCGTTGAAAACACGTGTCAGTGATACTCATGTCGTCAATAATAGGCAAAAATTTAATATCCCGCAATAGCGTGATCCATTGAGCGTTACCGCATTTCTAGCTTCATCTTCGAAAATAAGGGTTTTGTTTTCAAAAAACCAGCCAATTGTTCCTAAATGAATTGGGCGAATATATGGCAAAGTGAATGGTCGCTTGGCTTGAATTCCTGCGCCAGTTGAACCTCGTGAGGCTTCAAATTAAAATACTTCGCCACGTGGTGGTTTTTGAGAACTCCAATTGTTTAGAACGTCGCGAACTTGACACATTTGAATCTGCTTCAACACTGCGGCTCACGGCTGCGATGTTTTCAGTTGAACGACCCGGTCGAACACGAGTTGGTATTCACACACTTTGTATTGAGCCTGTCGAGCAAATTCGTAATAGCTGTCTCAGATGGATGATTATGTTGTCCGAAAATTTTTCGAAATTTTACGAATTTTACGATATGTAACTTTTACAGAACCACCATTTTATAGTGGATTTTCGTCTGAAATTGTATTCATTATAACAATTGCCAATGCATTTTCTACGATTATTTCAAAAAACTAAATGTCAAAAACTATCGTGCTATTGGTGTTGCCAGAATTAAAAAAGAAGAAAATCCCAATGCATTAGATTGAAGCTTAAGATGCCGCAAAAAATATAAATTAAAAAATTCCAAACCAGTGCCACTGTAAGACGTAAACCTAACGCCTGTCATCGCTGACAAGTTCATCGTTTATACTGCCATTTTATTTGGAATATTCAGATAAAGAGGTTTCATCCCAATACTAGTACTTTTGAAAGTGTGACAAGTGTCAATTATGTTGTTAAAATTGCTTGTATTATACGCTACCTTACATAAAACTATAGTATGAGTAAAAAAACAAAAAACAATAAATTCAAAAAATGATTGAAGGTGTGTATTTTAGTTAAATTAATGTTAAAAAATATTTACAATTGCCCCATATTAAATTTATTTTATTTCAAACTTTTTTATCACTATTCCACAGTAGAGAGGGTTATGGTATAGTTCTTATTATATTTACTTTAAATTGTTTATTTTTTTATCGTTTGTCTAATATATATATTTTAGCCCAAACTCTATAAAACTTAATGACATAAATAGTTTTCTCTGTTTCTATTGCAATCTGTACATTACTCGTTAGAGGCGAAAATAAAAATAGGGATTTTTACTTATTTGGATAAACATCTGTTGCAATACACTTTGTTTCCTTAGAAAAGAAATTAAGAAATTAAGCAATATTAATCCCATTTGGACAAAAGAATGCACAATATATAAATGTAAAGTTAACAAAACACTTCCTGGAATATATTAATAACACACAGCAGGAAAATAACACTAATTAAAAATACAAAGGCAACATAAATGAAACGTTCAACAAAATATTAATGAAAAACGTAAAGCGATTTCGAATGTACTAATTTTCTAAACAACTGTTGGTATCTAACATGGACTAAAAGATTTTTGGTATCGCATATTAAACTCGCAGAATATCCTGTTTTAAATTGGATATACTGTGGTAACGATGAGATTAAGAGAACTTTATAGGAATAATAAATATCCGCAAACTAGCAAAGTTTTCTTGCACACAATTAATGAACAAACGTATTTCATAATTTGTTAAAAACCAAAATCGAGATCAATGGTTATTGATTTAACAGGTTCAAAAATTTAAACGACAATTATTCTCTTTGTAAACTTAATAAAAACCTTAAAATAAAAGGTCTTTCAATAAGAAGTTTGTTTTCTAAAACAAAATAAAACAAGAAATTTAGATTAAGATGCTTCACATTTTTGCTGTATTACGAGGAGAAAAGTTTGGCAATTATAAATGAAAAATGATATCTTGCAAATATCCACCATGACTACGATAACAGAAATTCATTTTATCATCAAATTTTTAATCACTTTTTCACAAAATGGTGGTACTATTTCGTTAAACACAACTCGGATTCTGAGTTTTAAGGCTGAAAACGGTTTGATTGTGTAGACTATGTCCTTAACATAGCCCCGCAAAAAATAAATGGTCTTAAATCACACTGCTGATTGGGGTGAAATTATGCGATCGGGAAATTTGGTTTGACTATGTGACATGTGGCACCGTCCCGTTAAAACCACATGTTAGTAATATCCACGTCGTCTACAATAGACCGAAATTGAGTTATTAGCTCCTCACAGTAGGATGATCCATTGACCGCATTTCCCATCTCATCCAAAATAAAACGACCCAATCACGCCTCCAGACCACATAACGCACCATATAATGACAGATAGTGTGATTCGTTTTACATCCGCACCTGGCTATGTAACCTTAATCAGATGGTGGACAAACCACAATTGTATAATTTGGAACATCATACGTGCGTCCTAGGAAGCCGAAGACATAATTCTAAGCAACAGAACCACCTAGTTGCAACTTTAATGATTCCAAGGCAGAGCTGCAAACCATCACACCTTGCTGAAGAGTTGGAGACTTTCAACTCCTATCCAGAACACATGTCTAGCATGCTCACTGGACTGGATCATTTACTTTGCGTGTCATTATCAGTGAGATGATCCTGGCCACCATAATAACCATTATACTGTTATGGGGCCGCGAAACCACAACCATGACGTTACTCCCATATAGGGGCCAACCTCAATGAACTATTAAATGTCTAAAGAAATAAATGATGAACTCTGCGGCTCACTGATCCCCGTGGAAATAAAGTGGAGCCTCCAGTTGACTCCCTGCACGTTGAGTGTGCAAAGGCTTTTCAATAATCGCTCTAAGATTTTCAGAAGCCCAAATGCGGCAATCAGCTTTTTCAGAAAAACCAGCCGGTTGTTCCTTAATGAATTGTTTAAATCTACTGCAACGGTGATGGTTTTGGTTTACATTTCGTAAAGTTCGAGATATTTTCGGGAAATATAATCGTCCTTCTGAGACAGCTTTTAAGAATTTATTCATTAAATTTGAGCAGATACGCTCGATAGAAAATGTGCCAAAACCAAATTTTCCGATCGCATAATATCACAACAAGCCGTAGTTAAGTGGCCAGTCAGATCGGGCGATTTAACACTACTGAATTATTATTTGTGGGGCTATCTTAAGGACATAGTCGATGGATTTAAAAATCCGTGATTTAATTTACAGGACCGCTATAGTGCAAAAAAACTGATTAAAAACTATGATGAAAGAATCGACATCTTTCAGCGTGATCGTGGTGGATATTTGCCAGATTTCATTTTCCATTTATAATTGCCGAACTTTTCTCTTCGTAATACAATACAAATTTTAATCATCCTAATCAAAATTTTTGTTTTATTTTGTTTTAGAAACAAACTTCATGAGCAGTAGAAGCTATTTGGTTAGTTTCGACCCATGAATACAGGTAAAGGGTTAAATTATTTTCCAATAGAGGATCCATCTGCAAAAGGATTAGAATTTATGAATATTAAGGATGGTTCTTTCTAAAGCTTTTGCTATTAGAAATTAATTTTTCAGAAAATAATTATTTTTTCAAAATGCATTACTCTCAGTTAGCATAACTATAACTGAAATAAAATCATTAGCATTAAATGATAATTAAGTGTTTTGTCATTAGCATTCTTACAAAAATGGCAAGCAAATTTCAATGATAGTGAAAAAATCCCAAGGATGATATAAATACAAACAACAAGCACAAAAGTAGTGAGATGAATGTAATTCCTTCTTACTGTTGATATTTTCGCTTTTGCTTACTAAAAAACATATTTTTTTTCTTCTCTGCAGGATACAGCTCTCATTCAAGAATTAATATATTTATATATAAATTAAATTTGCAAATATATTTGGAATCTTCATTTCGATGAAATAAAATGGTTTCAAAAAAATTTTTTTTTATCATTGTAACTTTGCACGTGTTAATCTCTCACTTTAAAAAACAATAAACAAATATAAATGAGTTATATGCAGGAAATAAAATACCAATATAGCTTTCCATAAAAATGGTGCTTTGTTTAGTTTTTGTGAAGTTAGAAAAAGGAACGATAAATATTGAACAAATGCAATAAACTTTACTTTAGAAAAGTAATAAATAATAATTCAATACAGAATTTAATTGCAAAACTGAGACCTAGAATAGCTTTTGTTTTATTGTTAATATTGTTTTTTTAATAAACGTTTTGTTATATTGCGTTCTTTTATTACAATGCACTTCAATGTTTTAAATCAAGTTAAACGATTTATTTAGTTTTAATGCACACAAAATAAAAACGATGGTAGCTTTGTTGCCTCAACTTGAATTAATATATTTGCCCAGCAAGTGAGGCTTATGTAGTTGTTTAAGCGGGTCTCACATATACAAGAATATTCTACTTTAACATCACCCCATATTTTTGTTGTTACTATCATTCATTTTAGGCGCCTGCTTGGCTATGTGTTTTCTTGTATTAGTTGTTGTTGTTTTCTGTTATGGTAAAAAATGTTGTTGTTGTCTTGTGTATAAAAGATTTCGTAGAAAACTACGCAGTTTGTAAAATGCACAGTGGGTTGTTTCGTTTACTATTCTAATTCACTGATAATTATTTTCTTTTAAAACTTAATAAATCATCATAACCATATAAAGACTAACATGTCATATACTTGTACTCGTATATGTAATATAACTATTTTGGATCCTTTTTTTAAAGCGTCCAAAATAAAGAATTTTTGTTTTATTGTTTTATTTGCATGCAAAAACGACATTTAAAACAGTTTTTACTTTTATTAAATAGTTAAATTTCCTTCTGTGTTAAACTTTGCATTAACTTTGTTCTATTTTTCTTGTATTTGTGGTGTTATAATTACTCCACACTTGTGACTGCATGTGACAATAGTAAACCTTCAACGATTATAACAATAATGATGAGAGTTATCTGAAGCCGATTATGGTGTTATATGCAGATGTGTTTTTATTATTCGGTCTTTCATAGTAATGTGATCTAAATTTATTAGTGTTTTCCAGATATACTAAGTTGTTTGGGTTTGTTAGGCCAGTCAATGAAATACCGTTGTCATCCCGTTCAGTCAAATCCATCACTTTCGAAATTGCTCGACGATATGTTTACTATAAAGGCATGGAGGGATAATAAATATCCACACATTTCTTTCCACACAGAGTTAGTTGTGACGTATGATTTATATTTTATTGAGCTAAGCTATCATACTTTCTATACTTTGGAAAGTACTCGCATAAAATGTAGTTTTAAAAGTATTTTTTATTTATTATATTTAATAGCAATTTTTTCCAAAATTTCTATAACAAAATGTTCTAGCTTTATTTTACTCTATTCATCTTTTTGAAAGAAAATTAATAACACAATGTTTTTATTTATTCATATTTTATAGTCAACACCACAGGTTTTGTTCCTCTTATCACTTTTTAAAGTTGCTATTTCGAAATGATACTAAAAAGAGAGAGGAAGTAAGCATTTTCTACAGGGTTCAGAATTTTTCATTTATGAAAATTCAAAAATCAACATTCATGATATTTTTCATAAATGAGAAATCTAAAATTTTATATTTATTTTTTTACGCGCATAAACGAACAAGAAAAAATGTTCTGCTTATGTTCATACATGAATGCGCTCAACAAGAATTATTAGTCTTATTCATATGTAATAAATGATAAATCAGTTACTTCTCATTAATGTTTTTTTTCATAAATGTACATGTTCATTTATGAACGTTGAAATTTTATAAAATTTCTCATAAATGAACGTGAAAAAATTTTCTACCTACGATCGCAGTTTACCGTAAAATGTAGTAAAAACACATGGGTACATATTAACACAAAATACAATATTGCAATATATTCTAAAAGAAATAAAAAAAAAAACATTTTTTTTCCTACATACGCCGACAATTGCGCATTATCAAATATGTGCGTTTATGTACGCGAATGCTTAACGCACATATTTTTACGATCTTTTCATTTATGAAAAATTATCAAAATTGTACATATTCAAAAATGAACACTTGTGTGTTTCTCATTTTTTCACTTATGAATAGAAAGAAAAAATAAATCGTCGCATTCATAAATGAGAAAACGCAAAATATTTTTCAGTCTCTCACACATGTATGAGAAGAAGCGGCTAAAAAATGAAATGTACATATTCATACATGTATGAACAGTGAGTGAACACTTCACTACTCTGATTTTCTATGACATATTTCTTAATAAGTTTTTTCTATAAAGAGGTACTTCTTACATTTTTCATTCGAATCCAATCGTCTAGTCTGAGAAGAATTTATAGGACATATTTTAAATTGCCTACTTAACTGTTTTTCAAAACTATTTTTTTAACTAAAAGTAAGATTTTCATAGATTTTTGAAGACAATATTTTTAATAGGTACTTTTCGAAAAGGTATTTCTTTAAAAATATAAGTTTATACAAGGATGCTTATTTAAACAGAATTTAATGAAGAAATAGACCTTTTTAAATAGTACCTTCTTCAAAAGCTCATTTATTAACAAGGTGTTTTTTTAAGAAAGGTATTGTTTCTAAATGTAATTATTACTCTATTCTTTACTTTACTAAACTATTCTTTACTTTTTAGTGGTTTCTTTATATATATCCATCTCCGGAAGAAGCATATGCATTTGCACTTTTTAAGGTTATCATTACACCAGGAACTAAATGCATCTAAGTCCTTTTGCAGCAGAGTATGATCGCATGACGATTCTGTTTTAACGTTGTCGGCATATAATAGAAGGTTTAGTATTTAATGTCATTGGGTGAATTATCACTAAGCAAGGAAAATAATAAAAGACTCAGATGGCTGTTCTATACCACACCAGATGATACATTTTGAGTTCTGTCTGGGAGATATGAATTAATCCACATAAGTAAAACGTTTGTTAATTCATTAAGGTTAGGTTTCCCCATGAGAAGTCTATGGTTGACCTTACTACAACTAAAATGCCTAAAATTTAATATTAATGGTTACGATTGTTCAATGAGAAAAGGAAACATATATACTTAAATTATTTTATTAATTACAATCATATAACCAAAAATGCACATATTTTAAAAAATACTTTTTTAATTTATTAAATTTTCTAATCATCTGATAAAAACGATTAAGTAAAAAATCATAAAGCAAATATTTTTTCATAAGTTGTGCTCAAGTAAATTAATTTGTGGATTCAGTAGTTAATGAAAATTATTATTTTTATTGAACCTTTTTGGCAGATAATAAAACAAAATACGCATATTGGGAAGGAATTATTTTTATGTATTCTTAAGTTTTGTATTGAAGGCAGCAGGTATTTTAAATTTGATAATAGGATATATCGGCAGAAGAAAGGCCTCCCTTTGGGCTCTCCACCATCAGCAATTATAGATGATATTGTGATGGAGGAATTACTAGATTAATGTATTACTACAATGCATATTAAATCGAAGATTATCACAAAATATGTAGATGATTTATCTTGTATAAATTCGAAAGATGCAGTGGATGATATATTGTCCAAAAATGAGAAAAACGATAAAAAACACCGCGAAAATATGATAGACAGAATATATAAGTGATAGAGAATTTCATTTGAAGAATAAGGACACAATAAGATATATACTTAATGAAAATTATTTTCCAGTAGAATTTACTAACCGATTAATTAGACAATATTATAATCATAGGAATAAAGTAGGAAATACTATGGCAGCACCAATAATTTATAAATCATTAAACTATGTTCCTGGAACATCAGAAAGATAAAGAAAGTCTAAAATATATGACACAGATAGATATATAATTGCACACAAAATATATAATACATTAAATAAATTATTTAGTAGTATGAGGGATAAAATAGGGAAAATGGAAATATGTGATACCACGTGGAGGTGAACTGTGACAAAGTTTATATTGAGACAACAAAAAATAAACTTAAAACAAGATTAGCTGGTCATAGATGTGACTCAAAATATAGAAATATTTCAACACAGACGACGTTCTTATCTTCACATTGTAAGAAATATAATCATTATCCCAAGTTTGAGGAAACATCAATATTAGATATAAAAAAAGCTGTAAGAGACGTTATATGTTAGAAATGTTAGAAATTGTTAATTTACCAAATGTAAAGAGAATAAATTTCAAAACAGACACAGACAATTTAGCGCAGTATTATACGTACTTACTCAAAAAGACACATAATTTGTTATAATTATTTCATAAGAGAGAATTTGTTTTTTAATTTCCATTTCCTTGTATTTTGTATGTTTAAAAATGTTTGAAATTTTAATTTTGTATGTATCTATGTATGTATGAAGAAAATTATTTTATATGTTTTTGTCAATTGTTTTCAAAAACTTGTTTGAAATTGGTAATAATTTTTGTTTTTATAAAAATTAATTTCCTGAAGAAGCTTTCCAAGGGAAAGCGAAACATTGCAAATATACGTGTTTAATTTACTCATAAAGACCGTTAAAAAGATTAATACATAGTTAATGAAAAAATCCGAAAATTGTTTTCTAATGGTAAAATATAAGCTAAACGATAATTGCAGCCATTTCCGCTAATAAGCCAGATTTTAAGAGAAAATGCTTACTTGACATCACTGTTTACTGTGCACATAGCAAAATACTACTGCAACACATTTTTGTTTACTGTTTTCAATTAATTCCTTTAAAAGAAAAATTTTGTCTATATTTTTTAATTTTAGATTTTAGAAAACATAACGAAAAAAACTGTTAAATGAAAATACTGAAATTCCATTCAGCAAACACAAACCCAACTATGAACTCATATAAAGCCCGTACTTTAAATATTTTTATTAAAATGTTTCTAAAAAAGCAATCACAAACACGTGTCATAGACACTTGCAAACATTTCGTGCTATCAACTTCACTATAAATATTTTTAAATGTGACAAAAATAAAAAAGCGCTGGGTCACAGAAAAAAGATAAAAAAGATAAAAAAAACCTTCCAAAACTTAAGAGGGTATAAATACAACTGATTTAAAAACATAATCATAAAAAGTATAATCTCTACAAGGATACAAATTTTGAATTTTATAATATTTTAAACTTCAATAGTGTTGTGTATGCTTCGAGCAGTTTAAACCATTTTGAAGTTATTAACTTTCTAATGTCTAATAAAACTGAGTCTAATTTGTATTTAGTGGAAATTTGACAGCGCGCAGTGGCTTAAAAACGTTTAATTTAGGAGATAATTCGGTAGCTTATGAACCCTCAAGATATCACAGATGGTATGCTTAGAGGTTGTATATACGCTTAAACAACGCTGGGAAATATTGCGACATTACTTTGAAAATCATGGTAATGCTGCAGAATGTATGCGAAAATTGCGTAAGAATTTTGAAAGAAGAGAAGCACAGGCAGCTCCGTATGTTCGTTATCTTATGAAAAAAGTGAAAGAAATTGGCATCCTCACCAATAAACCAAAGCGTGAAAAGCCAAAAACAGTGCGTACACCCGAGAATATTGCTGCTGTGGCAGAAAGTTTGTCTGAAGCACCATCAACATCAATTCATCGTCGTTCTCAACAATTAAACATTTCAGAGACACCATTGAGATGAATTTTGCATAAAAACCTTGGTATGACGCCATACAAAGTCCAATTGGTTCAGGAGTTGAAGCCAAGTGATCATCCAATGCGTTTTCGCTCGCTAAGTGGGCCTTCGGTCGACTTACAGAAGATCCCGATTTTGCAAAAACAACCATCTTTTCAGGTGAAGCTCATTTTGATATTTGCGGGTATGTAAACAAGCGAAATTGTCGCATTTGGGGCACAGAAAAGCCGACGCATCCAAAACGAGTGACTGTTTGAAGCAGATTTTTTTTCCAGAGGCATAATTGGGCCAGTTTTCTTCGAAAATGAGCAAGGAGTACCCGTTACAGTCAATGGCGATCGTTATCGGGCTATCTTGAACGAATTTTTGTTCACAAAACTTGAAGAGAAGGATATTGGCAGCGTTTGGTTTCAACGGGACGGCGCTACGTACCACACAGCCGAAGCTACACTCGATGTTTTGGGCCCTATTTTTGAAGATCGCATTATCAGTCGCAGAGCTGATGTCGTTTGGCCAGCTCGGAGCTGCGATTTGCCACCGTTGGACAATTATTTGCAGGGTGCCGTCAAAGATAAGTTTTACGCCGACAAGATAATTGACGCTTTAAAGGACAATATTCGTGAAGCCATTGGTGAAATACAGCTGCACAGAATCGATAATGTGCTTAAAAATTGCACCGATCGTGTAGCCTACTGTATGGCCAGCCGACGCAGCCATTTGATTGAAATTATTTTCCATTATTAAACGAAAGGATTATATTTTCAAATAAAAATAGAAATTTTGAGAAAATATTCAGTAGTTTTGTTTGTAGTATTTAAAACAAAAAAAGGTATTTGGGAGACCCTTTATTATTTGATGATTACATCATTACACACCTTTAAAGAAAATCTTAAAAGAAATCGCTAAATATCATAATATTATATCAATTTATACTGACATATATAGTCAGTATAAATTATATATTTATACTGACATATATAATTTATACTGACATTTATATTGACATATATAGTGTGCTGGTAAAAATCAAGTGAGTAGTAAACTTTTTAAGTATATTTAAAATTTTTGAAAGTTTAAAAAAATGGTTTCAACAGTTACCCTTTATATATTGTATTTTGCATTTTTTATATTTGCCTTCTTACCTTTCTTACGAGAACTATTTGCCTTTACCTTCATTCTGTACTGCCTGTTAGAAAAAACAGAGACATAGTACAGGTTGACTTGTATAATCACTCAGCCACATAAACATTTAAAGTTAATAAACATGGGATTATTTCATTATTTAAATAACCTCTCTTTTTGCGTTGTAGGTGTAATTAACTATATGTATAGCATGTGATGAAAAAATAAATTGAAGAATTGCTTAGCTTAGGATTAAGAAATACCATTAGTATGATTAACATTTTTTATGACAAGTCATAATATCATTTATGTTTATTATATCTTATTCATATATTAGAATACGAGTATACAGAAAAGTATTTTATGAAATATTGAAATGAAAACATGTCAAATATTGTTATAAATATACCTTAAACTACAAAAGTAAATTAAAGTGAACTGATTGTTCGTTTACACATAAAAAGGTTTCTAAGAATGCTTATGAACACAAAACAATAACAACATGTTACACTACAATTTCAGGAACTAAGTTTAAAAATCAGAAAATAAGTAGAACATACAAGTCAGAACAAGGATACATACAGGAAAGCAGGGGACTACTAATGATAACGTCATCTGTAATAGAATTAAATATAAATATAATATATATATTATATATTATATATATATATATATATATATATATATATATATATATATATATATATATATATATATATATATATATATATATATATATATTATATATATATATTATATATATTATATATATATATTTGTTTATTTGGTACAGTTGATAAATAAACTATTTGAATAGGGAGATTTATAGCGAGTTGGTAACTTTTTTTTTATTTGCATAAATTAATTATAGTTTCAAAAATTGCAGCAAATATACTTTACAAAAAATTGATTTATTTTAATATGTAGCATCCCAGCAAAACCTTTTTAAAATATTGTTGGTTCATTGGGAATTAATTATAATTTCTATTAATTTTTCATGTTGTATAAAATCACTCCTTTATCCTTTATAGCATGATATCTTGAAAAGCTTATTGATTCATAAGGAGTTAACAATTTGTCACACTTGGTAAGAAATTCAATGCTTCTATTAAAACCACATTTTTCCCTTCAATGCTTGAGATATAAAAATATATGATTAACAAATTTTAGATCTCCGTAACTCCGAAAATGTTTCGATGGATTTTTCATTTTACATTTTTACCTTAAGATTTTCTTTTTCTACACCAGTTATCTAAATTTCTAAAAAAAATAAGCAAAAATTATAAAATTATATAATTATAAACAAAATTACTAAATAAAAAAAAATAATTCATTTTCATTTAAAGGACAATAAAATTTTTGGTTTAAAAAGAATTTATTAAAGGCTTCTGAGATTATTAGCTGCTTTGCAGCGAAACCTATTCACACCAGCTAATTTATATTAATTTTAATTTAACTAATTTTATATTAATTAGTTTGCGTTCTTTCATATTATCCACTGGAAAGATAATGCTACATACGTATGTATATGTTTTTTAATGTATAATACTCTTTAAATCACTACCTGTAGTCAAAAACGTATTCAGTTCACTTAAATCATATATCTTTTCCATTAATGTATATCGCTTTTTTTTCACTGTACTCTTTAAAAGTAGTTATAGCAGACATGGTAGCTGTGAATTACATACGCATAGACCTTTTACTCACTAAATGCTTTTTATGTTATCTACAAAGTATTTTAATGAAAAGATGAAAAATGTTTTTACCTAAAAAACATCTATGAATTGTACGAATCGTTGTGAATAATTGGAAAGATTTTTTTGTAATGATGATGTTCTCTCTATTTTCGATTTTATTCCAAAGTCTACATTTAAAATGATGATGTTGTTATGTAAAGTTTTACCAGCCGTATTTTATATCCTGGAAGTTTTAATTATTATTCATTGCATTGAAAGAGTTTTTCCAATTTAAATGATATTTAAGTAATAAGTTTTTTGTTATTGTAAGGGAACAATAACTAGTTTTTAGTACGTTTTTTTAGGTTACTAGCCGTATATATGTAGTTCTGTTTTGTCTTTAATTAAATAAATCATTTTGGTAATTTTTTTGATTTTTTAATTTGTTTTGAAGAAACTGACAACCGTGTATATGACAGTTTTTTAGAACTTGGTATAATAAACATAATTTTGATTTCTTATGAGTATTATTGTTTCAATTTATCAATTTAACTCTTACTTGGGTACAGTTTTCCGTCAACCCTCGTCAAATTTGGTTTGTGAACAAGCCGGTTTCGGCCGTTTGCATTTATCAAATTAACTTGTTTTAATAGCTTGTTTAATAGCTGCACCTGATATTAAAATCATTCATATCTGATGACTAATGAAGCGATCCATAAAGTGCTACATTATAATCGGTTTTTATTAATACTCTTTAATTTTTCTGTGTTGATTAGAATAATTTATTTCCAAATTATTATTAAAACTTAATTTTTATATTATTTCAATAAAAATGAATTGTTGCCTCTCCTATTACATGAAAATTTTTATTTTTTTAAGAGTCTTTATGTATTTTCAATTAAAAAAAAATGATAACCATGACTTAACTGAAGTATTCACGTTTTAATTGCTGCTAAGTGCAAATGCATGTTGCTTTTATTAATTTCAAGTAAAAAGGCGATAGAATTTTTTATCATTGTGAATTTTGTTCGAAACTTAGATGGGTACGTAAAAATGTTCTGCATGACTTTAAATACGCATACATATGTACCAAAAAAAAAATTTTACTTCTAGGACAAGCCTCAGATAAATAATTAGCATATGTTACTTGAAAGTTGTTAAAGGGTACTCTGCTTTGTCTGGGCAATTTCAAAAAGTAAACAAGTTCGTAGCTGATAATTCATGGTTTATTCATTTTTGGAAAGAAACCCGATTTTTCATTTTTATAAAAAATAAAAGAAATACACAAAAATTTTATTATAAATTTTTCTAGCAAT
The DNA here is from genome assembly GCA_030448955.1 of Trichopoda pennipes. Lineage (NCBI taxonomy): Eukaryota > Metazoa > Arthropoda > Insecta > Diptera > Tachinidae > Trichopoda > Trichopoda pennipes. Next base: position 456,342 of record JASKUP010000119.1, on the reverse strand, counting down.
TTTAGGCAACAATGTAGACTTCTAATTTATCTGCTTTTCATATATATAAAATATATAATATGGAGTAAAATCCACTGATGGGCTATATGAGCAGTTATGTAATGGCCATATGGATATGCTTTCCCCCGCAGTAACAAATTTAAAATATTTTTTTAATATTAAATATTTTATCAATATCATAAACTATTTATTCTTAAAATTAAATTAACGTAGATTAAAATAAAGTATTGTAAATACAAGTTTCCTTATTCGTACTCATTTTTCTCGCAAATTTTTAAATCGAAATTTTATGCTGAGTAACTGGTAGAGAAGAATCAAGATGACTGTAGAATATGAATTTTGAAAAATATTAAAACCTTCCTTTTGTTGGCTGTTTTCGTTGAGTTACTGCCGGAGTCATTTCAGAGTCATTAAACAAATCAAGAGCGCTGCTTCGTTGGCAGTGTACCATTTAATGTCATTAAGTTTTATTTTGAGATAGCAGCCAACAAAAATGAGTGGAACAAATAAGAAAGATCTATGAGTTAATTTGGGATTTAAAAGATATGTAGAGATTATGATTATTTAAGATGCGAAAACCGAACATTTTTATTGATAACGATAACATAGTCGAGTGCATTAAAGAAGCAGTAAAATAGGTTTTAGAGAAAAGTTACGCCAAAAAAAGGCTAAGTTTTCTACCTGCAGTAAAGTCTGCTATTTGGAGTAAAATTGCAAAGAATCGAGAAGACTAGCCAGATCTACTTCGCCGTTAAGAAACAACAAACGCATGACTAACCCATTATCAAGCTTTGGGCCTACAATCTCCATATCTATGATGCAGCAGGAAAATAGCAATCTTACTGCTTGCGGTTATATCCAAGGAGGAAAATGAATTCTTACGATAGTAACAGCAGCGTCGAAGTTAATACTTAAGCTCGATTTAGAACCATTAAATTTTTTAAAGTTAGTTTAACTATCGCCAACATGAATGTCGAAGATATTTTATGAGTAGATGGAATAACTATTAGTGTAGATTTCGTGATCATGCATAAGCTCTGTCTGCATATGGGACAGCAGATAATTATTTCTCAACACTTTGAAATACTCCTTATTACATTGCTATAGGATGACAAAAGTTATCGTCCCGATCAGAAAATTTAATATAGGCACGTAAGGAATAAGAGAAAGACAAGTTGTGGATGATAATAATCAAAGAGTAAAACTGAGTTGACGAGAGAGTTCCTGTGAAAGTGTTAAAGAAATAAAGCTGTATAACTGATGCGACAATACGCTCTTCTCGCCTTAATGATATTACATCTTCCAATTATGTTATACAAACGCTTGACCAGTGGGTTTTTTAAATTCCACCGAAAAAAATGCGTTAACGATGGGTTACCCTATGTGTAAACATATGTACATATATTTATAGAGCAGTTCCTAAAAGTCTAAAAACTAAAAATTCAAGACCATTCAGCAGCAACTTCCATATGTGTGCTTAAATATAAACTTTGCCGTACTGTTTGATTATCTCTTATTTGTCTGTTTTCTTCTTCAAGAAGTTTATCTACAAGAAAAAAACTACTTGTAGACCTTAATACACACCAGCACTTTTGTCTGTATGTCTACATTTTTTTATAATGTGTCTATCAGGAGTTGCAAATAAGCGCAACATTGCACAGTGATATCATAAAAACAGAAACAAAATTTCCGTGATTAGTGTTCACATGTTTAGCTGCATTTAATTGGAATTTTAATTGAAAGATGGAAGAAATCTACAAGTTATTTCATTAAAACTAGTTTCAAATTTATCCAGTGCCACACAGACACATATTATATTCATTATTCTTTTTCTGTTTTGTTTCAATTTTTCGCTTTTTTTTTTGTTAGTTGTTTTTGTAAGAGTTCAAAAATAGCAATTTTTAAAAAAGCAAAAGTTTGTGGAATGTAGTTGAGTTAAGATAATTAACAAAACGAAAACAGAGAAATAAAATCTTAATGGATGAATATGGTATATAATTGGGTAAGATTTGGTATTATTATTTGCCGATTATAATCAACCTAAGATTTGATGGACAGTTTAACTGGTTTTAATTACAGGTTTTCAAGCCATATAAAGATAAATAAAATACTAAAACTATGCTTTTTTAATAACAACTAAAATTAATGCATAACATGTAGAATTATTCATGATTATTGTTGCATAGATGAATATGATGCCGTATTATATTAGCGCTAATGTCTTAAGTGCATCATTTTTGAATGAGTAAAGAGCATTTGTGTGAAACCGGTTTTGTGGTTGTGAAGTAGTTTTGCAAAGTTTCAATTTTATCTTTTATACTTGACTTGACAAAACACTTCTCTATGCATTTTAACTAAATGTCCCTAAAGGGTCATCACATGAGGACGCCCTTTAATTTGTAATAACAAACGTATAACAGACGTCGCTTATATCAAAGTTTAATACCTTTTATATCAAAGCTTACTTTATTTTATTACTTTTTGGGAGAGAACTCGCTTATGTATCTAAATTAAAATAATCAGACCTTTTCCTTCCTTTTTGGAATCCGTAATAAAACCAATTATAATTACTGAACCTTTTTATATTTTAACCACATCCTATGAATGTCTACTTAAGGCTTGTAAGGAACAACTCGAGTTTAGTAAAAAAACCTTAAGCGAATATAAGGGTTTTAACAAGCCCTTGTTTTCCCCAAACCCATTATGAGCCTACGTTCGAATTATTAACTTGGAAATCATCATAATCCTAACATTCTCAACTTCATTAACCTGTAACTTTAAATTAATTTTTTTAGTTATCATTTTTATTCAAACTTTTTTTTTATTTAATAAATAAGTCTCTGTCCTTTATTTATCTCTTTTTTAACTATATTCAATATATTTAAATTATATATTACGCTTTCCTTTGGAAATCTTCTTCGGGAGATTTATTTTTATAATTAAAAAATTAACAATTTCAAAAAAAATCTTTTGATAACAATTGAGAAAACTTATAAAATATTTTTTTCATTTAATTTTAAATTTCAAATATTTAAACATATAAAAACAAGAAAAAACCTTAATTAAATAACAAATTCTCTCTTATAAAATAATTATAACAACCCAGCTGTAAAAATATACATTACATAAGCGATTACATAAGCTATACTAAGTGGTAGTCAGTGGTGACGCGTTCGCTTACTTCGCCACTTACATTTAACATAGAAGTGTCATTGGCTGTTTAATCGGTGCGCTCCCGCTTACAAAGTAAGCGACGACGTCACCAAGTGCTACTACTATTCAGTTTACATCGTAAGTGGAGTAGTAAGCAACGTTGACTACAAATTTACTTGCGCATGTAAGGTAGGTAAGAAATTAATTTTGACTATTGGTGATAAAACGTTTTATGTCGTGCCAATAAAACGTGGCAAAATTGATGAAACCAAAATACAGGTTCACGAAGAGGCGAATTTCCGTAAAGTGGTTAATGAACTTGAAAAGAGTAAATTAAGCTTTTACACATATCAGCTTAAAAGTGCAAAAGGTTTGCAAGTTGTAGTAAAGGGCGTAGATCCAAGTGTTGAACCAAACGAAATCAAAGGTGCCCTCATTGATCAAGGTTTCAAAATTAAAAATGTCGTAAACATAATTAATAGGAAGAAAATACCACAACCTCTGTTCCGAGTAGAATTGGAGCCCAACGACATAAAATTGAAGAAAAATGAAACTCACCCAATTTACAATTTGCAATATCTTCTGCATAGAAAAATCACGGTAGAAGAACCCCGCAAACGTTCAGGGCCCGTACAGTGTCACAACTGTCAAGAGTTTGGGCACACAAAAAACATACAGCAAACTTCCATCTGTTTGCGTTATATGCGGAGAATTGCATGCTACTGCTAGTTGCAATAAACCTAAAGGGGAAACAAACCTTAAAAAATGCAGTAATTGTGGCGGTAATCACACTGCAAACTACAGAGGTTGCCCCGTTTATTCTTTCATAAGACAGGGTGCAACACCGGCACCTAAAGTTACATCGGCCCAAAAACAGCATATTTTATCTACTTCGTATCCCCAAATGGTCCGACCAATCAATACTCATGTATCGTATGCCGACGCCGTAAAAATCAACACTGTTCCACCAAAAAACGTTCCATCAGCAAATACCAATGCAGACGCTAACTCAAGCTTCAATTTTACTCGTCTTGCAGCTACTATTGACAACCTTGTGCAGACAATAAACAATTTCACAACTAGTATGACTAGCATGATGCAACAAATGCTGCAAATGCAGTCTACTTTGCTTCAGGCAATCGTAAATAGAAAATGAATTCGTTGAAAATATGTTTCTGGAATGCAAATGGCATTCGCCAACATAAAAACGAACTCGAATACTTCCTCACGGAAAATAACATTGACATCATGCTGGTCTCTGAAACGCATTTGACCACAAGGGGTATTTTTAAAATTAATGGATTCACATTTTATGATACAAAGGATCCGAGAGGAAGAGCATGCGGCGGCTCAGCAATTTTAATAAAGTCTAGACTGAAACACCATTTTTTAGACAGCAAGCAAGAAGACTATTTGCAAGCCACAACTATTTGTGTTGAAAATCTTTTTAATGATATAGTAATATCATCAGTCTACTCTCCTCCCAGGTTTTTAATAACCGAAGAGCAGTATGAAAAATTTTTTAAAGGTCTTGGACCATGTTTTCTGGCAGCTGGCGATTATAATGCGAAACACAATTACTGGGGTTCGCGCTTAATTACACCTAGGGGCCGAGCATTGTACAACGCTATTAGCAGTAATGATTTAGATGTTGCTTCGAGTGGTCAGCCTACATACTGGCCTACCGACAGACAAAAAATTCCGGATGTAATAGATTTTGCTGTCACAAAAAATATTTCAAGAAATTTAGTCACTGTAGAATCTTCCATGGATTTATCATCGGATCATTCTCCAACCATTGTAACTATTTGCAGCCCGCTTAGAAGACATTTGTTTTTTCCTGATACAAATATGATCAGTCGCATCAATTGGTTGAGTTTTAAAAAATATCTCAGCACCCATTGTTCGGAGAATATTTTGCTAGAAACAAAGGAGGATGTGAAGTGTATCCTTGCAACTTTTAGTGAAAATATTAAACAAGCAGCACAGCTTGCAACAACTAAACATCCGCAGACTACTTTAGGTCACATCTATTCTGCAGACATTGAACGTCTCGTAGCCGAAAAACGAAGAGATTGGCAACAACACAGATCGCCCCTGCAGAGGCAGAGACTTAGAGAATGCACAAAGCGGCTTAGAGACTTACTAGCATATGAAAAAACTGCATCTTTCGAGAAATATCTGGAGGGCCTCGATGCTACACCAAACTCCAACTATTCTTTATGGCGTGCTACAAAAAACCTTAAAAGGCCCGTTGAGTACAAGCCACCCCTACGTAATATCAGTGGAGATTGGGCAAGAAGGGACGCTGAAAAAGGTGACTTATTTGCCGATTACTTGAAAGATGTATTCACCCCACACATATGTACTGATGATGTTAGTTTGCCAAGCGTAGTTGGATTACCCCCTCGACCCTTAAAGTTTAAGTTGCGTGAGGTACAAAAGCTAATTTCTGAAGTAAATCCGAAAAAAGCTCCTGGTATGGACGGCATAAGTAACAAAATGTTGAAGGAGCTCCCCAATATTGCAGTCAGAATCATGCTATTCATTTTTAATGCCATTTTACGGCTTGAATGATTCCAAAACCGGGTAAAGACCTAACCAAACCGAGTCATATAGGCCCATAAGTCTATTACCAACTATTTCAAAGGTTTTCGAAAAGTTGCTTATGGATAAATTGTCTCCAATGCTAAGGGATAGTGGGTGTATCCCAAACCATCAATTTGGTTTTAGAAGTAGACATAGCACAATTGAGCAAACCCATAGATTGGTTCAGGTGATAAGAAGGACTTTTGAAGCGAAGAAGTATTGTTCAGCTATTTTTATTGATGTTTCACAGGCTTTTGACAAAGTTTGGCATGAAGGTCTATTTCTAAAACTGACCGCTCACTTGCCTTGTAACATGAGCAACCTACTGAAAAGCTACATAATTGGACGAAAATTTGCTGTTGTTGAAGGAGACTTCGTAAGTGTATCCAAACCAATTTCCTCAGGTGTACCACAAGGTAGCATTCTTGGACCAGTTTTATATTTGATATATACCTGCGATATGCCTGTAAGTGAAACTGTCCACACTTCTACGTTTGCTGATGATACAGCGTGTCTAAGTTCGCACGAAAACTCCTATCAAGCCTCAATAAATCTTCAGCAACATATAACTCAGTTGGAGTTGTGGTTAAAATTATGGAGAATTAAAGTGAACGTTCAAAAGTGCATTCATGTGACTTTCACCCTGCGAAGAGATAATTGTTCACCCGTTCGAATCAATAATCATATTGTTCCTCACCATAATTATGTGAGATATCTTGGTATATATCTTGATCGTCGCCTTACATGGAAACATCATATTGACTCAAAGCTAACACAAATCAAACTTAAACTAACACAATTACACTGGCTCATTGGCAGGAACTCGAGACTTGGCCTAGATTGCAAACTTCTAATTTACAAGAGTAATCTGAAACCAATATGGTCTTATGGAATCCAACTTTGGGGCACTGCCTCAGCTTCAAACGTGGATAGAATCCAACGTATGCAAAATAAAATTTTACGGTTGATAACTTCCGCCCCATGGTACATCAGAAATTCAAACATACATTGTGACTTAGACATACCGCTAGTGACTACAGAAATCATCAAATACGCAGGCAAATACTTGATGAAGCTCGAAGACCATCCTAATCCTCTTGCTCGCAATATCTTGGATTATAGTGGACATAGCCGATTAAAAAAGAGGGATACCGCAGCTTTAATCCTCAATGCTACAGATGACACATCTTAGAAACATTTGTTTTGTTTTTTTTTTTCTTTTTAATGTCAATTTTTTTTTTTACCCAAAAGGTTAGGTCTGACATGGTCGGGAGTAATGTAACTTTTTTTTAGAATTTAAGATTTTAAAACTTATTGTTAGTTCTTTTTATAGAAGATACAATAAATAATTTTGAGAGTTAAAAAAAAAATGTAAGGTAGGGTTAACGTTTGGTGCCACTATTGCAATGATTTTGTAATTAAAAGAATAATGCTTGGTTCGCTTTGAAGTTTATATGTATACATATAAAATGTATGCGACGCAATAACATTTGCTATTTATTTTACGTTAATACATTTTATCATTAGGGTTTATTTCATTTCTTAAAGTGCAATAATACTTACCACAAAATTGCCCACATAACAAACCGAAATGCAGCGCAAACTTTTGCACGAACATCCGAGAAAAGGAAATATTATTTTTTGTGTACATTTTTTATACATTTTGAACAACAGACATATTTGCAAAATTCACTTTTAAATATATCTGCAAATAAGGTCCACACTACTACAAAACGCATATCCAGAAACAAATAAAACGGCACTTTTCATTTTCGTAGCAAATAACAATAATAACAGCAGTCAATTATAATTGAAATAAAAAAAAAATAAAAAAAAAAATTAATACAAATAATAAATAAAATATATTTTTCCCTTACATTACAAATTAATTTGTGTAGTTGCCTATGACAACTTCGATTACAGCTCCATTACATAGTCAGTACTTAGCTGCTTCGCTTACGAAGTCATACGTACGTCATCGGTTATTGTCTAAGTACTTCGTTTCATTTCCAGCTGGGAAATTATGTGTCTTTTGAATGAAGTACCTATAATTCTGCACTAAATTGTCTGTGTCTGTTTTGATATTTAATCTCCTTACATTGGGCACATTAACAATTTGTAGCATTTCTAACAAATAACGTCTCTTATAGTTTTTTTCTATATTAAATATTGATACCTCCTCAAACTTTATATAATGATTATATATCTTACAAAGTGAAGATTAGGATGTCTTCTATATTGAAATATTCCTATATTTTTTGTCACATTTATGACCAGCTAATCTTGTTTTAAGCTTATTTTTTGTTGTCCCAATATAAAGTTCACCTGGTCATTTCATTCACATGGTATCCTGTATACTACATCATATATATTTCCACTTTCCTATTTTATCCTTCATACTGCTAAATAATTTATTTAATGTGTTATTAACTACAGATGTAGCTTTTAAAGAAATAAAAGAAGACAAAAATAATATAAATGATCTTTTACTATTATCAAATAAACAACTTATCTTTAAAACATTGGAAAATAGATATATCTAATAGATATGTATATCAAATTGAACATATCTGACTTACAACACCTACAAACACCTAAATGGACCAAAGATGCCAGGCTCCTACAACTTAAGTATACAGTGATAGGCATCCATTTGGCCGCACTTACTTTTTTATTTTTAAGTTGTTTTTTTTTTAACTCTTTATGAGAACAGTTATTTCTTTTTCTGTTTTTTAATTACAGTATTAAGCGCAGTTTACGAAACAATAACAATTATTAGTGTAACGATTATTTTATAGAAAATATGCGTTCTTTTGTAAAATTGTTGCTGTTTTGCGTGAGACAATCGTTTAAACGCATTAAGAGAAAATGTTATTTAATTAGTGAATTTTGACTTGTAAACACGTGTTTTCATACTAATTTAATAAAAAATTTAATTCAAATAATTGCAGAATTTTTATAAACCGATTAGATATGGGCTCAGGAAAGAGGTTAAATGATACCGAAAAAGATATAATCGATAACTTAAAGAAAAAAGGGTTATCAAATTGAAAGATTGCTGGAATAATAATGCGTTCTGAAAGAGTAAAAAGAAATTATTTAAAACTTGGCAAAAAGTATGGCATTAAGGCTCCAAAGAAGGGATCATTCAAAATTACGACCCGTTAAAAAAGACAAATTCGCCATGAAGGAATTCGTAATCGCTTATCTTGTCGAGAAATAATGGGCAAACTTGATCTTACAATTACTACGCGAACCCGTGTTTTGAATGCGACCCCATCGATAAAATGGAAAAAAATGAAGTCTAAACCACGACCAACTAAAGTACACAAGGAGAGACGTCTAGCTTTGCCCAAGCACATATGTCATGGACTGATGACTGGAAAGAAGTTATTTTTTCAGATGAAAAAAAAAATGTTACTTGGATGGTCCAGTTTGCTACAGTTGTTATTGGCATGATTTGAGCCAATCGAAAGTAGTGCGATCAAAGCCAAATTTTTGGTGGTGGAAGCGTTATGGTGTGGGGAGCATTCTCTTATAACTTCAAGCTTCGTATTTGTTTTATAACCACCAGAATGATTTCAGAAATGTACCTGGATCTTTTGGAAGATGTCCTTATTGCAAAACTTGACGAAAATTCTGACAATGAGTATATTTTCCAACAGGACAACGCGGCAATACATATATCGAAAAAATGTAAGGAATGGTTTTCTACAAATAACATTGATTTACTTCCATGGCTGGCATGCAGTCCCGATTGTAACCCAATCGAAAACTTATGGGAAATATTTGCAGCTAAGGTATATGAAAAGGGAACGCAGTTTTCGACTGTTAATGAGCTGAAAGAAAAAATCAAAGAATATTGATTGGCAATTAAAATTGAAACTCTTCGAAGCCTTGTAAACTCAATGCCGAATACAAAGTGAAGGTGGTACTACTAAATATTAGTGCATAATAACTTTTAATATTTTGAAAATCATTTTAATTTTTTATTAATTTAAAGGAATGTCTCTTAAATTTTTAATTTTTTGTTTATCGATTACGTATTACGAATATAAAATATGTTTAACTTTTGTTTACTACTTTTAAGCCAATAAATCACTTAATCGTTTTGCTAAAAAAAATAATTAAATCGCTTTTAATTTCTTTAAAATAGAAAAAAAAAACATGGTGCGGTCAAACGAATGTCTATCACTGTATACACATTACACAAATGATTGATATCAGAGGAAAGCTTATGACTTCTAGATTAATAATTTATTACCATTTTTTTGACGTCGCATTTTTTACATGTAATATTCTTTTAAAATTGTAAATTTCACAAATTGATTGTCTGGAAAATATTTGAAATGCATAATTTGAATTGCTATAAAATGTAAAGAAACTGCAAAAAAAATTCTTGCAAAAGCATTATATAGAAAAGAGCGTTTAATGAAACAGCGAAACAAAATTTTAATTTTTTAATTTTAACTCTTAAAGTCCTTAAACGGGGAAAAATTTCCCAAAAAATTTTATTTTATAGAACTGTCTTTGTTAACTGCGTGGCTATCAAATCTTTTTTGTAATATGTGGCCAAGAGATGGAGCTTTAATAATCTGTTTATAATTTTTCAATCGGTGCTTTGCACTCCGAGAAATTTTGGGGTAAATCATAAATTTTGTTTTAAAATTGGCTATCTTCAAATAGGGCTGAAGGGTAAACCGTTATAATTTTTGACGCTGTGTTTCCTTTATTCACAAATTTTTAGGTTGTTTTTAAAATTGTCTACAAAAATTAACCAGTCCCAAAGAAAGTTTCAGTTATCTAAGCAAAAAAAAAAGATATATCCTTTTTGGGGAAAATCTTAATAAAATAATTGTTAGTATGCAAAAATTTACTTTGAGTAATCATATTACTTTATGTATATGTTCGTTTTACAGTTACCACAAGCTAAGTCTATGATTTGTTTTCTTATTATTACACCAGCAACATTTACCCCTTGCACGGATATCTACACAAGTTGAAGTTGAAGTTGAAAATCAAACTGAGGGCACTTTTTATTTTTGCAAGTTTTTTTTTTCTGCATTTGTATAAGTAAATCACACAACGCAAAATCATTGCTCTGAGGTTAATTGACAAAAAAATAATTTCTTAAGCTATGTAGGTCTGGAAGGGATAAAACAAATTGAGTCACACAGCAGAAATAAAAAAAATTAGTTTATTTTATTTTACTTATATTTTAAAAACATACTTTTATTAACTTAACCAGCTAACTGAATATGAAAACTTTCTCAACTGGAGTATGATTAACGAAAACGTACGAATCTCTTTCTTATATGAAATGATAACGGTAATTTTACTATTACTATTTAGATACATTTTTCGGTTAAGTTTCAAATAATTGTAAAACATGCAGAGATGTGTTTATGTCAGCAAGATTATTGAACTTGGTGAAAGAGCCACGATATTGAGATGACTCTTAATGTAGATAAATAATGCAGATGATTTCAAACATGTATTAGCCGCTTTTCAGTCAAACTAGCATAAAAGAAAGTCAAACACTCTTAATTGAATGCGTGTTAATGTCCACAGCAGAAAAATATTGTTTGTTTTAAGTTGTTTAGCTAGATCAACTTAATTTATAGAGCAGTGACGTACAGAATAAAAATACATATGTATATATACAGAAAAAATAAAATAGAATTTTATTTTAATTATGACAACTGCATGTTAAATTAAATGAATTAGAATTTTAGAAAATGATTTTAAAAAATTACACCTAAAATCTTTGTATTTTCTTAGATAAAGTAACATAAACGTTCTTTGCTTCCTAATGGAAGTTTGGATTAACTGTCCTTTTAGTCATTTTCTTTTGCCTGTATCTATTACTGGCACTGTTGCTATTGTTATTGTCGAACTTGTGCTTCATCAGTTATTTTAAGAAGCATATTTATTGGCAGCTCAATTATATTCTCAAGTGAGTTGCAAAGTGCCATTTGAAATTGTAATTATCAAGTGGGTTGATATACACTTCAGTTATTATGTTATTGGTTTGTGTTATTGGTGTGGTGTATATATTGGTAAATCTGATTTGTATCTGGGAATAAATAAGTACAGTTCATTTATAAATTAAAAATTAAACAAATGTTTAATAATTAACAATATTATTTTTTAAAAAATAACGTATTCAATAGTTTTAGCAAATAATTTTAAATTTTATATTTGTGAGTATATAATTAATATTCTCTCACTTTAACGTAATGCAACATTTACTTATTTTTGGTCATGGCCACAATAGAAACCGATTGGAAAATAAGTGGTAACGTTGCGTTTTTTAGAGAACATTTTTGGGTTATGAATATATTAATGTACATTCGACATAACTTTAATCATTTTCCCTGCATCAGTAATACTTAATGCCCTGGTTGTAAGGGTTTCTTAAATGGATACTTTTTAAATGCCCTTTTGTATGCTGCTGGCAACTCCAACAAATTTATTTTAAACAGCTACATTGGCGGTATAATATCGGGCTTATCAACAAGAAGTTTGTTGGTGTTGCCAAACAACACGATATTTTTTATATCTATTAGATGTATTGGCAATTGTCCTCCTCAAACCGCTATTAAGAATTGGTCGTTAAATTTGAGTCGACTGGTTCGATACAATACGCCTTGGTGCGAGTATTCGACAGGGTCGTTCAACTGAAAGCATAGCAGCCGTGAAGCACAGTATTGAAGCAGATCAAAATTTGACAATTCCTCGACTTCTCAATAATTTGGGTTATCCAAAACCACCAAATTGCGAATTTGTAGAGGAAGCCCATTTTACTTGCCACGATATGTCAATAAACAAAATTGCCGCATTTACGCTTTTGAAAATCCTACCCCGATTATTGGGAAGCCTTTGCTTGCTCAACGTGTCACTGTAGGGTGCGCTATGTGATCTGGAGGCATAATTGGGCCGTCTTTTTTCGAAGATGATGATAGAAATGCGGTAACGGTCAAAGGATCATGCTATCGCGAGATGCTAACAACTCAATTTTGGTATATTATTGACGAAGCGTATATTACTGATATGTGCCTTCAACAGGACTGTACCACATATCACAAAACCAATAAAACGATTAGTTTATTGCAAACCATTTTTTCCGATCGTATAATTTTACTACAATCAGCAGTTAAGTTGCCAGATAGATCGTATGATTTAACACCACTGGATTTATGTGCTAATCGAATAGATTTCCGCCTTAAAACTCAAAATCCGTAATCTGAATAACGAAATAGGACTGCCATTTTGCCAAAAATGATTAAAAACTTTGATGGAAGAATTAACATCTGGCAGCGTGGTCGTGGTGGACATTTGCCAGATATCATTTTTCATTCATAATTGCTGAAGTTTTCTCTTCGTAATACAATAAAACTTGAATCATCTCAATCTAAATTTTTTGTTTTACAATAGAAACTTCTTGTTGAAAACCCCTCTACTAAAGTTCTTTACTTAATTAAAGTAACATTTTAAAATAAAAATAATACACACAGATAAATTTGAATTTCAATTGGTTGGTTTCTGTATATGCAAGAACCGTTTGGACCAGCTATATTAGCACCACTTGCTGGACAAATAAATTAATTAATGTTGAAACGGCGTTGAGTAAGGACAACAAAGAATTAACCATCGTGCTTATTTTGTGATTAAATAAATCGTGTAATTTAATATAAAACTCCAAAGTGCCGTGTTATTATTTTACAATAAAAGAACTCAGTATAACAAAACGTTTATTGAAAGGAATAAAAGGAAGAATACAAATATGCTAAACACAAATACTCGCAAATGGCATTCGTTAAAAGTATACTTATAAATTTAAGTGGGAAGTGTACTGAAGTCAAATGAACTAGAGATGTAAATTCGTTTCAAAAATTGCCAATTACGTATTAATACATGCAAGAATTCTTATGGTCCCGTATAAACCCAAGTATTTATTGTGTTGAATTTAATTTAAAAATCATTTTTGATCGCAAAACTAAATTTCTTTAAATCTAATTAAAAGCCAATATATTGTGTCATTTTAAATTCTTTTTGAATATATATTTTATTCGGAACCAGAATTTGTTTCTCTTTCCTTGCATCGTCTACATAAAGAAGCAATTAAATTCATCTTTTAGTTTAAATGTCTCAAAAGGAAAACAAAAACAAAAAGAATTAATTGCAATAAAATGTGGAAGGCAAAATGATAAAAAGACGTGTTTTAAAAAATTTTGTCAGTAGTAAACAAAACCTTTTACTTTGTTTATATTTATTTTAACAAGAACTTCTCCGGCAGCAACGGGTAGATATTTACAGGGTATTTTTATAAGGGTTTTAATTAATTTCTTGTCTTTTTTATTGACCATTCAAGGCTTGAAAAATAAATTTATTTCTAATATTTTATTTTACAACCAGCAATATTAAATATTGTGGGATAAGAATTCATCCTTTTGCAATTTTAATATGACCTGCATAGATGTAAATGTCTTGCGCTGATAAACAATGACATTTCTGTATTATAGTGGTGCAGCAAATAAAAAAAGCCTTTCAAAATATGAAAACAGTGTGCTTTAACTAACGTTTCAATAAGAAAAACTCTAAATATTTATGTTAAGCCCCCGGCTGTATTTCTTAGTAAAATTCAAGGCAATAAAAAAACTTTCTTTCTCTCGCTTTTTGTCTCTTTATTTATCACACACATATTTTTTAGAACCTCTAAGATTTCTTCAAAAAAGCCTATTTTTATATTGTTATGTCTAATGGTGTTGTAAGTGATTACTCATTAAACATGTTGAGAAAAAGGGCTTTTTTAGAGTAGCGATAGGCGAGATAGATATGGATAAGATATGGTCATAATCTTTGATTATTTTTAACGAAAAGATAGCTAAAACTTACTCCTATATTTCTATATAAAATGTTAGTCCACCTTATGTGCAAATGCGTAACAATTTTAATTTGTGATTTAAATGTCAAATGGTAAAGACGCTGAAAGAAGAATAATGTATCCGATTTCTATAAATCAAACCATAAATTAAATGAACAGAATAAAATTGGATTATCAATTTGATATCGTGTATACTTTTCGTATGCATCGACAACTTGACATCACATTTCTTACGTTTACAAAAACAATTTAATGGTTTATTTAGAATATTTTTCAAAAAAATCGAGTTAATGACAACACTAAATACAATTTTTAAAAAATTTGGAATCAATAAGTTAAAAACTATTGAGATTTGTTCGAGAGAAGTGTTGGTAATTAAAATGTTTGTTATCATGTTAATTTTGAAAATGGTGTAAGTCGCCGCACTAAGGAAATTAATTACGGGGCTTAGTTTGAGATTGTTTTGAATTATTTTCAACATTTTAAAAAAAAATTATATCTTAAGTTAAAAATCTAACAGTTGTAGTAGTTTTTAAAATATTCTGGAATACTGGTTTCGAATTGCTAATACTATACGTTCTTGATGGCCGTTCTTATGATGGTTGTATCGCAAGAATTTTTTCCGCAATAAATTCTATTAAAACTAAATTGAGAAATAAAATGCAATACGATCTTTGCAATATTTCGTTGATAGCAAAATTTTTATGAATATAAACATGAATATAACAGCATACATACAGAACAAATGTTAAATAAATTGAATGCAAGAGAAATGTATACCAGTAAGAATTCAAATTAATTGCTGTGCAACTTTCGATTTAACAACTGATATGTATTGTAAATCAATTTTTATTTTTATCTTTATTCAAATATGGAAATATTTCAAAAATTACTTAAATTGGCCTGATTATTTTAGTACATAAAAGTGATGGGTCTTCCATAAAGGATCAATAAGATTTTTTGGCTTGTTTTAAACGATACAATTTTTGACTTTTGCGATAAGAGAAGTAAATAATTGATATTGTATTGATAATGTAAAAATATTTTTATATATATATAATTTTATACGTTTTTGGCTATATTCGACAAGCGGTATGGCGATAAAATTAAAAAAAAAAAACTATCATCGCCAGCTTAGTGCACGACAGCAAATATATTAATTTTATTTGATTTAAATATGCCTACTCATACGCTAATTGAAGGTAACAGCACATATTAATAAAAACATATTTAAAGCAAGTCCATTGCATTAGTTATTCAATCTCGCTGACATTAAAAAACTGTAGATACAACACGTTAGCTATAGTAGTAGAAAGTACGTTATAGTAATAAAACTTTTTGTTCGTGCAATGCATTGTGCCTGAACTAGGAAATTAAGATATGGAGGAGTAGAAAAGGGGAAGTAGTGTTTGTGTTTCAATTGTCCGATTTCAACTTTTCTACATTGAAAGAAAAAGTAATGACCTCTGGAGGGAGTTTATCCATATACAAACTGTTTTGCTAAAAAAAAATTCCCTGTAATGCGTAGTACAATTTACCGGCCATAAAAGCGTGGTAAAAGAAAAAATGTGCGAGTAACGGAAACAACTTTCCTACTTTCATTAGAGCATTTACCACTATAGTAGCAATAAAACATTGAAGTACAAAACTGATTGCATCGATGTTCTAGTGAATAAATAGAGTTCGGATACATGTTTAGAAAAGATGCTGCATGTGTTATTATGGGTGATATAAGTATTAAGAAATTGGAATCTCTTGATGTGTGATGTCTATTTTGGAATTACTCGATCGCGTACAAGAAAGGGCTAAAAGACTCTTTGGCGACATTGATTCTCTAGAGCAGCGACGCAATGTGGGTTTATTTTTCGCTGTTTTATCATTACTAAAATGGTAAGTGCTCTAAAGAAATTAGGTAACTTGTTTCCGATACTCGCACGCTTTTACGTTTAACACGTTTTTCGTTGAGAATAAATCCATTGTTGTTGATTGGTCAGTGAATTGTACTACACATTACAGGGAAAATTCGTTTTTTTAGCAGCAGAGTCCGTATGTGAAATAAAGCCTCTCTAGAGATATTTCCTGCCACTTCCAACGTAGGAAAGTACTCTCAGATAATAATTTCATTCTCATTTTACCATTTAGGTTGCAAACTTTAAATATATGTATATAAGAAAATCAAATAATAAGCTGTAATCTCATTTCAATTGGCAACTCTCTCTCTCTCTCTCTTCAAGAGATATTTACTTTATAAAAATCGAAATTGTTCTTCCGACTTCAATTTGTAAAATTCCATAAAAGTATGCCGGTAAACTACCGAACCGGATTTTTTGTAATTTAATACATGGACAGATCAAATAAAGCATATTTGTCTGATACATAAACGGGAATAAAATACTTCTTTTTATAGAGGTATCGAGTCTTATTATGTTTAATAAAATTTTTTGACAGACAAGGTAAATTGAATCCAATTTCTGAAATCATAAACATTTTGTTCCCAAATTTTTAATTTTATTTCAAATATATGACCAACAAAAAGTACAATGAATTACTAACTTTCTAATACCTAAAATACGGACATGTTAATAAAATAAACAAAATTGAGTTTTACAGTTTTGTCAATTAAAATTTTCCTGTATATTAAAAATTCCTAATTCAAATGTTGTATTCTGTGAAATGCATATTTGTTATACAAAGAGATCTAAATAAAAAGCGTCAAAAGTATTTGTAAAAATAATAAAATAGGAAATCTAAAAACAAAATATTTAGTATATGCCAGGGTATTTTCTTTTCTGTACACAGCCAAATTAGTCAATCAGAAGTGCATGAAAATAAAAACCAAACCCCTCCCTTTAACTAGGTTAATGTTTTTAAGGTTCTTGATAATTGATAATAAAAATTTTTGATAAATAAAGTATCAGATATTGCAAAATTTAAGTTTTCATAAAAGTTGTAATGCCTTCAATTGGTGTTGTCCTCCCACTACCAGCAAGTTTGACAAAATATTTATGCTCAGCTATTTTTAATTAGGGTAAAAAGTTGAAACTATTTTCCACTTTATTTGATTGATGTATTGCAAATGATGTTAGAGTTTAATTAATTAAAATAAAGCAACTTTGTTTTTGTTTATTTAACAATATTTAGCAATACAAAATATTTAATATTTTCAAAAAATGTAAAAAAGTAAGAAGTGACACAAATAAGCAAAATTAGCGAGTTGAGGTAAGACTTCTGACAAATTCGTCTACCTTAGTTGGGGTAAAATTAAAATATATTGCAAATTCAAAAAGCAGAAATTTTTAGTTTCTGAGTTTAATTTCTTTTTATTTCAATTTATTTATGGTACTTTAAAAATATTTGAACTAACAGTTTTCAGATATTAAATTAGCAATGATATTTAATTAATTCCAGCCAATGTCAGAGACCTAACATTGCAAGTTTGCTTTCGATTGCGTTGATTTGAAGGTAGAATTGGGCAAGATGCTAATGAATTATTCAGCAATATGATCTATGAAGGGAATTTATTTGTCTACTCCCGTAGCTCGGAAGTAGTACTAACGAAGACCAAAATTATGTGTCGTGTTAAAAATTTAATACGAATGTAAAAATCTTAGGCGTTGGTTGTGCAATTTTTCACTTGACCTATTTCTTGACAAACCAAACTATTCATACTATATTCAGCTGTTATCAGGTGCTCTAAGTTCTTAAAGAAGCTCAAAATAAGCCACGGCATTAAGAAAGCAGCAGCCTGCTGAATATTAGTTATTTAACTTGCAGTATATTGATTTAGGCAGAGACTAAATTACAAAAACCGTGTTAAGTTAAGAGCATTTTAAAGATCTTTAATATAATATACATTAAATTTCATTACACAGCAATATTCCGATTTCACGAAACGATAAACACTATCGTAATCAATTGCATAATATCACAAAATAAGGCAGCGATATTATAAAGTCTAATTATGTTTATAAACTAAAAAGGGTTAAGTTTTCCGCATTATAATAACTAGTCTATTCTATAGTCCTTTACGACAGTTGGTGTAACAAAATGATTAATTATAGATATAAAAATATAAACGAAATATCCTGAGTAAAGTAAACATAAGTTTTTCGACAGTTAACAAGATTTTAAATGGAAGAAACTAATTAACAAAAACCCTGAGTTTATGACCAGGTAATAATTCTGGTGTGAACAGATGTGCTGAGGATATAAAAAGCCATTGAGGGAGACAATTTAGCTCAAACACATTTGTAAAAAATTATAATTTATATGTAAGCGTGCCGATAATAAGGTAAGATCAGAAAATTTTTACAAAAGTTATTTTTAGCCACCACGTTATGTTATTATATTAAAAGGTATATTATTATATATGAATATTTTAAACCGTTGGTGAAGTATGAAGTATTTATTTATAAATTTATCTGAAAGATTATTATTGAATTTTTTTAGATTTTAGTTAGTATTTATTCGCATTATTGGGGTAGGTTTTCAAAGTTCTTAGGCTTAAGTATATGTTTTTTATAAAAGTAAATATTATCAAAGGATAGCTTAGGACTTCTAGATAAACAATTTATTAATATTTTTATACCCGTCTCCTTTTTTAGATGTAATTTACCATTAAAACTGTAAATTTCACGTTAAAGAGGTTGTTTGAAAAATAAAATATAACATTTGAATTGCCACAAAACCTAAACGGATATAAATATTCCTTCAAAATGTTGAAGAAGTATATTAGAAAGAGCCCTTAATCAAATGGTAAAATAAAATTTTAATTTTGATTTTTTTATTTTAGAACATAAATTCCTTAAACGGGGAAACAATTGTTTTTATTTTAAATGGTCACCCTGGCTTTGTTAACTAAGGGACTATCAAATCCTTTTTGAAGTATGTAGCCAAGAGATGAAGCTTTGATAATCTTCTTTTTCAATCGGTGCTTTGCACTCCGAGGAATTTTGATGTAATTCATAAATTTTGCCTCAACTTCAACTATTACAATTTTTTACACAATTTTTCCTTTATTCGAATTTTATATAGCGTGTTTTTAAAACAGTTTAAAAAATTTACTACTGCCGACGTAAGTTTCAATTATATAATTTTAATTTTAATTAATTAATTTTCAATTAACTTTTTAAAAAAACTTGCTATCTATTCTTAGAATAGAAATCCGACTATAAATAGAGTGTACTTATTCAAAAATTTAAGGTCGGCAAAAAATTTTCTAGCAATATTTTCTTTCAAACAAAAGAAGTAACCTAGACATGAACGCACATTTTGGTATATATTTTCAAGGCCTACTAACTTCAAAAGCTCTTAATATTTGAGTAATAAATATGACATTTCCCAAAAATGTTATGCCCGAGGTACCCAAATTCAAACAACACAGCAAAAACTCATAATATCTTTATACGAAAACACAGTCACCATTAAGAACCTATCTCTTAATTATTTTACTGTAGTATTTTTCATGCTATGCTTTGTCGGTACAGCAGGTGGCAACTTAGTTAGCGATGAATGTTATCTTAAAAATCGCCAAGAATGCGTTTTCGACAGTCACGGTGCTATTATTACTTACGAGATAACTGAGAGATTCATTATAAGCAAATTCAGGGTTTTCAATTATTTATTTTTTAGAATAGAACGAAGCATAGCCGATTGGAATGAGGCAACTTCCGCTAGTTATTAAATTGTCAGCTCCATTGCTGCCTAGAGAAAAGAGGACTTTGCGAGGCAGTATGATTTTTTTAAACCTGTGGTGTAATTTCTATGAAAATTAAAATTCACAATCTATGGTAAAGTCACCATATCCTTAGGTAACAGGAGCTGTGCTATCATAAATACATGATTTACTAAATTCTTGAAATATCAGTGAAAGTGTGTTATTTCATTTGTTTTTCTTTAAAAGTGATTGCATGTACTCAAAATTAAATGTTAGTTAATTTAATTCTAATATACAGTTTAGGTATTTAGCACCAGAAGTTTGTCACGAATAACTGGCGGTGCTATATGGGCGAATTTCTATTTTTATATTTCCACGGAGATTAAAACAGTTGAAGGAAACGCAGGTATTATGTGCTAAATGATAAAATCAAAGTCGTGTATGATTTGTTGTCTATTCTATTTTATACTCTGGTACTCTATCTAGACTTTTTCCATGATCTTGTGCTTACTAAATACACGCTTTTTCCTAACCGAACCTCAGAAAGTTGTTATCTACTTTTCTCTGTTTATTTACCTTTTATAAAGAGCACATAAGCTAAACTGCTCGTACACTTAAAGGCAAATAGTGATCTGAAATGTGATCTTCTCTTTAAGCAAGTTTGCCACTATATGTATTTGTCATATGACAAAAACATCCCGACATCTACCACATAATTTTTTATTATCATGTTATCTTTAATAATAATAAATAAACTAGTATTGAGTTATGTTAAGGTAATACACACAGATATTGAGTTGTGAACTATAGAATCAGAAAGGGCATATTTTTTCGTTTTTCCATCTTTTGCTAATATTTATACGAATAGTTATCCATTTACAGCCTTAAAACGCTTAAGTGCGTCTTTCGTTAAATATTTAATTGAGGATAATGTTAAATCTCGGTTAATAGAATATATTTCCTTAAGCACAGTTCTTTTTTTTAATTGCTAGCTTTAGACTTAGTTAATGTTTTTATATTACGTCTTGATATTTGTAAAAAAAAAGACAAATACATTAAAATATTTGTATTAGAACCTATTTTATACCCGTCAAAAATATTTTTTAAATGTTTTATTTTTTGTTATTTTCAAGTGAAATTAAAACCTTAAGTATCATTTATGAACATACTTTTAAATATTATACAATTTTTCGCAGTCTTTTCGCAAAATTCTCCCCTGTGGTGAGCCCTGAAAACATTATTGGGGATTTGTCAAATATGAATTATAACTGGGTGGAAAGGGTGCATACATATGAATTAGTCACTGTATTTTTTTTTTTTTTTAAAGAAGTAGCACTTCAGGCAACAATGCCTATTTAGTCAAGTACCGTGCTACCTTCTTTAGGAAAGAGATAGAGAAGAAACACAGGTGGTGAAAGTAGAAGGATAGTCGGAAATTGTAGTCATTGTATTTGTTATTACAATATTTATATCCTCAAATAGGAGAGTCGATTTAGAAATCTTACTATTTAACCATACATAGACGGCTTAAAATCTGTCTTGCTAGGGCTCCAGAAAAAGAAAAACCAAAACCGTCACTCTTTCGAGCATTGTATCCAAAAAGGTGCTACTGAAATCTATCAATATGGGTCTATCCATACTTATGGAATCGTACTAAACAAACGGATATATTTTCCCTCCATTTTTTATTTTTGCATCAAGAAAAAACCCAAAAGATTTAAGATGACCTAAAACTGGAAATTTGATTAAGCGATCGAAAGATCACTCCAACAGAAACATTTATCAAAAAACAAAAAGGTTTTCAAAAAAAACATAAACTTGCAATTAAAGACTGCTAATTGAGTTACAACTAATTTCACTAAGCTATCGAAATTTTATCAAAATATCATATTTTGAAAAAAGTTTAACCCAAAAATTAAATTTTATTAAAAACTTGTAACTGCAATCAGAAGAACTCAATTTTATTGAAAACCCCAAATGCACAAAAAAGAGTTTAATAATTATTAGTAAGTCAAAGGTTCGCTTAAAATCTCGCTCTTTTCACTACCAATATCATGTGGTGTATAGTTTTTAAACTTTTAGAGGACTTTCGACAATGGATCTGAACAGCGTAATAGAAAGTGGCCATATAACATCAAGTAAGTATTCAAGGTAAAGAGCAAGTTAGGGTGGCAAATCATTACACGGGAACAAGGGCGTTTTCTAGTGATTAGACAGCATACCTTTAAAAACCTTTAAAAAGCTACTTTCAATATAGCACAAAATAACAATTAAAAGTTATAAAGGGTCTGAAAAATTAATGAAAAATGATATCTGGCAAATGTCCACCACGACCACGCTGACAGATTCGATTCTTTCTTCAAAGACATTAATTACTTTTTGGTAAAATGGCGATCCTATTTTATTAATCACATCACAGACTTTGAGTTTTAAAGCTGAAATCGATTCGATTGGCTCACATAGACTCTGTCTTTAACATAGCCCCACAAAAAATAATACAGAGCCAGACCACATAGCGCACCATACACTGACATGCATGCAAAAGTTTCTCAATAATTGCTCTCGGATTTTCAGAACCCCATATGCGGCAATTTTGCTTGTTCACATACCTTTCTGAAGTAATGATTTTTTCAGAAAAACCAGCCGGTTGTTCCTGAATAAATTGTGCGAATCTACGGCTTTAATTCCTGCACCAGTTGAACCTTGTAAGACTTCAAAGTCAAATCCTTACGCAAACTTCGCCAAGTGGCGGTTTTGGATAACTGCAATTTCATAAGAACATTAAGAAATTGACAAATTTGAGTGTGATTCAACACTGTGCCTCACGGCTGCTATGTTTTTGTTTAAACGACCCGATCGAGTACGCGAACATTTTGTATCCAGCATTGACAAAACAAACTTCTTGGTAAAACCCGATATATATAAAAATGTGCTTACACATTTTCCACATTGTTAGACAAAGCACATGGCTCTTCAATTACCCTGAACTGATTGATGCACAGTAGGAAATTTAGTATAATACAAAAAAATATAGTTTTTTTCAGCATGATGCTAGATTGCATTCAAATAAAGAGGTTTTCGTATTTTAATATCTGCGTTAATGAAAACCCAGTTTTGTTTATATAATGTATAAATAATTATTGTAAGTACAACTATAGTAAAGATTAAATAAAAAAATTAAGTTAAGAAATTATTTTTACAGCTAATTTTTTCCTTAAATTTTCCACAATGTCAACAAAATAAAATAAAACATGTTAAATATTAGAAATAATGATTCTGAGTTTTTTTAAATGCCTCACCTATGTTGTGTTACTATAAAGAAAAAAAGTTTTTTAAGGCATAGTGGAGGATTTATTCAAATAATAAATCTATTTTGCAGTTTCTTGGTCTAGATTTTTTTAAGGTTTTAGATCTATATCAGTACCGCAAAACTTGCTTTCAATTGCCAATAATAAATATGAGAAAGTCTAAAGGACCCTATAACTACAAAAATTATTGAATTTTGTAGCAGTTTTAAGTTTTTGTACAGCCAAGGTACGGTACTTTTATCGTTACTCCATTATTGTAAGAACCATTTCGAGTTTACAAGCGATATGGCAGGCCCTTTCGAATCTGTGGAATATTTTCCTTTTTATATCATTATCATCATTATGTGTTTCGTATGTTCCCATATTAATGTATTTAAAATTATTACACAAAGTATTAACACATACTTACATACATGCAAAAAAAAATTAAATAGAGTTTTATTGTAGATTTTGACTCCCACTTTACTTCCTGCACGTGTCCATTCCTTCGTTTATTATCAAAAAAAACACATTTTTTTCGCAACACGTTGAAAGTTCATTAAGTTTTTTACTGGTTTCTCTTTTGTAAAAATATTTATTTTTAATATTTATATATAGATCCATACCTAGATATTTCTTTATTTCTTCGCTTTTATATTTCAATTATTATTATTGTCGTTGTCATACTCATGTTCAAAGAAGGTCTTTTGTTTGGCAAACAAAGAGCATTCACGGTGGTTCATGAGTAAATCACACTTATAAATTTATTAAAGGGAAAATAAGTTAATGATATTTTTAAACAATAAAGCATTACAGACATATATAAGTGAAGGAGAACCTATTTTATCTGTAAGAAAAATAAAACTTAATTATGTGATGGTGTTATGAGGCTAGAAAATACTAAAAATCATTAAATACTTTAATTAAATAGTTGGTTAATAAATGTAACCCTCCCATATATTTAAATACTTAAGCTTAACTAACGGTGCAAAATCCTACGGCGACTATATTCAAAATGGAGACTCATTTAAATTAACAATCAAGCATAAATCGAACGCGATATATTGGGCTTTTCAACAAGTAGTTTGTTTTTAAATTGTAGCAACACCAACAACATGATAGTTTTACATTTAGTTTTTTGTGTATTCGTAAAAAATCGTGAGATTTTTGTGGAACATAATTGTCCTTCTAAGATCGCTATTAAGAATTTGGTTGTTAAATTTGAGTCGACAAGCTCGATACAAAATATCCACGTATTCGACCTTTTCGGTCAGCTGAAAACATTGCAGCCAATTCCACGACGTTCTCAACAATTAAGGTTATTCACAATCTCTACATGGCGAATTTTGCGTAAGGATTTAACTTTGAAGCCTTACAAGGTTTAACTGGTGCAGGAATTGAAGCCGACCGACCATTCACATCGCCGTAGATTCACTCAATTTATTCAGGAACAATCAGCTAATTTTCAGTTGTCAGGGCATTTCAACAAGTAAAATTGAAAATCCTAGAACAATTTTTAAGAAGTTGAAAATGCGTAACGATCAATGGATCACGCTATTGCGAAATGCTAACAGCTAAATTTTGGTCTATTATTGACGACTAGGATATCACTGACATGTGGTTTTAAAAGAACGGTGTCACATATCACATAGCCAGTGAAATTATTAATTTATTGCAAACCAAATTTGCCGATCGCACAATTTCATAAGCAGTTAAGTGGCAGCCAGATCGTCTTACATAACTTCAATGGATTATTTTTTGTGGCGCTATGTTAGGCTCAAAATCTATACGGAGTCAATCGAAACGAATTCAGCTGTAAAGCTCAAAATTCGTGATGTGATTAACGAAATAGGACCGCCATTTTAAATGGATAAAATAATCGACATCTGTCAGCCTAGTCGTGGTGGATATTTGAGAGATATTATTTGCCATTCACAATTACTGAACTTTTCTATTCGTAAGACAATTAAAGTTTTAATCTCCTAGTCTAAATTTTTTGTTTCATTAAAAAAACCAACTTCTTCTTGAAAACCACTTTATGATCTTTTAGACATAATTATAGGTCCATAAAACAATACTTCAAAAATTTTGATTACATTAAAAAATTGCTTCCAATGGTATCAAGTGATTTTTTAGCAGGGCAGTTCGTATGTGGAATAAACACCCTCCAGAGGACTTTCCTGTCACTTTCAATATAGGAAAATTCAAATCCCCCTTTCCTCCTCCCCATAACCTAATTTCGTAGTTCTGGAACAATGCATTGTATGAATAGGTTCGAACGAAAAAAGCAAGTGATGAGTTCAGGATATTTAGTTTATGCAGAATGCATTCTAATTTGAACTCAATTAAAGTCAATTTTGTAAATAAATATCAAATTCTCATAAAATATCTACTATTATATATATATATTATATAAACGTTAAATGTATTACTGTAGGGAAATTATGTACATATGGCCATTCTACCATTGCTTATATAGCTGATTAGTGGATTTTACCCCAATTTTGTATAGAAAATTCAAATATTATGTTTAAAGGACTGCAGCATAACTAACGTAGACTTACTTAAAAATGCTTATTATGCTATAATAAATTTATAGTAGAAAAAATAGAGTTAATCTGAGTTTAAAGTGGGTTAGATTGTTCCACCCATTGCAATTGAATTACTCATTTTTTATTTGGATAAGGCACACTTCAAATCTTAACTCCTTTTTTAAATGCAGTTGGAGATGTACCACAAATCTCTCATAATTTATGCTTGCACTTACTTCATATCACACTCATTTATACATTTTTACATAATACACATTTTTCAGTTAACTGTTTTTTACAAATTTTTGTGGTTGCTTTTCCGATTTTTATATGAAATAGTTTCGTTTTACATATGCGTATAAATCATTTCATTTATTATTAGGATTCATATATTAAATTATTATTTATTTCGAAAATATTTTTAACCACGAACGAATGTTTTCTTAAACCAAAAATAGCGAAGTATACGCCGGCAAGTCGAAAATTCAGCTAATGTGCCGTAGATTTTCTGCGAGGAAAAATCGTGGAAAACTAAATTTACTAACTGTTATTTTTGAAATGACATGCTTATTCGAATAATCCTTAATGTAAATTTTATAATGAAATATTTCATTACATTAATTACTGCAGTAATAATAATGCAGTAATAAAGAATTTTGAATTTAAACTCAATATGAATTAAAGTTTTTAGCAACAAAATTAGCAAACTTCCTTTTCTTAAAGTGCTATAAAAAAATTATTATTTTTAATCTTGTGTCATAAGTGTTAATTTGAGAAGATATGATATTTATAAGTTTATCATGACATTTGCAGTACGCATTTAGGTTGAAACCAATTTTTCCGAAGAACCAATGAGATTAAAAAGTATTTTTCCACACTTATTTGCCAGGCATAGTTTTATAAATCATGCTATTGATGTTCAACTACATCGGATAATACAAGGTGATAAGCTTAATTTTCTTTCTTATGTTTTGTTATATAAACACCAAAAGCTGTGGCCATTAATCGCAGAGAGTTTTGTAAAATTATTCAGATTTTTTTTTGAAATGGTCCGAAATGGGCATCCAATTAACTTGGATATACCCACCTTGATTTTAATAAAAATATTATACAGAATTTAACGAATCTTGGTGGGTGTTTAAAGAATATAGCTAGGGCAAAATAGGTATAAGGTTGGAAGTGAGTAAATGACAAGAATTTCAGTTCAATTTGTTATGTTTGGTGCTTTTATATGTATAAAAAACCATTTTAAGAGGTTCAGACCTCCAGGTGGCTTTAACCGGGCAAGATGTAGACCACGAAGTCGAGAAATAAAGACTTCCGGTGCCAAAGCATCAGCAAAATATATTATTTAATTAAAATAATAACTCAATTACTTTAATACAGAGTGCGAAGTCTGTATACTATGTAATGAGACTGGCAACGTTACGTTCTGTCTGGCAATATTTGAGGTGCTCGATTGGAGAAGCTGCAGATGAAGATGTGATATACCTTCAGTGCGACTTTTACATCGCTCGAGTCATTGGATTATCGAGTAGCGTTTTTTTTTTAAATGAGTGACATCGGTTTTGAAAAACGGTGTGCCATCAGATTTTGTTTCAGGCTTAGGCACAATAAAACGGAAACTCATTTACATTTCAACAGGCCTAGGGAGATAGTGTTTTGTCAACAGCCCAAGTTTTTCGGCAGTTTTAGGCATTTTCAGAAGAAAGAGAATTTATTGAAGATGAACCACGAAGCGGAAGTCCTTCATCTTACAGTACTCATGAAAATGTCAACAGAATCCGGGATCCTGTGCATTCAGATCATCGGTTGACAATCACAATATTCAGGGAAAAGTTAAATTTCACTCACACCACTGTTCATCAGATGTGACCAAAGAATTGGAGATGAGATAAATCTGCGCAAAAATGGTGCCAAAAAAGGTTCGCAATACCAAAAGGACGTCAGAAAGGAAAGGAGCCTTGAATTTTTGCATTCGATTAAAAATGACCCCATTTTGCTGGTGATGAGTCCTGGGGGTTTAAATATGACTCATTAACAAAGTGCCAGAGCTTGGGTGGCACACTTAAACCTCTCCAAGGTTAAAAAAAACAAGGGTGATAAAGTCAAAGATCAGATGCACACTAATTTACTTTTTCACAAAGAGTAAGTACTTCAAGGCCAAACAGTCAATCAACACTTTTACCTTAAGGTTCTTAGACTACGAAAGAGGGTTATGCATGTGAGACAAAACATCAATAACAAGTGGTTGTTACATCACGATAATGCTCCTTGTCAAACAGCAATTTCAATAAACGCTTTTGGTTAATAAAAACATTCCTGTAGCTCCTGAATTCTTTTATTGCAAAATACTAACACAGCCCTTTAGAGTTCTAAATTAAATTAAACGATTTATTTACTCTGTTGTCTTTACTCAACGAGGATTTAACTTTTATTTTGCCGGCAAGTGGTGCTAATATAGTTGTTTAAATTGGTTCTGGCACATACAAGACTATTCTTATTTAACAGCACGCTATATTGTTGTTGTTATTATCATTCAGTGTAGGCGCCTGTTTGGCTGTGTGTTTTGTTTGTATTGTTAGTTAGTTGTGTTTGCTTTCTGTTGTTTAGCTTATTTAGTGAAATTTCTTTCAATTATGTTGCTGTAATCTCTTGTGTATAAGATTTTTTAGAAAACTACGCAATTTTTAAACCACACAATTTATTTATATTTATTTACTTTTCGTATGTTTGAATGTTTTAATTAACCCAGAATATTATATTTTCTATACTTTATTACTAAATTTTAAATAAAGTGAATCTTGTTTTTTCTATTAAGTATTAACTACTTACATTTCCGTTTCATTACTGCCAATGCTTATTTAAACATCATATTAACTTCAACTAACGACTTATTCTGAAACCAGAAGATACGTATGTGTAAGAAATCTACTATACATAGATAAAATTATTTCAATTTTAAAATCACAATTTACCTTCGTTTACAGCCACAATTTTAATTCAGAATAAATTTTATCAAATAATTTCAATTCAACTGACATGGGAATTCGTAGAATTTAATATTAAAAATAGAATAGAAAACAATTTTTAGTTATAATAATTTTATGTTCACCACCTCTCTATCTCTTTTCAATTTTTCTCCATTAAAAAGTGTAGCATGGTTACCAGTTAACCAAATAGAAATTGTTTCCTGAAGTCCAACTTTTCTTCAAAATTAATTAAAGCACTCTTACACTGTAAATCGGTAGAAAAACAATGTCGGTAAAACAGTAAAATAATACCACAAAGTAAAGATTTTGTTTTAATTGAAATAAATTAAAAACACATTTTATACGCATAGATCTGTGTGCGAAAATGGTGCTGCATCTGTTACTATGGTTGATATAAGTGTTACGAATTTGGAAGTCTTGATGTTCTTGGCATTAAAATTCAGTGTGATTTTTTGATGGACTACACCCATTTTTCAGAAGCTTTCCAGTGCCTCGGTTTTCTAAAACGGTGTAAGAGAGACTTCACTTCATCCAATCGCCGTACTATTTATACCACCCATATCCGTCAGAAGATGGAATACAACTCTCATGTATGGGCCGGCGCCCCAAAGTCTATTTTGGAGTTGCTCGTCCGCATACAGGAGAGGACCATTGGGAACAGTAGGGTATCCAACTCTATTGATTCTCTGTAATCTCTGGTTTGTATTTCACTGTTTTAGCATTACTACAATGGTAAGTGCTCTAACGAAATTAGGAAAGTTGTTCCAGAAACTCGCACGTTTTTGCGTTTAACTGGAGTTTCATTGAGAGCACATCCATTTGATATTGCTTGGCCAGTGAACCGCGCTTCGCATTACAGGGAAAATTCGTGTCGAATAAATTCCCTCCTGAGGTCTATGCTGCCACTTTCGATGTAGGAAACTTCAAATTGAATATCCACAAACACTACTCCTTTTTTCTCTTCCCCACAACCTAATTTTCTTGCTCTGGCACAATCCACTGCATGTGTAGGCATCATCCCCCGAGTAATGATCCGAAAATAAAAAAAAGTTAAAGTATATTTTTTTAACGAAATGGTAACCATTTGTTTAGGTGATTTTTCGTTTGCTGTCTTTTCGTGACACCGCCAGTAAACGAAATACTATTGTCATTTCTTTTGATCATTCCTGATTGTTAGGTACGACCGGCGGGAGCTTTTTATGTGATAACATCATTATCAAGCCGTGTTCCAAACTCTACTGTACTCGGGTATAGGTAATACTTTCATTAGGGTTCTATCTATTCATTTAAGCAGATTTCCCGGCACCTGGCATTTTATGTGGGACTAATGTAATTGTATGGGTAAAAGCTTATAAAAATTTTATATTTAAGGGATAGATTGAATATTGGATAAACGACAGATATTGTACTCAAATTCTTTTTTAAATTGAAAAACATTATATCTCAGTAAGATAAGAAAATTTCTTATGTTAATTTACTTCAAAATCAAATGAAAATAAGTTCCTTTCGAATGAAATGCCAAATAAGGAAATCAATAATTTTAAACGGGTTTAAGTGCACATATAATTTAATTTCTTATTTTATTAAGTTGTAAATTATACCGAACACATCCGGCCAAACACACGAAAAAGAGAAAACTGCAACTTTGCATTACACCTTAATACTCACCAAGGGAGATGGATGTATGTATGACATTTCTATATCCTAGCGAAAAAAGGACAAAGACTATACGTTCTCGAAAACATGAAAATCAACAAAACAACACAATAAACGAACGAGGTAAAAACGACCTCAGACAAAATTTGCATATAACTACAGCTAATCGAAAAATACTCTCAGAAGGACACACCTGGATAATAATAAAAGACGGGCATATTAGATTAATCCCGCATAAAATTCCGGGTAGCCGGCAATCTACCTACATGAGTAGTTACGATCCTATCGAACTACCTAAACCCTGACACTGAGTTACCAGCACAGCCTAGAACGCGGCGCTCACCGGTTATACCAAACAAACACCCTGCAATGATGGTTTACACAACAACACAACGACAACACTATTTCATTTACTGGCGGAACAAATCCAAACAACTTTGTAGCAAATTATTGTGTTTACTTTTAAAGAGAATAAGTAAAGTTAGACATAAGCAGAATGCTCCAGGAGAAACATGCAGCATCAGTCGCCCGGGCTGGCAGGAGCCCCAAACTGGAAGAGACATAGGACTCTCGTGCTCCGACCAGTGTACTTAATACACCCACACTGGTATCATGGAAACTAGTTGCAAGCAGGGCTTTGGCCTTGTTCTGGTTATTGGTGAGGCCCCTCGAGGCATAATTTGGTGGCTGTTGGTTTAATCTGGACTTTTAAATAAGTATCCAAAGAGATTTTAACGCAGGTTAAGATACAATGTCCTCGTTTGCATATGCAACAGGATAAGGAATAGGATACTCTTCAACTCTTCAGCAAGGAGAAGTAGCAAGGCGCTGCTACCGCGCAAGGCATGTATGCATCTTGGGGCGCGGGTGGGCATTCCTTCTACACTGGTAAAACCATCGCCAGATTATGGCCGAACGGCCTGGAGCTGACTTGAATCTTATCACTTATATGTACTGACATATTGTAACATCGAAAAAATGTAGGATGCATTTTACCATATGCTCTGATGAAATAATTGGGTTAACCCATTACAGAGTTAACTAATATAAACGATTATTTTTACGTACAAGTAAAAAAAAATTTTCCAGAACAGTTTTATTGCAACATTATATTTGTAGCTAAACCAGTGTAAAAATTTATCAATCACCGAATTTTCAGAGCATACATCATATTTCCCAAACTATTTGTGTTTTGTACATTTCCTCCATAAAATTGTAGGATTTAAAGCATTTTAATTAGTAATAAATGCAGATACATAACCTCGCAAATAAAAAATTTAAACAATTCAACATACATTACGATGCAAATAAAAAATTTAGAAATTAAAATTCTCTACTTTAACACATGTGTACCAATTTTACCTTTCCATTGTATGTTTATACTTTTCATTTTACATAAATCTATTAAGAAAAGTTCAATCAAATAGAAATATGAATGTACATCCTTACTTTTTGTATCATATTTAATAGATATAAATATTTTTTAATGCTTATAACTAGTTCGTATATAAATTTTATCTTGTGGTTTTGCACGTGCTTGTGGTTTTAAGTTTTGTCTGAGCAAAAACAAAAAATCAATGAAAGCATATTGAGTTTCTTAGGAACTTATGTAACTTTCGCTTAAAAAGAAAAAATGAAAATGGTTTCATTGTCAACTTTAGGAAGTTAACCAAATTTTACATATTGAAAAATCTATGAACACAAATTATTTTTATTTTTGTTAAGATTCTTACTATAGTGAATATTTAATTGGTGATAAGATATAATGTCAAAATTAATTTAAGTGTAACAAAACTATTTTGAAATATTATGCCCATCGAAAAATTTACACCTCATGAAAAGGTAGAACTTTCTTGTAGGAAATGACAAAGAATTTAAAAAATTATCAGTAGTAATTTGTCTGTTTGGCGTATAAATCAATCTAGCAAAAAAAAACGGTATCACGGATTGTTAAAATTCTGAATCATCACTTTTAACGTTATATATTTTATTCCAGAAATAAAAGAGCGAAAAACAATAATGCACTATATTGTGGCGTTATGCTAATAGCTATTTACAACTTTGTTGTTTTATTCTTAAAGACGTTGACATGCGAGCGTAGTATGCAGTTCATCTTTAACAGCACAATTATTAACTAAAACATTATGAACATTGGAAAAAGTAAAAAGAGTAATTGATGGCAATTTCGCAAGATTCTATGACGCCAATTGCTATTGCTACAAAGGGTGGACAAAAGTGAAGAATCAAACAATAATGTTGGGTGAATTGCAAGGATTTTGGCAGAAATAACGAACTTACGAAGAAGTTAGCTTTTGCAAAAAGCATAAACAATCAATTTCACTATTCCTGCTAATGAGCCATGTTTTGCTAATATCAAAAACAATAATGACGTAATACAATTTTAATTTTACACAGGTTCAGTAGTGACATTATTTAATGAACACATACATATATCATTAAAATTTGAAAAATATTGTTACGGATGTGTCTTGCTTAAGTTTAAAAAAAAAAAAACTTAAGCAATAAAGTGAAGTACTGGGTATGTTTTTTACTTACTGCGTGGCTCGATACGAAAACTTATACACAACAACAAAATTTCTAGTTACAAACTGCTTAGAAATTTTTTACACACAAACAACCCCAATTTGATATGCTGTTTACTAACTGCGTGGCTTTCAATGCAACAACAAATTTATGTGTACTAACTGTATAGCATATACGCGTGAGACAACAAATCTGTATGCTTTTTACCAGCTGCCTAGTTTTCTAGGAAACCTTATGTCCGCAAGACAACAACAACTATCTTAAAATAAATTCCAGGAAGAAGCTTTATCAGTATAAAAACAAAAACACACACAGACATACAGGCGCCTATATATTGAATAAACAACATACAACAACAAAATTTGATACAGAGGGAGTAGAAGATTCTTAAATTTTCTAGACTTTTAATGGACATATATAAAAGGGCAGCGTCTGAGTAGTCAGTCAGTGCAAAATTAAACACCGCGAAGTAAAGACGCGCATCTTAAGTAAATTATTCTGTAGTGTCAACCTAGTTTGTAGTTAAAGTAATTAAAATTGTAATTTATTTTAAAACTCTATAAAAACTGGTGTTACTTATTTTGCAATAAAAAACTCACAACAAAACGTTTATAAAAGGTATAAACCTAACAATATGTATTTGTCGTAAATCATTTTCTTCTTGCTTGGCCACTTTTGAATTCATTTCTGAATAAAAATATTTTTAAAGCTACAAATAGCTCTCGACATCCATTTCGCATGGTGAGTAGCTTCAAATTAATAAATTATAGTTTTAAAATTACATTTTCTAAAAATATCAAAGTACACATAGTGTTGATAACCGAAAATATTGCCAATCGAAATTTGTGGGTTATAGGCATTCTTTGGATTTCAGATGCAGTAACTGGTATGATATGATATTCCTGTTTAAGGAAATGATTCTGAAATTATAACAAATCATTACTGTAGATTAAATACAACATTTTTTATTAATATATATATATATATATATATATATATATATATAATATATATATATATATATAATATATATATATATATATATATATATATATATATATATATATATATGTATCTTTACAAAATATATTTCAAGAATAACGTTACATTACATAAATTTCATTACATTTAACACCACGGCCTGTTACTACCATGTGATTTAATGATTTTTCCCTAATCCCCTTTACTTACAGTTTGAAATTATCCACTGATTTTTAATTGTAAAAATTAAATATACCAATAATGAATAATGACCTTATTTTTACTTGCAGACATAGCTTCTTTTATTCCAACTCTAAATGTAGCTGTAAGTTTAAAAAAATATTTATTTTCCAAATTTCTAGTTGCTTTACTAAAAAGCTCTGACGACACCCTGGATATGGACAAATGTTAACCATAATAAAATTATTTGGGTTTACTCCACCGGTAAATGAACTAATGTTTTGAATTCGCGCTTTTAATGTAAATACATCATTATGAAGGACTTTAAAATGAGGAATTAAAAACAAAATAAAATTAGTTAATACTTCACGCATACAAGATGAAGATCTTGTCTATAACGTTTTTACCGATTCGCTGACGAAGAGATCAACGAAATGCGGGTAAGAATCAATTTTAGCATCAATAGTTCATTTTAGTGAATTTATCTATAAAGCATATTTTTAAGGTCGCAAAAGAAGCATTTATGTGCTTGGGCACTATGCAAGAGATTCTTCATATCACCTAACTCTTTAACTATGACTGGTATTTGTAAGACTATTAGTAAGACCACATCCAGTACACAGTGGGGCAGAGAAGAAGTGTTGTATTGGCAATTAATAAGCAGTTTTTAGATGACCGGCAATATCACTTACTATAGTAAGTGTTATGTTTAAACTCAATATGTTTCGGTTTCAATTCATCTTAGTATACAGCTATATAATATGAAATGGAAGTTTAGTATATATTCGTAACATATATTGAAGCTATTTTGTAATATATCGACAGCCTCGACACAAAATGTGCGAACACCAACGCGTATTCGACCGTCTTGTTCAACTGACAGTATAGCAGCCATGAGCCACTGTGTTGAAGCATATCCAAATTTGTTAATTACTGGACGTTCTCAACAATTGGGGTTATCCTAAATCACCACATCGCGAATTTTCAATAAGGATTTAACTTTGAAGGTTCAACTGGTGCAGGAATTGAGGCCGACCGACTATTCACATCGCCGTAGATTTGCTCAATTCATTCAGGAATAACCGGCTAGTTTTTCTGAAAAAATTAGTTTTTCAGGCGAAACACAATTTCACGTATCAGGGTTTCTGAAAGTTCTGAAGCGATTATTGAGAAGATTACGCTCAACGTGTTACTGAATGGTGCTCTTTGTGGGCTAGAGGCGTAATTGGGCCTTTTTTTCGAAGATGTGACTGGAAATAAGGTAACGGTCAATGGATTACGCTATCGCGAGATGGTAACAGCTCAATATTTGCCTATTATTGATGAAGTGAACGAAACGATCAAATTATTGCAAACCAAATTTCCCATTCGCATAATATGACGACAATCAACGTTAAGTGGCCAGCCAAATCGTCTGATTTAACACCACTGGAATACTTTTTGTTGGGCTGGGTTAAGGACAGAGTCTATTCAGCCTGTACACTCAAAATCCGTGATGTGATTAACGAAATAGAACTGCCATTTTGCTAAAAAGTGTTTAAAAACTTTGTAGAAAAAATCGACATCTGTCAGCGTGGTCGTTGTGGATATTTGCAAGATATTATTTTGCATTCATAATTGCCAAACTTTTCTCTTCGTTATACAATAAAAATTTGGAGCAGCTTAATCTAAATTTGTTGCTTTATTTTATTTTAGAAAAAAAAAATTTGTAGAAAAAGCGTGTGTTAGAACATGACTTAAGGCGACAATATACTTCTTGCTGTGTGCCTACTCAACAGGCTTACATTTTTTAATGAATAACCAATAAGCGAAAAGTTTCACACTGAAATAATTTTTGTTTTCCTGTTTTCAGTAGGAATTTTTGAGAACAATGCCGAACAATTAGTCCAAAGAGATAACAAACTTTACGTTTCTGAATCTTTGTGATTCCACTATAATTGTTAGAGCTCCAGTGAATTCTCCCTGGGATCGAAGTAGCAGCCTGATAGCTAGCAAGGCACAATAACATCAGTACAAGTGGCAGAATGGTTAACCTTGTTATCGTCATGAAAACATATGTTCTCTTAACAAGTACTTGCTGCATAAAAGGCAGAAAAATAACAAAAACCTGGCTACCTTTCGGACTGCGATATAAGAACTATGTTTAATTCATCACGCAGGGGGATGATATAATTTCATCTACAAATAGGGAGTACTATTTGTGGGTATTCGGTTTGAATTTTCATACATTGAAAATGACGGGAACACCTGTTGAGGAAATTTATTCCACATATCAACTGTTCTGCTAAAAAACGAATTTTTTTCTGTAATGCGTAGTGTGATTTACCGGCAATCAAGCACAAATGGACGGGCCGTCGACGAAAAGCATATTAAACGCAAAAACGTACGAGAAACGGGAACAAGTTCCCTAATTTCTTTAAAGCACTTACCATTGCAGTAACGACATAACAGTGAAATATAACGCATATTGCATCGACCGATAGTATCAATATAGTTGAATATCCCACTGTCCGCAATAAGCCTCTTGGCCATCTCTTGTATGCGATTGAGTAACTGCACAATATACTTTAGGGTGCCGCCCTATGTATTCCATTTTTGACTGGATATAGATGATATAAATAGTATAAAGATCGGATGGAGTGAAGCATCTTTTACACTGTTTTAGAAAGCCGGCGTACTTGGAACCTTCTTTAGAAACATGAAAAGTGTGCTTAGTTTTTCGAAAATCACACTGGATTTTCATGCTAAGAAATCAAGAGATTCCTATTCCCTACCCCCCCGGGGGCACATTTATGGTCTTTTTAGTACGTAACAGCTATCTAGATCTATGCAACTGGGGGTATAAAGGGAGCCCAGTCCCCTGAAGACAGGCAGGGAGTCAACTGGAAGCTCCACTTTATTTCCACGGGGATCAGTGAACCCGCAGAGTTCATTATTTGTCTCTTTAGTCATTTAATAGTTCTCTGACTGATCATTGAGGCTGACCCCTATATGGGAGTATCGTGGTGGTTGTGGTTTCGCGGCCCCATAACAGTATAATGGTTATTATGGTATGTGCTTGGCTTTTCCGACGGGGTTAATTTCAATTTTATTTGGGTACGGTTTTCCGTCGACCCTCGTCAAATTTGGTTTGTGAACAAACCGGTTTCGGCTGTTTGCCATCTTCAGTGTTCTTTTCGTACTAGTTGCGTTCTATTGTTAGTTGTGTTTATATAGTTCGTGTCTCCCTTCGTGTTATTGCGTTCGTCACTTACTGTCTTTTTTGCCTGCATCTCTCTCTCTCCTTTTTCATTTGTCTCTTTTTACCTAATTTGTCGTGCTTTTTCATTCGTCTTCTTTCCTAACTAAATCCTTTTACGATCATGCTTGTTGTCCGTTTTTGTTCATGTGTGAACCTATTGGGTTTTTTCCTTTCTCTTCATGTGACATAATAATCTGTAATTGTACGTTTATGATGTTCTTTATTGCTTTGGTCTTCTTTCCTAACTAAATTCCCTTACGATCATGCTTGTTGTCCGTTTCTGTCTATGTGTGAACCTATTGGGTTTTTTTCTTTCTTCCCCTTTTTATGTGACATAATAATCTGTAATTGTACGTTTATGATGTTCCTTATTGCCCTGGTCTTGCGCACCTGCGTAACGTTTTTGTGCTGGTGTAGTGTTTGTTTTCCTGTAAAAATGTTTCAACGGTTCAAATATTGTGTCCGAAGCAGTGTTTATTTGTTCATTTATTATTCGTCCGTCAAATGTTTTTTGTTTGTATATTTCCATGTTTTCTAATACATTTAGTCTCCTTCCTTTGTGCTGTGTGTGGAGCAGTTTAACCGTTGTCTTAATATGTCCTGGTGTACATTTGTTGTTAAATATATGGTTCGCGAAGTTTGATTCTGGAGTCGATTTTGGTTCTCGTAGTTTCTTGTTATAGTCTCTGATGTGTTCCCTAAATCTGGTCTTAATTTTTCGTCCTGTTTGCCCGATGTAGCTATAATGGCATGTACAAGTTAATTTGTACACTCCTTGTTTGTCAAGTATATTCGCCTCGGTTGTTTCATTCCGTAGTATTCTGCCTAGGTTGTTTCTTGTTCTGAATGCGGTATTGATGTTGTGTTTTCCAAAGAATTTCGCCAGTTTGTACGTTGATGTTCCCATATATGTTAATGTAGCCCACTTTTTCCCTTCCTTCTCCTGTTCTTTGTTCGTTCCAATTTGTTTCTTGATGTTATCTACGAGGCGCTTTTTGTATCCGTTGTTTTCCGCTATGGTGTATATTGTTTCCATTTCCTTCATATACATTTGCCGTGTTAGTGGTGTTCTCTCGAGTCTTGTTATTAACTGCCTGATTGCTGCGTTTTTGTGTTGCTGGGGATGATTTGATGAGTTGTGTATTATTGTGTCCGTTGCTGTTGGTTTCCTGTATATTTCATATTCGATTCTGTTCGAGATTATGTTCCTCTTGATCGTTAGGTCCAGATAATTAATTCTCCCCTCCTCTTCCTTTTCCATTGTAAATTCTATGTCCTTGTGTCTTCCATTCAAGTAATCCAGAATTTGCTCCTCGTTATTTCCTTCTAGTATACATATTATGTCGTCGACATATCTTGCGTAGAATATTACTCCGAAGTTGGTCTTTAATTCCCTTACGTATTCCTCTTCTAATTTCTGCATAAATACTTCCATGAGGGTGGCAGATGTTGGATTTCCCATCCCTAGTCCTGTTATCTGCCTATATATAATGTTGTTAAATTTAAAGTAATTCTGTTCTAGTGTCGCTTTTAGTGTGCCTGTAATTTGTATTGCTAGTTCCTTGTTTTTCGTTTTGTTTTCTACCGTCCTATGAACAATGTTCAATGTATCCATTACCGGAATTGATGGATACAAGTCCTTCACGTCAAAAGAGACCAGTTTTGTCTTCCCCGTTATTTTCACATTCTCCAGTTTATTAATCAGTTCTGTAGTGTTGACTATTGTATGCTCATATTCCAGGTCTAAGGTGTCTTTCAATATTGTTTTCATATATTTCGAAAGTTTGTAGCCTGGTGCAGATTTGTAATTAATTATGTGTCTCATTGGTATCTCCGGTTTGTGTATTTTCGGTAGTGCTATCATAGCTGGTGCGGATGGATTCATCATTGTCAATGTGTGCGACATGTCTGGTCTTATTATCCTTGTCGCCTTTTTTATAATATCCTTAATTTTCGTTTGGTATTCCTCCGTAGGATCTTTACCAATTCTCTTGCACTTAGAGTCTTTTATTAACTGTTCAGTCTTTTCGATGTAGTCATGTTTACCGATGAGCACCGTTGTGTTTCCCTTGTCTGCTTTTGTGACTAAGATGTTGTTTGCTTCCAGTTTACGTTTTAGTTTCCTAATTGTATTGTGCTCTCCGTTTAAACAAGGAGTGTACAAATTAACTTGTACATGCCATTATAGCTACATC
The DNA here is from genome assembly GCA_030448955.1 of Trichopoda pennipes. Classification (NCBI taxonomy): domain Eukaryota; kingdom Metazoa; phylum Arthropoda; class Insecta; order Diptera; family Tachinidae; genus Trichopoda; species Trichopoda pennipes. The sequence continues at coordinate 416,449 of JASKUP010000119.1, read as the reverse complement.
GGGCAAACAGGACGAAAAATTAAGACCAGATTTAGGGAACACATCAGAGACTATAACAAGAAACTACGAGAACCAAAATCGACTCCAGAATCAAACTTCGCGAACCATATATTTAACAACAAATGTACACCAGGACATATTAAGACAACGGTTAAACTGCTCCACACACAGCACAAAGGAAGGAGACTAAATGTATTAGAAAACATGGAAATATACAAACAAAAAACATTTGACGGACGAATAATAAATGAACAAATAAACACTGCTTCGGACACAATATTTGAACCGTTGAAACATTTTTACAGGAAAACAAACACTACACCAGCACAAAAACGTTACGCAGGTGCGCAAGACCAGGGCAATAAGGAACATCATAAACGTACAATTACAGATTATTATGTCACATAAAAAGGGGAAGAAAGAAAAAAACCCAATAGGTTCACACATAGACAGAAACGGACAACAAGCATGATCGTAAGGGAATTTAGTTAGGAAAGAAGACCAAAGCAATAAAGAACATCATAAACGTACAATTACAGATTATTATGTCACATGAAGAGAAAGGAAAAAACCCAATAGGTTCACACATGAACAAAAACGGACAACAAGCATGATCGTAAAAGGATTTAGTTAGGAAAGAAGACGAATGAAAAAGCACGACAAATTAGGTAAAAAGAGACAAATGAAAAAGGAGAGAGAGAGATGCAAGCAAAAAAGACAGTAAGTGACGAACGCAATAACACGAAGGGAGACACGAACTATATAAACACAACTAACAATAGAACGCAACTAGTACGAAAAGAACACTGAAGATGGCAAACAGCCGAAACCGGTTTGTTCACAAACCAAATTTGACGAGGGTCGACGGAAAACCGTACCCAAATAAAATTGGTTATTATGGTGGCCAGAATCATCTCACTGATTATGACACGCAAAGTGAATGATCCAGTCCAGTGAGCATGCTAGACATGTGTTCTGGACAGGAGTTGAAAGTCTCCAACTCTTTAGCAAGGTGTGATGGTTTGCAACCCTGCCCTGGAATCATTAAAGTTGCAACTAGGTGGTTCTGTTGCTTAGAATTATGTCTTCGGCTTCCTAGGACGCTGTATGACGTTCCAAATTATACAATAGTAGTTTGTCCACCATCTGATTAAGGCTACATAGCCAGGTGCGGATGTAAAACGAATCACACTATTCCTATTCCCTAATGCATATTTCACCCATAATAACAGATGCAACATTATTTCCGAACACATATCAATGCGTAGGCATGCAACATTGATATATGATTATGGTATGATGCATTCAAACTTTATGTTAATCGTACGCAGGCTGTCATATTGTTAAACTCTTGCTTCAATACAATTGAATTTTACACAAACTAAAATTATTTTACGATTAAATTTAATTTATTTTTATGCATAATAGATTTTCGGGTTAGAATTAAAAGGTTTGTTTTTCCTTTAAACGCTTACAGGTAATACGCTAAAAACGCTAAAGACGCTAAAAACTTAAGCAATTTTTACTGAATAGTTCTCTTTAACAATGAAGTCTTATTTCATAGATAAATCATAATACGAAATTTATTTATTCATTTATTTTATTTACTCTCATTTCGAAGGGAAAATAATGTATTTTGAACGCATATTTTATGAGCCTGCATGACACTTAATACAGCAGTTTTATACAACTCCTTTTCTTTTTAGTTTTTTATATATTTTTTTTTGCATTCACTGCATTACTTATGCTTCGTTTCATCAGCTTCTTCCAGATGTTGCTCACTGTATTCTTATATTCAAAGTCATTTTGTATCAATCATCCATCAATAAATAATTTATGTGGAAGAAAATGAATTGTACCAGAGCGATAAAAATTGGATGGCAAATACTTCTTCGCCAATATTAATAAAATACTGAATGCAAGCATATAAAAATGCTATGTGAGTAGTGAAGATGATTTACACAATAGCTGAAGAGATGTTGTAGTTATACCAAACATGTAAAGGCCAACCGCCACTTAAAACATCAGCATAAGTATCTAATAATAAAAATTTCAAAAGGTGTTGCTTATTGTAAATCAATGATGGACGAGACCTTTAGAAACAACTACAAATATTTGGCATTTGGATGGCGTTTTCTATGTTTATACATTTTTTTAATTACCTTATATTTAAAAATATTAACAAAAAAATTTTTCCAACAAGTTTTAAGGAAAAGCGCGTTTAATTTTTTGATAGCAATTACACAAATTCGAGTTTTAAAGTAAAAATGTAAAACGTAAATGCTTATAATCAAGCGAGAATTCGATTTTTTCTTGTAAACTTCTGATTTAATAACAAAAATTTTAAATTTAAGTTTTATATGGCCATTTGATGACTTGAACACTTATGTTGATAAAATACGCTATCAACTTTCCAACGTTTTGCTCGGTATTTCTGTAAAATATAAATTTTTCAAAAAGCAATCCTAATAATTTAACACACTTTTTTTAGATGTAGCAGAAATTAATTAGATAACAGTAGTCCTTGTATTAGGAATAAAACACGGCTATTTATTGCAGAAATTACTTCTAAACTACTAAACATTTATTTAGTGATAGCGTAAAAAGTATACTACAGCAAACTGTAATTAAATCGACTCCACTATCAGTCACTTAGATATTCAAATAACACATGTGAGTATATGTAAGTTAGCGAGTTAAAAGAAAGAAGATTTTGCCTTATTTAAGAGCATTATTTGGAACTGAACGGATATTCTACTATTGTATTATAATAAATGAATATTATAGTATATTTTATTATATTATGTGATATTATATTGCTACGTTTATACCTTTTGTAAACGTTTTGTTGTGAGTTCTTTATTGCAAAATAAATAACACCAGGTTTTGGAATTAATTACAAATTTATTTACTTTAACTATAAACAAAGTTGGCACTACAGAACAATTTACTTAAGATGCACGTTTTTACTTTACGAGGGCTATTTTTACACTGGCTGACTATCCACTCAGACGCTGCCCTTTTATATCTGTCCATTAAAAGTCTAGAAAAATTAAGAATCTTCTACTCCCTTTGTATCACATTTTGTTGTTGTATGTTGTTTATACATTGAGTATAGGCGCCTGTATGCTTGTGTGTATTTTTGTTTTTGTTTTTATAATGATAAAGTTTCTTCTTGGAATTTATTTTAAGATATTTGTTATTGTCTTGCGTAGGTAAGTTTTCTTAGAAAACTACGCAGATGGTAAGCAGCATAGAGATTTGTTGTTGTCTTGCGCGTACAAAATTTCTACACAGTTAGTAAACAGAATTTTGTTGTTATCCTGCATGCCTCCTGCATGCCACGAAGTTAGTAAACAGCATATCAAATTGTTGTTGTTTGCGTGTATAAAATTTCTACGCAGTTTGTAACTAGAAACTTTGTTCTTGTGCATAAATTTTCTTAGCAAGCCACGCAGTCAGTAAACAACATACCCAGTAGTGTACTTTTGTGCTTAATTATTTACTTTTAAAACTTAAGCAAAACACATCCGTAACAGTATTATATTATATTATATTATATTATATTATATTATATTATATTATATTATATTATATTATATTATATTATTTTATGTTATATTATATTATATTTTATTATAATTTTCTAATGATCTGGGATATCGTGTTATATTCTGCAACCAAAAAATAATAACAACTTGCGATTTGAGCGGAAAAAACAAAATTTTCTATACATTTCAATTATAAAATATCCTTTTTGTTAACAAACGTGCTCTAAAATATGCTGAATAACAGCTTAAGAATAAAATCAAAGAAATCTTTCACCAAAATTTTATTTAAACATTTTACTATTATAATTAATTACTTTGATTAAAAATTTTTGTTATGTAATAAAATTTCTAATCACTGTAGCACACTAAACAGAAAATAATTTATTTTCTTCTGTTTAAAATTGATGTTGTTTTCAAAGAAAAAAATATGCAATTAAATAAACAAACATTTATAATAAATTAAAGCATGTGTGTTGTGTTATGTTTATAAATTAATATTTGTGTACTCAGCTAAAATATTTCCACACAAGCATTTGTCAAACAAGCAGCATTTTGACTTGACTTTTGAAGTAAAATTTTTAATAGTTTGTAAAACATTTAATATTTTAAAAAGTCTTTAAAAATTTATTTAAGACTTAAGGTCTTAAAATATTTAGTTGTTCTTGTCTCATTCACTACATTGGATGTAATAAGCAGCACATTTCATTGTTTCATGCTTCTTGAGCGGTAAGAAAAAGAAGCTGAACCAAGAGTTGTTATCAAATTGAAAAGGAATCATTCATGACGATGAAAATTGTGCAAAAGCAAAACAAAATTTCTTTCGTGGACAATAAAAAAAGAAAAGGAAATCATTAGTTTATTTGTGTATATTGAAAGAAGAGAGAAATAAGTGCTCTGTGTATAGACAGTATCCGATACCACCTTGTTTGAAATCTAATCTAAGCGTAAACCTTCAGTCAATTAGCCAAATAATTTTTATTTATTTTAATATCATCACATGTGAACTTCAGCTTCACCGTTCAACAACAGACTTTTAGATATCTGGCACTAAGGCCTCTGCCGATCAAAGATTAGCAATAATCTGCAACTCCAAACTGAAATAGAGTTTAAGTTCCTGTAGGGTTTTAGTTTTGCTTTGGTGTCGCCATTGTGTAGGGTTTTTCAACAAGAAGTTTTTGTTCTAAAACAAAATTAAACAAAATATTGAGGTGAAGATAATTCAAATTTTTATTGTATTACGAAGAGAAAAGCTCGGCAATTATAAACGAAAAATGATATCTGGGAAATGTCCGTCACGACCATGCTGACAGATGTCGATTCTGTCTCAGTGTTTTTTATCACTTTTTTGGCAAAATGGTGGTCCTATTAAGTTAATCACATCATAGATAAACTTAAAACTTTAACTCGATTCCACATGGTGTCTGTCCTTAATATATCCCCCACAAAATATAATCCAGTGGTATTAGATCACACGATATGGCTGCCCACTTAACTGTTGATTGTCGTGAAATTATGCGATATATATATATGTGTGTGTGTGTGTGTGTTTGTGCATCAGGGAGTATTTAATCAATTAATGCTACATATGACCACCACCCGCTCTAATTATAAAACCAGATACTGTTCATGTAAACTTTAATTTTGTTTCTAGATTCCCGGTCGATAGCTTTACGTAATTTGTTGTTATTTATTGAAATCGTTGAGATCTGCTTGTGGATTTTAATAAAATTATTTTTAACAACTAACCAATTTCTATCAACAAAATAAATATGGTGAATAATATAAATTTTAATAATTTTTTAGTGTAGTGAAATAACTACACTAATTAAGTTTGTATTACAACGTCGAGGGGTACCAAACGTTAATTTGGCAAATCAACTTTCCAATGAGTACGTGTTCAAAATACAGTGCAACCTAATTTGCAACATAATTAATACAATTTTATTTGTACATAACTTTTATAAGGATAAAAGTAAATTTATTTTTGTTTACCCGGAACATAAAAAATGTTGTAATTTAAGCGATTTGCGTTTTGGTTATAAAAAGCTTTCGTTGGGTTTCTCCTGTTAATTTGTTTTCTTTTAGACTGTTTCTTATTATTTTTCTCTATATCAAATTTTTATCCTGATTATGATTATTTTCCGTACTTATCCTGTTTATGGTTTATGCTATCATGGTTTGTGCTAAAAAAAACTTTTCTGGAACACTTAATATTACTGGAAATTTTATCATTCATCCGTCGTCTTTTTTAACGTTCTTTAAAGCAGAACATTTATTTACTGTATAGACATTATTACACATGTAGTGAATGATAAAGAAGCACAGTAAAGTCAGGAATTGCGTTTATGAATTTGCTGGCAAATACGCGTTTTGTGAGAAAATTATCTATTATTTCACCAAAAATAAGCCCTGCCTTTAATTATCTACCTAAGTGCATCTATCTACATATTTATCTACGTTCGTGGGTAGTTGTATGATTATTAGATTTTATGTTATTAATATCCCAATGAACGAAACACAAGAGCTCATGCCTGTGTAGAAATTTATTGTTGTCTGACTATTTGGAGTGTTATAACGCTTTTAAGAATTTGCTTATTTTGCGCCTCAATTTATTCAGTTTTAACAAAAGCTGTACAGAGCCTTAGGAAGAGTTACTACTGCAGCAGTTGTATTTAAAAGGACTAGCAGATTCAAAATAAATTTTTCTTTTGGTAAGTATATGTGTAGACGAACAGACCGCTAAATTTTTAACAATAGCAAGTAAGAAGAGGAAAGAAAATTGTTTAGTTTAAAAATTTTAATCACTTAACTTGGAAGAAAAATATTTAAAAATTAATAAAAACTTAATTAAATTAGGTGCTTAAGTTAACAATCACACACAAGCAAGCAAAAAACGAAAACATTTAAAACACTGCACGCATTTTGTCATAATAAAAGCTGCTATTATATTGTACAAAACTTAATAAACTTAAAACACCACAAGTAGAAAAGGATGAAAAATATTGCAATATTCGAATTTCAATAGTGGTTTTTTCTTAACACTGCCTAAAACCGGGTTAGTTTAATAATTTATTTTATAATCAAGTATATTTCTTTTACAAAATATATAAATTAAAACTCCAAAAACGTTAGTAGTATATATGGGGGTTTTCTTCACAACTAGATAACATTTTTATGCCCCGTAAAAAAAAATATCCGCAAAAAAAAGGTACTTCGTGTTTCATGCTGTAATTGAAAAAAAAATAAATAAGCGCCATCAATTATTAAAAAATTTATTGATGGGGTAAACCGTCTGAGAGGAAATAATATGAGCTTAGGGAGATGTAAAGTATATTTCATTTTCTAGAACTAAGCCAAATATTTGTAGTTTATAAACCGTTTTGTTCAAATAAAAACAGTTGATGGTTTGGGAATAAATGAAATTTAACATCCTTAGAAATTTTTTCTCTTATGGTTATTTCACAAATCTGTCCGGTTCTTAAAACCATATGCTTTTAATTGACAGTCACAAAATTAATTATATGAAAACTTCATTTTAATAAAAGGATTTTTTGTAAACGTAGTGGTGTCTAAAGGATGTATTTTGATTTTCATATGTAATTATAAACGTTGTTTGATTAAATGGCATTAAAGAAGTACAAGTTATAATAGACTATCTTATTTGAGTTCATTTTGCTAAAGGGTTAATTTTTTGGTAATTCAAAAATAGTTATTTTTATAAAATTGTTAAAAAAAATTAATAAATTAATTAAGCTTGGGGAAGGTAGTTGAATTTTTTCTAGGAGTAACACCATTTGTACTATATCTTCTAAAATCTGTTAGTATGACTAACTACTAAACTTACTTCTAGGACTGTTGTCCTATTTTATTTGTTCTCCCTATCGTTTTAAAATCTGAAAACCATTTTCGTAAGTATCACATTTCTTATATATTGAAAGTGGCTGCCATTATTATTTGATAAGATATGGCCGATATATGTGAAATTAATATTTTTTAGGGGCACCCTTTAAGTTATAATTTTAGTTTTGTAGTCGTCCATAATAATGTGATACAAATATATATTTTTTTATTTTGATAATAAATCTAAATAAGAAAAAAACAAATATTTAGCTAACTTTGACGAACAATGTTCTCAAAGTGACACAAATTGCAAATATAAAAAAGTTCATAACTCAAAATAATATTCGCCAAGTCAATGATTTTATATTCTACGTTTATCCCTTTCAATTAAAGTTTTGCTTTATTGCGCTCTATTGAATAAACAGGAGACTTAAAATTTGATTTAAAACCAACTCCCTATTTATTAACAAATTATTTTTTCTTAAATACTAATATAAACATCTTACAGCTAATCTAAAAGTATGTAAATTGTTGTTGTAGTAGATAAACTATTATCTATTATTTACTTGGGATTACTATCAGAAATAAAACATAGATTACAAGCAGACATTATTTACATAGGCTAGTATTGAATCGTTTTCTTATACTATGTAAACAGTTCTGTTCAGTGAGTACATGTCTGTACAAACAGTAATTTGGGGCTATTCTGCGTTTCGATTCGAATCGAAATTTTCTCCGTCTGCCAGCTTTGGTATTTTGCGTTTCGATTCTGCTCAGTTTCTTTCGATTGTATGTATTATGACTAGATAGAACACGGGAAAAAAATCTCGGCAAGTGGCCCGCCACAGTTAACCCCTTTGTTTTTACAAGACAGCATGCTATTCAATTTGTATGCATCTGTCTCTTTTATATAAAGGAGTAATGAATTTTATTTGTTTACATTTTTATTTTACAATTTTATGCAAGTTGGCGCAAATATTTAAAAACTGTTGGATTTTTGCCATAATTTTCTAATTTTTGCGCCAATTTACTGGTCAAAAATACAACAAGTGAATCCGTATGCAGAGGTGTTATAAAATAGCAAAGAATATAAGAAGAAGGTTAAAATTGTAAGTATTTTTCTTTCTAAGGAAAAATTTTTCTTCCTAAGGAACAAGTTTAAACTATTTAATAAAACATTTTATCTTATTTTTAGGAGCCGCAAATGTGTAATGAAGTGTCCAGACGTAAGGAAACTCCACCGCTTCCCGAAGAATCTGACAAGGTCATTTTTTTTTCAAATTTTTTCTATGTATTATGTGTTGAAGAACGTTCGTTTATAAAAAAAAACAAGTGTATTTCCGTGTGCGGCTCCATTTGCCAATTAAATAACGTCCAATTGGAACTGTGATCGTTATGTAGAATGAGCTTTTTTCTTCCTAAGCAACAAACTTAAACTACTTAACAAAACATAATATCTTATTTTTAGGAGTCGCCAGTGTATTAAATAATTACAAATATTTGCCTGTTTTGTGCAATCATTTTTTGTTGGCTCATCTTATTTTCCAAACGCAGAAGTCAAACGCAGAGAAGCATACAACAAGCTAACGAAAGCTTTAGTGGACCATTTCAATTTTTGGTATGTACTACTTTTACATAAAATTAATTGTCTTGTTCTAAATATAATTTTTTCGTTTCTGCTGTGGCGCAGGTAGACATAAATCAGAAGCGTTTAGATGCGGAAGCGAAGCAGTTGCATGTAGGAGCTACTAATTTTGCAACACAAACTCAACAATGGTTGCAATCAATCGATAAGTTTAATAGTGCTAACAATGTATAGGGTGACGTGGAGAATTTGGCCCGAAGTATAGAGTCTGATATGCAAGTCAACGTACTTTAGAAATTATCAAAAAAATAAGCAAACAAATTCAGCAACAAATACAAGGTAATTCAACAGCGTTGGCACATCATAAACGATTTTTTAAATATTAAAAAAAATTGTCGCTCTACGGTAAAAAAAATACCGTACCGTCTTTATTTGTAATTATAAATTTAAGACTTTTTTGTTCCTTCAATGAAATACAAATAGTTTTATAAAATTTACAACTAAATTATTTTATTTATTTATGCAACTAATAATTATATATAAAAAGTAGAAAACATTGATTTGAAAAATTAAATTTTGCTTGTTTGGTGGAATAATATCGAATATTTTTTAAAAGTGTTAACATTTTTACAATTCAGAGGTAAGTGTAGCTAGCCTATGCACGGTTAGTTAGCTTCTCTTTATTCAAGACCGTCAAGACCGTGGTGAAGAGCCGTATCCCACAAGAAGTGATGCTGGAAAAAGATGATGATGGATCTAGACTAGGTTAAAAAAATTCATCTTTTTGTGAAGTAAATATTAAAATTTACAAAAGTTCTTTTAAGCGCTACGGAATATCTAAAAAACGGAGTTATGATATTAAAAACATTTCCTTGTTATCTTGATTGAAAGCTGCCTCTGCATTGAAAGTTGCAGGAATATTTCAATATTTTGGCTCCATAAAGTTCCTGTAAGTAAAAAGGTAATGCATATTCCATTTTCAGATAATACCTACCTATTGGTGTCCAATTCTGCTGATTTTCATTATTGCATCAGTACAAAAGTAACTTACTTTTTATTTTCAGGCAATGCTAAGAACTCCTGTTCTGCCAATTTTACACAAGCCAAACACCAATGTGTGAATTTTCAATTTATCTCACTTTTAGTTATTTTATAGCCCCCAAAAGAGCTTTTAAAAGTTTTAATATATCTTTTCTTAAAGTTTTTTATAGCTCTTAAAAGAGCTGTTCTTATAAGCGCTGGATATATTATTTCCAGCCAAAACTTGTGCCCAGTTAGTTACCCTAAAACCTGAGAACATAAAAAGATTTTCCTTTTATAGGAATGTAATTCACTTTCTATTTTTAGGAACACTTACCATTCAGAGTACAATTTTTATCATTCCATCAGCCACACTAGTAATTCCACATCTATGTAGGTAAGTGCCAGTAAAAAAAAGGCAAATTTTGTTATTAACAAACTAATGAACATTTTAATTGCAGCTAATACTTACCAATTAGTTTTCAGTTCTGCTTATGTTCCTACAGCCAATGCTCCCAGTTTGCCTTAAAATAATTTAATCTAATTTACTTACCCATTTAATATTATTAACAATTATTAACAATTTCAAAGTTGTACAAATTTTTAAAGTTTGCCAACAAATATTTTTTTGTTTATTTTGTGGCTGTAAAATATATTTTCGTTTAGGAGTAGGTACGTATTGTAAGTATAGCTGCTTGCTTTTTCTCATTATTTTTTAGGATGCCACTCTATATCCGCTCTCTTCAATAAAGGGGTTAATTGCAAATGTTAAATGAATTTTTTATAAGTCAATTCTAAGGAATCTGGTTTATTTGTGGTTCTGCATTACGATCGGAGCTCCGTTTTTCTCAGTTGCTTTTTGTTAACGGAGGAATTTTCTTTATCTGTGTTTTTTTAGTTAAAATTTTAAAATTGAAAAGGATATAAAATGTTCAGAAACGATAAAAAAACACTTAAAATTATTTTTAATTAAATTATTTTTTTTTTGTTTTAAGTTATTAATTTTTGTACCCGAATATGATGTGTTTTATGTGTTAAAGGTCAAAAACAACAGCACCGCAGCAGTCATCTAAAGCAGACATTGCATGGGGATACCACCAGCGATCAAAGGAAGAAGTGGCAGTATTCTGGGAGGAAGTTGCAGGAGTCCTCAATGCACAAGGTCCTTCAACAAAAAATGCCAGTGCTCGGAAAAAAGTAGGTATTGTTTGTCTTTGATTATTTTATTTTTATTAAATAAAAGTTTTTTATTGTATTTAATTAAAATTGATATTTCGTTTGTTTTTATTTGAACTATAAAAAATTAAAAAAAAATACAATAAATATATTTGTATTCAATTTTACATTTCTTTATGAAAATAATAACAAACTTGCTTATTTTGCTATTTCATTCCACAGTGATGCTATTAATTTTGTAAACATTTTTCTCTTCTTCTTTTTCTTTCGATTCCGTTTTTTTTTCAGAATACCAATATTCGATCGCAATGGAACTGAATGCGGAGACTAAATAGAAACGCAGAATAGGGGTGATTAATATACGTTAAAAATAAGATACACAGAACATGCTAATTGTTTGAACTTAGATAATAAAACTTAACAAGCTCTTGTATTGCAAAATAATAACACAGCACTTTAGAGTTTTAAAATAAACACAAAATAAACGAGATGGCAACTTTATCACTGTAACGCCATTAAAAGATTCTTTATTTTATTGTCTTTTCTCAAAGATATCTACACTTGTATGCTACATAGAGTAATTACTGCTTATGTTAGACAATATTATGATTCCGACAGTATTATTAAGCTTATATTTCTTTCATTTGGTCGTAATGTTTTGTAATTGATAATTATCCTGAAGAATATACAGGTTGTTGGTAACCAAGTCTCTATTGTAAGTTATTGTACAATTTAACTTTATTTTAAATGTTATTCTCAAAGTATTATATGATTAAGTTTTGTCCTTTTAATAAACGTTTTGTTATATTGAATTCTTCTATTGTAAAAAAACAACACAGCACTTTAGAGTTTAATATTAAACAATTTATTATTACTTTCAATGTACACGCAAAATAAACACTTTGTTGTTTTAATGCTGCATTATTTCCATCTGTCCAGCAACTTGTGCTTATATAGATGTTTTAAGCGGCTCTCGCATATGCAAGAATTTTATACTTAACATCAGTCCACTTTGTTGTTGCTACTATTATTCAGTGTAGGCGTCAGTTTGGCTGTGCGTTATGTTTATATTCCGTGTTAGTTGTTTTTTCTGCTGTTTAGGTTATTTCCCAGAACTACTTAAAAATATGTTGTTGTTGTCTTATGGGTATAACATTCCTTAGAACAGTACGCAGTTTGGAAAATACACAATAGGTCATTTCATTTACTATTTTTTCTGATAAGATTCCTTAGAAAACTACGCAATTTGTAAAATACACAATAGGTCATTTCTTTAGTTTTTTACTAACAATGATTTTTTTGAAAACTTTAACAAATTTTGTAACAATCTTTTTAAATGCAATATTTTCACAAGTTAAGTTCATTTTTAAATAATCGGATGTTAAAAAATAATAACAAGTACTTTTCTCAAAAAAATGATTTTTTTTAAGTTTTTGCAAAATGTTAGAAAATAGTATTTATACAAATTTAGAAATAAATTCTGTGGTTGCTTGCATTATTTCCATAACTAGAAGTTTAGCTGTATAGCATATTGCTTCCAAATTTCAGAGAAAAAAGAGTTGTTTATAAATCGAATGAAAATAGTTCATCTAAAATATTGTTTTATGTTAATTATAACCATTTTACTGTTCTCTATTATTTGGTTCAATAATTTTTGTGATAAAAATTCCTTTTAATTCATTTTGGGTAAATTCTCCGTTTCGAACCCAATGTAGTTGTATTCATTTTATTCAAATTAACAAGGCCCAAAATCAGTTGAACCGAGTTAAGAACCCCTTATTTTTTTGTTAGAGGAAAAAATGTAACCCTGGGTCGAAATATTACTTTCTACAACTTTGTAGATTATTGTAGCTATTTTGGTTATAAAAATAGAGGCCTGTGACAACCAGAAGAAGAAGTATTATAGCGGTTCTAATAGAGGAAAGGTTTTATTGGGTATTTATTAGAGCTACAAATGAATTATTCCTTTTTGATTGTAATGCATTATTGCAGAATTAGCTAAATTTTGAATTAATTCCTTTCAGGGGAAAAAATAAAACTATTGAAATTGAAGTAATTCAAAAGAATTAGGGAGAAATGAATTTAAATTCGTTTCCAAATAAAATGAATTTGAAAAATGAGTTGTACTTCGTTTTTAATTCAAATGAGTAAAATAAGTAGATATTTGTTTCAAATTCAAATGAATTTGTTAAAGTAAATTTCAATTCATTTCCAAAATGTTTGAATTCATTCAAATGAATTGGAAAAATGATTGTTATTCATATGAATGAAATAAAAGTGCGTTGCAACCAGTTAAATTGAGAGAAAGGAGAAATGTTTCGTAACAAAAAATAAATATTCACTATAAAAATTGTAGGGCCTTATCCTGGGATTCAGTCTGATTGCGTATTCCTTTTTCACTACTCAAAGATATTATATGTGTTCGTTTACTTACTTCAATTAACTATTTTTGTTAAAACTGAACATTTTCAATACAAAACGTAAACAAATTTTTCCAATTGCAGTAAAAGTTGTAAGAATTTCGAGTAAACGAGATTCAATGTCGTTAGAATCTTTGCGCTTCCATTTGTGGTCGATTCGCCAATGAATCGTACTGCGCATTACAGAGAAAATTAGTTTTTTAGCAAAAAAGTTCATATGTGGGATAAACTTCCTCCATAGGACTTTCCTGTCACTTTCAATGTGGGACAATTCAAATCAAATGTAAACAAATACTTGTCCCTCTATTTTCATACTATTTAATTAAAATAAAAATTTAAGTTTCTTTTATCAAATAAACAAAAGTACCTCCTTTTGATAGGATTTTTTCCGATACCTAATAAGTCTGTTCCTATTCTGCCCCTATCTGACAAACTAATATAATAATTTTATGTCTTTAGACAATACTAGAGTAATGCTTGCTTCATTATACATACTGCAGATTTACTTACAAAATCAATTCATATTTCAATTAATTCAATTCAAATGAGTTGGTAATGAATTGGTAATTATTTTTTTTTAATTTATTTAAGTATTCAAAATCAATTCACTTATAATGAATTGGAAGTGAAGTGCAATTTACTTTAACAAGTTCATTTGAATTGGAAACGAATTGCAATTCATTTTACAAATTCATTTGATTTTTTTTAAGAGAAATAGCACGCAACAATGCCTATTTAGTCAAGTACCGCGCTACATTCTTTAGGAAAGAGATAGAGAAGAGATGAAACAGGTGGTGAAAGTAGAAGGATGGTCGGAAATGAACTGCTGTATAAATAAGACGGCACAGCGACCAGTGACTATGCCTTCAATGCTGAGCAGCCCCACCGACAGTCAATTTTTATTTTTGTAGTGAAAAAAAAACCAAGGTCTTCGTTGGGAATCGAACTCACAACACCCATACTGACAAGCTAGTACACTACCTACTAGCCTACAGGGGCACCAATAAATTGCAATGTATTTTTAACAAATTGATTTGAATTGACTCAAATTATAGTCAATTAATTATTTTTTTTTGTGAAATTTATGAATTTATTCGAAATATGCTAATCCAGTGCATGAATGATTCGCGAATTAATTCAAAAATAAAAGATTCATTTGCAGCTCTGGTTTTTATTGTTAAAAACAAATTGAAGTAACGTTTGCGTTTGTTATTGATAGACTATTTATTATTTGAAAATGATAATTATTAAATAAATTAAGAAATGGGAGAGTAGATTTCGTTTATGGCATCATTTAAAGAAATTTTAATTTTGAAATTAAAATGTCCTTCTGGGGGCAACTGCTCGTATTTTTTGGTCTGCGCAAATTTTTGAAATTATTTCTGCGAAACTTTAACTGCTGAACAGCACTTATATAAAATATTAATCCAAATAACTCGAGAGAAAATAGTCTCCAAGGCTGTTTGCAATAAAATATTTCATTTATTATTCTATCTCTGTATATTTGCCTAAAATTTTTAGCACAAAAAAAGCCTGATTTAAGTTTTTTATCTGAAGAGGTTCAATTAATGTTTTTACGCTTACCCTTCTTTCTCCATCTCTCTTAATTAAATATTTAATTAAACAATCATCATTTATTTTACGTTGCCAAAGGCGACCACACAACACTATCTTCTATAAAATTACCATACCAGCATACTGGTTGGTCATTTACTGGAGATTGTTTTACCTTGAAATAAATAAATATTTCAGTTAATTTATTTCAATATCAAATAAAAGAGTTTTATCATTAAGTTTGCGAATTGCAAAGAGAATTGATTGGTCTTCTTTCGTTTCGATTTTAATATGTTGTTGTCTTTTACTGTTGAGTGATAAAGAAAAACTTGTAATTGATTAATTTATTTTTCTGTTTTTGGTTCATTTTATCAGTTTAAAATCAATTTAAAATTAATTTATTTTACTTTGCAGCTGTTTTGAGGTCGCTTGATAAACATATTTAAATATTTTTTAAATAATATGACTAGTAGACGAATATTTTTCCACTACAACTTTTGTACGTTTTCTATATTTAGAGAATTTAGAAAGATGTTGATTGGCCTCCACGATCGCTAGATTTTACTGTTCCGGATATCTTTTTGTGCGGATATCGGAGAGGCAAGTCTTATGCAAACAAACCAGAAACGGTTGAGCAGCTCAAACAAAATATTCGTGATGAAATTAAAGAAATACCGCGTGAAATGTGTAGGAATGTAATGAAAAATGTATTCAAAAGAGCTCGCATTTGTGAAGCTAACAGAGGCAGACATTTATCTGATATTGTAGTCCATACATAATTGCCGACATAAATAAAACATTTATCAATATAAGTTCCATACTCTTTTAATTAGTCAAAAATTATAAAGAGGGTGATCCGACGGACACCCTGTATTATAGAGTTATTGATTATTATCGGAACATAAATACTGTTAAGAAAAATATTGTTTTGTTTTTGAATAAATAATGTTGTAAAAATGTATTAAATACTGTTGCAGTCTATAAAGACATTGAATCGATAGACTAAAATAAATAAATAAAGAGAAAATGTTTAAAATTCAAACTTTTTATTGCAGTTTGTAATGAACGCAGGAAAAATGCTTTTCATCCTCTTAAATTGTTGTGATTATTGTTCAAGTTCTGATGCAAACAACAAATAATAGCAAAATCATGAGATCTAAAAACCACATGAAAACCAAAAATTTAGTTTTTGCAGAGAAATTGAAAAGCTAAAAGGAAATTCAAAAAACAAATCAACATTTTTTGAGGCTTTGCTAAGAACAAATAACCTTTGAAAAATTGTTTTATGGTGCCACCGAAACAAGGAAAACTATGATGAATCTTGATGAATTAGTTTTATCTTTGTGTTGCCGTATACGAATATTTAAGTTTTATAACATTTTTTCCCTAAAAGTTTCTGGCCTTTTTATTTTATTTAAGTGACCATTACAACGACACAAAAAATTGGAAATGAAATTTTATGGACTTTGAATTCTTTTATTTTATTTTTATGAGATTTTTTTGTGTTTTGTTTTGTAAACTCAGATTTTCTACCAACATCTTCAAATCACTGAATGTTGCATGACCTTTAAAATTTAAATTAAAATAAGACTTTTTGTACATGAATGTTTTGCTTCACACAAAATGAAAATTTAAAAGCGAGTGATTAACAAAAAATTATATTTATTTTATGCAAATATTTGCATGGATGAATGGGTATTAATATACAGTAGAGTGTGCAGTAAGTAAAATAGAATAACAAAAATAATTTTTTAATAAAACAAATGATGTTATTAAAAAAACAAGGCAACTTACTGAGACAACAATTTGCGCAGCTTAGAGGTCACATTCGCTCCATTTAATATCTGCGGCATGACTAACATGTTCAAGGCGAACAATGAAGACCTTCATAGTAATTTTTATCGATAAAAATATTGATAGCAGATTAATTTTCCGCAAAGGATAGATGACAGAGAAATGGATACTGAAGTTAGGAGGATCGAACGATAAATGACCCAACGGGGACTTTGTTGTACCTTTATAGTTTTTATTTCTCTTAGATTGAAATGAAATTTATTATCTAATATAATCTACATTAATTTGTGCTTAATGCCCTTTTAAATTAACGTAGAATAAATTAAAATGATTTGAAAAATTATTTTTTCATTGTTTCAATTACATATTCAATTGAAAAATAAACAAAAGAACTCTAATTAAACAACTAGTTGAATCTATTATAACAAATTTAATTAAAAAAAGGTAATAATTTCCTAATCAAATGTATGATTGAACTAATTAAAAATTTATTGAAATATTGCATTTTTAAAGCAAAAAAGTATCTTAAAGGCTCAATAACTTTTTCCTGTGTGACGATTTACATTTTGGATGGCTTGAAACTCTATAAATATTACAGTAATTAATGATTTTACATAGCATTACCTAAGGACAAGCTAAAATATTCAATGGGCTAATTAAATTACGTATAAATTATGTATTTTATTGAAAAAATAAAGATTCTTAAAAAATTAATAAAAAATTTATAATAGAATTTTTCTAAATCCCCACTTAAATTCGTGTCAAACGTCAATCTTGTGGCAAATAAATTGAAAGCACAAAGAAAGAAAATTTTACCCTATTAAAACAAATATGTGAGTTTTGCAGAATTAGAGTGCACAAAACAAAATAGTACAATTTCACCATTGTCCACGAATTTACCAAATAAACGTCAGCGGTGTTTCTCATATCTCATTTATTTCGTTTCTCTCCCAAGAACGTCACTAATGCATCATCGTCAAAATTTATTAATCGTGTGACTTACATATACATAGAGTACTAGCTTGTAAATATGGAGGTCTTGGGTTCGATTCCCAACGAAGACCTTGTTTTTTTTCAGTACAAAAATAAAATTTAACTGTCGGTGGGGCTGCTCAGCGATGAAGGCATAGTCACTGGTCCCTTATATACGGCAGTTAATTTTCGACTATCTTTCTAAGTTCACTACTGTTTCATCTATTCTCCATACCTTTCCTAAGGAATGTGGCATGGTACTTAACTAAAAAAAAAAAAAAAAAAACAAAAAACTGTAGTTCTCGGTAAGATATATGAATTCTTTGTTGTCCACCAAAAATTCTAATTAATAAGTACTTTTTTCAGAGTAAAATGTGTTTTAGAATTACAATACAAGAAACTTTTATTTCTCATATCTGGTTTCTATTAAATTTTTTTCAGTGAACGTTTTTTATAGAGATATAGAAGTTTAAGCTGGCAATACTGTTTTAACTGTCGGCCACTTTGCCACCTGTCAAGTATTTTATGTTTAGTTTGGTTTGGCATTTCAACATAAATACACTTCCCCCTAAACAACTCTTCCAAATTGCGCAGAAGCTGCGCGTCATGGTTGCTTAATTGGTGAGCGGAAAAGTCAGTAATCATTGCGACCACTATTAAATGTCATCTTTAGATCACCATAGTTTTTAAAGAATTACGGAATCCACCAGTCTATAAAGTGCACCAAGTCGAGAGTTTTTCTGGACGTAAAGAGATTAACGGAAATCTTCTTTGGGGCTCAATTTTCACAATTTGGAAGAGTTGTTTAGGGGGAAGTGTATTTATGTTGAAATGCCAAACCAAACTAAACATAAAATACTTGACAGGTGGCAAAGTGGCCGACAGTTAAAACAGTATTGCCAGCTTAAACTTCTATATCTCTATAAAAAACGTTCACTGAAAAAAATTTAAAAGAAACCAGATATGAGAAATAAAAGTTTCTTGTATTGTAATTCTAAAACACATTTTACGTACCAAACATATCCAACAACTAGTGCCATAACTGAAGAAAACGTTTCGTTACCGAATAGTTTCGCGTTTCGGAGACGGGAATTGGACTCCAAAATCGTGCGAGTTAACGCCGTGAGACTTTTGTTTGTAAGTATATAGAAAGTCGCTGGTCTACGCCGATAAGTGCAAAGGGCTTGATCTCTTGGGGGACAACATTCGCCGCCTTTGGTTGGTTCGGTTGTAGTCATATGCTAAAAGTCGCATTTGCGAAAAGATTATTTTTCGAATAAAATTCCTTGTCAATTGATTATAATTATTTCATCTTTGTTTTAATCCATTTCCAAGTTTTAAGCCTTTATAAAAACACCCTGTAATGGCTCAAATATTTAAAATTTATAAGTACTCTGCTAGTATCTATTTTAAACTCTAGTTTTTTAAAGATTATTATTATTAATTTTTGTAACAATTGCTATAATAGTTATTTTATTACGCAAACCCAAATTCAAAGAAAACTTTTGTTATTCCTATTAATGTGTTTAAAATAGAGTCCTAAACTAGTTAGTCAAATCGAATAGGTTCATTGTTTACTTTGGTAAGCACTGGTGTTTATCTTTTAATCAAATGGAAAAGTTATTGTACTCCTATATATATTATAAAAGTAAGAGTATAATTATTCTGTTTTTATAAAAACAGAAATTGTAAAATGCTAATTGTTTTTTAGCACTGTCTGCCTTAAAGCTTTAATGTAACAAGTTTCGATATTAATTTTTTAGATTTCCAGTAATTACAATTCACTTGCACCCATTTGGGCATTTTTTAATTGAAACTGCCAATTTGAAACGTTATGTGTTAAACGGAAAATGGCTTGAAAGTCAAAACTGATTTTAACGATTATATATATAAAATCAATTATAATATTTTAAATAATAACAAACATTTTATGTGTTCAATACCAGCCTTATAACGAAGCTTTATAACACATTTTATATGAATGTTAATATTAAGGAGTAGTGCCTACACCTGACATATTTAAGTTTTTCTTATGTCAGAAAATTCTTCTTCTACAGTAAAGACTTTAAATTATTATAATCTAGATATCGATGTTAAAAAGAAGAATGATTATAAAGAATTACCAAACCTCACTTTGATATTTTTAAGAAAACTACCTGAGAAAAACGCAATTCTAAGACTAGGTTATTTAAATGTGCTCTTCACCATGCGAGATGGACGGCGAAAGCCGTTTATAGCATTAAAATATTTTTTTTTCGAAATGAATTAATTAAATACAAATGTATTTTTATAATAAACGTTATGTTATTTTCAGTTCTTTTATTGTAAAATAATCACACGGTATTTTAGCGTCTTAAATTAAGTTAAACAATTTATGTGCTTTCAATATACACAAAATAAACACGATGTGTTGTCTTTACTCACTGATGACTTAACTTGAATTCATATAATTTGCCCAGAAAATTGTGCTTATATACTTGTTTAAAGCGGTTCTATATTCTATTTTAAGATGTCCCCGTATTGTTGTTTTTATTATCATTCAGTTCAGCGCCTGCTTGTCTGTGTGTTTTGTTTCTTTCTGTGTTAGTTGTTTTATGTTATTTATCTTATTTGATAGAATTTCTGAAAAAATGTTTCAAAAAAAAAATACGAAATCATTTATGGTACCTTTTTTTCAAAAAGCTCCTCTTGATTCTAGAATACCACATTCCCAGCTGGAAAAAATGATTCAAGCTTTCAAAAACGATAACCACGAAGAATAGATAAAAAAGGCAACATTAAAAAAGCAAGCCATTACAACCGTTATGGGAAATGATATTAAACAGTTTATTACAAAAGAAACAAAACTGTTTTAAAAGACTTTTAATAGGCCAGCAATTTTTGAAAGAAGCAAAACATGTTGTTGCACTATCAAATATGGTTAATGACGCAGCAGAAAGAGGTGTCAAGCTGATGAAGGAATATAATACTATACTTACAACAGATGAGCAACAAAATCAATACGTTCCAAAGTTTATTAGGGATTATAGGAACAAGTATTTTATCTATATATATAAAAATGAATGTCTGTCTGTTTGTTTGTTTGTTTGTGCTTTATAGGAGGCCAAACCCTTAGGCCGATTTTCCTGAAACTTTCACAGCATGTTACTGTGACTCTGGAAGGAATAGTCGGCTATATGAAGCTTTGATTGGACAAAGGGGCGTGGCACCGCCCATATAACCCAAAAATTTAAATCGCCATATTTTGGGCATTTTTTTACCTACGTCGATGATGTTTGGTACATATGGTATTGGCATAATAAGGAATAAGGACTACGCCCTTTTTAGGACAATTAAAAATCGTAATATAGTCTTAACTACTGGACCGATCGTCACTAAATTTTTACAATAGGATATTCTTACGAAATAATAAATTCTTTGACTCAGGAATACTAATTGACCAATGTTACCAACAGATTTACCATTCGATTTTAAACGATTGCAGTTTCCTCTTCGGTTAGCGTTTGCGATGACTATTAACAAAGCTCAAGGTCAATCTTTGCAAGTTTGCGGCTTAAATTTAGCAAATCCATGTTTCTCGCATGGACAGCTTTATGTAGCATGCTCACGTGTAGAAAAACCCACCAATTTATATGTGTATGCTCCTGATGGGCAAACTAAAAATATAAATAAATATATAAATAAAAGCATTGCAATAATTAAATTAAAATTAAATAAATTTTTGTTAATATATAATTACTTTTAATTTCATTTTATAACGTGGGGGTAGCGAAGCACACCGGGTTCAGCTTGTTTTATATAAAAATAAAATCGGTAAAAAATTTTAATATTATTGTTTTTGCTTTTTATAATTTCCTGTATTCAAAAAGTTCTATCTACTAATAAGAAGGTCATGAATTTTTTTATTTTATGTTTACTTTGTAAATTATTATATATAGAAAAAAAATCTGCAAGTGTAAAAAAATGTTGAAAACTGTCCTGCAGTTGCCAAAAAATAATAAAAATAAGATTTATTATACACATAAAATAAAAAGTGGTAAAAAAGAGATTGTATAAATATGTGATGAATTTTGTAAACACAAATAATAAACAAATATTTCTAGAAGTTTTATGTCCTTTAAATAATTATTCGGTCGTAATTTATTGGGCTCTAAGTTTATGGTTTTGGCAAACTGTATAAAATTTGTTTTTGTAATCCAAAGGTTATTTGTTACTTGGTTAAATTAAAAGAAAATATTTTATTTGTTATGGAAAACTTTTTGAAATATCTTTAGGCTGGGATATCGCACCTAAAATAATATTCAAATTTAAATTATTAATAATAAATAAAAAATAAAAATGTGGAAATTTGAGGTTTCGGAAGCTTTTTGGTTATAATGTTTTTTCTCTTTTTAAAGAAAATATAAAATCAAAGAATTTTATTTTCATTTATATTAGAAAAGAATACCAACTTAAACTCATAAATTTCAAACGATTTTATTTTTATATTTTTCAAGTTTAAATATATTTTAAATATAAGTAATTTTATAACTATGTTTCTTTGCTTTCATAAATCAAATTAATAAAGGCTTTTTTAATAGGGCTTTTCATTTAACATGTAATGATAGCAGTAATATTATGCGATTAATGACACCCCCTTCAAAATATCACAAATGCGATGTAATGTTTAAGATATATATTTTTTATTGCCTTTCTGTTACAGTTATGCTTGCAAAAAGGTAACCCAAAACAATATAAATTTTAACCCATAAGGCTTATGTTTTGCATCCGTCAGAAAGGCAGAACCGTTATCTTGCAATATAATTGTAATATAATATTTTTTTGTCGTCCTTATCAAGGGTTAACATTTTTTTAATTTCAGCGTGCCTAATCCTGCCTTTCGAAATGACATAAAAGTTGAGTTATATTTCTTAATAAAGCTATATATCTTGGTTGTTTGTTTACTTGTTAATGTAAGGCAAGGTTTGGTAATATCTTATATCTTGGTGTTTGCAATGGATTAAAATATTTTCTGGTATGCCCCAGCAAAATAATTATTATATTAATTATAGCCTGTGCAATAGCGTATTAAGTTTTATTTATAGGCTTCGATACAAGTAATTCTTATACCATATTCAATTACTTCAATTACTTAAGTATAAGAAACCTTATGTCTTTCTGGAATCTTGCTAATTTTTCCAAACCTCTTTATTTATCGTCAGATTCTTTGTTGTAAGGGTAACTAAAATTTAAAATAGGTAATCCGTGTTTGCTTATCATGCTACAAATTTATTAGAAATTAAAGTAAAAATAAAAAATACATATCTACATGCATAACACCATATCAAATAATAACAGCCCTCGTATATTAAAATAATTTTAAGAGAGAAGCAAACATTCGTTTAATATGAAAAATTAAGCAAAACTTAAAAAATGTTCTTAGTTTCGGCGTAGGTCTTACCAATATTTGAAATTGTTAAGATGTCTGCGACTAGATGACAGTGCCATTTCTCATTCGTATTAATTTAGTAATAGACCGAACTAGTTACGGGTGAATTCCAAAAGACGGAACATGAATAATATGCACAATCACTATCTTTCAACAATCTCTAAATGCGGTCGTGTGAATACCTGTAGGTCCCAATGTTGCTTGCTTATGCAGAGATTTATGTTCGGAAATGATGCTGCATTTGTTACTATGGGTGATATAAGTATTACGAAATCGGAAGCTTTTAGTGTTGTTATCATTAAAAATTTAGCGTAATGTTAGGTGGACTAAGTACATTTTTCAGGTTTCTACAAAAGCTTTCAAGTGCCTTAGTTTTCTAAAACGGTGTAAGATATACTTCACTCCACCCGATCTTTGTACTATTTATACCACCTATATCCTTCTAAATTTGGCATAGTACTCGCATTTATACCCCAGTGGCCCAAAGTCTATTTTGTAGATGCCCCACCGCGTAGTAGAGAAGGCCACAAGTCTCATTGGGGACGCACTGTGGGTTGAAGTGGGTCGAAAGTGACGCTTAATTGAACTTTTAAAATTAAGTTTTTGTATTAATATTTGGTATCAGATAAAACTAGATAAAATTCTACATCACTATGTAAATTTTCAAGCATCTCCGTTAGCTGACTCCGTAGTGAGCTGTGAAAATTAAAATTTTTTTACAATATTTTTAAAAAGCGAGAAAAGTAAAATTCTGCATTAAAAGAGTCCGTAATATATAAATTTAATGTTAACAAAGTATTATTTTAAGAATGGAACCTTCAACTTCAGGTATGCAAGTGTATAAAAATGATGTGGTGTTTTTGAAAGAATCTGTGAAAATATTTTTGACGATTTTTTTTAAAAAGGTCTAAAATGGCCGTCCGGACGGTAGGATATCTAACTCTATTGATTCTCTATAGAATCGACGCAATGTGGGTTGTATTTGAATGTTTTATCGTTACTACAATGGTAATTGCTCTACTGAAATTAGGGAACTTGTTCCCTTTAGTCGCATGGTTTTACGTTGAACACGGTGTTCGTTGATGGCATTTGTGGTTGATTAGCCAGTTAATCCAACTACCCATTGCAGAGAAAATTCGTTTTTAACAGGACAGTTCATATGTGGAATAAACTTCCTCCGAAGTTCTTTCATATCGCTTTCAATTAAGGAATCTTCAAATCGAATGTCCACAAACACTACTCCCTCTTTCCTCCTCCCATAAACTAATTTTCTAGTTCTGGCACAATGCATTGCATGTGTAGGGGTCATCCTCTTGAGTTCTGGTCCAAAAAGAAAAAGAAGTCCAAGTCAGAATTGGAGATTGAGATTATATAAATATTTAAAATTAATGGGAAAAATCAAATTAAGAATAATAAGACAAGCAGGTCGCCGGCATTTTTTTTAGTTATTTTACCATTTAATTGCACAAATTTTCCCTAGGTTTATTGGCCAGTATATTTTGTATAAAGAATCGTTTCAAATCTTGTTGAAAATTATAAGAATACAGTTTAAACTTTTAAATATTCCTGCATAAGTTAATTAGGTACGATACTAAACCGTAAACAAAGCGTAAAAGAAACTAAATGTAACCGACAACGAAAAACGTAGATGCCGAAACTGCTTTTTGCTACTAAAGATAAAATAATTTTTTCGTTGTTTGCGCCGACAGAGATATGCCATTCATCAGCACTTATATTTCAATAGAATAGTATATTTTAGTATGAATTCTATAATTGTCAATAACAAAACTAAAATAAGAATAAATAATGCGAAGCTGTTGACTCTACGATATTTAGTTCTGAAAATAATTTTGATTTTAAAATGGTATTATAGAAAATGGGATGCGTGAGACTAAAATCAATTTTTGCCAAATTCAATTCCACCTGTGTCAAAAATCAGATTACACCACTCTGATTACTTTCTTGTCATGTATTAAATATCAATTTTTTATTGAAAAGCATAATTAATATTTTTGTTTTAGGATATTTTGCATTTGCACTAAGTACAAAGCCTATATAATAGCAACAATATATAAATTATTATTAAACCTTTGTTTTTTAGTTTTTATATTTAAAGAAATCAATTTTAACGTACGTGTGAAAAACGCCCAATTTTATTACCTAATCAAATATCAGATTGCAAGTCTCTGCAAACTAATTGTTCATTAAACATTAACCACAAACACACAAAAATAAACTCAATTGCTCTACTTGACCCTACAAAAGCTATTTTAAAAAATATCGATTTTTTCTAAACTATGCCAGCAATTTTCTGTCGGACCAAAAATAAGTACGACTCCAAGTTTCAAGACAAAGCGTGACCCAAGCATTTTACGCACAATTGGTTTTATTTGAGATGTATAAGTGACCAAATGTTTGTGTAAAAAAATGCGATAAAGAAGAAATAAGTTTGCATGAAAAGTTAAAGGCACGTGCAAAAACGAAACCTTTTGTCTATTTTACAATTAGTGGTTATCTCCAGAGTAGTTCTTCTAATGAAAAAATTCCATTATGCTAAGAAATGCTATGAAGTCTATAAGCAAAAATATTTGCTATCCTCCTGCATATGCATGAGTATTTACTAGAAAAGTTATATGTATACACATCGATGAATAGTTACTGTAATGATACAATATATAGCACAAATAAATATTGCGAAAAATATTTTTGAAAAATGAGCCCTTATTTTTAAATGCCGATTTTTCACAAACTTTATTTTAATTAAATTAAAATTTTCAAAATACGAAAAAATACAGAAGACAATTGCTATATGTGAGTATAAACGGAAAGAGTTAAGATAACTTAGGTAGCCAAGAACTTAATATTACTTTAAATATTTCTTTACTCCAAACTTACTTTCGTCCAGTTAGTATTTCTAAAAAAATCTAAAATGACCTATTAATTTTTCCTTGATATTACCATTCTTTCTCTATCTGTCCTTTCAGCTAACAACAACTACAGTTTTTAATTATCTTTTCACTTATCTGACTTTAATGTATTAAAGTCACACTAGCACTTCGCAAAAAATTTTTTACTGTATTTTATTTCGTTACATAAAATCAACTGCCATGTAGCCAAATCTACTGTAGTTCATATTTTTTATATGGTTATGGAAACTTCCATATATTGCAGCTAACTTCATGCAACTTCATACATCAATTCGGAGAAAGTAAGGTGGTCGCTCTAATTGTATCCAAGGCATTTGATAGTCAAGATTAATTCTGATGTACCGCAAGGCTGCGTTCTTTCTCCTACCCTAATTCTTATCTATTTAAATGACCTTCTTTGTCAAACTTTCAACCCTATATACTATCTCGCAGACGACAGCGGCATTTGTCATTCATATTTATTTAGCAATAGATCGGGTCAGTTGGAGATAAGTTCCAAAAGACAAAATATGAATGATACACTCAATAATGATCTCTCAACAATTTTCAAATGGGATCGTGTAAATAGAGTCGATTTTAATGCCCACAAGGCTATTGTTACGTGCATAGATACATGTATAGATGTGTGTTTGGAAATAATACTGCATTTGTTATTATGGGTATTAAGGGATATAATTATTAAGGAATCGGAAGCTCTTGATTTTCTTGGCATGGAGTACAGTGTGATGTTCGATGGAATAAGCACAATTTTCAGGTTTCTAAAGAAGCTTTCAAGTGCTTCGGTTTTCTAAAACGGTGTAAAAGATACTTTACTTCATCCGATCTTTGTACTATTAATACCACCAATATCCGTCTAAAAATGGGTTATAAGTCTCATCTGTGGGTCGGCCCTCCAGAAGCGACTTTTGAGTTGGTACACTGCGTCCAATAGAGGGCCAAGAGCCTCATTGGAGACAGTAGTGTATCCAACATTGATACTTTAGAGCATCGACGCAATGTGGGTTGTATTTCACTCTTTTAGCGTTACTAAAATGGTAAGTGCCCTAATGAAAATAGAGAACTTGTTCATGTTACTTGCGTTTAACATATATACGATATACGAAAGTTCAAATCGAATATCCACAGACATTACTCCTACTTTCCACCTTCCCATCGCTAATTTTCTAGATCTGGTACAATGCATTGCATGAGTTACGGTCAACCCCTGAGTGCAGGTCCGGAAAAAAAATTATCATTAGGTATTCATATCTTAAATTAGCGTGTTTTAGCAGTATTTCAATGTATTATTGGTTTAAGCACGTCTTCGCAGGCTTCACAATATTTAATCCTGATCCAAAAGCACGTCTGAATTTTGCTACGTTCCAATTTTTTATGAAGAGAGATAAAGATAAATCGTAAAAATTTAATAGTACCATAGATAGTACCATAAAACTAATTTTGATATCAAGAACATTCCTAATAAAATAATAAAAAGTCAGTAAACTATAAAAGGAAATAAAACCATGAATGAAAACAACTAAACTTTTAATGCCAGAACTTTTTTCTGTATAGAACAGTAGAATGTGATTCCGTGTAAAAACATTTTTTACATGTACATTTCGTAACTAAAATAATATTGGGTTTGCTGTACTGCTTGAATATTGTACTTTTTGACATTTTGTGTAGAAATTTTTCCTATGGTGTTGCTAGGCTTCCATGCCAACTAATCATCGGATGTCGTAGTTTTTTGTTTCCTGCTTCTGTATCAACATCCCATCGATATTAGAAACTATAATTTCATATAAAGTGCAGTAGGTGCTGTCTTTCTTCAAAACGTATACCCAGGGAAGAGATAAGAAAAATGAGTTTAGTATACCGAGAAGGAATACTACTCTTTTTTGCAGCCGTAAAGTAGACACGTGGCAAATTTATTATGGAAAAATATATCATAAATAAAACCTTTATCAACATAAGACCCATACTCCTTCATTTAATCAAAAGGTATAAACAGACAAAATAGTATACCTTTACGGCGAACACCCTGTATACAAATTTTGAACACAGATGTATCCTTACCCACAATATGTTAGAGGCTAGCGATGAAAAAAGTAGAGAGTTGACAACACCTTCACTGTCAACCATTTT
Source organism: Trichopoda pennipes (assembly GCA_030448955.1). Classification (NCBI taxonomy): domain Eukaryota; kingdom Metazoa; phylum Arthropoda; class Insecta; order Diptera; family Tachinidae; genus Trichopoda; species Trichopoda pennipes. The sequence goes on along the minus strand of JASKUP010000119.1, from coordinate 388,058 downwards.
TATTATAAATGAGTGCGACAGGCTATGAGTTTTGTAAACGTAGTCAAAACTAAAAAAAAATAATGAAGGGGGAGGCTTCAGGCAATAAAAAGAGTTATTAATTACGCCATAAAGAGTTAGTAATTTCCCCAAAAATAAAAAAAAACTATAATAAAAGGACCCAGGCAACGTCTAGAGGAATAAACTAAAATAATGAAATGAAATTTTGGGGTCTTCTTGTATATTCTAGATATATACCTTTATGTTGTAATAACCTCATTATTGTCGTGCTTTTAAACTCCATATAGTTTGTTGTTTGTATTAAAACAGCCGTTCCCAATTTAATATCATCTTTAATTAAAATTTCTTTACTAGTGATAATCACAATACGAAAACTGAGGATGAGAAATTAAAAAAAGGACTAGAGGATTTGTAAATAAACTTTAATTGTGCTATTATTTTGACCATTTGAAAATATCAACGATACGTTGTTGCTAATACATTCTATGTTATCGCCAATGCAATTTGTATGCTGTCGTTATTTTTTTAAATGTAAAATTTTTTACTGGTTCTACTTTTTAGGTTATTTCCTATTGTTATTGTTGGAATTGTATTTTTTCATAAAACAATAAGTTCAAACATGTACAGTGGCTGCCCTAAAATACAAATCATACATCATGGGCAACTGCACTCATATCTAAAACCAATTCAACCAGCAGCCAATGAATCAACATACAAACAGACAAAAAAACCTTAACGGAAGCAATGGAAACAAACAGAGAAATATTGGCATTTTTAAATGTGGTAAAGAACGTGTTGAAACGGACGCAAGATGCGTGTTTACGAAGGAATCAGTAACATAAACAACCCACAAACATTTAAGCTGACTATACAGAGTCATTTTAAAACGAGTAAAAAGTTTATGGGTGAAATTTAGCAAGCGATTTCTAATATAAGATATTTAAGAAGTCATCGAGTGAGCCATAAATGGAGCTTGAAGATATTTTCGTAAAATATTTGTTATTTTAAAAGTTTATGATTTGAAAATCTATCACTGCAGGGAAGGCATATCCATACGCTCATTTCTCTATTGGTTATTTAGCTGATAAGTAAATTCTACCCAAATTTTGCATAGAATACTTAAAAATCTTATATCTCAAGCTAAATTGATTAAATGAGAATTGTATCCAACAAACAAAGCAAAAAGTCATTTATAAATAAATATAATAACACTACGGAGAAACAATTTTTACTTTTCCTTTTTATTTTTCATTTCTTTTCTGAATGGCTTCTAATGGAAACCCTCATGTAGAAATGTAAAACAATCCACTGATGAGCTACATAATCGGGAGCGTAATGGTCATATCGGGAAGTAATAATAGCAGTAATACATTTCATGTTTAATATTTAATGAAAATATAATGAAATAATTATGTTTAAAAGAATTTAGCACAATACATATTCTTATTAATAGCGAAATAAACCTAAACAACTCTATTATTAGGCAATTAGATTGTGAGTATTGTCATAATATTTTCTAATGCGGTAGATACAGTTGCATGAGTTTAACTGTTGCAAATTAGCAACGTGAATGTTTAAATCGGTCTACAAATTTCAAGTCCTCTAACATATTAATCAGACTCCTGTGTTGATATTAGTATCATTTCAACACTAAAATTAACACTTTGGCTCCATTCAATCCATTTGTATAGACGAATTCCTGATCGTTTATGTTATATTGGATTTGTCGGAATCTTTACTGATATATTTCTGAATTTGTTGAGAATTTCCTTAGTTCCTTAACAGATGTTTTAATAGTGTAATAGGGTTGTATACCAGTGAGAAAAAATATATGTAAATTGTAGTTTGCTTGCTGTGTAACATAAGTCTTAATGGCAGCTTTTCACGTTCTATTATTTGTTTATTTATTGTTTAACATGCATCTTTTGAACGAACTTTAAAACGAACAAGTCGTTCAAGTAAAGAATTATATTCCGCTTTACAATATCTAACGATAAAGAATAATCAATAAATCTACAGTGAACTCGCAGTAACGTGAACACCCAATAACATGAATATCCAAAAACATGAACATTTTTTTCTTACATTGACTACTCTAAAACATGAACAAAGGCTGAAGGATCTAAAACGTGAACTTTTTATCGAACCTTAAAATTCAATTTTGTAAGCCTATTTAAATATTTTGGGATTCCCCACAGAAGAATCTCATAGTTTGCTTGTTGTAAACAACTTCTGTTGCAGGATAAGTAGTTTTGTTATTACCGCGGCAGTTCTACTGGAAGCATCTCTCTGTGCTGACTATGCATATAAATAATATAAACAAGTGATCTTTAAAAGTAATTTTATTGGAAATATGTCTAATAAAAAACCAAAAGTGTTAACTTCAAGAAAAGTCAGATATTTTAGAGCTTTTATGGAAAGGTTCACCTGTAACTGGTTTGTCGAAAAAGTACAATGTCTTCAAATCGACGATTTGTTCAATAAGAAACAAAAAAGCTGCAATTTCGAAATGTGTTAATAACACATTTTCGGATCATGAAAAATGGAAAACACTGCAGTCTTCGGAGCTTCCAAAAATGGAAAGATCTCTGTACTAATTTAGAAATCTTAGTATCTTAGAAACCCTTTTGCAACCCATAGTAGTATAGTACATATATTAAAATGTGGTAAGCACAAAATTAGAAATTGTTTCTAAAACGATTTAAAATGGCTACTATGCATACTACTGTGAGTCCCATATTAATGAACCATATTCCAAAATTGGTATCAAGTGATGTGTATAACTCTGTTATGTGTTAGTAAACTTTTAAGCCCATCTGTTAATGAACGCAAGTACGCCTCTAGCATTATTAACGTGCATATAAGACGTAAAATTCAATTTAATATCCATCAAAATTTCTAAATATAAAATTTTATCCACCAATTGCATCTGATGTTTCCCTAAAAAGTAGTGAATATCATACAGTTTTTTCTCGAGAAACAAATACACTTGCATTTTAGTAGTTTTAATTTCATTACGTTTATATCGCACCAATTTTAAAAGTTATTCAAGTCAGATTAAAACAATGATTGTTCCGATAGATTAATATAACGGAAGAAAATTTTGATATCATCATGATATCATGCGTACATCAGAATGTTAGAGAAATCCAATTCTGCGAGATCATTAATAAAAAGGGAAAATAAAATTAGCCTAAGAAGACTCTGTGGGGTACTTCAGATAAAACTAACATATCTCTCGAGGTGTTGACAAAGCCCATTTAAGGGCATTCGCAGTGAAACCCAGCTAGCTCAATTTACACAAGAGAAATTTATGATTAAGTTTTGTCGAATACTAAAAACAGTGTAAACTGCATCAGTTTGTCCACCTTTGACGAAACCCGGATTAGTTATTGTAGTAAAATGAAATAAGTCGGTAAAAGATTAAGAGTTTTTACGGAAACCATGTTGACAAGGCTGTCGCCTGTGGTGGTAGAAATAATCCCGAACAAGTTTTTCAAAGAGCTTTGGTATTAGACTCAGCTTTCCAATTCGTATATAATTTGAAATGTCGGACTTGCTACCAGATTTAAAAAGTGGAATAATATATGATTCTTTTCAAAATTTTGGAAAATATCCGTTTTAGGGAAATATTGTGCAAAGCTGTCAATGGAATTGATAATCTTTTAGCACAATTAATTAATATGCACATGGGAACACCATCAAGTTCATGATTTATGGAAGATTATAGACTTTATAAACTATTTTCATGTTTTTATTAGTTAACACTTCCGGTATGAAAAACTATGGAAATTATGAAATTATAATTCTAAAATTTTTACAAATATTCTGCTGGGTATTTTAAAATAAAAGTAATAATACAATACTTATTTATCATTCTACATAGAATACCTATGCACAATAAATACAATGTCTGATTGCCTTATGACCAAAAGCAGGCAGCAGTTTACTCAGTTAATAAACAATTATTGGCAAACTTAAGTGAATTGCACCTCAAACGTTGACAATTAGCATACATCAACATGAATTAGGAAACTCATAAATGAATCAATATTTAATAGTATATTGTCAAAATATTAGAATTCAAATTAAGGCATGCATAATCGTGACACTCTGGTGTTTAGAGAAATTTCATCATTTCTTAGCATATAAAATGTACATAGAAAAAGTAAAGGGTTTTTCAACAAGAATTTTGTTTTCTTAAACAAAATAAAACATTAAATTTAGATTAAGACGTTTTACGAAGAAAAAAGTTTGACAATTATTAATCTAAAATGATATCTGGCAAATGTTTACCACGACGACGCTATCAGCTGTGAATTCTATCATCAAAGTTTTTAATCACTTTTTGCCAAAATGGCGGTCCTGTTTCGTTAATCACATCACAGATTTTGAGTTTTAAGGCTGAAATCGATTCGATTGCCTCCATATAGATTCTGTCCTTAACATAGCCCCACAACAAATAAACCATTGGTGTTAAATCACACGATAGGGCTGCTGATTGTCATATATTTATGCGATCGGAAAATTTTGTTTGCAATCGTTTTATTGGCTGTGTGGCCTGCAGCATCGTCCTGTTGAAACCACGTGTCAGTGATATCTATGTCCTCAATAATAGGCCAAAATATAGTTATTGGCATCTCGTGATAGTGTAATCCGTTGACCGCTACCGAATTTCCAGCGTCATCTCTGAAGAAAACAACGGCACAATCATGCCTTCAGACCACATAGCGCACCAATAATCGCTATAGGATTTTCAGAAGCCCAAATGCGGCAATTTTACTTGTTCACACACTCTGACGATTGACAATAGGCCTTGTCTGAAAAAATTATTTTTTCAGTAAAACCAGCCGGTTGTTCCTGAATGAATCAAGCGAATTTACGGCGACAATACCTGCATCTATTGAAGCTTGTAAGGCTGCAAGGTCAAAGCTTTGAGGAAAATTTTCTGTGTGGTGTTTTTGGATAGCCCCAATTGTTGAGAACGTCCATGTGTTCACTTGAACAACCCAAACGAACACGCGTTGGCATTTGCACATTTTATATCAAGCCTGTTGACTCAAATTTAACCACCAAATTCCTTATAGGTCCAAAAATATCATAACGTTAAGTAATGTAACAGAACCAGCATTTTTATAGTGAATTTTAATTATTTAAACGCGATTTTCGTGCGAAATTGAATTAACAATCGCCAACGCATGTCAAAACTTTCATATTATTGGTCTTGCCACAATTGAACAACAAACTTCTTGTTGAAGAACCCATTAGAATCAAATGTTTTGACTACGGTTTGTTTCTTGCCAATCGAATTTTATCACTTGTGCGTATTATTAAAACAAATTGGAAAAAGAGTGTAATCAAATAATTTTGTTTAATGTAAATTGAATTAAATAATATTTGTGATATTTACAATAATTTCTAGCAATAAAATAAAATGAATAAAATGAATAATTTCAGCTGAAGATTCTGTCTGTTTGATTCGTTGCTATTCTTTAAATTTATTGCATTTTTCCATTTAATTTGTAAATATTCTTTTTAATCATCTCCTGAAAATTTTACGTCTATTTTTTCATTTCCATGTTTTTGACGTTATTCTGTTAGAAGATGTCATAAAAATGTTTTGAGCGATTATATTAATTGACTGAAAACTTAGGTGGCTTAAGTATTAGTAGTTTAATTCCGTAGGCGCTATCAGTTTAAGTAACCATTTGTCAATCGAAATTATTCGTTGCTGCAAAGCATGTACTGATATTTATTTCAATCTTAAAGAGGACTTCCAAATTTTTTTAGAACCTTAGAATAAAGTATGCCACTCTAAAAGAAGGACTATGCTAAAACTTAGTTAACAATAAATTCAAAGCAACATGCTTTTCTATGTGATGAGACAATGAGCTTTTATTCTCACTGTAGCTATAAAGAAAACGAGCATACGCATAAATAAATAATTTTAATAATAACATAAATTAAATAGTTCTAGCAACAAATCTTGATGCATATTCAAAATACAAAAATATTAATCAGACTAACTCTGTCTCCCCTTTGTATATTGTGATTATTAAGAAATGTATAAATTAGTCGAAAATGTTTGTACACATGTTAAAGTTATTGTACTTATATTTTTACAATTAAGGAAGTAAGTGAATTATTGGTCTGGTGTTTATGAAAAGTGACATTTACATTTGGAAAATTACATACTACGCATATTTAATTATGAAGACTATAAAAGTTAAATGTTTAAGAGGAAAAACATTATTTATTATGTCGTGTTTTTTATAGTGATATAGAATTTTAAGTTGGCAATATCTTTTAACTGGCGGACATTTTGACTTATGTTTAGTTTGGTTTAGCATTTCAATATTAATTGTGCTGTTGATTCCGATTTTCAAAAGCGAAATTTGTTGAGCGTTAAAGCTCATTTTTATGGGAACGGATACGTCAGTACGTAAAACTGCCGTAATTGAAGTCATGATGATCCTTAAGTGTATTTTGAGACACTGTTCTATTCAGGAAAACTGCCTTACAGGTGTGCTTTTTTAGCTGGTGAAATTAAAGCTCTGTACTTCTATCAAAATAATGCTGGTCAGAACGTTATATTCAATGATGACCGCTATAGTGATATGACTACTGAATTTTTCCTTCATCAATTGATACGTAGAAACCGTGGCTTCAATAAAATGGCGTACAGTGATTTGAAGCCCTTTGTTTTTTTGGGAGCTACCGAATTATTTTTAAGAACAACTACATGCACGCAGTTTGTGCCGCAAATGATTTATTGACGGAAACGTTTGGTAGCGGCATAGTTTTCCGTTCCTAGAATTGGCTTCCAATAAATTATGATATATGAAGTTGTTAGTCTATGCCTGCCCACTTGGCAGACAACATTCGAGGTGTTAAAAGCGATATATGATCACAAATGTTGGAAGAAGTTATCTAAAATTGGACTTTCAGATTACACTACATCGGGGTCAGCATTCCCCGTGGGGCACATTTAAGTGTTTTGACGGATATCTGCCTGATGTTTTCGGAGGTAAAAGGGAGCTTAGTCCCCTAATAAGCTAGCAGGAGCTAACTGGGCAATCCACTATATTTCCAGGGGAATCAGTAAAGCCCCAGAGTTCCGCTATTTGTCTCTGTAGCCTTTTAGCTGTTTTTAATTATATTAAGCTTTATGCGTTCTGGAACAGGAGTTGGATAGTCTACAACTTTTTTGCAAGGAGTGAAAGCTGCTTCGGGCTTTTGAAGTTGCAAATAGGAGTGACCGGATAATATACGTATCTAAAGCCCTTCTAGGGCGAGGATGACGCTACATTTCAGCCACAGTGATAAGATCCACCATCTGATTACGGCTTATTCAGCTAGGTGCAGATATAAATCTTATCACGTATCCGGGTCAGCATCACCCCGGGGGCACGCAGTCTTGATGCATCTCTTCCCCATCTTGACATGTGCCTTTGGGGATAAAAGACGCACCAATCGCCTGGGCTAATAGGAAACTTTGCTTCTGGAAGGGACATACGACTCCGGTAACCAGTATCGACCAGTGACTTATTATATACACACTAATAATACGGGAACCAGTTGCTCACAGGGCTACGACGCTGTTCTGGTTGTTGGTGAGTTCCCTCGGGGATCCATGTGGTGGCTGTGGTTTTATCGGCCTTTGAACTTCGTTAGCATCCAAATAAATGTCCTAGTTCCCCTTGCAACAGGACAATGAATTCTATAGCCCCCAACTCTAGGGCATGCGCTCTACCGTGCACTCGAAAGTTGCTATAAAGACGTATATGCACCTAGTGTGTATCCGCCGCTTTTCTACCAAGTCCCATGGCTGGTTGCTAATGTAAATCCTATCACATCTTGTCGGAGCCAGCAGTGGCCGTCATGTGACAGAAGTCGTATTTAAATTGTAATATCAGAACATTATATTTCGAATAAAGTAAATATAACATCAATTTAAATTCCTTCAAAATTTTATACCTCTAGAAAAACATCCTTTCTTAGTAAAATATGTTTTGACAAAACTAGAGAGAAGTACACTTTTAATAGTTTGTTAGAAGATTATTGTCGAATAACATGGTCAAGGAAATAATTTCTATTATTTATTATTATTAGAAATATAGCATTTGTTATTATTGTGTGCAGAATAATTTTCAGTATAAAAAAGCTTAATTTGGGTCTATGGTTTTGTTTTCAATAAAATACAGTTTGTTATATTTTTTCATAAGACAAGATGTCAGCATAACCCATTAACTAACTTTTTATTGACAAAATATATGTAGGTATACAGACTTTAAACGAAATTTGTAAATTAATTTTATATACATCTAATCATGATTTTAAAACAAATTCACTTTGTTATATTACTATATTCTAATCAAGGTTTAAGATATAAATTTATTTGACCTTATTAATATTTCCATATTTCGTAAAATAAATTTTATAAGTAATTTATTAGTTAAGCACTAGGTGACTAGGAAGAAATAAAATAATAAATATATTAAAAATTTATTTTATTTCAAAAACTTATAATCTACAAATTGAAAAAAAAAAATAGAAAATACATCGTATGTCAAAGGTTTGCAACTATTATTTTAAAAAACTACGAAATAAAAATAATTTGTATATGCGATATAATAATAAATACACAAATGAATTAAGTTAATTACTTGATTTTAACGAAAACTTCTTTTTATTTGACCCCTTTATTTGGTTGTATATAGTTGGCTATAAATAAACTGCTCATGCCTTCAAAGATACATTTAACCATTACCAACAATAGCAGAATAAGACAGTCAGCTGCAATAAATGTCTCCACTTCACTTAAAACCTTAATGCGTTTTCTTATGTAATCACAGAAAAATCAAATAAATAAGAAACTTTACCAATGCATAAGAAAACAATGTGGGGCAGCATCATCGCCAGAAATAATTTGAATAGCGCAGTATATGCGTATGAAAAGAGATAAGCTGCCATTATGTGGATGGTATTAAGGAAAGGAAGTCAACTTCAAAAAAATAAACAAAAAACTTTTAACGAAACAAACAACAAAAACAGTGACTCCGAAATTAAAACAGTGAGCGAAATTAATTGAAATGCTGCAGAATTGCTTCAGGCTATACAAGCAGTAAATAAAGGCACTGTTAGTATAAAGCGATGTTAAGATGAAGGGAAAAAAACCAAATCAGAAATAAAAAAAAAATGTTTTTAGCTTAACTACTCTTTTAAACGTACTAAAATCAATTACAACCCATTATTTGAAGGTTTAACACATTTTGTGTGTGAGCGTTTATTTAATTAAAGGTGGAATTTTGTTTTGATTTTAATATAAAGTCAGCAGTTTTTATTGATTTGAGAAGTCAGAGGCAAAATAATATTACGAAACAATACTTTCATTGTATCACAATAATGTACTATCGTAAGAGTAGCAAGTATGTGTAAGAACAAAATTAGATATTAAAAAAAAAAAATGTGCAATATAATTGCCAAAAATACTACGCCTTGCGTAGTGGCACGGATCGGAATTTTTTCATGAATTTATTTTTGTTAGATAGAAGACGTCTTAAGCTTCAATATAATGTATATTATTTTTATTTAGATTTTTATTTAGATTTTACTATGCAGAATTTTTATATTAAAAATCTTTAATTTTAGCATCTTCTGTACTTCTGTGAAATCAAATCACAAGTCATATTTTAAATGAAACTGAAAGCTTAGTTTTTTTTTTATTAAAATGATTCTTCATAGAAATTAAAGCAATGAATTAGGATAAGCCAAATATACAACATAAATTTAAATAGGGTGTACCTATATGTAATAAAAAAATTTGCGAACTTTCGTCTTGCAGAGTAAATGGCTTAAAATTTCCGCTGGACATCTAGGTTGAGTTTTCTCCTATAAAAAATTCTTCCCGTATAAACATTTTAGAGTAGGTGGTATTTTGATATCTTAGTGGATCCTCCCGGGGGCACATTGACATGTCTTGATGGAAACTCACCAGCCCCTTTAGGGGCTAGCAGGAGCCAACTGGACAACTCCACGTTGGTTGCACGGGAATCAGTAATCTCCAGAGTTTAGTTTTTTGGCTTTTTAGCCTTTAGCTATCCTCTGACTGATTATTGAGGTTGGCCCATTGGGAGCATCGTGGTGGTTATGGTTTCGCAGTATAATTCACTTTTGACGTTAACAAACGTTGAATGATCCAGGTCCAGTGAGCATGCTTGCCGTGTGTTCTGGACAAGGAGTTGGATAGTATCCGAATCTTAAGCAAAGTGTCGGGGTGGCGGCCGACTCCAAGCTCTCGAAGTTGTAACTAGAAGTGACTAGAAGATAGAGATATCTGACGGCTTCCTAGGGCGAGGGCGCCGCTATATATCACCCACCGTAGTTTGATCCACCATCAGTTTATTGCTTACACAGCTAGGTACTGATGTAAATCTTAACTCGCACGCATATCTTAGTGGATATGTTTTAAAAGTTCCCTCGTACATTAATACTTTCAAATTTGCCTGATGTTATAAATTTCAATCGCCGAATCGAAAGCAGACGGTAATATGTCTCTTAAAATAGTTTAAATACTTCACACACCGTTAACGTAAATTTTATGCAAGTAAGACGGAGAAAATTCTGTTATCATATTGTAATATCAAGCGTCCAGACTATCGTCTTGAATCAGTGCTGCCTTCCACTAAAATTGTTAACCAAACAATTATGCCTTGCGTTGATACATATAACTGCTTTTCAACAAATACAATTCTTTTCGCAAGCACACTTTTTCATTAGATTCAATATTATTTATTTGAGGTTGCCAGCAAATTTGTTCTGGCGCACCTTTTAGAACAATTAATTCGTATTAAATTCAAATATTTAAAAGCACCAACATAATAAACTGGTCTAATTTTTTTATGGAAAATATCATTAAAATTCAAATTGCGTATTTGAACAAATCTATATTTAAGGTATTATGATAAACAACTACAAGTTATAACAGTTGGAAAGTACATGATATTTAAGGAATCATTTTAGTAAGGCAAGTATAAGACTAGATGTAATGCCATATTCCTTGGAGGCAAATAAAAAACAAAATTAATAATTCATATCAGGTCCACGTAGAAAGAAGACAGTGTATTAAAAATGTTAGTAGACATTTCGGACACGTGTAAGTGTAATCTTTGACATGTTGTAATAAATTTGAAATACGTTAAATTAACTACAAAAGAAATCTTACATTTCGTATAAATAATGTATGAAAAATGAAAATAATCCCAAATTTACTAATTTTTGCATTAGTATTTCCTCTAATTTACACCAACAGCTTTAAGCAATTATGCTTTTGTACAAAACAAGAAATTAAGTATAAAAAAATGAGCATACGTTTTACAGTAGAACAGAATTCGCATTGTATATGATAAATCAACACAAGAGGAACAACAGCATTACAACTTTATATTCATTAGTTTCAATGTTTCCTTTGTGTATTCTTACTGGGTTGTATATCTATTGTATTAAATCTTTTCATTTTATCTGCTGTAGAGACGAATATTGCATTTTAATTCGCATTTAAGTTTTGACAGTTTGTCAGTTTGACATAACAAGTTAATCAAAATATTAAATATTATTTGTATTGAGTTTCATTGGGTTTCATAAATACCAAATTGGTCATTATGGCGTCCCTAAAACTTTTGAAAATTTCTTGATATGCAAAAAAAATTTTTACCAAAAATACAGAGGAATTATTTTAAAATAGATATATCTTCCGAATGTATCAGTTACACCTAAACCCAAAATCAATGTTTTTCATTAAAACACACAACTTTTTAAACTTGAAATTTTTATTGATATTAATTTACTCATAATGTAACTAAAAAAATCGAAATACCTCTTTAGCACATTCCATATTCTATTTTATTCACACCAAAGTCTAACTTTATATCAGATTTTTCAAGATTGTTTTTAAATCGTTGCGACACCAGCAATTGACATTTAGTGTTTTAACTTATTCATAGTAGATATATTGGCAATTGTTACAATAAATTCAATTTCGTACGAAAATCGTACTAAAATAATTTAAATCCACTAATGAAAATGGTGTTCTGTTAAAGTTACATTTCGTAAAATTCGTGATATTTTCGGACAACGTTATCGTCCTTCTGATACCGCTATTAAGAATTTGGTCGCTAAATTTAAGTCGACAGCTCGATATATACTGTGCGAACACCAATGAGTCTTCAACTGTGTCATTTAACTGAAAACATCGCAGCTGTGAGCCACAGTGTTCCAGATTTGCCATTTCCTCGACGTTCTCAACAACTGGGTTTATCCAAACCACCACATGGCGTATTTGACTTTGAAGCCTTACAAGGTTCAACTTTTGCAGGAATTAAAGCCGATAGACCTGTCACATCGTCGAAGATTTGCTTAATTCTTTCAGGAAGAACCGGCTGATTTTTCTGAAAAAATCATTTTTTCAGACGAAGCTCAATTTTACCTGGCCGGGCATGGCAACAAGTAAAATTGCCAAATTTGGGCTTCTAAAAATCCTAGAGCGATTATTGAGAAGCCTTTGCATGCTCAATGTGTTACTGTATGGTGCGCTAAGTTTTCTGGAGGAGTGATTCGGCCCTTTTTTTCCAGCGGTCAATGGATCACGCTCTCGCCTTTTACTGACGACGTGTGTATCACTGACATGTGGTTCCAACAGCACGGTGCCATATGTCACACGGCCAATGAAATGATAAATTTATTACAAACCAAATTTCCCGATCGCACACAATCCTGTTGTGGTAGCTTTTACAGATTTTATTTCACAGATAGGACGTGTAAATATTTCTGAAATTAGTATTTCCGTGTCTATTTCTTTTCTTTTTATTTCTTTTTATTTTATTCACTTTTTTACAAATAAAATTTTAATTTCAAATTGTCAAAAACCGCCGTACATATACAGAAAAATGTATTAAAGCGAAAAAAATAAAGAAAAGAATAAAAGCCAAAACGTGGTACAATGCACTAGAAACCATTACACAACCTGCTTCTTATCATAAACTTGCATCAAGCTTCGCTCTCCTTCTAGCATCTTTTCCGCGACCATATAAGAAAAACACATAGCTCCACTTGTGGCACGCATTACACTCTTAATATATAATTTTTCCTATTTTCTTTAAAAATTAAACCAAAAATTTGTAAATACTTTTTTGTTCTTCATAAATTAAACTATGAGTGAACTTAAATAAAACTAAATTTATATATTTTGTTTTAATACTAAAATAGACTTAAAAGAACTAAATAATAAATAAAATTTATATTACGTTTATTGCTTTTAATAAACGTTTTACTATATTATGCAATATAATAACACAGCACATTAGAGTTCTAAATTAAATTAAGAGATTTATTTACTTTCAATACAGACAAAATACTTTGTTGCCTTTATTCACCGATGACTCGAATTAATTCAATTGCCCAGCAAGTGGTTAGTTATCTAATTTAGTGGAAATTCTTTTAACTGTGTTGTTGTTGTATTTTGTGTATAAGGTTTTTTAGAAAAGTATGAAATGCAAAAAAGTTTTTAAAATGGACAATGAATCGTTTCGTTTATTTTTTTACTGATAATTATTTTCTTTTAAAACGTATCAAATCATCTTCGTAACAATACTATTTACTTTATTTGGGCTTGGCTTGTATTGGACATGTATAAATTAGCTTAGTATTTTTTGTGACTAAATTCGCAGATTGCCCTTAATTTTACTAAGTATCTGCTGTAGTAGATCTCTTTAAAATTTTGCAGACTCCTTTATAAGTACTACATAATAGAATTAACTAAAATAGCACACGAAATTGTATGTATAAAGCTTTTAAAGTCACAAGATAAGGGCGATGCATTCATTCTTGGTAAATGTAACAAAAAATCGATCTCCCATTTTAATTATGAAGTAACTAAATACTTAAGAAGCGGAGCAACGGTAACCTCTAATTATGATCACTGAAAATTGTAACTAAAACTCTGCAAATTTTAGAAAGCATGATGATGATGATTTTCTACAGTTTTAAGTATTCGGTTTTATTAATTTTATGTTGCATTAAATTTTAATTTATTTATTTTTTAAAGAGAAAGCGAAAGTCTGTCTACTGTGAAGATAGTGCCGCTTCCAGCGGTTGCTGCATAGATATTCACATTTTTAAATTAAATTTTTTAATTTAACAGAAGATAGTAACACAACGTACTCTAACTAATTCCTGGTTTTCGTGATGACCTAAATAAAGTGCTACTTCGGACTTACAAACCAATCGCTCCCAGAGTCATTTGCCAACAATAGAGCATTTGAATGAATAACTCTCAGGTCTATTGAATTGACGCTGAGGGTGGGATCATCGATAACGAGACGATTATAGATTTCACTTCAAGTGAGTGAAATTTAATATTTACCTGATTATTTCTTTTTACTGTTATCTCCTGTCAGGTTAAGTAAAATTCTGAACTATCAGAATAAGGCAAATCAGGATAGTTACTATTCCGACGACAGCATGTGAATTTCTTTTACATTTGCTTAGAAGAAATTCCAACCTTCAAGAGGACTGCTGCTTATTTGCCTTAATTCTGAATAAATAATTTGAATAAAATACCAATGTTAAAATTATTCTTATCTAATTAGTTCACAACAGATAGTTTATAACATTATAACATAACATATCTAACTTCTAACCATTCGTAAAATAAATAAGAGTAAATATGTGAATTTAATTACTTTTGAACATGTTTTCTCCCCAAAGAACGCTCAGATCAACCGTATAACTGTCGCTAAATTAATTGTTATAAAAACTGATTTCAAACAAATTTAAGGACCAACAATGTATTATTTTTAAAGCCTGAAGTAAAAATTTCAAAAAATGTTTGCCTTTTTTTTTGCTTTGACACCAAGATGTAAAGATTTGATATCATGGTGTAATATATTTTATGGTGTCACACCTGTTTACTAAGGTGAATATAAATTTTACTTTAACCATGCATCTCTAATGTACGGAAATAACTTATGAATAGTAGCAATGAAAAAATTATGTCAAAATATTAAACCAAAGCAAAAACAGCATGCAGTAGATGAATGCAGTGCTACTGACTGTATAAAATCCAAAACGTTGAACACTTAATTTTGTATGTACGTAATACGAGACGGCGTTAACTGTTTTCACTTTTTGCTCAAAATAATTTGTATACTTTACTAATACGCCTGTCTTTTTAACACTCCCTTTTTATGTAAAAATATAAAATAAAGATATCACTCGAGACCGTTCCTTTTTTGTTGCTGGCGTCTTTGTGATGCACATCTTAAGGAAATTTTTTAAGTTTTATGCACCCAATAAATTATACGGCGTAAATCTGTTGCTGCTGCTGATGCTACTGCTATTCGGGTTTTATATCACATTATTTCATACTTTTGAAAGAAAATATTTATATCTAAAAAATTAATGTAATATGCTGAGGTAAATAAAATTATGCTAAATTTAATTCTGTTAAAAATAAAACTAATTTCTAATTCAATGTAAAGATAAGATAAATTCATCATTACGACATTGAATACACATCCAATTTAAATTAATTTAATATTGATCCTAATTTAAATTATTTTATTTTTCAGTTGGTTTAAATCTAATCCAGATCTTAAAACACTCTGTAGCTTATAGTTTCATAGAAGTCTTTAGCACTAAATGATTCATATATCAAAATTGATTTTAGTTTATGAGTTCGCGCATGTTGGCAGCAATGCGCTATCATACTGACAGTCAGCTGTTGATGTTGCTAGACACATTATTTAATTAGCATTTTTAAAGTTTTTTTTTTTTGAAACCAAAATGTGTGAAAATGCAAAGACAGAATTGTAAAGATGCTTCAAAGCTTTTTTGTCATGTTTGCGGATGTTATATGATCGGAAAAAGTAATAAAGTTATTGCATGAGATCAGAAATGCATACTTTTCTTAGTTTGTGTTTCCTGTAGCAAACACTTAAAAGCTGTGTGTACCGAAATTGTTTTGCAATGCGCGTAGCATAATATAAGTTTGTTTTTCAGTTGTGGGAACACCAACATGGCAACACCAGACATTTAGTTTTTTGACGTATTCGTACTAGATGCATTGGCAGTTGTTACAATGAATTCAATTTCTCATGAAAATCGCATTAAAATAATTAAAATCCATCATAAAAATCGTGGTTATGTTAAAATAACATTTTGTACTATTCGTGATATTTTCGGACAACATAATCGTCCCTCTGAGACAGCTATTAAGAACTTGGTTGGTAAATTTGATTCGAGAGGTTCGATATGAAATGTCTGAATAGCAGTGCTTATTCGACGGGGTCGTTCGACTGTAAACTTCGTAGCCGCGAGTCACAGTGTTGAAGCAGATCCAAATTTGTCAACTCCTTAACGTTCGCTACACTTAAGTGTATCCAAAATTACCATATGACGAATTTTGCGTAAAGATTTCACTTTTAAGGGTTCACCGGGTGCACATTCATTTAATTCATTTAGGAACGACCGGCTGGGTTTTCTGAAGAAATCATTTTCTCATCAATCATTTTTTCACATGTCAGGGTAAGTATGTCAACAAGCAAAATTACCGCATTTGAACTTCTGAAAATACCTTTGTATGCTCAAGGTGTCACTATAGTCTAGACACATGATTGGGCCGTTTTTTTTCGAACATGAGGCTTCGATATAGCGAGGTGTAACAATTCAATTTTTGTCTATTATTGACGATGTGGATACCACTGACATGTAATTTCAAGAGGACGATGCCACATGTCACACAGCTAATGAAACGATAAATTTATTGCAAATCAAATTTCCCGATCGCATAATTTCACCGCAATCATTAGCCAAGCTAACAGCCAGAATCGTGTGATTTAACACCAGTGGGTTATTTTTTCTGTGGCTACGCTAAGGACAGAGTCTATACGGAGCAAATCGGAACGATTTTAGCCTTAAAACGCAAAATCCGTTATTAACGAAATAGGATCGCCACTTTACCTAAAAGTGATTAAAAGCTTTGATGAAAAACATGTGGTGGACATTTGCCAGATATCATTTTTCATTCATAATTTCCAAACTTTTCTCTTCGCAATACAACAACATTTTAAATCTTTTCTAATTTTTTTGTTTTAGAAAACAAAATTCTTTTTGAAAAATCATTAATAAGTTGTCACTTTGTAAAAAAGTATGTTTTCAATTTTCATTGCCCCGTACAAACAACGATTATTTAGCAAACTGTCGAGGTACAAGTACAAATTCCATAAAAACTTGTAATTTTTCACCGACGAACAGTGGAAGCGATTTTAATATGGAGGGAAAACATTTAGATCAATGATGTGGTTGGTTATTTGAACTTATCGAATAAAAATCGAAACAAAATATATGAAGAACGCTAAAAAGTGCGTCGTCAGCGCTTAGCAATTAGATATTACTGTGCATTTTTTATTCCTTACTGCCTGTATTTTATATTTTGTGACGTTTATTCCTGTTAATAAATATTTTGTTATATTGCGTTCTTTCATGCAAAATAATAATACAACACTTTAGAGTTTTAATTGAATTAAACCATTTATTTAATTTCAATACACACAAAATAAACAAGATGATAACTTTGTTGTCTTTATTCACTGTTGAATCAACTTGAATTAATTCATTTGCCCAGCAAGTGGTGCATATTTAGTTGTTTTAGGCGGTTCTCGACTATATAAGAATATTCTTTGTTAACATCATGCCATATTGTTGTTCAGTATAGGCGCCTGTTTGGCTATGCCTTTTGTTTTTGGTTTGTTTTAGTTGTTTCAGTTTTCTGTTGCTTATTTCGTGGAATTTCTTATGTATATACGATTTCTTAAAATACTACGCAATTTGTAAACCGCACAAAATATCCTTTCGGTTACTTTTTTACTGATTAATTATTTTTAAAACATCAAAACACAACATCTTCGTAACAATATTTAAATAAGTTAACTTTTTTATTTAACACCCAAAAGTGATGCTTTTATTTAGGCATGTCATTTTAGAGAAGTTGCAAACCGCTACACTTATGCGGTTAACGTGCTAGTACTATACAATTAAGGGAAAAAGATTAGTTTTGATTTTAGGTTTTTCTTAAAATTTTAAATTATTTTTGTTATTTATTTTATTTTGAGTCCATAGTTCAAGATCCTTACACGTAGTAAATTAGTAAACAATAATAATACATAAAACTTACATCAATTCTTAATGAGCACGGTTTTTCAAGCACAAATTCCAGAATTAAATTTAGTAAGCATTTCAATACACATTTACCTTAAAAGTATAAAAGTTTGTGATTTTAAAAATATTTTGGAATGTGCCATCTTCCGAAGTGAGCACACTGTCAAACAAATTCTAGATATGAAGTTGTTTGGAATAGTTCCGCCAGTAAATAAAATACTGTTGCAATTTCGTCGGTGTAAGCCGTCATTGCTGGCTGTTTGTTCAATGTGACCGGCTTATCTTTCCCTCTTTAAGATTAGCCCCACATAAAATGCCATGTGGCAGGCAATCTACCTACATGAGTAGACACTAGCCTACTGAAAAAACTATTTAAACCCGAATGAATACCGACTCACCAGTGTAGTCCATAACAATGTTGTCATCACATCGAAAGCTCTCGCTGGTCACATCGAACAACCAGTAATGACAATTTATACCAAGGAAAATGACACAGTATTTCATTGGCTGGCTTATCCAAACAACTTAATATCTAGAATTTGTTTAACAGTGTGCTCACTTCAGAAGATGGCACATTTCAAAAATTTAAAAACTCAGAACTTTTTGTACTTTTAAAGTAAATGTATATGAAAATGCTTACCAAACTTGCTCATTATGAATATAAAAATTCATTACTTTTCCAGTGGCTGGTTACCTTTAATTTTTCTTATATGTATAAACTACATTGATGTGATTTGATTTACATCTGCACCGACTAGGTAGTCATAATCAGATGGTGGGCAAACTACTTTGAATGATTTGCAAACATCATTCACGCCCTAGGAGGCCATCGAATACGTATATCATCCGGTCACTCCTAGTAGCAATTTCGAAAGCCCGAAGTAGGCCGCAGGCTTCACTCCTTGCTAAAGAGTTGGAGACTTTCCAACTTCTGGTCCAGAACGCATGAAGCTTAATATAATTAAGAACACGACGGTATTCATACTCACTGGACCTGAACCATTCATTGTGTTCATTTTGAATGATCCGACCCACAAACTATCACGAGGGTCTCGAAACCACAACCACTACGATACTCCCATATAGGGGCCAACCTCAATAACCAGTCAGAGAACAGTTAACTGTCTCAACAGACCAATAGTGAACTCTGCGGGCGTACTGATTCCCGGGGAAATATGTGGATTGTCCAGGTGACTCCTACTAGCCTTTGAGGGGCCTGGGCTCCCTTGTACCCCGCAAGACACCAGTCTAAATGGAATAGTAGGTTCCAAAAAGACTATCATGTGCCCCCGGGGGGAATGTGTAAACTACATTGTGGTAAACTTTTATAAAAATATATTAAGAACATTATGTAGGAGAAAGATGTCTTAAAATATTAAATTCGGCCAAGGCAGCGTAAGAAAGTATATGATTAATGATGGCTGCCGAATATCAAGCATTTCATAATTTTTATTTAACTTAGAAATTTTTTAAAAATATTACTTTAGAGTAGTTATTCGGTGTATTTGTTCGTTTTTATTTTACATAAAACTTTCTTTAAAAAAAACAAATTTGCTTTTTCGTTTCCGAGTGTTCTTATTACCCATTTCCTGCTAAAATCAATTAGCGTAAAATGAATTCAGAATATGCAATAGAATGTGGAAACTAAGACAAGGCGAGAAAAACTCTTTATTGAATAACACAAAACAAAAATAAAGAAATACGGTGATAATATGTGATCTGTTATAAAATGGACCGATTAATTGAAAGCAGTCGAAATTGCCAGCATTAAAAAACAACCTTAACGCATCATAACTATGCCGACAATACATTATTTACTATAAATAAATTGCTGCAACAATATGTTTAAAAGTTCAATGCTTGTATTCTTTAAAGCAAAACACCGAACCACAACCATTTTTATTATAATTTATTGCACTTGCAAACTGTTGTGGTCAATTAATGTCAGCATGTTACCATAAAACATACCATACATACAACATGTTCTTGTTGCAGAATCAACTTACATAAAGTAGCGGCAATAACAACAAATAATAATGTAGAACAAAAATTCTGCATCATGAAATTGAACACAACCAAAAACGACACATTTATTATTTTTTGGTTCATATATAACGAGGAGTTTTACTTTCTACATGCAAAGCGTATTACATATCATAAAGTAAATTGACATTATGACACACCATATACATCAGAAATGATCGTAGAATTTATGCTGTTCATATTTATTTTAAGCTTACGACATCAATAGACCACCAGCCTTTAACTGGGTGTGTAAAAACGTATTATTTGTCGATACTGGATTTGAATTTTTCTATGTTTTAGGTGAGAGCAAAGATTTTTGCAAAATAATTCTTACCGAAAGCTAACCATCCTTTAACCTAAACGTAATACCCACCCCCTATGGAAAGATTAAATATTATAAACTCAATATTATTGCTCAATTGGCGAACGAGCGGCAGAGACACATTTAAAAATTGCATTCACTGCATCAGGTACGAGAGAGGAGATTTATCTCTTGTATTAATTATTAAATTGCAAGAAAGCTGGGTCTACAAGATTTTACCAGGGTACAAAAAACAAAACATCTGTTTCGTTTTATTTTGTTATTTTTAGTTAGTAAAATAACAGCAAAACAAGGATTGCGCTATTTATTTTTATCACCAAATAAGACTCGCGAGCATAAAATATGCGTTAAATTAAACGTAGGCAAATGAATATACTTATTATACTAGAGAATGTGTTAGCTCTTAAGAAATAATATTTCCCAGGGATACTGATCAGTGAAACTAAAATCGATCTTGCCACTGCCAAATATACAACCAAAATTTCATGAAATTGTAACTAAATAAGACCGATAATGAATTTGAAGCATGGGTGGAACCTAAACTATAAGGAACACTGGCTATACGTTCTTCGGGACCCAAATTTAGAGAGTATATAAAAGCAAAAAGTACACATCTATACGGTTTTAAAGAAATTTAAAACATGGATAGATCATTATCTACGAAGTGGTACATTTTGGTTAAAAAATCACATACTTTTTGTTGTTATCCAGATTGCTTTGTGTTATTTGCCGCAAGTGCCTTAAAAATGTTCAATAAAAAATTTTCTTTAATATGTAGCTACATTCATACACTAGAAAAACAACAATGTTTTTTTAAATAATCAAAACGGCAACTCTGGTGAGCATTGTTTTACTTGTGCATCATACCATTCAAAATATCTTTTCTTTTCGGGTAACGTTTCCTGTGTTACTACTGAGGCCTATAAATCTTTGGTGTCAAAGGAAACGAGTCATGTGTTTTCGGTCATCTTGATGTCCTTAAGTTTTTCGACAAGGTCCTGCGCAACACATTGGACAATTTATACGACAACGGATACATCACCAAATTATAGATATTAGAGACTATAATAAGACAGAGATTTAAAAACACCTTTTACAAATAGTCTAACGAACTCGAAATGGGAAACCCAACTTCAGCAATCGTTATGGTAATTTTCTTGCAACATTTCAAATTAATTCATGTAAAAACAAAACCACAATATAACTCATTTTTATAGTTACGTAGATGAAATCATTTGTATCCTCGAACAACACAATGCCTAACAAATATTAACAAACTTAACACAATCCAAAATAACGTTACATACACCATGGAAAAGGAAAAAGACAGGAATTTGGATTATTTTGACATCACAATAACACGAGAAACTACTGTAGAATCTTTAATATTAATGGAAAACCAACTACGATCAACTCCCGCATCACCTCTTACTACCCAACCTAACATAAAGCAGCAGCATTTAGACATATGATACACAGACTTAAGACACTCCCGTTTACTCCAGATTACAATTAAGACCTGGATACAATATATACTATAGCTAAAACCAACAGTTAAAAACTCATCACTATCGACAAAGTTATTCGAAAATACAACACTCAAAACAGGAGTAAAGAAGACAAAGAGACAACCGAAACAACACGACGAGAGACTTTTACTTACACCGAACCAGAAATAACTAAGAAGGCTTACTCACAGCATTAAAAAAACAGCAACACTCTAAGACATAATCTCAGCATATCGACAGAGATTTTTCAGTTGTTTCAAAAATTTAGTTCCAGCGGAGCATACACAATTATTTGTACCTGTAAGATTTTGTATAAAAGACGACAGTAAAAACAAGATTACAGAACCCATACGCTTAAACAAATGAAAAAGAGAACTCTCCAACTTTTCCTTAAACCGTGACATTCATGGACATGCACCAAGGGAAAATAACGAGTCTATTTCATTGCTACATCCTGCATCTACGAAACGAAACATTTAACAGTGACATTATAAACGAACAGGGAAATACGACCTCACACACAATTTTTACACCACTGAAACTACTCATGCACTCCAAAAAAGGGAAAACCCCCACAGAAGGACAGAATTACCTGGATAATAATAAAAGGCGGAAATATTAGATTAGCTCCGCATAAAAAGCGGACTCTAATGAAAAAACTACCTAAATCTGAACACTGACTTGCAAGTACTATGCAGAACATGGCTTGATAATGATGCCATCACATTGAAAGAGCTCGCCGGTCATACCGAACAAACAGCCAGTCATAGAGGCTTACACCGAAAGAAATGGCAACAGACAAATAAGTGTTTCACCCGGATGAACATTCTAGGTAAATTGGCCCATCCTTTTGCCTGATAAATATTTTCATTTCCATATAGAGTTATCATAAAGATAAAACTTCTCGCCCTTTGTGAGAAACTATAATTCACCTTTCATGGTTTCCTCGACCCCATAAAATTTTTAGCTTCTAGAGCACTGCAAAACACAGGCTAATCTGTAATAAAATGCAACATCGACTTAACATACATAAATCCATTCACAGCTGAATAAATAGGTGCCTGTTTAAAAAAATATTGCCAACTTAAAGTTCTAGAAAAAACATCCTTTAGTTACTTGTAGCGACACTGAGTTTTTTCAGCAACAACTCAAATAGTGTTGCGAAAGAAAAGTTTAAAGGATCATTAAAGTGGTTTCGATATTCTATTTTTCTGTGATGATGCGACAATGGTCCCTTTTCAATAGTTAAGAGTATGAAAATTCAATATCGTCGCTGATGACAATTTTAGAGACGTGGCTACAAAAAAGTTTTTATACGCTGACAGTGATTCCTTGCTCTTTTCCGGAAAAGTACGGGCGAATGATGCCGCCTCATCGCAAAGCTCATCATACGGTCACTGTGGTTCGATGTAATAGTTCCTCGACTAATGTTTGTGGATTTTGTGAGCCCTATATGCGACAATTTTGTTTGTTTACATAAGCGCCTAATTGAGAATGAGCGTTATTACTAACGCTGTTTTTATTGAAAAATGCGTTATTTCAGTTCAGTTTTTTTGTAACACCCAATTCAATAGAACCCTTGAAACAAATAATGGTGAAGAGTGAATGAAGAGTGTAAACTTAATATTAAAAAGAATAAATAATATTAATGGTAATATTTATTTTAATACAAAAATTTTAGTTAATTTTTCGCATCCAAAATGTGATATTCAGGATATTACAAAGTTGTAATTATTTGCTTACCACAATCACTAAATATAAAGCAGAATATAACGGAATAAATATAGCATAACATGTCTTATTTACATTTTTTTTTTTCACTACATATACACACAAATAAAGCTTAATTATAGAGTCTCGACCCTTAACTTGTCGGTATTAATTAATAAAAAAGAAATTTTTATTACTCTTAATGAATTTGAATGTTAAGGCATCAAATAAAATTCCAAGTTACACACAACAAAAATTTATTTATATGTATGAAACAAACAGGTTTTGGTTTTTGTTTTTCCTTTTTGCTCTTTGTATGTATATTGTGTTTCCATAAATCAGCACCCAAAGAGACATTGGCGTTAAAGTCTACAGAAGCCGTAAATAATTATAGTTGTAAAGATCATAAATATTGATTATAGTAGGTATAGCGAAAAAATTCTTAATGTTACAAATAAGCAAAAGACGTGTTAAATTCATAAGACAAAATAACCAAAGACTGTAATTTAATGTTTTAAATGCGATTTTTCACATGTTTCTGCGGTCCTTTAGTTCACTGATATTTTCAAAACGACTTCTTTTATAATTTAATTGCAAATATACTTGCATTTTTTTGTTTTTGTTTTAAAGAATGACGAATAAGTAATTGTTATAATAACAGTCTAGTTAAAGTAAAATTACATTCGAATTTAGAAGCGAAAAATAACACCGAGTAGTGTCAGGTCGCTAAGATTCGCTACAATATACATAAGTGCAATAAGGACAGCAATAAGATAGCATCTTAAATTTAGTTTCTTTTATCTTTCATCATGCTGGATATGCCAGTGATGTGATCTATTTTGTTAATTAATTAATAAAAATTATTAGCTGTAATATGTCATTTACTCAACGTAGTATTGTCTTCATTTAAAGAATGTCACCTGATATACCAATAAGGATCTATAATCCTAAGGATCTTATGCAGTTTTTTCGTCAACAAACTGGAACAGATAAATTTTTTAATGAATTATATGAATTTTATCTATTGATATTTTATTATAAAATTCTATCGTATAATAAATTCTACCTGTGTTTCTTGCAATTATTGTATCACTAAAGGTCAAATATTATCATTAACTTGTTATCATACAACCAAAATTGAAATAGCAACAATATTTCGATTAAAGATATTTTATTTGAGAAATAGTACACTCTTATTATTTCAAAGATGTTTAATTCTACCTCAAATTTTTAAACGATATTTCTACCAATTATAAAGCTTTTAACCTTCCTTTCCTTTTCCTGCTATGGTTGCCATAATATTTTATATGTCCAAGCTTCAAATAGGCATAGTTCCGAAGACTGTGCTTACCGTATGCTTCAAGTAGTAACGACATTATGTGCATTTTTGAAACTTGGTTTCCGTGCAATATTTTAGAATCTATATTTGACAATTTAGGCTTCGCTCTCTACCGCTCTCATAAAAGAAAACTTTTAATGGCTTAGTGACTGCTGCTAGAGACGTTGGTGTCGTAATGTGTGTCCGTGAGGGTGTAGTGAAATCGAGTATTTGTTCTTTGAAATCTCAGGTATAGATGGCAGAAGATTACTGATAGGTAGTGTGTATAGATAGGGCTTATTGCAATATGCATTTTGCTTCCTTCATATTGCTTCTTGAGGATATTTCTATACGATATGGTGATATTATCATAGCTGGTGATTTTAGTAACAATCTATTGTTCCAAAAACACACTTTTGTGATACATACTCCAGTTTAATTGATTTATATTTCTTATACGCTCATATTTTAGCTTCAGTGTTCTCAAGACACGATATCCTTTTTCTAATCACTGACGTGACCTAAACTACTTATCTGGATTTGCATGATATTAACTACGATATATTGATCAGTTATTCGAAAAATATCAACTGGGAATACATTTACTGCCTTAACAATATTAATGACCAGCTCTCATTTATTCGTCTAAATGTGGATTTCTTATTTGAACAGTGGATTCTACCTAAGATGAAACATATCGTATTTTAACAACCCCTATGGTTTAGTGCGGAAATGAAATGCCCAATAAGGAACGGATGAATTGGGCACATTTACGCTGGTCAAGATTCCAAACAGATAATCCTGTCACTTTCAATGTGGGAAAGTTCAAATTGAATGTCCACAAACACTACTCCCTCTTTCCTTCTCTCTATAACCTAATATCCTAGTTCTAGTATAATGCATTGCATGTGTAGGGGTTATCGCCTGAGTGCTGGTCCGAAAAAAAAGGCGTTGTATACAAGTAAGCGAAAAAAGGGTGCAAAACATACTTTTTGCTAAAGACAGTAGAGCTAAATAACGGGAAATTCGGAGAATTGGCGTGGTTCGAAATAACAATGTGATCGTAAAGTTGATGTCAACGTCCTTAATAGTAATGCGTGATAAGATTTACGTCAGTACGTAGCTCTGTAAGCCATAACCTGACGGTGTATAACACATGGATGAAATGTGGCATCATTCTCGCCCTAGGAAGCCTTCAGATACATATATCCTCCAGTCATTCGTAGTTGCAACTTCAAGAGCTCAAGAGTTCATTGGGTATGATCCGACCCACACAATTCAAACGAGGGCCTCGAAACCACATCCACGACGATACTCCCTAAAGGCCAATCTCAATAATCAGTCAGAGAATAGCTAAAAGACTAAAACACCAAAAAGCTGAACTCTGGGGCTTGGATTGGCTCCTGCGAACCTTTAAGAGGACTGGGCTCCATTTTACCCCCGTTGACACATGTAATGACCGTGAGATTCCGTCAAAATATTAATATTAATATCCCATCGCCGGCAAATAGTTGTTGTGATAATTTATGTTATGTACCAGTAGGTAATCCTTTTAACTTCCGCCGTGTGGATCAGTTCAAGGTTCTGGTAACTATTTCTGCTGTCTTACCGATCAAAACTTACGTGATCAACTCTATCCTCACTAAATCTAGTTTTTCTGGGGAATGAAAAACATCAAGGATCATTTGTGTATCCAAGACTAATGGTGAATTCTGAACAATAGTTATCCTAGTGTTTTTATCTAAGGTATTTGAAAATTTTCTAAGTGGGCATTGAAAAAAGTACCTATCTCGCTATAAATTTCAGAAGGACAGCCGCGATCATATCTCATCCTACTCTAAACTTATTTGTGGAATTCCACTCGAAGATCTCCTGAAATGCAGGTGCCTCATTTTCTTTCACAAGACCATAGCTTTTCAACAACCGTTATATTTACATTATAAAAAAATTTTTGTGAGATCTCAGCGTGCAAAAATTTAATCCAGAGGAAATACAATACTCTGTTATCTCAACGGCAGTTTTTCATTAATGCAATCAGTTTTTGAAACTGTTTGCTATACGTCATAAGCTAGGCAACGCTTGTGTGTTTAAAAAAGAGCTACATAAATTATTTTACTAAAAGTAAGTAAGGTATTGTTCATAATGTTACCATTATAATTACTTTGCACACATTATGACTGATTAAAGTTATACATGTTTTTATTATAAAGGGGTTTTCACAGAGAAGTTTGATTTGTAAAACAAAATAAAATAAAAAATTTAGATTAAGATAATTCAAATTTTTAGCGTATTACGAAGCGAATAGTTCAGCAATTATCAATGAAAAATGATATCTGGCAAATGTCCACCAAATTTTTTAATCACTTTTCGGCAAAATGGCGGTCCTAATTCGTCAATCACATCACGACTGACTTTTAAGGCTGAAATAGATTCTATTGGCTCCGTATAGACTCTGTCCTTAACAAACAAAAAATTGTTGAGTGGTGTTAACTCACACGATCCGACTAGCCAGTTAACCCCTGATTGTCGTGAAATTATGCGATCGAGAAATTTGGCCTGCAATAAATTGATCGTTTTATTTGTTCTGTGATATGTGGCTCCGACCTTTTGAAAACGCATGGCAGTGATATGCACGTCGTCAATAATAGGCCAAAATTGAGCAGTTAGCATCTCGGTATGGTATGATTCATCACTGACCATTACCGCATTTCTAGCCTCATCCTCGTAAAAAAACGGCACATGCATAAGATTATAAATAATCGCTGTAGGATTTCCAGAATGCCAAATGCGCAAAATTTTGAATGTCAAAACTTTCATGTTTTTGGTATTGCCACAATTGAAAAACAAACTTTTTGTTAAAAAACCCCATATTATAACTAACTTTTTTTAGTAAGAAACAAAGTATTAGTTTAATAATCAATATTTCAATAAAACTCTTTCCAATGATTGTATTCAAAATTGGGAAGAATCCTTTATGTATATGTGTTACATAATTTTATAAGTTTAAATCTCTAGTAAGGAGCCGGTCAAGTCTTCCAAATATAATTGGGGTACAAGAAACCTGGCATTAATCGAGTTTAACTCAGCTTTAAGCGTTTTCAGGATATACTGAATTTCACTGTTCTAAATTCTATGGGCGTAGAAGTACTCCAGTCTGCAAAAAAAAAATACATTTTTGCAAACCAAACATTTTGTCAACTGCAATATTTAAATGCATATAACAGCTATTGAAATAATTTTCTTTCTAACTTTCACAAGAATTTGGAAAAAAATATTGTTTTCAATTTGTTGCTAGTTAATGCGATTTCTGGCTAACTTGTGTCAACTTGAATTAATTCATTTGCCCAGTAAGTGGTGCTTATATAATTGTTTTAATCAGTTCGCGCATATGCAAGAATATTATACTTTAACATTAATATTTTACTTTATTATCATTCATTGTAGGCCCCTGCTGAGTGGTTTGTTTTTGTCTGTGTTAGTTGTTTTGTTTTCTGTTGTTTAGCTTATTTGGTGGATTTCTCAATGTCTTGTGTGCATAATATTTGTTAGAAACCTACGCAGTTTGGAAATCACACAATAGGTCATTTAGTTTACTTTTTTACTGATAATTATTTTCTTTGAAAACAAATCTTATTCGTAACAATATTTAAAAATAAACCTTCGGTAGTTGCCTTACAAAGTCTGTTAAAATTTCAAATATTACAAAGACACACAAACAACAATTAAAATCTGAACTCCTTCCCAGACTTATTATTAATATATGAGGAAAATCGAAGAAGAACGCTTCCTTAAAGGCTCTCTTTTCGTCCCCGTTCTATCGTCAATGATTGTTGGCAATAAATTGCTATCGCCAGCTTATTCTCTTGGCTTAACTTCCGTTTTTCGAACTTGTTTTTCTTCGCGTCTTAGGTAATTTTTAATATTTTTTCACGGTTCCAAGAAAACGCCTTACTTTTTAAAAGATCAATACGGAAGTTTGTGCAGCAGTTTAGTTAATTAGTTAATTTGAAAATATTTAAAAATAAGCTAAGACCGCGATAATATTATCAAAATGATTCTATCCTGTCAGGGACTTAAAACCAAATCTGCTAAACCTATTTTTATTTACTTAAAATAAGGCACCCGATATAAGACCTTCCTGTGAGCCATTTAAAACGTTATATCAACAATTAAATTGTTTTACCGACTATAAACATCAGCAGATTACGCTTTCACAATAGACAGTTTGAATTCAAAAAAAGCAATGGACCAAGAGTAATTATAATTAATCCGAAAGTTCTCTTGTTTTGCTTCTTTCAACTTATAACGCTTAACTTATTTTTAGGTTAATAATTAAAAAATTTATTACATATTTTTTCGACGTTTCATAAATTGGTTTTCGCTTTATCAAAAAATTCTTAATTCTTGCTTACAATTTTGTTATATATTAAAGATTTTTCTTGAAAGCTAGCGGCTGTTATCTATTAAAATGATATAACTTATAATAATGATGTCCGCCGTTTTGCCGCCATTTGGATAAACATTAGCCTTTACAGTTCATATTTGGCAGTCGTGAAGCTGACACATGGCAAATTTACTATAGAAAAATATTCGATAAACCAACGTGTTTTAATAGCTTCAACATTTAAGCAAAATCACTTATCGATTACTTTGACTATGAGAAAGTTTCGTGCAGTTTTTGAGAGAAACAACGTCTCAAAAAACGCGTGTGAATGATTTCTAAGAAAAAGGGTTTGTAGGAGATAGGCCCAAGCATGGACCATAACGTACTGCAAGTTCGGCTGCAAACATTACTGCTGCTCAAGAAAGTGTTCAAAACATTCCCTCAACCTCAAATTGATGCAGTCCTAAGGAGCTTGGTCTTCAAAGAGCAACTTTGGCTACAATTTTTCACAAGGAATTGCATAAGTTTCTATATGAGATTCAGTAGACATAAGAGCTTTTTTTACAAGACTATTTACCCGGCCGTACATATGTCAATAGGATATTACAGCTCGCTAATGAAAACCCCGATTTTCATGAAAAAATCATAATGAGTCACGAGGCACATTATCATTTGAATCGATAGGGAATGGAAAAACCTCATTATTCACTAGTCACATTTTCATCCTTTTCATTAATTAAAAGTGACAGTCTGGTGTGCAACTTGGTCAGGAGGAATCATTGAACCTTACTTGTTTGAAAATGAAAATGGCGTAACGGTAATCGTGAATGGGGAGAGATATCGTGATGTGATTGAAACTGTTTAACACTACAATTGCATGCTTTGGACTTGATTAACATGTGGTATCAACAAGACAGTGCTACATCAAATGCAGCAGGGATTACAATTGAATTACTGCGAGATCTCTTTCCACAACAAGTTATTTTAAGAAATGGTTGCCTTCATGGTCGCCTGATTTGATGGCTCCGGACTTCTTTTTGTGGGGATATCTGAAAAGCAAAAATGCTTGAGCAACTCAAAGAAGTTTTGTGATGACATTAATAAAATACCGCGTGAAATGTGTGAGAACGTAATAAAAAATGTGCTCAAAAGTGCTCGCATTTGTGAGGTTAACAGAGGCGGACAGTTATCTGTAATTAAATAAAACATGTATCAATATAATATCTATTCTCTTTCATTTAATAAAAATTATAAACAACGAAACAGAGTAGTATACCTTCCTGGCGGATACCCTGTATAAACATAATAATAATAGTTAATTCTTTTAAATAAATTATTCTTAATATTAAATTTGCAGTAATGTGGTTAAAATTATTTATTAAAAAATGTATTAAATTATATTAAATTAGTTTTTAGTTTTTCTTTATTTATATTTATGTGATAGTAGGAAGTTAAGAAACAATCACAACAAATTGTGTTATCCAAGTTAATTTTTTGTTTCTTTTTTGTTGAAGCTTCATAATTTCAGTTTAACATTTGTATACTTTTTTATAATTAATTTTTAGTATCACTTACTCTTACTTTCAAATATTCTTTAAAACGACAATAAACAAAATTGACATTGTTGTACACAAAAAAGTTAATAGAACATCTGTCGTATAGTTAAAATGGAAAAAAATATATATTTATAGACACAAATGTGATTCACTTTAAATTTATTGACAAGCTTGTTGAATTATTATTGCTTCATGTTTTCCTATTTTATAAACATATTTTATATATATTTTTTTTTGCACTCGTGTTAAATGTAAATTGAAAAAAAAATTTTTATTTTTTAATTGCTTTTATTTTGTTTAACATTTAACCTAGTAAAATTTTATAGACAGGGGATAAAACAATATTTTGAAATGACTATGTTGGGTGAAAATTGTATACTTCCTTCAAAATAATTATTTCTCTACACAAAAAGTCTTTATAATATTTTTACGTTTATTCCTTTTAATAGAAGGTTTGTTATTTTGAATTCTTTTATTACAAAACTAGAAAACCCGGAGAAGTCCGTTTCGCCACTAGATAGCTTCGTTTTTTGTAACATTTCGTTTGGGGATTAAAAGATGAAGAAAAATTATTTTTTTTTTGTTTTATATTTGAAAAGAAAAAAATTTATTTCATTGCACAACAGTAATGAATTCATTTCGATTACAAAAATGGAGTGGAATTTAGTTGAACTTCTCTAAGTAAAAAATGAAAGTGAATTCAAAGTAAATACTGAATCGAAGCGTTATACGTATCCGCAAATTATCGGTTTCATTAAAGTGATCTTTGGTAAACCATATTTTTTGTTTTTTGGTCTGACATTAACACAAACAAAGCGGATGGTTTCCCAACTGGTGAACACGCTGCTCATGTGAAAAACAATAATATCTAAATTTATCCCGCAAACACTAAGCCTTGCGACTTGTTAATTGTCATTGCGGACGCAAGGCGAACCGGAAATTGCAATCGTTTGAAGTCAAACGGAAGATTAGTAGGAATCATTGGTATTCGAGGAATACATACATTTTAACCTGCGTACTTTCCGTTAATAATGGTTGCCTCAATCAAATTCGGCAAAAGTCTTTTTACCGCAAGTCGAATACCGTTACAAAGTCGCGGTAGATTTAAATTACGCAATATCATAATAACTGAACCAACTTTGAGTTGCAAGTTATGTGGTAGAAATCCTGGTAACTCTAGAGAGTTCAAAACTCCGTTGGATTATTTACTGCATCATCGGGACTTGTTATGGAATCAAGGGATTTCTATGCCATCAAATCGCCATCGACTTGGGATTGAATGGTGAAATTCAGTGCGCGTACATTATCATTCTTTAAGGCGAAAATTGCTCATTGACCTAACCTGATAATTCTGATAATTCTCTTTAAGGTTTGGGAAAACATTTTCAATAAGAGCTAATTGAAAGTCTACAAATCGGCAAAAGCCATTGGTAAGAGTAATTAATCTAGCTGTCGCAAAAACTGGGACTTTTCCATTTCCAACAGCTAACAATTGTTTGGAAAATTGTGCAGCACTTTGATCATTTTAAAGTTAAACTCTCATATCAGTGGTTAGCGATAATGTTTTACGTTATTTCACAAAGGAGATGCCTTCAGGAAAGCATTCAATTCATCTGCAGGCGCTGCACGGGGAATTACTGGCAACGTCTGCCTGAAATCGCCTGCAACAATATCTTTGTCTTGTCTTGTCTTGTGTGGCGGCCGATAATTGCACGTCCTCCTCTCGGCATTTTGGACTATGGACAGACTGGTAAATTTAACCTCATATGCACGATCCACTTAATTTACACAGTTCAACTTACCACCTTAAGGACAAATGCCTGCTGTTGAAGTTAAATAAAAGTTTGCACAATACGCGTGATTGATTTGATGGTTTCCAATTGGACTGTTAGGAATAACTTTAACCTCAATTTCACGTGCCCATGATTTGCTGTCAAACAATGTATTACGCACCGGCGCCATCTAATTAAAATGAAACGTACTTATTTTCGTGAGAGATATTCACACACCACGTTTTGGTGCCGTTGTGGTACATGCTATGTGTCAGAGGTGGCGCTGTATGTGAAAAATGATTTTCTCTGTTTTCCTGTTTTTCTCTTGTAATTTTTTCCTGAATTTTCTTTGCTATATAACCTCACGGAGCCCGAGACGTTTTTAGCTAATGCAAAACCGTGAAAATCGGTTCGTGCGTTCTGGAGTTATAGCGTCAGGAAGGAAAACCCGAAATATTTTTATATATAAAGATAATATCACAGTACCTTAGAGTTTTAATTTACGTTAAACGATTTATTTAATTTCAATATATACAAAATAAACATATGGTAACTTTGTTGTTTTTACTCGCCGATAATCCAATTTCAATTAATTTATTTGCTTAGCAAGTAGTCTGCCTGGCTGCAAGTTTTTTTCCTGCCCCGCGTTTAATCCTCTCGCCCTCAGTTGTTCATCCTACTTGGCAAAACTTTATACAATTATGCTGTTCTTGTCAAAATAACAAGAATTATTGGCTTCAACAAGTTTCTTGTAAGATACAATTACTTAGGAGTAAAAAGTAACAGAATTAACTCAGCTTTAAAAATCCTATTGTAATAAAACTTAGATCATTATTATATAAACACGTTTTAGTAGTTTTAAGTTTGCTAATGAAAAAAGTTACTCCTACTCGCTTGATCTTAATTATATCCCGTTTCCATTTTATTACAACATTCTGTAAATTTCGCCCCTAATTAAAATTTTCTTTCATATGCAAATTGAAAACCGCTTGACAAATTGTTAAAATTGTAGAAGGGCAACTCTTCCTTTTCTTTTTTTATACATTCTGTTTTTCTGAATAGAGAAAAAAAAAACATTAAAATATCCTCCCATATATTTTTTAACCATAAAAGTAGCAGAGTTATTAAAAATGAAAGCCTGTGCTACAGACTCCTGCACGTAGGAACACATAATGAATCATACATTTCTTGTAGCCACAATATTTGCATATGCTTCATGTCGTCGTCGGCTACTAAAATGGTTTTTGTTTAACATTTGACTTTTGCTTGTGGCATATTGTACTGTGTAAACCAGTGAATCTTAAACTTTACTAAACATGTTCATAGCGGTTGAAATTGATTGCATGCATTTAGTGCATTTAGTGAGATCGAATTCCTAAAACATGTTATTGATTTTAGGAAAAATAAAGTCACTATTGATTGTTGGTATTTGATCTTTGTGTTTACTGATTTTTTTGTCCACTTCCATGTTGGTCTAAAAAAATTTTAAATATAATAAGCAGCTTTCCTAAAATATGGTTAAAGGTTCACTGACGATTTAAGTGGAGCAATCAATGAAAAGTGATTTTATTTAAAATAAATTTGTGTTATCTGCACATTGAAAAGATAATTATTTAAATATCTTTATTTAATCTATTGAATGATATTAAATTAGGTTCTAAATCGTATTTTAAAAGGATTATTTTTGGGACTGTGTTTTCTAAACATAAAATTCTTACCTACTCTTGTTGCGTCATTATCTCTGAAGCCATTATAAGTAGGTACTTGAAATTTTTCGAAATATATTGTTATTACGGCGCTATAACAAAAATTACATATAAGTAAAATTAAAAAAGGGTCATCAATGGGGACATTACTTTAAGCAGTTATAGGCCGGTAGTTGTCTCAAATTAAATGGTTTCCCTATTGAGACATGCTTTTCATTCTAAGCTAACAGAGAGTTATACCAATATAATAAAAAGCGTAGAATATCAAATTTAAACTTAAAGGGTGTTTCCACAGACTATCTGCTTTTGAGCCAAGCCAATAAAACTTAAAAATTTAAACAAACACTCTGCTAATTTGTTTCAATTTACATAACGCCTTTTGAAATCGAAATGAAAATTTTAATTTAGCCCTAACGAAGTTTATTTAAATTCCGGCAAAACTACGTCATAATTCTTCATTTTTATGTATTTTATTTTCTACTAAATAACTCCTAAATTCTGAAAAAATTTTATATAACCATCTTTTCAAATAATTTGATGATTTGTTCGAAGATTTTTTTTTGCCAAGACAAACAACAGCGTAAAAACCTTTTTCATCTGCGCGATAACATACAAGGCCGTGCTATCTGTAAATTTGTTTTCAGAAACATCTAAGGACCAACCATAATATCTACAATCTGGCTTAAGCCAACTTAAGACAACTGTGCAAGTACCTAATAATCATATGTGGCAAACTATAAGATACTTAACAAAACTTTTCGTCAAGTTTCGTTAAATATTAATTGCTTAAGCATAGTACGAAACTGATCGCACAATCCGTATGGAAACAGCTGATTTTGCATTGTGAAATGTGTTATAGATACATTAGTAAACAAATTGCGATGGAGGACAAAACGAATTTAATAGAAAACGTACAAAGAAAAATTTTGCTTATATGACAAAACCGCAATTTAAAGGAATGAAAAAATGGAAAAAGCAGCAAAAAAATGCAGTAAAAGTGGTAAGTAATACATTGACGAATTTTGTTTGCGTTTTTTATTTTCATACTGGTATGAATTATATAAAGTTGCGCAGAGCAAACACAGATGGAAGTTACTACGGGAACGTTTCTGCAAGAAAACGAAGAGAATGAGAGCTAAAACAGGCAGTGGACAAAATATGATTATTAACCATCTTTTTGTTAATAAATTTTATTTATTTAGAAAGTAATTATTTTTTTTTTTTACAAAAGTGCGAATAGAGCAAATGTGCAACTGTGTATAATAATTTCTCTATTCGTGTAAGTACATTATAGCCACCTAAAAGTCTTCAATGATTTGCTTAAGCATTTGACAGACTTTTCGTTCAACTTTTGTCATTAGCTTGAGCCAGCTTATGCATATTATAGTTGGGCCTCTAGGCTTAAACGAAACAAATTTTGAAAAAAATTTTATTTATTTGTGTTGCGATCTTTGATGTCGTCTAGCAACAAACACAAATTTCTTATTTATTAAATTAGAATGGGCTGAGGAGGGGCTTGCTTAAGGAAAATATATATTTTTAAAAGATATTAGCATTAAAATATTTGTAAATTTTCGAGCTTTTAATATAAAGCAGAGTTTTTGTGCATTCGATTTAAGTTTGAATAGAGAAAAAAATCGCAGTTTAGTGTAGGAGGATCAGTGGTTCATAACATAATCATAATCATTCATAGAATCTGATTTCAAAGGATTTTAATTTTTTATAAGGACCGATTAAATATCTTAGGCTGATAAAAAAAAAATAATCGCGTATTAGTGTAGGAGAAGCAGTAGTTCATAACACAAGTTTTTGAGTTTTACAATAATATCACAATACATATGACCTGAATGTTGTCTTTTTCTTTGAGAGTTGTGCTGATTGTTATTAATATCAATATCGAGTTTGTTTCTTAAAGACAGTTGCCACTTGAGCGTTTTAATGCACCTTCACAAAGTTTTCGAATTCATGTTCTGTCCGTGAGTTCAAATCGAACAACAACACATTTTCTTTCTTTATTTTTTGCCCAATTGCTCTAGTAAAATAGTCATCAATAGCGGTTTAATATACCAATATTTATGGAGGATATACATATGTGCCCGCTTATTTCCAATGCATATAGACTGTAGAACCACAAGCATTTGAATTTTCGATTGTCAAATATCGTATTTATGTTTTATGGATGATTGAAATGTCATCGAAGTGTAAGGTGTATATTTTCTCTAAAATTTTTTCCCTTATTTCATTGATAGTAATTTTAAGAAAACAATTTTTTGCATTGCGTTTTAAACAATAACGCGCTAGTACAAACGGCTGTAAAATAGCCCTTCTTTAGAAAAAAACGGAAGTTTAATTTCAGCGAATATTTATCGTTTTTGAATATATAGTCAGGGACTTTTTACGTACTGATAGTAATTTCTAGTCTTTTAAATTTTAATAATCTGTTTTCGTTCAATTGGTGCTTTGTATTTCAAGCAATTTTGATGTCATTCATAAATGTTGTTTCAAAATTGGCTATGTTTGAATAGGGCTGAATGATTAACCGTCACATTTTTTTAGCCAATTTTTCTTTTGTACGCATTAGCTATAGGATACCTTTAAAATAGCCCAAAAAAATTAAAAGTACCAAACTAGGTTTCAATTATAGAGGCAACAACACACTACCAATTTTAGGAGGTAATCCTGAAAAAATGCAGTTTTCACATTTTCCCAATTCAGAGTCTTGTAACCTTTTTAACGAAACGTGTTATCAGAACCAAACTTACTATGGTTTTATTCTAAATTTCATTAATAATGCAGCGGATAAAATAGTAATCTGATCAAAGATAAGTACAACACATCTAAAATACTGAGGTCTAGACTAGATTATCTTTATGTATTTTAGCACATATTAGTTTATATAAAATTTTAGCAAAGAAAAAGATAACGACAGATTTAAAAAGTATTGAATTGCTTCTGCAACAGCAACAGGAGTTTATATAAAATTTTCTAAGCCAACAACAGTTGTGAATGTAAACAGTTTAAGAAAGTAAAGCTGAAACTGCTGCAATAATCAAATTCACTGCTAACCAATTGATGGTAGCAGCGTTCCACAAGTCCAACAAGGAACAACAATGGTACTCATATCTGCAATAATTGCAATGGCCTTTTGCAGCCTATTCAACAGGGTCAATGAATAAGCAGAAATGATTTTTACCATGGTGCGGAGCAAAAGTATTTAATTTGCTTAGAAGCTATCCTTGAAAAGCAAATATACAACGAATTAACCGAACATTTTTCAATCAGCGAGGACATCGTAACAGCACTTTACAGTTTTTTTTTAAAGGCAAATGACGGGCACACAAACATGTGTAGACTGGATTGCATATCTCCGTGGTTTAGCAAAAGAGATTGCATGTTTGTCTGTAACTTCAAAGCGTAGTCACTAAAATACGTAAATGGCACTATTCGAGATCAAATAACAGTAAAGAGACCAAACGACTCTGTTTGCTCTGCCGCTTTACAGAAACAGAGAGCTGGCGATTTACTTACTGCAGAATCTTGAAAAGAAGCTACAAGGACTGTGGCTATATTAAAGATGGCTGCATGTAATAAAACAGAAATTCAATAGAGGTCATGTTTGGGATGATTTACTTATCATAGAAAGTAAGACTGTAAATTAAAAATGGCGGGTTTGTAGCAAAAAGGGGCACATAACGTCCATAGCATATGTCAAAAACTAAAAATGAAAGAATATTGCTTAAAAACAAGATAATATTGAAGTGGTTGAGAAAATTTACAAAATTCCAAAATTGGATGTTGAGATTAATAATAAAACTTTAAAATTTCAAATGGACCCTGGAGCGTCAGTCTCTTTAATCCAATTGATTAAATAAACGAAAATTAGTGAAGACGGAAAGAGCGATAAATGTAAAAGAATGTGTTCTTTATTGTAGTAAACACATGTATAACGCAGGTAATAATTTGTTTGTTTATGATTTATTTCAAGTATTTGGACTTTAAATTAAACAAATAAATACGGTTATTGAAAAATACAAACGAGTATAACTTTGTGAATAAGTTTGTGATATTTTTAAACATCTCTCAGAACGGTAAAGTGTATGTTTAAAAACTGATATTAAACAAAACTTCTTTAGATCTTGTCCCATTCCATTTA
The DNA here is from genome assembly GCA_030448955.1 of Trichopoda pennipes. Taxonomy (NCBI): domain Eukaryota; kingdom Metazoa; phylum Arthropoda; class Insecta; order Diptera; family Tachinidae; genus Trichopoda; species Trichopoda pennipes. The sequence goes on along the minus strand of JASKUP010000119.1, from coordinate 349,391 downwards.
TATAAATAACTCGTTTTAAAAAGGAAAAGGAAAGGCTTAAAACCAAAAAAATTTAAAACCACCCAAAGATGTAAAAAAATAATACTACTAGAGTATATAGAGAACAATGAAGATGGCAAATGGCCGAAACCGGTTTGTTCACAAATCAAATTTGACGCGTGTTGACGTAAAATCATATGCAAATAAAAAAATTAGGAATATGTCGTTTTTTTTAGTTTACATCTTCTTTTTATTTCTAGTTCTATGTTATTAAATGATTTTGTAAGTATTCTCTGGTTAAAAATAATAAATAACAAGTGTTCCGATTTGCTAATTCTGTTATTGTGTAGACGAAAATTTTACATTGTTCGATTTCCAATTATATTTTGCTTCGTGCAGACCATTGCTAAACTGAAATTGTTGTTTTTTATAATGTTCTTTATAAATAAATAATAAATGTTTTTGTCGAAGTCTTACTATAATAATTAATTAATTTCAACCAGTATGAGATAAAAATAAAATGTTTTATAACTATTCAAAAGTAAAATACAATAATATTCTAATTAATTTGGACAATGAGCATAAACCTGCCGTTACAATGATTTGTTTTGACATATTCGGATTAATAATTCTTTTAGCATGCGATCATCGAGGTTTATTTAAATGTCGTTCGTAATAAAGTTCGACGAAAATTTTAATTTAAACAAGCATGTACTGTATAGAAAGGGATATAGCAGCATTGCTTTAATTTTTTTTCCGATTTCTTCTCTCTCGAAAGCGTTCAATACGTGACACGTTACTTTGAATATTTTGTTTGGATGGGCACGATTAGCTAATCAAATTAGGAATTGTTTTTACAGTTGTTGTTTTTTTTTGTGTTTAAAGCGATATCATACGAAATTTTTTAATCAAACTAAACCTTGTTCTTACATTTGTCATTTAAAGTAATTTTTTCAAATATTATTGAAAAGTAACCTCTAAAACCCAATGTTCTAATTTAAGAACATCTGTAGTATACTACACGACACTTAGTGGTCCTTTTTTAGTTGATGTTATGTGCTCACCTTTTCTTAGTTAGTCTACTAAGGTAAATATTATTATTATTTTTTTTTGCGGCGGTGGCAGGCAAAAGTGCAAAAAAAAGATCAACAACATAACCTCATTTTTTCACACAGCAATTTTAAAACATATTTATGCAAAACATGTGGCATATTTTTGCGCTTTTAAATAAAATGTACTTAAATGACACTTTTCTCTTTTTCAAGTGAGCTGTGATACTTTAAGGTTAAACTATTTTTTTTATTTTTACATTCGCATGTTAAAAGATATAAACTAATTGAAATAATATTTTGATAAAAAAAAATTGTTATGGTACATTACAACCGATTGCAGAAAATAATATTTTTGATATTTGTAATTAAAATTGGGTTTCAACCAATAAATTAAGTAAAAATTTGTTATGCTCCTTTTCACATATTTTCAATGGCTAGAGTAATTAAAAAATTATCAAGTTACATGGAGTACATATAAAGATAAACTATGAAAGGTAACTGCATTAGATATTTAATGAACAAGAGGGCTCTATTTGTATCTTCAGCTTTTAAGATATTTTTCAAAAAAATATTATTTCTTCTTTTATTTTTTTTTAATATATCATCAAAAATCTAAACCAGCTATCCGGATCATCAATTTTGCATTTTTCTGGGTAATAAATGAATGTCGGTTATTTTAAGGCACTCATTCAAAATACAATGCCTAAAGTTAAAATTCATTTTTTGTGTGAAAATGCCTACTGTTATTTAACCGAACATCAAATTATTCTCAGCTTTACGTGTAACCATCAACTACTAGTTTCTAGTTCTAGTTTCAAACACAAGCAAATCGATGATCGCCAAGATATAACGCTAAATTACATACAAATTAAACTCAAATATCAATTATATTTTTTATTTAATCGTCACTTGCATTTTTAGTTATTTCAAAATAATATGTGGCACTGTTGATTTTTTTTTGAGACCCCATGTCGCACAATTGGCAACGCGCGAGCATTAGCTTACAATTTGCAAACTGTATTGTTTTTTTTTTCGTTTGGATCAGTAGTCAGGGGATGACCCCTATTCATACAATGCATTGTACCAGAAGTAGGAAATTAGGTTATGGGGAGGAGGCGAGAGGGAGTACTATTTTGGACATTCGATTTCAATTTTCCTACTTTGAGAGTGACAAGAAAGACCTCTGTGGAGGGAGTTTGTTCGACATACGTACTGTTGTGCTAAAAACAAATTCTCCCTGTAATGCGTAGTGCGATCCACTGGCCAATCGACCACAAATGGATGCGCTCTCAACAAAAATCGAGACAAACGCAAAATCATGAGAGTAGTGGGAACAAGTTCCCAAATTTTATTAGAGCACTTACCATTGTAGTAACGATAAAATAGTGAAATATAACCTACATTGCGTCGATGCTTAAGAGAATCAACAGAGATGGATACCCTACTGTCTCCAATAAACCTCCTGACCCTCTCCTGTATGCAGTCGAACAATTCCAAGATAGACTTTGGGGCGCCGGCCCATACATAAGAGTAGGGCTTAGATTCCATTTACATGACCCCATTCTAAGATTATCGCGAGGTAGTGATTGAGCGTATCATTCATGTTCTGCCTGTTTGAACTCACCTCTAACTGGTTCGGTCTATTGGCAAATAAATACTAATGACAAATGGTGCTCTCATCTACGAAGTTTGACAAAGAAGCCCATTTAGAAATATAAGAAATAGGGTAGGAGAAAGAACGGAGATTTGCGGTACCCTGAATTAATCTTGAAGTCGTCTGATGAAATCCCATCTATAACAACTCAAGCCACAAGTTGCCCGTAGAGCGCCCCCTACGGAAATCATACTGTCGGTCTTTAAGTAAGCTATTGGACTCCAGATTCCTCACAAGATGAAAATTAATCATACTTTCCATCACTTTGGAAAGTGTAGAACAAATAGTAATTGAGCGGTTATTTTTAGGGTTGTTAGCCTCACCCTTTCTGGGGATCGGCGTTACATAAGCAACCTGCAAACATTTGGAAATCATGTATAGAAGAGAAATGTAAGTTAAAATCTCAAGACCGATTATAATGGTGTAGCCGAGTTGACACTATAAATATAGGTGTTATACTGCATAGGAAGCCAGTGCCGCGTCTCGTCGTGGTTGTCTAAATTGGCACACCTGGAGTGTATGAAAAATTCAATCAATTAAAAAAAGTTATTTTTTTCTGGCTATTGAATAGCTCTTGCCAGCTGTAAAAAATCATTGCTGATCATATGCATTTTTTATAATTTAAGAGATATTCGGCTTTTAAAATTTTCAAATGCTGCTGTGGGAATAGAGTCGATTTTAATGCTGTAGGACTTAATGTTGCAGGCTTACGCATAGATGTGTGTTCTGAAATGATATATGTGTTATAATTGGATAAATAAGTATAAATGAATTGGAAGTTCTTGGCATGAAAACCCAGTGTGATATTCGACGGACTAAGCATATTTTTCTGGTTTTTAAAAAAGCTTTCAAGTGCGTCGGTTTCCTATAAAACAGCGTAAAAAAACTTCAATCTATACATATATCCGTCCAAAAATGGAATACAACTCTCATGTATGGAGCGGTGCTTAATTGGCCGGTGAATCACATAACGCATTACAGGGAAAATTAGCTTTTTAGTAGAACAGTTGGTATGTGGAATAAACTTCCTACAGCGGTCTTTCCTGTAAATTTCAATATAGAAAATTCAAATCGAATGTCCACAAACACTACGCCCTCTTTCCTCTACCCCATAGCATGATTTGCTAGTTTTAAATCATTGCATTGTCTGAGTATGGGTGTGTGGTGATCCGAAAAAAAAATTATATTTTTCGCCAGGCCTTTGACTAGCTTCTTGCTTTAAGCAGCGCAAAAACACTTAACATTTTCTCAAATTTATTTCTTGAAATACACAAATTTTGTAGAAAAATATAATTAAATTAAGTTAATTTTCTAAAGTCAAAATTTATAAAAAAATAAATTAAAAAATTTAAAAAACGGTTTTTATACTTTTTTTAAATATTTGCAAGTTATTCGGGAAGGTGTTAACAAAAATATAAAGAACCATTATAACAAAACATTCAATTTAAAAATAATTATAATTGCCACAAAATATATATCTTTTTGACAAAAACTTACTTCTCATTTGGAAATTATAAAATTATTTTTATATTATTTTATTTGATTTGAAAATTTTTTCCAGAAGAAGCTTTCCATAGGAAAACGAAATATCGAAAAGAAAAAAAAATATAAATTGTTAATTTAATCTAAAAAGACCTTAAAAAAGAATAAGAGATATTTATTATTATTTTTATTCCAACTTTTATTTTTCTTCTTTAATGATTAAGTATTTATCTTTATATAGGTAGTTTTTCATTAAATTTAACCCATATATGGCACATAGCCGAAATCGGTATGCTTACAAACAAAATTTGACGCGGGATGAAGTAAAATCATACCCCATTAAATCAAACCCCGTCGGTCAATATACGCACATATATACAAATTTTACTTTGTTTGTAGTTAAAGTGAATAAACTTTTAATTTGAAAACTCCAAAAACTAGTGTTATTTTTATTGCAATAAAGAACTCAGCTACAACAAAACGTTTATAAAAGTTGTATACGTAACAATATGCTAAATATAACAAAATTGTACGTGTTTAAATAGAGTCAAAAAACCGATTTAAGATTTTTTTTTTTTATTTTATCTATATTTAGTCTATGGATTCAAAATCCCTACAGACATGAAAAAAGTATATAATAATAGTACATAAAACCTAAGTTATTCAAATATTAAAGTAGATAACATTTAACAGCATTAACATTAAGAGAAAAATCAATATACTTATAAAATTTATTAAATTTAATACAAATTCTTTAAAAATGATCAGAGTTAGCATAATTTAATCTGAATACTTTAATTTCCAATGGATTAAAATATCGTGCAGACTGGAATGGAACATGAAATATTGCTAATTAAAAAATCTGAACAGACATTTCCCTTTATTAAATTTAAACCAAAAGTGAAATTTAACATTATTCTTCGACTTTTTAGAGTTGGAATTAAGGAATTCCATTATAAGCCTCGAACTTTAGAGTTTCACATTAAATTAAACGATTTAATTACTTTTTCAATACATACAAAATGGTGGTAACGATGGTAACTTTGTTGTCTTTATTCATTTATGACTCTTCAACTTGAATTAATTAATTTTCCCAGCAAGTGCTGCTTATATAACTTTTAAGCGGTTCTCCTAAATACAAGAATATTCTAGTTTAACATCATCACACACTGTAACTGTTATTATTATTCAGTTTCGGCGCATGTTTGGCTGTTTGCTTTGTTTTTGTTTTGAGTTCGCTGTTTTCTGTTATTTCGTAGAATTTATAACAAGCATGTTATTGTTGTCTCAAATGCATAAGATTTTTTAGAAAACTGTCCAGTTTGTAAAATACACAATAGTTCATTTCGTTTACTTTTTTATTGATAATTATATTTTTTGAAAACTTAAACATCTCATCTTCGCAACTATATAAATTAATAAAACAAAAAACAAATTATGTTTATTTGAGAGAATAAATTAAATAGCATAAAAAATAATTTTTATACAAACACATCAAAGTTTTAAAACGAATGCTTAAAACAAATTCGCGAATAAAATTTAATGTCTTAAAGGTTTTTTCATGCCCACTATGCTTTTGTCTAACATAATTTCCTCTTTTATAGTGTAAATATCATTTATTACATTTAAGTATATATTATACAAAGAGTGATATTTTTTATATTCTTGTTTAAACTATTTTTATCTAGTTTCTAAAACTCCACTTTTGTGTGCTCTGTTTTTGTAAAATGCTGTAGAAATTTTTGTTTTAAATCTTTTCTCCTTTTAGCATTGAAACAAATTTTACAGTTCAAAGTTTTATTTTTTAATAAGGCACTTTAGTGGTTACGTAAGTATTCTTAATAATTTTATTTTTTACAATATTGTTTGCTCTACTTGTCTTCCGTTTAATCTTTTATTTTTGTATGCTTTTTCTTTACACTTTAAATAGCGATTACTCATAATTTTGCGAATAATCCTTTTAAGGAATGTGTACAAAGTTTTATTTGTGTGCATGTGAATATATTTTTGAGATAATAGAATTAAAGTAATGAAGGAGTTAAGTTGTTGTATAATTCGCATCTACAAATCCTTGAAAATATTGAAGTGAAAACCACTCTTCATTTATTCCATCATGCATGAATTTTACTTAAAAAAAACTTTTAACACTATTCGCTTTTCTTTTAAGTTACTTATGGAGTTGGAAGAACTTATGATATTTTGCTAGCCAGACACAAAACTTTTACACAATTTTTTTTCTTTTAATTTAATTTTATTCTACGCTATCCGAGTATCATGAGAAGCAGCATGTAAAAATGTACATATATATTTGAAGCATGAATTATTATTTTTATCTTCAATCTTATAAAATATTTTTGAGGAAAAGTTTTTTGTTTTTAAACAACTTAAATTTACATACAATAAGATTTTTCTTAATTTGTTACTTTCAATTTAAAGGAGGAGCTAGGAAGCTTTTGAAATATCGACTAACCGCTTAAAGTTTTATTTTGCATCAATTGTCATCAAATGGCTAATTATTTTTGTACTATAATTGATTTTTACTCCTTGAAAAAATTATATATTGTTACGTTTAAACCTTTTATAAACGGTTTGTTGTTAGTTCTTTGTTGCAAAATAAATAACACCAGTTTTTAGAATTAATTTTAAATTTATTTACTTTAACTACACACAAAGTTGACACTACAGAACAATTTACTTAAAATGCACGTTTTTACTTCACGAGTTTTTTTTTATACTGACTAACTATCTATTCAGACGCTGCCCTTTTATATTTGTCCATTAAGAGTCTAGAAAATTTAAGAAACTTCTCCTCCCTTTGTATCACATTTTGTTGTTGTATGATGTTCATTCATTGTATCGGCGCCTGTATGTATGTGTGTATTTTTCATTTTATTTTTATGCTGAAAAAATTTCTGCCTGGAATTTATTTTAAGATATTTGTTATTGTCTTGTGTAGATAAGATTAGAAAACTACGCAGTTAGTAAACAGTATACCGATTTGTTGTTGTTTTGCGTGTATAAAATTTCAACACAGTTTGAAACTAGAAATCTGTTGTGTTGCATGCATAAGTTTTCTTGAAAAGTCACGCAGTTAGTAAACAACGTATTGGGTATTCACTTTATCGCTTAATTATTTTCTTTTAAAACTTAAGCAAGACACATCCGTAATAATATTATAAAATTTAGATTAAAATAATTCAAATTTTTATTGTATTACGAAGTGGAAAGTTGGTAATTTTGAATGAAAAATGATATCTGGCAAATGTCTACCACGATCACGCTAGCAGATGTACATTCTTTCATCAAAGTTTTAATCACTTTTTTGCAAAATGGCGGTTAAATTTTTCTAATTACATTACGGATTTAAAATTTTTAATGCGGAAATCGATTGACTCCGTATAGACTCTGTCCTTAACGTAGCCCCACCAAATTTGTGAGGTTTTTAATTACACGATCTTATCATTTGCTGCGTAACTTGCAGCATCGTTCTATTGAAACAACATGTCAGTGATATCCACATCGTTAATAATAGGTTAAATGTTTTTCCTTTTTATCTCGCGACAGCGTGATCTATTGACCTTTACCGCATTTCCAGCCTCATCTTTAAAAAATGGCCCAATCACGTCTGCAGACCATATAGTGATACACGAATAATCATTCCAGGATTTTCAGATGTCGCAATTTTGCTTGTTGACATACTCAATTGAAAATGAGCTTCGTTTTCATTGTTGCTGAATGAACTGAGCGAATCTACGGCGTTATAAATGGTCCGCTTCAATTCCTGCACCAGTTGAACCATGTAAAGCTTGAGAGTCAAAACCTTATGCAAAATTCGCCATTTGGTGGTTTTGAATAACCCCAATTGTTGAGAACATCGTCAAGTTTGCAAATTTGAATCGGCTTCAACACTGTGGCTCAAGGCTGCGATGTTTTCAGTTGAACGACCCGGTCGAACACGCGTTTTACGATTCATAAATTTACGGTTTTATAGATTTATAGTTTTTAAGAGACTTTCACAATTATGGGCTGTGAAAAACTAGGTCACTAGAAGGGCAGTACCGCTTAGGTGCCCCTGTAGGCTGGTAGGTAGTGTACTAGCTTGTCAGTATGGGGGTTTCACTACAAAAATAAAAATTGGCTTTTGGTGGGGCTGCTCAGCGATGAAGGCATAGTCACCGGTCGCTGTGCTGTCTTATACACGGCAGTTAATTTCGGACTATCCTTCTGCTTTCACCCCCTGTTGTATCTATTATCCATCTTTTTCCTAACGAATGTAGCACCGGTACTTGACTAAATAGGCATTGTTGCCTGAAGTGCTACTTCTCTTTGAGTCTGTCGACTAAAATTTAACGACCAAATTCTTAATAGCGGTTTCAGAAGGACGACTATGTTGTCCGAAAATATCATGAGTTTTACGAAATGTAACTTTAACAGAACCACCATTTTCATAGTGGAGTTTAGTTATTTTAATGCGATTTTCGTGCGAGTTCATTGTTACAATTGTAATGCATTTACTACGAATACATTAAAAAGCAAATGTCGAAACTACCATGTTGTTAGTGTTGCCAAATGATGAATTACCATTTTAATTATGTGTCCCCGGGAAAGATACTATGAAAATACCTCATCCTTTTACTATAAGTCAAACATTCAAAACAGAAATTACTAACGAAATTTAAAGTTAAAACACAAGCATATAATACATTATTAAAATAATAGGAAATAAGCGACCGCTTTGTTTTTCCCACTAAACCCATTAAATTGTTAACAGCTGACTAGAAACAAAAACTTCAAAGCCGTGTTGAGCAATTGCATCGGTGTAAATTTTAAGAAAGCAGGCGACAAACAATTACAAATCGACCGTTTTCTTTTTATTTAATATAGAACACTACAATGATCAACGTTGGTTGAGGTCAAGTTAAGATAGTAGTTAAGACTGGCGAAGGTAGAATCACTTTACCTTGTAACTGCCACTGTAGGATACTGAAAAGAATGGGAATTTATTACATGAGCAATCTAATATCTAATCTAATATTTCAAAGGGAGAGATGAGTTGCATATACACTTTCTGGAGGAATATAACCAAGCCGCTGTATATCAACTGCACGGGATAGTCTTTAGCGAACTATTTTTCTGTAAGTATGAATGAGACCATAAAATCGAAGCATGTTAAATAAAATGATCAAGAAAGTCTTATCATTTGCGGAGAAACGGTAAATTAATTTTCCACACCTTGACAAGAACTATCGCCAGAACTTACAAGTCCGTAGAAAATAAGAATTAAGCAACAGTTCGATTTTGTCGTATACCCAAGATGTGCTACTTTAAAGTACCATAGAACACAGTAGTATAATGTCTAAATTTAAAATTATGGTTGATAAAATTTTTTATATATTCAATTATGACTGATGAAATGTTTGACAGAAAAATTTTCTATACCAAAATTGAGACTAACGAAAGTGTTCTATAGAAAATCATGAATGTCAATTTTTTCTACCAAAAACTTATAACTGTTGCTCTATAGAATTCTAAACATATTTTATAGAAAACTTAATTTTTTTGTAAAAAATTTAGTTTTTTTATGAAAAATTTAATTGTTTTGTGAAAAGTTTAATTTTTTTTGTGAAAAATTTCAATAGAAAAATTATGACTAAAATTATTTCATAGGATATTGTATAGAACATTTTCTGATTAACGAAAATTTTGTAAGAAAAATTACTGAGAAAATTTCATTTAGACATGATGTTTTTCTATAGAAAACATGATTGATGAAAATTGTCTATAGCAATCTCATGACTAATGAAATCTTTTATAGGAAATTTATATAGAAAATTTATGATTAATGAAATCCAAAACGTAATATATGATATAAAAACTTTTGAAGAAACTTATGACGTATTGAGCTGTGCCTTTCTTCGCTGTTTCGGCAGAATTTAACAAGATGTGAAATAAAGGATTATTTTTTATAGTGAAGTGAAACTTACCTAAAAATTTTTATGAGCTGCTGACACTTACTTAACTGTACGTTGAGTAGCAAATTTTCTAGGCTCGCCGCTGTCGATTTAAAAACGAGCTCTCCAAGTTAATAATTTATTATACTTAATGTATACATCTGATATGCTAACCAGCAATTGCGTCCGTATATCAACTGTAGCGGATAACATTAGTTTTTTTTAGCATTTACTAAAGCCCTGATATGCGATACCTATATATGATTTAGAAAAGTTCTTCAAAACAAAAAATAACTTATATTTTTAACCAATCAAATAATATTTGAAGACTTCAAAGTTAAATACCTTGTTATGCATCTTAATAGACGCTTGACTTGAAAAAAACAATAGATGTGGAGCTAACGCAGATGAAATTAAAGGCATTATAAGTTATTGGCAGAAACCTCTTCTTTGCAATAATTTTATGGAATTTATTTATGGGGCAATACCTCTGATTCAAACATACGAAAGTAAAATTGCACGAATTCTCACAATCTCCTGGCATAAAAACAACTAGCATCACAAGGACTTCAAAACGCCATTAACAAAAGCCCTTAACATATGTCAATTACTTAGTGCGATACTAAGCGATTTTGGTTACTTTAGTGTAAAAAGACAACACATTGTTAAAGATCGTATCGTAGTTTTATCACTACTGCTTGTAATGCAGTCGAAGCGCCTTGACACTCTTTAAGTGTTTTCAAAGGATGTTGCCAGCTAGTTGATAGTTCTGCTCAAACTACAATATAAGATATTATAAATGTATAATAGAAAACTGTAATCGGTACAAGAAAAGTTGTTTCTTTCAAGTATAAGTTGTTAGAACCCCTTGGCTTTTTAAAGGCAGAAAGCGGTTTGTCGAGTTAGAGCTTAAATGCTGCCATTTCCCACCTGTTCTAAAAGCTTATTGTACAAAAAAACACTTAATTTTGTAATTTATATTAATAAAAATGTTTGTGCGAGTTGGCATTTCCTGTCAAGCATGAGATTAGTTCACATTTGTTAACTATTTTTGAATATAATTTTAGGCTAATACTAAAGTTTATCGGTGAAATTATCAACCTAGCGAGAATTATAAGCTTCATTTTAAAAAAAGTTTAAAAAATAAAAAATGTTGCCGTTTTTAAGAATTTTCGTTCTCGTTTATTTTCTTGTTTGCTTGCTCTATGACGAGGAATGCCTAATGACAGTTACGAAAAATTATGTTCTTTTATGATCTCTCGCAGCGGAAGGTTAAAATAATCAAGTTATCTCTCAGTGAAAAATGCAGCTAGGAATTGGTGCACAAAGTAAGTAGTGACCTAGCTTTTTTCTAATTCAGCAAAGGCTATAACAATTAAAGGCTGTAATGAACGTTATAAAGAATTTTTTATACACTTATTAAGTGTTCATTATACACTTTAAATCTTGGTCTTATAATATGGTAGGTTTTTTGAGATATTGAATACCCTCAGGTACATTTACCTTTGCCTACTCTCAAATATATTATCTGACTCCAGTTAAACAGGAAATTTTCTTCTGTCTTCTGAAAGACAAGATTTATTTAAATATTTTGCTCTGAGGTGTTTATGTTAGGGATTATTAATATTAGGGATTATTAATTTAAAAAAGATTGAAGTAAAAACAATAACTGCTTACAAGTGTCCGTTTCTTATTTAAAACAACATTCTGCGGTAATACAATTTAACGTTTTTTAACCTAAAAATCATACAACACTTTTAGCGTTGTAAAATTAGCAACAGTTTATTAAACCACATGTTGTAGTGTCATCATTATAATATTGTTGAACTTCTGTTTCTATTTGCCTCTTCAATTACTTTTGAATTTGAAAATATCTATGTTCCATTAAATATTTTCAATTACATATTGACATTTAATAGCAACATTAGCCATTTTAGTTCCATACTATGGCCAATATTAATACAAGCTACTGCCGTATATGGGAACACAGTAGCGAATAGATATAGACTTGCATCGACAGCAATTACATGCAGTGGAAAATGAGCATTTTATTTATTTGTTTACATGGGTGCCAAGTGTCCACCCATTATATTTTCAACATGTGTTGCGACTTTAAAAATATTCATTGGAATTTTATTTAATGAAAGCCATATACTAATAATTGGCTGTTAGTTAAAAATTTATTTTTATCTGTAAATGGTAGTTTTTGGCAAGTTCTATAGTTTTTCACCATTTTTGGCATACGAGTTTTTCAAATGGAAATAATTTTTAAGCGCTTAAAATTTTTTCTTTTTTTAATTTTTGTTAAATGTTTGCAATCTATTAAAAACATTAAAAATCAAACGATTTTAAGCTTGAATCCAAACATGTTTTGTATTCGACGTGTGTATGTGCACATTAAATTGAAAAATAATAAAATGCTATAAACGAAAACCTCATAAAATAATATAATCCTTTTGCAGCAATAAATAAAATAAAATGAGTTTCGAACCTTAACCAAATAACCAATATTAATAAATACACATTTCCAGAAAAGTTTGTCGGGCTTTACAATGTTCTTTTAAATAAAAGTTGTGCAATAAAAATAGTTTTAATCAGCAGGATTTTTCTGATAAATTTTGGTCACAGAAATAATTTTACATCAACAAAAAAAAGCGTATCCAAAAACTGATTTATTTAATTGTCTAATGGAGACAGAAACAATTTTTTCAAATACTGGTTTAGCCTCATTTTCATTCAGGAGTTGATAACTAGTGATATGTGGCAAAATATCTACAAATAAGATGCCAACATGGCGCAATTAGTTTAATCGATACAAATTCTTTTGACCTTTTATAATTTGCACGATTGCTTCTTGTAGTTCAATATTGACAATTATTAGAATTCATAAATTACTTTCTTTACAATTTTTTACAAAAACTCTTATAACTTCTAAATATGACGTGAAATTATTTGCTTTCTGCTTACTTTATTTACTTTAACTTGGCATGATCGGCACTTCTGTGAAGTTTAGAAAACCATTCCACAATTAAATAAATATATAAAAGACCAAGACTTAAAGTTTATAATGAACCCTTAATAAGTATGTAAGTTTTTGTAACGTTCGTTACAGCCTTTAATTTTTATAGCCTTTGCTGAATTAGAAAAAAAGCCAAGTCACTAGTTAGTTTGTGCGCTATTTCAAAGCTGTGTTTTTTACTAAGAGATAACTTAATTATTGTTTTAACCTGGTGGTACTACAGGTAATAAAAAACATTAACTTACTAAACTGTCATTAGGGAATCCCATTCATAAAGCAAGCAAACAAAAAAATAAATTAAAATGGACAAAAATTCTTATAGATAGCAACATTTTTGTTATTTTAAACTTTGTTTAGAATGCAGCAGACATTTCTCGCTAGGAGCATGATTTTACCCATATTTTTTAGTACTAGCCTAAACTTAATTAAATAAAGATAATCAATAAATGGGAACTAACCTCAAGATTTCCGGAAAATGCCATATCGCACAAACATTTCTATTAATATAAATTATAAAATTGTTTTCTTTGTATGATAAAATGTTTATTGACAATTTTACAACAGTTACGAAATGACAGTATCTAAGCTCCTACCCCATAAACATATTTTTATCATTAAAAAGTCAAGGATTTCCAACAATTTATAGTTAAAAGACACAACTAGATTTTTCTTGTACCGATTTGCGTTTCCAAACATACATTAATAATATCTATTATTATAGTCCGAGCTGAATTATCAACTAGCTGGCGACATCCTTTGAAAACATTTAAAAAGCGTCAAGGCGTTTCGACTTCATCACATGCAGTAGTGATAAAACTATGATAAGATATTTAGCAATGTGTTTTTACGCCATGAGGTTGTAAGAATTCGTGGAATTTTAAAGAGCATGAAAGCGTTTCAACTACGTTACCTCCAGTAACGATAAAACTACGATTGTTATGATCTTTTAAGTTTACATTGGCCTTTTAGGTTATCTCAGTGGAGAGCAAACCAGCTGAGAAGTTATAAATAAAATTCTAAAATAAAAATAAAAAAATGTTGTCTTATGTTATGGGAGATAGTTTGCTTTGGGATATATTTTTGTACAATAACTAAAAAGTTTCTGTTATTATTATACTAATTTAAGGTTCTTTATTTGTACAAATGCTTTAATATTATTAATAAGAATGATATTTTAAATGTTTATTTTACAGTATTTGTTAGTTATCCACAGTTAAGATAAATTTTTGTTCTTTTCTACGTTTGTGATATGCGAAAATATAATTTAAAGACTGTTGAGATAGAATTTTATGCCATTAATTGTACTTAAAAAAATGTATACTTCCATTTTATATCATTAAGTATACATACATACAAGACTTAACATTACAGTCATCACAGATGCTACTCGGTTTCTGTAATAGAAAAACTTAAGCTATAAATTTTGCTTTACGTTTCCTCTTTAACTGTAAACCGAAACCCAGCAAACAGTTATTCGATAGCTATATCTGATTTACTTTTACCTACACTGAGAAAAATTTCAGACAAAATAATACCGCACGATAAAAAAAGAAAGGTCAAATGTATTATTATTTTAATTTATATATTATTATTATTTACTTTATTTTTATCTGGTGGAATATGTTTTTAAAGAAAAATAATGTAATATTGTTGAAATGTTTGAAAATTGTGCTCTGCAATATTTATTTTTAGTTAATAAAAATATTTATAGTCAAATCTGAATTATTACACTCACTTGCTCAATATTCGTTTCTAAAAAAAGTGTTTCCTAATAAAGCCTAAAACAATTTATCTTGGGCTATATACATATTATATACATATAAATATTGTGAACAAAAATTCATGGCAGAAATAAAATTGTTTGAAATGAGTTCTGGATTTCAGATTGAAAAATTAGATTCAAATTATTATGAATCTTTAAATGAATGTTTTTAAATGAAGTACACGCTTAATTATGGAAGATTGCATATGGTAATGAATTGGGACAATGGTCTTCAATAGAAGAAAAGCCTTTAGCAACTCTGCTGTTGTGTATCGTACTATCTCTATTAAATCACATTAAAAATTGCAATACATCATTTCAAGCATAGACATAGTTAAAAGAAATGTTTCTTCTCAGTGATCCAGCTAAATGTGCAACAATTTTTAAATGCGTTATGTAGTTCGGTTGATATAGTGGCTCAAATAAGTGTGGCAATCGCCGGTTGTTCACAAACCAAATTTGACGAGGGTCGACGGAAAACCGTACCCAAATAACTTGTAAATGTTTTGCCTTCAACTTTTCCCAAGTTCTTTGAATCTTTTCGTAGCTATTAAAACTCGTGGTACATTACCAACATTAAGTATGCTCAATGTTGAGTTACTACAAGAAGGCGAGCAGCGCTTAGAAAATAAACGTTCAGATCAACAAGCTTTTTCTGCATCAAGAAAGAAAGTAAATCAGGAATCGAGTTCAAGACGAAAAGGTAAACGCTGAAGAGTGTCGTGTGCGCAATAATATCCAAAGTGGTAAGTCAGACCATAAAGTGTAAAAGGGACAACATGATAAATTGATAGAATCCATGAGAAGAGAATATGATTTCTTAATTGAAAATGAAAATGAAAATGTCCGCAGTTCAAATGCCAAAAAGCTATTGCTTCCAAAGGGTTTTTTTTCTGTAAAAAATTCACTGGCTGGAATCCCCTTTGTATACAAGATATGGTGTTAAAACGATGTTTAATTAAATATAATAGGTTCCCCGCAAAAGAATAGTGCAAATCCATCTTAGCTGTTATGAATATTTCGGCAAAAAAAATAATACTCTAAGACCCAAAGTTTAGCCAGTGGATGTGTCTGATCGTAAATTAAATCATCTTTTAATTATTGTTTCTTCGATGATAGAAGAGGTTATTTTTATAAAAAGGATGATGATCAGCAGCGGTTGGTATTTTGGCTTGTTTTGATACACGAATACCCTTTGCTTACTCTCAAATGCAATGATAAAAAATTTAAGGCAAGGTTTGTTGCGAAGGAATCTAGCGTATATGGAAATATTAGGCTGCTTATTGCAATAGCAGTGGTGCCCCTGTCGGCTAGTAGGTAGTGTGCTAGTTTGTCAGTATGAGGGTTGTGTGTTCGATTCCCAACGAAAACCAGCAAACAGTTATTCGATAGCCAAATCTGATTTACTTTTACCTACACTGAAAAAAATTTTAGACAATATAATGTCGCACGATAAAAATAAAAAGGTCAATGTATTATTATTTTAATTTATATATTATTATTATTTACTTTATTTTTATCTGGTGGATTATCTCTTTAAATAATATAAGTGTAATATTGTTGAAATGTTTTAAAATTGTGCTCTGCAATACTTATTTTTAATCAATGTAGCATCGCTCTTTATTTATAGGCAAATCTAAATTATTATACTCTCTCGCTCAATAGTCTTTGCTAAAAAAATGTGTTTTCTAATAAAGTCTAAAAAATTTATTCTTCTAACAGGTTAGGGTGCTATGTATCGTTGTGTATAGTCAAATATTGTGAACAAAAATTGATGGAAGAAACAAAATCTTTTGAAATGAGTTCTGGATTTCAGATTGAAAGATTAGATTCAAATTATTATGAATCGTGGTGTTTTTAAAAGAGGTGCATGCGGAATTATGGAGGATTGCAAATGGTAAAAAATTTGGACAATGGACGAAGGTCCTTTAGCAACTCTGCGACTCTGTATCGTACTATCTCAATTAAATCACATTAAAAATTGCAGTACTTGATGTAAACATGGCCATAGTGTGCTTGGTTTTTCCGACGGGGTTATAATCAATATTATTTGGGTACGGTTTTCCGTCGACCCTCGTCAAATTTGGTTTGTGAACAAACCGGTTTCGGCTGTTTGCCATCTTCAGTGTTCTTTTCGTACTAGTTGCGTTCTATTGTCAGTTGTGTTTATATAGTTCGTGTCTTCCTTCGTGTTATTGCGTTCGTCCCTTTCTGTCGTTTTTGCCTGCCTCTCTCCTTTTTCGTTTGTCCCTTTTTACCTAATTTGTCGATCCCTTTTTCATTCGTCTTGTTTTTTTTTTTTTTTTTTTGTTCTAACTAAATCCTTTTACTGTCATGCTTGCGGTCCGTTTTTGTTATGCGTGACCCTATTGGGTTTTTTTTTTTTTTTTTTTATGTGACATAATAATCTGTAATTGTACGTTTATGATGTTCTTTATTGCTTTCGTCTTGTGCACTTGCGTAACGTTTTTGTGTTGGTGTAATGTTTGTTTTCCTGTAAAAATGTTTCAACGGTTCAAATATTGTGTCCGAAGCAGTGTTTATTTGTTCATTTATAATTCGTCCGTCAAATGTTTTTTGTTTGTATATTTCCATGTTTTCTAATACATTTAGTCTCCTTCCTTTGTGCTGGGTATGAAGCAGTTTAACCGTTGTCTTTATATGTCCTGGTGTACATTTGTTGTTAAATATATGGTTCGCAAAGTTTGATTCTGGAGTTGATTTTGGTTCTCGTAGTTTTTTGTTATAGTCTCTAATGTGTTCCCTAAATCTGGTCTTAATTTTTCGTCCTGTTTGCCCGATGTAGCTATAATGGCATGTACAAGTTAATTTGTACACTCCTTGTTTGTCTAGTATATTTGCCTCGGTTGTTTTATTCCGTAGTATTCTGCCTAGGTTGTTTCTTGTTCTGAATGCGGTATTGATGTTGTGTTTTCCAAAGAATTTCGCCAGTTTGTACGTTGATTTTCCCATATATGTTAATGTAGCCCATTTTTTTCCTTCCTTCTCCTGTTTTTTGTTCGTTCCAATTTGTTTCTTGATGTTATCTACGAGGCGCTTTTTGTATCCGTTGTTTTCCGCTATGGTGTATATTGTTTCCATTTCCTTCATATACATTTGCCGTGTTAGTGGTGTTCTCTCGAGTCTTGTTATTAACTGCCTGATCGCTGCGTTTTTGTGTTGCTGGGGATGATTTGATGAGTTGTGTATTATTGTGTCCGTTGCTGTTGGTTTCCTGTATATTTCATATTCGATTCTTTTCGAGATTATGTTCCTCTTGATCGTTAGGTCCAGATAATTAATTAATTATTATAAATGAACAAATAAACACTGCTTCGGACACAATATTTGAACCGTTGAAACATTTTTACAGGAAAACAAACATTACACCAACACAAAAACGTTACGCAAGTGCACAAGACGAAAGCAATAAAGAACATCATAAACGTACAATTACAGATTATTATGTCACATAAAAAAAAAAAAAAACCCAATAGGGTCACGCATAACAAAAACGGACCGCAAGCATGACAGTAAAAGGATTTAGTTAGAACAAAAAAAAAAAAAAAAAACAAGACGAATGAAAAAGGGATCGACAAATTAGGTAAAAAGGGACAAACGAAAAAGGAGAGAGGCAGGCAAAAACGACAGAAAGGGACGAACGCAATAACACGAAGGAAGACACGAACTATATAAACACAACTGACAATAGAACGCAACTAGTACGAAAAGAACACTGAAGATGGCAAACAGCCGAAACCGGTTTGTTCACAAACCAAATTTGACGAGGGTCGACGGAAAACCGTACCCAAATAATATTGGCCATAGTTTTTTTTTCACTGCAAAAATAAAAATTGACTGTCGGTTGGGATGCTCAGCGATGAAGGCATAGTCACTGGTCGCTGGTCAATATAGCATTGGTTTTATTGTTATGTCAAATGTAAATTGTAAAAATATATAAAACATGTTTTGTAATAAAGTCGAAAACATTCTTTGAATTTTTACACAGTATATGAAAGGAAAGACTTTCAGTAAATGTTTCTCTTAGAACGCCATGTTTAAGATAAACGATTTCTTTTTGAAGAGGTACATATAACACCAATAATTTTTACATTTAGGGCACTTGCACTCTATATCTCAAGTCTACTGAAAATTTTCTTTTTTCTAAGGATAGAATATTCGTGCTCTCAGCGAAATCCTTAAAAGGGAGAAACAAGTTATAAAACTTCACCTAGCATCAGATAACATTATTGTTCGTTGGAGGAATTCTGGGATAGTAATGCACTATGTGTTATCGGTAAGTAAACTTTGAATGCACAAAGTCTTCAAGCGTTGCTGGGTTTCTGAATTTTCTCATTATTGTGGAGCTTCAGCGTGTAGGTCAATTTCGCGTATTTTTAAAATATCAAATCAAATAAATCTTTTTTTATATTTTTATCTTTTAAACAGGGCATTTGTCACTTGATTAAACGTAATATACATTTTACAGAAAAGTGTCTTATTCTTCTTAAAATTTTAGTGAAGGTAAAATTTTTAACTGATTTAGCGAATACTAGCTATAATTTATTATGCACAACCTCATGCTTCGAAATTGTATTTTATTTTTGTGCCTCTACCACAAAATGTGTGTATAATTTATTTTGTTTCCTTAAATTTAAATGTTCTTAGTAGACAGAGGAAATAATATTATGCATATATTGAAGGAATTTATATACGAATAGTAATACACTTTTATTCAAAAATTTTAAACGAAGTTAAATTAAATTAAACAGCCTGAGAGAAAGAATAGAAATAAATTTTAATTCGTCTATTAAAAAAAGAAAATAATTCCTAGAAAGGTGTTTTTAGAGATGATTATGCGTTTTAACGTTTCTTTTTAGTTTGATATTAAATAAAGATGCTATTACAATCTGAATACAGAAAAATTATCGCTATCTTCCTTTTGAATGTCAAACGAATTATAAGAGGAAAAATAATCATTTTGCCTAGTATTTTTTTAACAGATATATTTTGATCCAATAATTCTATTTACATTAACTTAAAAACCTGTTTTCTGAAATAGTACCAAATTGCTCACTTTATGTTCGTTTTATTTGCATGTCAATAAAATGCATTTTCCTTTATTTATCGTTGGAATAAACAAAAAATTTTCTAAAAGCATATTGTTGCGTTTATTTCATTGTAATAAACATTTTGTTATATTTAGGTAGTTTATTGCAATACAACACAGCACTTTAGAGTTTTAAATTAAATTTATTTATTTTCAATACAAACAAAATAAGCACGCTGGTAACTTTGCTGTCTTTACTCAGCGACATTTCAACTTGTAATTAATTAATTTGCCAAGTGGTGTTTATTTAGCTGGTTCAAGGGGTTCTCGCTTATATAAACATATTCTATTCGTAAAATTTGTTATAAGCATATTGTTGTTGTCTTGTGTGTGTAAGATTTCTTACAAAACTACGTAGTTTGTAAATCACACAATACGTCATTTTATTTAATTGATAATTACTGGCTTTTAAAACGTAAACAAAACATCATTGTAACAATATTATTTTAAGTGTTTGAGGGTTATACCTTACCTGTTACTCTATTGATATATACTAAAATTTTTATTCAGGTTAAATATCACAAATATTATAGGATTTAAATCTTCTTTATTTAAGCTTCCAAAAGCACAAAAATTCTATTCTTACATTCCTTAGTGACTATAGTTTAACCAATGACTTTTTTGCGTAGTACTTTCTTTGTGCGTAGGTAACTCTCCAAGTCTAATTAGTTAATTACTTATTCAAGTTAGTTAGTCATTAGTGTCTCTAGTTAGACTCTAAATTTAAAATTTCAAAAAATCTCTCTTTGTTTTATCAACGGTCAGGAAGCCTGAGTGATTATCACAATTTTTTCAAAAATAAGACTCGGTTAAAGTGAAAATTTAACAATAAACACGCGCTCGCATTTCGAGTTTTATGATCAGTCTATTCTGGAATATTATAACTAATAGGTTGACGCTTAAAGAATGCAATTAAATTATCCAGATTTATTTCGTTAAAGCAGTAATCTTGTCAATTTGTCAGTTTCTGACAAATTTATTTTCAATGATCGTTTTGTGATGCGTGGTAAGATTTACATTAGTACCTAGCTGTGTAAGCCATAACCTGAGAGTGGGTCAAACCACCGTGGACGAATTTTGCGTCACCCAAGCCTCAGGAAGCCTTCAGATATCTCTATCCTCCAGTCACTCCTGGTCGCAACTCCGAGAGCTCGGAGCAGGCCAACGCCCTCACTGCCTTGGAGAGAGAGTTAGAGTCGGAGATTTGGAGACTATCCAACTCCCGGTCCAGAACACATGTAAGCTTAATAAAATTTCAGAACACAACCGGAAGCATGCTGACTGAACCAGGACCATTCATTGTGTGCATTGTGAATGATCCGACCCACACAACTCAAACGGGGACCGCGAAACCACAATCACCACGATGCTCCTGAAGGACCAACCTCAGCGTTCAGGCAGAGAACAGATAACAAGGCTAAAAATCCAATAAGCTGAACTCGGGGACTTGCTGATTCCCGTGGAAATAAAGTGGAGTTGTCCTGTTGGCTCCTGCTAACTTTTAAGGGGACTGGACTCCGGTGACACGTGTAATGACGGTAAGATTCCCTCAAGGGTTTGTGGTAAACAAAACTACCTCTCATGGACTGAGAGCAATCGACAACAGTGCCTATAGAATTTACAACATCCAAAAAATGAAGCCGGAGCTCGTGCCATGATAATGATTTTTGTATGAAATTATGGATGACGATACTGATATGAAAAGAGTTACGCTAATTCTGTATTTGTATTTAAATTTCGATTGGATTCTATTTCGGTGTTTTATTAACATACAAATTTTGGTTTGTTTTATCACTTTTATTACATTTCTTCCTGACGCAAAATAATTTCAAATATAAAATATAATTAAGCTTTAAAACCAGAAAGTTCTAATAAAACTAACAAATTGTATGAATAAATAACATGTGTTGAAATTGGCAGATATTGAAAAAAAAAACATCAGCTTAAAAGGCAAATATATTTATTAAATATGGCCGAAGTATATTTTTAATATTATACTTTGTTGAGAATCTATGGTTATTTTTTATTACGATCTCTTTTTATGAATATTGCAGCATTAATGTCTTGATAAAAGTCATATTTAATAATAGTAGGCCATAAAAACCTAACCTCTTGTTTTTTATATTAATAAAATATTTTTAAATATTCTGGTTAACACTTTAAGAGCCTAAGAATATGGTTAAGGTTTATTCAAAATAAAAACGTGGGCAAATGCGTTCAATACTTTCTATATTTGTATGTAAGTTCATAAAGTCATGTTTGCCAAAAGAACATGCACAATTCTGAAAAGTTATTGTTGTTGAAAATAAGACAACACAATTCCTTAATATTAAGTAAACAACCCACATACACATAACTATTTGAATTGTCTTCTTTATCCTCATATTTACTTTTAAGAATTAGTTCTAAGAAACAGCTTGTACAATAAAGTTCTACTTTTATTTAGCGGTTTGTGTGTTTCATTTTAAATATTCAAGAGGTTATGGGCCCAGACAGCGCGTGTGTAAAGTAATTAATATAGCTTGTGAAAACAATTAAAAAAAAAAAATTCTGTGTGAATAAGGACGCATGCGTAAGAATATTCTGTGTGAATAATAAGTACAATAACAGTTTTGGTGAAAGCAAATTAAGTTTAAATTAGTGATCAAAATGAACTTTTTGCAAATAGAAAAATTAGATGATTCTAACTACGCGACATGGGCAGTCCATATGAAAAGTGTTTTGATTCACACCGATTTGTGGTCAGTCACATGTGGCAGAGATGTAAAACCTGATGCACCTGCAGATGCTGCAATTTTTGATGGTAAGGATGAAAAGGCATTAGCGTCAATATTGCTTGGTGTAAAACCGACGCAACTTAACCACTTGAAAACATGCGCAACGGCGGCAGCGGCATGGAATAAGTTGAAAGAAATTCATCAACCTAAAGGACCAGCAAGGAAGATAACGCTCTTTAAGAAACTACTTTATATGAAAATGTCTGAAAACATGAGTATTAGTAATCATATTAATGAATTTGTAAGCACATTGGAAAGTTTAGCTGAAGTGGACATAAATTTGCCGGAAGAAATAATGGTTATTTTGTTGTTGTCCAGCCTGCCAAAGGGTTACGAAAATTTTGTTGTTGCAATTGAGACAAGGGATAATCTACCTTCATTTCATGCTTTAAAAGTAAAACTAATGGAAGAAGGTGCAAGACAAAAAGAAGCGGAAAACACAGCAATTAGCGTTGTAAAAGCAGAAACATTAATGCAAACAAAAACACAAAGGAAATTCCACCGAAATAGCAGTAATCGTTTTGAGAACAAAAGTAATGATCATAGACATAGAAAATGTTACAACTGTGGTCAGCCAGGCCATTTAGCAGCAAAATGCAATAAACAAAAGAAAACAGAAAAGGATTCTTGTTTTATGACACAGTTACTTAGTTTAAACAAAATGCGTGGTGACGCCTGTATTGATAAATGGTGTGTGGATAGCGGCGCGACTAGTCATTTCTGTTGTGTGCCTGAATTATTTACATCTTACGAAAAATATGAAGAAACAATTGTTTTACCTAACAACATGTGTGCAAAAGCAATCGGTCGTGGCGACGTTAAGATACGCGGAGCAAACGTTACATTAAAGAATGTGTTACATGTATTAGAAATTCAAAACAATTTTATTTCTGTCAGCAAGGCGACAAATGCAGGATTATGCGTAATTTTTAAAGATAATTACGTTGAAATAAAGAACAAGGACAATAAGTGTGTTTTAAAAGCGTATGAAGATAACGGGTTGTTTATGTATAAAAACGATACAGCGGAAAAAAACAAATGTTATAGTGCAGTAAAAATAAATAAATGGGCAATAAAATGGCATAATAGATTTGGACATGTAAATTATAATTGCTTACGGGACATGATCAATAAAAACATTGTACGCGGAATAAAGATAGACAAAATCCCAACAACACAAGAATGTATTACGTGCGCTAAAAGTAAAATATGTGTGCAACCATTTCAAATTTCGGAAAGTCGAACAAGTGAACTGTTGCAAATTATTCATAGCGATGTGTGCGGTCCTATTAATAAAAGTTCCTTAGGTGGTTCTCGATTCTTTGTGACATTTATCGATGATTACTCGAGACACATAACGGTGTATTTTTTGAAGACGAAGGATCAAGTATTCGAAGTGTTTAAAGATTTCAAAAATGATGTTGAAAAACAAACTGGTAAGAGAATTAAATGTTTAAGATCGGATAACGGCGGTGAATATGTTAGCAAAGAATTTAATAATTTTTTACGTCAACACGGTATTAAAAGACAACTTACAGTCCCACATACGCCTCAACAAAACGGTGTCGCAGAGAGGGCAAATCGTACCTTAGTGGAGATGGCCAGAGCTATGCTTATGTATTCCGGTTTGTCAGAAAATTTTTGGGCTGAAGCAATAAGAACTGCAGCATATATTCGCAATCGTACAGTTACCAAAATTCTTTGTGATAAAACACCATTTGAAATGTGGACCAAAATTAAGCCAACAGTAGCTCATCTAAAAATTTTTGGTGTTAAAGCAATTGTGCTGGATAAAACATCTTCAAGAAAATTCGCTCCAAAAGGTATTGAGTGTATTATGATTGGCTATAGCGAAGAGAGCAAAGCATACAGATTATACAATCCATCAACTCGTAAGGTAATAATCGCCAGAGACGTTATATTTTTGGAAGATGCACTTGATGATTATAAATCTAACGGAAGTCTAGATGACGTATTTACGATTTACTGCAATGAAGCTGAACAAAAGGAAAAATTATTAGAGAATGACAGGCATGCTGATCAAGAAAATATTACTTCAGTGAATGAAGCTGCAATTTTAGAAGAACAAGAAAATGATGAAATAGATTGTACTAATCAAGAAGGAGTAGATGCAAAACCAACAGTAAAAATTGGACCGGGTAGACCTAGAATTATTAGAGACGGATCAAAAGGACGTCCAAGAAAGGTATATAATGAGATTCATGCTTTGAATAAGTGTATAATTGAAGCTCCTGAAAGTGTCGAAGATGCCTTAAATGGGCCATATGCAGAGGAATGGCTAAATTCTATGCAAATGGAATATGACTCGTTAATAAAAAATAAAACGTGGGAACTATGTGATCTCCCAAGTGATCAATCAGCAATAGGATGTAAGTGGGTATATGCCGTAAAGAGAAATAAAGATGGTGGTGTACAAAAATTAAAATCTCGACTAGTAGCGAAAGGATGCAATCAACGTTACGGTATTAATTATCATGAAACTTTTTCACCAGTAGTACGTTTTTCTAATATAAGACTGGTAATTGCATTGGCGGTAGAACACAATATTCATCTCCATCAAATGGATGTTTCGTCTGCATATCTCAATGGTGAGTTACATGACACGGTTTTTATGAAACAACCACAATGTTTTGAAAACAAACGGTATCCTAATAAAGTTTTGAAACTAAAAAAGTCTCTGTATGGCTTAAAACAAAGTAGTCGTGAGTGGAATTCGAGACTAAACGACGTTTTAAAAGGATTGGGTTTTAATCCATGTGTGAGCGATCCATGCATCTTTATCAGAAATGAAAAGGGAGTCTACAGTATAATAGTAGTATACGTGGACGATTTGATCGTTGGTAGCTCATCATTATTTGAACTAGAGAAAACCAAAAGGTTGATTGGTGAAAATTTTGAAGTTGTAGACGGTGGTAAATTATCATATTTTCTCGGAATGGAATTCGATCGTGAAGGTGATCTTGGAGCAATTACAATCTCCCAAAAACAGTATATATTAGATATGCTTCATCAATACAAAATGGAGAATTGTAAAGAAGTAGCCACTCCATTAGATCCAGGATACCAAGTAAATTGCTCAAACGAACACTGTAGAAAAGTGGACAAAACTAACTATCAGTCAGCCATCGGTGTTTTAATGTATTTGGCGTTGTCTACACGACCTGATATTATGTTATCGGTCATAAAATTGGCGCAGAGAAATTGCGATCCACACGTGGAACATGAAGCAGCCTATAAGCATATATTTAGATATTTAAAGAAAACTGCTGATTTTAAACTGCATTATAAGAAATCTGGAAAACCAGTTGAATGTTTTGCTGATGCAGATTGGGGTGGTGATGCTGGAGATAGAAAATCAATTTCAGGATACACATTAACAGCGGCGGATTGTGTATTTTCATGGAGCGCTAAAAAGCAAAATATTGTTTCACTAAGCAGTACTGAAGCGGAGTATGTTGCAATATCAACAGCAGCAACAGAAGTAGCTTATGTGAGAAAACTTTTACGAGAATTAAATTTCCCAATAAATGGTCCGATGACAATATACAATGATAATCAAAGTGCTCAGTGCCTAGTGAAGAATCCAACATATCATCCTAGAAGTAAACACATCGGAATAAAATATCATCACATTCGCGATATGCACTCCAAGGGCGAAATTGATGTAAAGTTCATGCCAACTGATGAGATGATGTCGGATATATTGACGAAAAATTTATGCAGAATAAAACACTATAAATTTAGTAATTGTATGGGTTTATATTAAAATAATTTTGAAGTTTGAAATATTATGAATTGTTTTGAGAAGGAGTGTTGAAAATAAGACAACACAATTCCTTAATATTAAGTAAACAACCCACATACACATAACTATTTGAATTGTCTTCTTTATCCTCATATTTACTTTTAAGAATTAGTTCTAAGAAACAGCTTGTACAATAAAGTTCTACTTTTATTTAGCGGTTTGTGTGTTTCATTTTAAATATTCAAGAATTGTCACAACAACTTTGTATAAAGATTTAAAATCATTTTATTTCTCTTCCATTAGTAGTTCATAGTTTCTTTCTTGTTTGTTATCTAAAATTAGGAAACTAAAGACAGAACTGCGTAGGTGAAGTGCCCTTATAAATATGATGACACACACCGTGTATCACAATCAACTTTACACATACAAAAATATATAAATGTATGATTTTTCTTCTTTTTAAAAGATACATATTTAACTATTTTATTATTAGATTCCTAACAACCATAAGGTACGCGAAAGTGAGGTTGAATCTTATGCACTGACGACTTATATAAGCACTTAACTGATCGCTTCAAATGCACAAGGAATATTAAATATTAATATATTTTAACATCAATATCTCTCTAAGTTATTACCATTTTATCTGGAGGTCGTCGACTCATTCAACGGAACTTTAAGCGGCACTCTTATCAAATTTTGGAAACGATACTTATTTAAAATTGCTAAAAACATCACAGTTCAAAAGTTGTTTATAATTTGCCAACGAATTTCTGTAAGTGATCATATTCTCCTGCAAAAGGACTTAGATGCTTTTAGTTTCGGGTTTTATATTAATCTTATGGAATTGAACCCTAAAGAGTTGAAATACCTGTGTTTTCTCCGAAGATGATATACAAATGTGCTATATATTTCAAACGGCTACGAACTTGAGAAACTGACTATTGTTTAGATATTGGTATATAACTGAATGCTAAATTAAATTTTATACCGCAGTTCTTGGATTTATAAAACGCTGGGCCAAGAAGTTAAGTAACCCTCTGTTATAAAACATATTTACACTTCTCTTGTCAGACCTATTATAGTATATGGCTCAATAATTTGGGATCCAATTTATAAAGTCCATAGTAATAGCATGGAATGGGTGCAAAAGCACTTCCTAATATTTTGGCTTACAATAGAAACCCTTAATTCTACCATCCCACACTAGTAGACTTGCTCTTATAAAGCTGCCAACTCCAAAAGCCTAAAGAATAATATTAAATGTCACTCTTTTTTTTTTTATAATTTTTCTTTATTTGCGATCTCTCTACTTCAGGACAATAAGCAAATTATATAACTAATACATTAGATAACAGGAGTTATATAGCTTCAATAAACTATATAACTATTTAAACAAACTTAGAATAGATAATTATATTTACTAAAATCAAAAATTACATTTTAATTGACTAACTTTTAAAAGGCAAGTCTAAAATATGAATACGTTTAAGTCTTCTAGTTTCAGAGCTGTCATCCAACAGTGAAACAGCTAGAGGATTTATATGGTTACATAATCGTGCAAGATAGTTTTCACTAAACCTTTGAATTTCTTCTCTTACGGAGGGTATATTTAGATCTCTACGAATGCATTTGTTGGAGACAAACCATGGCGCTGCAGTGATTAGTCTTAAAGTTTTAGACTGATATCTTTCTAAAATACCAATATTTGATTTGCTAGCTGTTCCCCATAACATAATTCCGTAAGTCCAGACAGGTTTCAGGATAGCTTTGTAGATAGTCAATTTATTATTTAAATTTAATTCTGATTTTGGCCCTAACAGCCAATAGAGTTTACGACTTATTAACTTTAGCTGAGTTTGTTTAGCTTTAATATGTGGCTTCCAGGTCAATCTTCTATCCAATGTAATTCCTAGATACTTAATGGAACTTACTTTTGGTATTTGTTCATTATATATAGTAACACTTGAGCAGTTTCCTCTCCTTGATTTGTCTGAATTTACTTTAATGTTCCACTTAGTAAGCCATTTTTCAAGAATATTTATTTGGTTCTGAACAATTCGTGAAGCTTCTATCGGAGTTTGGCTCGAAGCAGCTATTGCTGTATAAATGTCACTCTTGTTTTAAATTTAATAAAGAAATATCTGTTCAGATTTTTAGCTTAGCAATATTTCATTTAATGTTCCATTTCATCCTTTTCTCTATATTAATATTAATTAATATTTTTTTCTTAATATTAATATATTATTGGTAATTAAAGTATTAAGGTGACTAACTCTGCCCCATTTTAGGAATTTTTAAGGAGTTTAATAAATTTTAAAAACATATTGATTTTTCTTTAAATATTAATGCTGTTAAATATTATCTTATTTTATATTTGAATATACTTTTATAATGTGTGTACGGATCTTGAATCCATAGGCTTGATATAAATAAATAAATAAATTTAAGTTTGAAATTCTAAATAAGAACCAAAATGCTGAACCGATTCTAAATTTCTAACTTTATTTTTTGGCATACAAATAATACGTTTTTTCCTTCCTTAATCGCTCTTTGTACACACTTACATAAAATTACAATTATTCATTTTACTGTACCGGAATGTTATGGATATAGCTAAATCATTGAATGTTATAACTCATTTTCATAATATTCACGGGTTTTAAGAGTTGGAAACCCAAAAAAATTTTCAACAAAAAATTTGTTTTTCAATTTTGGCAACAACATGATAGATTTGACATTTAGTTTTTTGAAATATTCGCAAATGGTGGTTCTATTAAAGTTACATTTCTTAAAATTCGTGAAGTTTTCAGACAACATACTTGTCCTTCTAAGACCACTATTAAGAATTTGATTGTTAAATTTGAATCGACAGGCGAACGCTAACGTGTGTTCTATTAGGTCGTTCAACTGAAAACATCGCAGCCGTAAGCCACAGTGCTGAAGCAAATTTAAATTCGTCAATTCCTCGACGTTCTCCCCCACAATAGGAGTTATTCCAAATTATATGGCGAATTTTGCCTAAGGATTTGAATTTGAAACCTTAGAAGGTTCGTCATCTAACCATTCAGATCACCGTACATTCGCTCATTCCTGAATGAACAACCGGCTGGTTTTTTTGAAAAAATCATTTTTTCAGACAAAGGCCATTTTTAATTGTCAGGGTATGTTAACAAACGAAACTGCCAAATTCCGGGTTCTGAAAATCCTAGAGTGATTATTGAGAAAGAAGTCTTGACATGCTCAACGTGTCAACGTATGGTGCACTGTGTGATCTGGAGGCGTGATTGGGCCGTTTTTTTCTAAGGCTATTGGCAACGTAGATATCACTGACATGCGATTTCAATAGGACGGTGACACATGTCACGCAGCCTGTGATACGATAAATTTATTGCAAACCAAATTACCCGATTGCATAATTTCACGACAATTAGCAGTTAAGTGGCTAGCCGGATCGCGTGATTCAACACCACTGAATTATTTTTTGTGGGGCTATGTTAAGGGCAGAGACTATTGAGCCAATTGAATCTATTTCAGTCTTAAAATTCTACGTCCGTGATGTGATTACTGAAGTAGTACTTCGATTTCGCCATAAAGTAATTAAAAAATGAAAAAATCTACATCTGTCCACGTGGTTATGATGGACAAATGCCAGACATCAATTCTCATTCATAATTGCCGAACTTTTTTCTTCGTAATACAATAAAAACTTGAATCATCTTAATCTAAATTTATTGCTTTATTTTGTTTTAGGAATCAAACTTCTCGTTGAAAAACCCATATTTGGTGTGCTCATTAAAGCAATTAATTAAAGATTCATTGCGACAGATTATTGACTAACATAATAGTGCACTAGCATCATGCCAAAATCAGATGCGTGCAGTTCGTTCTGAATATTAGCGTTATGCACAACATGAATAGACAAATGTAACATCGTTCTTCAACAGCAAAAAGTACAGTCAGCGACAGTATTTAGTAAATAATCTAAATAATTCTATTAAGAAAGTAAAAAAAAAACGATTTCTGTACTGAATCAAAATCAATAATGTTATACTACTGAATGGCATTTGCAAGTTATTTATTATTTCCATAAAACAAAAGAGTAAATTATTTAATTTTAATTTCAGCAAACGTGTATACCAAACATTTGTTGCATCCGTAGGAAAATAACTCCATATTTAAAGGGAAATTTTGTATTTATATGTAAATTCATCTTTTCAACTGATTATTCTGCATATTATTTTACTCCAGCGATCATACGCTTTCTTATTTTATAAACTAATAAACTTTTCTGTAAGAACTAATTAAATCACTCCCTGTCTCAAGCATACTTTTAAATTATGTTTGTTTTTCAGAAAGCTATGGCTGTCTAAACCATAGTATCTATTTCGATAGAATAAAAATGGGATATACGTTTTTTTTCAATTGCCAGTCGGCGTGTTACTTCAAATACATATTTCAAATATATCATGTTGTGACTGACGTTCTATATTTTATGTAATCTTGAAAGTTTTTGCAGCTAATCTTCTTATTAACGTACCTAGCCCAGCGAAAAGATTCTGATTTCAACCAATGGACATGATACTTCTTATATATCGTATACCTAGTGAAGTTAAGGAGTTAGTTTTTAAAATCGTACAAATAACTCCCTAATCGTTTTGCACAGCTACGCAAATTTGTATCTTAATTGACATAAGAGGCATAATATCTCCCATACAAAGTGAACAAATATGAATCTGCAAATCTGTAACAAGAAGACCCTTAAAATTTTATACGAGGAACCATGATATTTGTTGAAAAATTGACTGGATTTTAACAGTGGACATTCCACTTGTCGTACAAAGTGAAATGTCATAATCATTCTCCGGTAACGAAAAATACCAGATATAGCTGGTACTCCATGTTAGATTGGTTGCCGTAATAACATCTTCAGCTTTACTTATTTTAAACTTATGTCAGTTTTAATTTATACTTCACAGCACTTCCAAAAATTAATTTCACAGTATCTCACCGATTATCCCAGTTAGAAGTTGTATTAGTTTAATTAAAAAAAAATCGATATACCACCGTAAAGAGTAGAATATGAATAAGACCTCATTTTAAATACAAAATATTTTTTTTTGTTAAATTATTACCAGTAATCAAATAATCTCCGTTTATACTGATACTTAATGTAAGGCATACAACAGTTGCATTTGCTGACAATATATTTATTACATTTATTTTGAAATAGAGCGAAATTTAGCTAATGAACTTTATTTAAGAAGCTTAAAATTATTGTATGAAAAGATGAGCATATCGCACAAAAACTTAGATACTCGAACGTATAATAAAGCAGCACATCTTACTTTATGTGTATAATCTAAAATAAAACACTGACTCGCAAAACTTTTTCTTTGTCTTTTTTTAGATTAATTTATGCTAAAAATATTAAAAATTTTCTCTACTCTACTGACCTAAAAAGGTTGCAAAGGCGAATTTGTCAATATTTAAAATGCAAAAATTAAAAACGATTGACACTTTTTTGGTACTTAGTGTACAACTGTTTTCATTTTTGATTTTTTACTTTTAATGCTATTAAAGGATTTCAGGTCATAATTATGACATAAATAGAACATTTCTTTTCTTTATAATTGTATATATTTACTCCCACTGTTAAACAATGATAGACAAACATACACATGAGTATTAGGGTGGCTCTTAAAAAAGGCAGATTTGTTCCTAATTGGTAAATTTTAGTAAAAATTTATTCTGGAAAAATATCATGCCAATTAGTTGAGAGCCGTGCCACAAGTCCGCTACACTAAACGTAAAACCAAAAAGTTTACAATTTTTCAAGATGTGACAAAAGAAATGTACAAGAGAAAACCTATGCTTATGAAGTTTTCAATATATTTTACTTTTACAACTTTTTACAAAACTGTACAAATATATTCCAATCAGAGGTGTAGATGTATTTAAACACACAATTAATTAAAAATATATAAAAGCAATTACGCATTTAGATGAAAAGGTTCAAATTGAATCATCAGCATCAGTTAATACTTTATTCAGGTATTATTTCAAATATGAAAATTTTTAACTCATATATTTAACATTTATATGTATGTAGTTTATAGTGTTATATGAAGAAATAGCAACTCTTGAGTTAATTAAGAAAATAATTATCGTTTTTCATACGTATTCTTCAAAATTTTTGTATAACCTGTTTTTCATGGAATACAGAAAAAGATTTCGTGAGTCCAATAAAAAAAAGCAAAGGCACGAAAGAAATCGATACTCCAAAACTAGCAGCTGCTTTGCATTTGCATGCTTGTATGGTAAGCAATAGAAAAGCGGTACATATTACTAAAACGCTTGTTGAGACATTGGAGCTTGACGCTCAAAGTTGTATAATAAATAAAAATTCCATTCGAGTGGCCTGAAAACAAAAAATACAACCGAGTCACATATCAAAATTTAAGAAAAATTTTTACATTAGATCTTTTAAAAGAATATGTTTAAATTGGGATGGTAAGCTATTGCCAGCTTAAATTGGAAGCGAAAAAGTTGATAGGTTACCAACAATTACAGCAAGCGGCCGTATATACCGTTTTTAAAAAGTGGAACTGAAAAAGATCAGGCATTAGTTGTGTGTAATGCTGTCCAGTAATGGAGCCTTTAGAACCATATAAAAGGGAGGGTTTTTGGTACAACATCAATAGACAGAGGGCGTACAAACGGAGCAAATACTATAGTTGAAAACTTTTTACAAACGGTAGTGATGTAGACACCATATACACGAGGTTATTTTGAGAAATGTCTGTGAAATCAAATTTAACCAAACCAGTAGTCCGAATGTCGCCATTTTCAAAAGATTTAAAAAAGGTCAAAGTTTTTGATTTGGAATAGATGACGAAATAACAAAATGTTATTTCAAAGGTTCAACCAGTCGTGTTATAAATTTTTTTAATTTTTTATGCAAACTTACCAAACTGGCGGATGAGATAAAAAAATCATATCGCTAAGAGTCGCCCTAATGAGCATATGCCCAGTATGTACTCTACTAATGTGAATTATTGAGCTTTAAGTTAATTCTCGTGCAAAAGGTAAACATTAACAGAAACCTATATATGTGCTAGAGATTTTAAGGGATTACATTTTTTTTTGGCAAAAACATAATTATTTAAAAAGCTACAAATACAGATATTAAGCTGAATTATTGTTATTTTTAAAATATATGTTGTCTTTCTATAGACAACAAACGTAAGTGACATTTTATTTGTCCAAGCGATTTTCAGCATAATCAAGCTTATTTGACCAAAGAATTTGGTTGACATGATAAAAGCAATGCTTTAGGTAGAATAAGTTAAGATGAACGTACAGTTTACGAATTATATGATCCATTTCCTTAGCAAGCTTATTGTAAATGGATATTCTGCACTGCTGATAAACCTAGGAAACAATGAGTTTTTCTTTTTTCCGGTGTCAACAGGTAATATTTCTAATTTTGATTTATGAGCAGAATTGCCAGTGTTTTCAAATCTTTTTTTTCTTTATTATTCGGCTCTGCTCTGTAAAATTTAATAGAAATTTAATCCAGTTACTGTTAAAATAACTATTCGTAAAGTCAAAACATCAAGAGGGAAAAGTTTTATTATTTTTCATTACGCTTGTTAAAACTGATTTTGAAAGGTAACAGCAAACAAAAACAAATAGCACAGAACAAACATTCAGCCAATCAGGCGCCTACACTGCGAAAACTAGTTAAAATCACTATATAATTAACACTTACAGGACAATTAAATTAATTCAAGTTGAGCTACCATTGAGAAAAGACCAGAAATAATTAAGCATCTCTTAAGACTTCACAGTGTTAAAGTTTGTTTTGTGTGTACTGAAAGTAAATAAATCGTTTAACTTAATTTAAAACTCTAAAGTGCTGTGCTATTATTTCGCAATAAAGAATTCGATTTAATTAAATTTTTATCACATGGATTAAACGTAAGAATATAGTTATTATAAAAATATACATTAGGTGCAAATCAGTTACTTCTTCTTTGGTTCATTTAAACCCATTTCAGAAAAAAAAGTATTTTAATGCAATAAATGGATATCGTTATTTATTCCATATGATCAAGAGAATGTCAGATCTCGGAAAATTGTTCTAAAAATATCAAAGTAAGATCTAGTTATTTTTTTTAAATCACATCTTGGTAAGTTTTTTTGAGCATGGATTAAGCAAAAACTCGAAACTCTTTACAATTAAATTTAATATTTCGAGAATGCCAATATTCGCACCGAAATTTAACTTCAGAGACGTTTCTCAAAATATCCTCGTGTATATGTTGGCTACATCAGCACCTTTCAATACTCCTCTATAGCTTCTGTGAAATTTCATTAGGATATCTTATGTGGTTCATGAGTTACCGAAGTATTTCCAAAAAACTAAAAACGTTTTAGAACCACTGTTGGGTATAGCGTACTTAATTGAACTGTTTTGAGTTTTTTATAGGAATTTTAATGGACATGGCAAACACTAAATCGGGTACACTAGAATACTTAACTATAACACGAGTATGATTATTTCATCTCTAGTTTTTATCTTCTTGGCAATTATGTTATGAGTTCCTAAAAGTATTGTCAGTCTTTATGAAAGAGTCTATCTCATTTTAGTCGCAGTACCACTAATTTTATATACAGTTACTTATTACAATTTGCCGAAAAACATAGCTGACTGCTTTTCTGAGTAATCCTTTCTGTTAAGTAGGGAAAAAAATGTGGCTTATAAATAATTTTAAGGCAATTTTACTCATGTCTCTTAAAAATTACTGTAGGTGATATAAAATAAAGGCCTTTAATTACCAACATTTTACAGTTCTTTACATTTCTGTTTGCCACGGCTCTCTTAAAAAAACGCTGTAAGCTTGTTAATAAGTTATTACAAAACTATAATTAATACTTATAAATTATATATCAGATCTGATTAATAAAAAAAATTTCAAAAAGTTATCTGACAAAGAACTAGAATAACTATTAACTAAAAACTATTTTCTATATAATTTTTTTAATTTGATAAAACACTCTTCAATTGATTGTTCACTATTGAAGTTCTCATAGAAATCATGTAATAATTCTTTATCCTATTTCATTGTCTTTGAACAAAATACATGACTTAATTAGCTATTTATTTTAATTAGTTTTATTAAATTATCTTAATATTAATTATCTTTAATTGATAAAATGCTTCAACGAGTTGCATTTATTAACTACAGGTTTAAAATAAAAGATTTTCTGTCATTGACTTAAAAGATGTTCATCTGATATCTGCATATCTTTTCCGACGGGGCTTGATTTGATTGGGTCAACCCCCGTCAAACCAAACAAACAAAACCAAATTTGACGCGGTATGACGAGAAATCATACAAAACATGTTTATCTGTTTAGTGGTCTAAAGTTAAAGCATTTGAAAAAAATTTATTTAAATTTATTTTATTTATTTAAAAAAATAATTAAAAAATATATATTGTTTAATTTCACAGGATGTTAGTAACAATAAAATATTGCCAAAGACGACAATAAGAAATACGTTTAATTTTTAAACTTTACTAGTTCTTGCAAGCTTCAAGTCTACAAGTTTTCAGTAAAATAAAAATAATAGAACTTCATTTACTTTTAGGATGTCAGTTTAACTACTTTCATGTGCTCCTCTTCTTAATTTATTTAACTATTGTTTTAACTAAAATTTTGTTAATTTCGCCTTAATGCTCAAACTATACTTTAGTGAAACTATTGGATTGAATAAAAAAATTACAAAGAAAAAAAAATTATTTAATTAATTCGCCCATATGTTGGAAAAAACTAAATTTTCATATTATGGTTTAGTGTACTTTATAATTATAATTAATTAGCTACCAAAACAACCTAAGCATCATTTTCTGGATCACCTCACCTGGCATATCTTGCACCTACCCTACCTTAAATAGGGTACAACGTAAAGGGGGAATAATCAAAAACTATCGATATTAATTTGATTTGACGAGAACCACACAAAATCCGAAGTCTTCTTCGTTGTCCTCTTTACGTTTTATTAAAAAACGAAGTACCAAATGTCAAACGTACTAACTGTCTGATTGAAGCTAAAGGTATAAAAAGTCTGGTTCGCTTATTGAGTACACCAAGTATTCTGTTAGTCTTAAAGTTCGCAACAAACTTTAAGTCGAATCCAAGAGCCTTCTACAAGTCTGTCCGCTCCAAAATAAGTTCAGTGGCATTTCCCTCTGTTGTGAAGTATCAAATTTTTGAATCTGGTGACTTGTTTGCAGATTTCTTATGTACCACCTATTCCGAAAAAAGTTCTGATGAATCCAACTATATCAATTCCATTTCTTGAGGAAGTTTTGAGCTATTTCAATAAGCCTAAATTTTCATGCATCTGGGGTCCGGATGGTATTCCGAGCTCTAATCTTAATAAATTGCTATGGCACTGGAAAAGCCTCTTACAATAATCTTCAACATATCATTGAAATTTGGTTATTTTCCTATAATATGGAAGAATTCTTTTTCCATCCATTACATAAATTTGGCTGTAGGAATTATCTTGTCAACTACAGAGGTATTGCTAAGCTTAGCACCTACTTTCCCATCAACTATCTTCTAGATTGGATCCTACTCAGGCTTTAGATAGGGTTTGTCAATTGTAACTAATCATCTTTTGGAATTTAAACGCAAGTCAATCGGGAATATGTTCAAGGAAAGCAAACTAATGTTTGTTAAGGTCAATCCCAAACTTTTAACGAGTAAACTTAACCTTTTTTTTACATTCTTTAGAAAAGGGATAGAGAATAGATGAAATAGGTGGTGAAAGTAAAAGGATAGTCGGAAATGAACTGCCGTATATAAGACAGCACAGCGACCAGTAACTATGCCTTCATCGCTGAGCAGCCCCACCGACGATCAATTTTTATTTTTGTAGTGACAAAAAACAAGGTCTTCGTTGGGAATCGAACCCACAACCCCCATATTTACTAGCTAATACAATACCTACTAGCCAACAGGGGCACCTTATGGAATATGAGAAAAATTGTAGTATGTGGATTAATTCATATGTGTCATATGTGTTTGTTTTGAGACGCTTACTTCCAATGTAATTTTTGTTTCATGTAGTCTGACGTAGCGTAGCCATCTGACTCCTTTATTATTTTCTATTATATGCAAACGACATGAAGATTTTTTTAACATACAATCATCCCATAATCATATTCTTCTGCAAAAGTTTTTAGATGCGTTTAGTTCTTAGTGTAACATTAATCTTATGGAGTTGAACTTTAAAAAAGGCAAATGCATACATATGTATGGGTCTTCCGAAGATGTCATACAAACGTGCAATATGTTTTAAAACAAACTAAATATAGTTTTAGATCTTGGTATTGGTTCTTGAATTTACAAAACGCTTGGTGAAGGAGCTTAGTGACTTGTATACCACAAAACATCTTTACCCTTCTCTTGTCGGACCTATTCTGGATCCCAAAATATTGAGAATTTATAAAGTCCATAGTAACAGCATGGAATCGGTGCTAGAGTAATTCTGTTTATTTTATCTTCGAAATTTACAGTGGAATCCCTTAATTGTACCATCCTACACTAGCCGACTTGCTCTCATAGAGCTGCGAAAAATGTCTATTCTTCGACATTTATTTTAAAGGAAATGTTTGTATGGAATTTTTGATCCTACGCGCTATTTTGATCCATTGGTAATTAAAGTACTCAGAGGTGCCCCTGTAGGCTAGTAGGTAGTATACTAGCTTGTCAGTATGGGGTTTGTGGGTTCGATTCCTAACGAAGACCTTGGGTTTTTTTCACTACAAAAATAAAAGTTGACTGTCGGTGGGGCTGCTAAGCGATGAAGGCATAGTCACTGGTCGCTGTACTGTCTTATACGGCAGTTAATTTCAGAATATTCTTCTACTTTCACCACCTGTTTCATCTCTTCTTTATTCCTTTCCTAAAAAATGTAGCATGGTACTTGACTAAATAGGCATTGTTGCTTGAAGTGCTACTTCCCTTAAAAAAAAAAGTATTCAGAGCTAACTATAGTAATTCTGACCCGTTTTTAAGAACTTGTACTGAATTTAATCAACTTTATAAGTATATTGATTTTTCTTTAAATGTTAGGGCAGTTAAATATTATCTAATTTTATATTTAAATACCTAAATTAAAGTTTTATGACTATTTTTATTATTTACTGTTTTAATGTTTGTAAGGATCTTGAATCACCAAAAAAAAAATTAAATGGGTCTTGATATTATTTAGCTGCAAATGCTGTTGTTGTTTATTTTCATGCTTATTTATTTATTTACATCTCACAAGTGTTGCTGGAATGTGACTAGAATAACATGAAACATTCCAATTAACAGATTTTATTAATAAATATTTGGAAAAGTAAAACATGAAGTAAAATTTATCAATTTGAAAAATCTCGTACAGATTTGAATAAGAATTAATTTTATTTTAATCGTTAAGGTTTTATACAATTTTTTCCCTTAATATCAGCTATGCAATTTGCTTGAGTGCAGGTGGTGTTGTTTGTACTATATTGCTTCTCACACGTAACGTTGTTGTCATTACCTTTTCTATTGTATCTGTGTAGTTATTTGTAGGTACTCTGCATATATACCAGATACTTACGACAGCTTATTACCTATTCAATAATTACTTATATGGAAAGTGGCATGAATTTAAAAGTGTACTATTTTCACCTAATTCGCTTCATTGAATCTACTTTTCGCAATGGGATTTTAAGCTTCCAAAAATAATAACACGCGTGTATATACAAATATCTCTCACACGATTATGCTATTAATTTTTTCAAGCATAAATGCTACAAGTATTTTTTACTTTATTCACGAATTATATAAATATATAATTGGTTATTAGTTTAAGTTATCTTTTTAGTTTGTTTTCAATTACATTGAACTCATCAACATTAAGTTGACACTTTAATAAAATATTAAGCAGCAACAGATTCAATAATGTGTCAAGAGCTAGCTAATTATTGTAATATTCAGTAGAAGTTTACACTGGACCACATGGTGTTAAATTTTATAGCCTTAAGTTAACAAACATTTATTGTGTATAAAACGAAACATCGACCAGATGAAGGAGCATTAGCACCAAGGTCGAAAATGCCATAAATAAAAAGTGAAGGAAATTTCTAGTTTTATTAATGATGGCTTTAAAAGCTATTTTCCCTTAACGTTTGAATAAAGGATTTTAATGAAAATTATTCAATATAAAAATTCTTATAATATAGATTGGACTATAAATATTGCCATTTGTGTTAATCACTTGCTGTCAATTATTTGAAATTCAGTCTTGTGTTTCACAAAATATAAACTACCGGTAGTTTTGACTCTCTTTCTTTGTACTTACAGTTTTCAGCAGACAATTGATATAGTTGCCCCTGTAGGCTAGTAGGTAGTGTACAGCTTTCAGTCTGGGGGTTGTAGGTTTGATTCCCAACGAAGACCTTGGTTTTTTTATACTATAAAAATAAAAATTGACTGTCGGTGAGGCTGCTCCGTGATTAAGACGGCATAGTCACTGGCCGCTTTACTGTCTTATATGACAGTTACTTTCCGACTTTCCTTCTACTTTCACCACCTGTTTCATCTCTTCTCTATCCCTTTCCTAAAGAATGAAGCGCGGTACTTGACTAAATAGGCATTGCTGCCTGAAGTGCTACTTCTCTTTAAAAAAATATTGTTGTACAAAGTTTACCTATGTTCTTAATAACATTCAAATTTCGGGGATATGTGGGCCATTTTATAACTAACAGTGCATATTTCATAAACCTGGTCGTCGTTAATCTTTTGTCATAGATAGAAGTATTATCTTAATAAAAATTAACTAAAAAATTAATTAAAAAATTTGCTATGATGCGCTTATGTAGTATTCGCTTTATATGACAATTAAAATCTTTAAAATCATATTTGGCGGCCGTGAAGTGGACACGTGGCCTATTTATTACGGAAAAATATTCCATACACCAACGTGTTTTAATTGTTGAAATATTTTATCGAAATCAATTATCGCTTACTGTAACGAAGAGAAAGTTACGTGAAATTGTTGGGAGAAACAACTTGCCAACAAAACGCTCTATTTATCGTGTACTGAATAATTTCGGTAGGTGATAGGACCTAGCAGTGTAGTGCATTACTACTGCTCAAGAAAGCGTTCAAAACAATTAATCCATCAACCTCTATTCGACGCCGTGCTTAGGAGCTTGGTCTTCAAAAATCTACTTTGGCCACAATTTCTTCTTCCACAAGACCATTTATGCCACCGTACGTGTGCCAATCGGATGTTAAAGCTCACTAATGACAACCCCGATTTCGTGAAAAAATCATAATAAGTGTCGTATTTTCATTTGAAGGGATATGTGAATACACAGAATAGTCGGTTCTGGGGAATGGGAAGCTCTCAAATTTGCATCCTTTAAAAATGACAGACTTGTGTGCAATTTTGTAAGGAGGAATCACTGGACCATACTTCTTTGAAAATGAAAACGGCGTGACGGTAACTGTGAATGGGGAGCGATATCGTGATGTGATTGAAAACTTTTCAAAGCCACAACTGCATGTGGTATCAAGAAGACGGTACCACATCGCATACAGCCAGGATTATAATGGAATGTTCATAATTACCAATATAAATGTATCGTTGTTATTGATTCACTTCTACTGACTATCGAATCTATTCTAGTGTTGATTATATTGTGGTCTATTAGCTAATATTCAATGGAACTGATATCAAGTTTCGCTTCCAGATTACTTAACACGTTATCAATTAAGAAACCACATTTGGGTCGACTAATTTAAGAATGACAATTTTTTAAAAATCAATGAGATCGAGAGCAAAAGGATCAGATAGGACATCAACGTTTAGAAACGTATTTTATTTAATTACTGGTTACATAAAAATTTAGTTCTTTAAAATCATTTAATTTTCTTAGCTCTGCATAATTTTGAAGCAAATTTCCATAGATGAAGAAAAACCCCTGGCGGGCTTTCTTCAGTTGCATCCTTTCTACTTCTCTATTTTATCTTCCATCGTATGAGTTCTACAGACGGAGTTGTTCTAACCTGCTTTATGTTGTTTAGGGTTATTTTCACAAAAAGTTTGTCCTTAAGAAAAGTACCGCGGATTTTCGAACCATTTGAACACTGCACGTTTTTTAAAAGTCTGGGCACAGTGTAACAACATATGTTTTATTTGTGCAGCCACGGCGTCAGCCTGTTTATTACCTGGTATTCTAACGTAATACTACCGGTGTTTTGAGCGGTCTATTACGACTTTGAATTTGGGTAACTACTTTAAAGATATTTTCATTTTGACATACAAAATATTAGAAAGAGACATCGATCTTCAACTAATGAGCTGTTTCGGAAAGCTCATGTGCTGCATCTAATTGATTGGGCACAAAATCCTTATATACGAAGTAGGTAGATTGATTTTGAAAAGGATAATAGCATGAGTTATATTAATCATTGTTGAGTTATGTATCTGAAAGTGCCTTGAAGTTAAACATTTTTTATGTGCAATCTATTGCTTAGATTTTTCCTTAGCTACAGGCAGTATAGTTTGAATGTAAAAGCAGGTGAAAGCTTTATCGAGTACGACACGAAGAATTTTTAAATGATCCACAAATTCGATTGTAAGATTTTTATATTGTAGATTTGACATTTGAGA
Organism: Trichopoda pennipes; assembly: GCA_030448955.1. Classification (NCBI taxonomy): domain Eukaryota; kingdom Metazoa; phylum Arthropoda; class Insecta; order Diptera; family Tachinidae; genus Trichopoda; species Trichopoda pennipes. The sequence goes on along the minus strand of JASKUP010000119.1, from coordinate 307,109 downwards.
ATTGTGAAGAATATTGCATTTGGAAACCGAGAGTTTGGCGCCTAATGTAACGCACCATTTAGAAATTTCTATTAAGGTTTTTAAAAAAGACTCTTTTATAATGGCATTTTTATTATATTTTCATAATATAATAGCATTATAAAGGCTATATTGAATGCTCAATATATTTTGCCTTGAAATAATAGTGCTAAGTTGATTGAACGCAATTATGAGCAATACCACTGAAAGGGATGAACCCTCAGTAGTGAATGTTAAGTCTTACTTTAAGCTTAAGGTTACACAGAAGCCCTTTAACGAGAGAGTGCATTTCTTTTCAGTTTTTATTTTTATTATTGTTTTGATTACAATAGCTAAAAATTTTACATCGTCAAGATCTGCATAGATCTTTTTCTTTCTAAGATAATCGCGGATGCAATATTTTCTAAATGATAAATCAATATCTTCATCGCTTATAATTGTTAATTACACGTTTGGTTTCGTTTAATTATCTACTGATAATTATGTTGAGATACTATGATTCGTTTGTCTGGCCAAAAAATCAACATACTCACCGGCCAAGGTATATCGAAAAATATTTTTAATTAAAAAATGATAATGAGTTTTTTCATTATAATCTAATAATAAAATATTTACAAAATGTTATGTTAAGAAAAACAATTTTTAGTAAAACGACCAAAGCTGTTGATAGATATTTATTTTCAACATTAATGGAAAAACTTCATATACAAATAATATTTATTTTAAATAAAAATAGGCTCTGATCTCTCCACAAAATTAATTTAGCAAGAAATTCACTGAAAATAATCAAAAAGAAATATATATTTATATATTATTTTATTATTTATTACTATCAACTTAAGTTAAGGTTAATTCGGCCATTTATCAAGAAAACATATTTTGTTCGGGTAAAGTTGTTGCTATCTTGCTTAGTGAAATAATAACAGAGATGATTATTCGGAAAAACTTGAATAGGATAATTTTATCGCTTGACCCGCCATACGAATGCATTTAAAACAAAAAAATACTTTGGGAAAATTTGAAATGTGTAGTAAAATTGTATTATTTTGCAACTTAAATTTCTTTATAAAAATACAAATAATTTTTTTTTTAAAATAGAAAGCAATAGTATTAAAATCACAAAATAACTATTCACCCGTATGATCGCATTGGTTTTTGGTAGAATTTTTTCCAAATTAATAAATCATGTTGCAGAATACTCTTAACCAAGGGGTAAAAACGTAAGCTTCTAGTTGTTATTTTTATGGGAATGTCATCAAAAAACAAATAAAATGAGAGATAGGCAGATCTCTAAACTTAACACATAGAGCATGCTTTCTTTAAAAAAATATATGTATATGAAAACTAAATTATTATTTTAATAAAATATGTTTTATAAAATTTTTTTGTTAAAGAAATCTGCCGCAAATTAGCATTAGCATTAGATTAACTTAAAAATAAATTATAACTAAAAAAGGGCTTCTATAAAAGATCTGGTTTTACCATGTATTTTCAGATATTTTGAACTAATCACCTGGAACTAAGAAAAATTTCCATGGTTAAATTATATATGGTACAGAACCCTTTATATGCAAGTTCAACTGTCACTTACAACATATAAATACAAATTATTTACAAACGAATTAATTAATAATTGTGTCGCGCTTATTCATTTTAAGTTAATAGAGTTACGCAAAAATATATTCGTCCGGCTATTCAAAAATTATCCTTCGGTCTAATTGGTTGTTTCAGAAATATGATATTAAACAACATTGTATTTCTGTTGTAATGTCTCAGTAAAAACCGTAATTACTTTCTGTTTATTCTATAGCTAACATAGTTTTCTTATTTAAACTAATTCTAATCACCATACTGTTGTTAGTGATAAGTTTTTTATGACCAAAGCGAGAGAATATGTAAACATTTTTGTGAAATAACTTAAATGTGCTACGGGCTCTAAGGGAATTTGGTGACGTGTTAAATAGCTATCTTTTATAACATGGTAATCCAACCCTATTTATACTAACAGATATAATACTAACTATCCAGTGCTATCTAGAAACGCGGCATGAAAATGATGCCATCGCATCAAAAGCGCTCGCAGATCAACACTGTTCATGTTTTGAAGGAGATGTTTTAAATTTGGGCGGGCCACTTTTCTTTAACCTTCATAATCGATTCTTTTAAATTGGAGGCTAAGGAATTCTAAATTCGAAAAGACAAACGCCTTAATACGCAGAAATTAATGCTTAGTTTACTCATCAATCTTCTTACTTTTATTGATTTACAGTTGATATTAAGAAAATCAGTACTTACTACAAACCGATTTACTTGGTAGCGTGGTCTAGTTGGCTGTGCAAGTTTTTCGACATTCTTCATTTTCTCAAAACGTTCTCTAATTCTGGAATATAATGTTTGTTTTTGTTTGGTTTACAAACCAGAAATCTTTCTTGTTTTGCAATAATAATTTCACTTACGATTGAGTACTTTCGATGCTGTTTTCATCCGATACATTATTTACGTTGTGATTAGTTTCTTCATTTCTCTCACGCTTAATTTCATTGGCTTGCCATTTTTCAAATTTAAGCCTTAGTTGCTTTGCCCGTGCAGCATTTTGTGCCTTGAAAATAAATAAAATAAAAATGGGTTAAAATTGCAAAAATTATTAAAGATTTTTTTTTCATAATTGTAAATTTTTTATCAATTAACCTTAATAGTCGTAAGGAATAATAACAGATAATAAGTAAATTTGAAATTTTCCGTTACTCGTAATTTCGTTATAATAAAGTTAATAACTACCTCTCTGAGAGCTTCATCATCCTTAGGCAAATGTGAATAGTTGTTATATCCGTCATCCTCGTCCTCTACATTACTGTCGTCTTCATCATCTTCATCATCATCATCATCGTTTGAGTCATATTCATCACTATCCTGTGCTGTGTACACTCTTCGATTGCCATCAGGTGGTGGAGTAAAGCATTTCAAAGGTTTAGGACTATTGTCAGTATTTCGGTATGGATTTTTTTCCAATTCACGAAATTTATTTAACATCATTGAAGTAGTACGAGAATGCGTAATAATATTTCTATCAGGCGATAATTGTTTCGTATTTTCCTCTTCATTTCCATTTTCCTCTGGGGATGGCATTTTAACTACACCTTCTCGTGGTGGTGTGATACGAAAAACGCGCTTTTTATTTTCAGTTGGATGATATTTTTCAAAAAACTTGAACTTTTCACTTATTTCAGAAGTTTCAATTTTAACATCGTCCACTGCTTCGCCACATTTTACCACATCACCGTCAAGTTCATTTTTGGACTGATTACTTATACTGCCAACAGATTTTTGATGATGTATTATTCTATTACTAGATTGAGAAGGTAAAATATTATGATTTTTTCCAGTCACCACATTAGCATCCAACTGCATGAAAATACTTCGTGAATTTTTACTGATGGCTGTAAATTTATTTAAAAAAAAAAAACTCGTCACATTAGTTTCAGTTACTCACAGGCACAGCATTTTTAAATTTGCAATTTAAACCTTTAAAACGATGGTTATTAAATTAATAAATTGGTAAAAATTTTGGTTCGAGATGAAATCTTATGTCTAAGTTCTTGTTGGTTTTTTTTTTTTTTTTTTTTTTTTTTTTTTTTTTTTTTTTAAAGAGAAGTAACACTCAGGCAGCAACAATGCCTATTTAGTCAAGTACCGTGCTACATTCCTTAGGAAAGGGATAGAGAAGAGATGAAACAGGTGGTGAAATTAGAAGGATAGTCGGAAATTAACTGCCGTATAATAAGACAGCACAGCGACCAGTGACTATGCCTTCACCGCTGAGCAACCCCACCGACAGTCAATTTTTATTTTTGTAGTGAAAAAAACCAAGGTCTTCGTTGGGAATCGAACCCACAACCCCCATATTTACAAGCTAGTACACTACCTACTAGCCTACAGGGGCACCTGTACCTGGTTGATAGGTATTTGTTGCTTGCTATCTCTGAGCTGAAACTTAAGTGAGAAACATCTCACATGCTATTGTGTTGTGTTATCTTACACATGATTAGGTGTAATTAAGCATAAACCTTGCAATATTCAGTAAAGAAAAAAATTATGATTAACTTTAGCCCACCATGTAGAACAGGATGACGTGTGAGAAATTACTCACATTCCTTGCGGAGGACAGAAGTGTGATTAAAGTCAGTAACTAAGACGTTAAACTCGAACATCGAATTTTATAGAATACAAAAAACAGATGAAAACATTTTATTTTTCGGGTTTTAGCTTCGACCGCTTGAGCATGTGCTGGACAGTTCTATAGGAGTAGGATTTTAACTTAAACATTAAAGAATTTTGCTTTAATGTGCATAGTTAGAAAACGAATTAGCTTTATGATGCGTTACGCTATTCGATCGACAGTAAATCGATGAGATATAACAAAAATCCCTCAAGTTTTCCGTATGCTAAAATGAGAGGCTGTTAAGGAGAAGTAGCTGGGTATTACTGGAGTATCTTATATTATAGCAGCGATCAAATAGAGATATACAGTTCACCTTATTATTCCTAGGGCCTAATCAACATGTCTTCATTATAAATACCTTTAAGATTGCAACTAATAAAAAGTTGTGTAATTGATAGCGGCTGCGATATGAACCAAACCAATTAAAGACAATACATCAACTACTTTTCCTATACGTTGCTGCAAGAGACCTCGTTCTTAATGCAGAAATTTTTTTTATCAGCTAATTTAACAAAAAAATATAATACGAAAAATAATACACAAAATACCCAGAGTTTTTTATCTTAATTGATCGTCCCATATGCTTGTTTTCTTGCTTTCTGCTAACTATTGACTTAGCAATGAAACAAATTTTTATTTTCTCATTCTATTTTCTCCTTTTTGCATTTCGGGTTTCTCTATAAAAGTCCAAACACGGGAGGGGATAAAACCTTAGCTGGCTTCGATTTTCTTTCCGACTCATTATCAAAGATTCTCGATAGTTGTTGTTGTTCAAACTGTCCTCGGCTTCACATTCAGGCCAAACAACTACAGAAAGCCAACATGTTGAATTATTTGCGGCACACAATAACCTGGCACAATTAGTGAATGAGACAACACACATTCCTTATGTTGAAGGGCACTAAAGTAATACTCAGGAACTTTTGCTAATTTCACACTCCGAAAGTATGAAGCTACCATTTGCGCACCTCTAGAATCTCAGATCATTGTTTCATCTCCGCCTCCTTTTCATATTCATGCAACGTTTCGAAATCAGTTTGTTGCGCTGAGCTCAATGAACATTTTTAGGCAATTTAATTTTTAAATTATGATTTTTGGAAAATAATGTCGATGCCATAGCGAAAATTGTTGTAAACCTCTTTTTTTGGAGGGCCAAAAGTCACATTAGAGAGAGTAGGGCTTCCAACTCTACTGAATCCCTAGAGTATCGACGCAACATGGGCTTTTATTCACTGTTTTATCGTTACTATAATGGTAAATGCTGTAAATGTTTTTGCATTTACCACGCTTTTCGTTATGAGTTCATCCATTTGTGGTTGATTAGCGAGTGAATTACACCATGCTTTAGAAGGAAAATGCGTTTTTTAGTAAAACAGTTCGTATATAGAATCAACTTTCTCCTGAGGCCGTTTCTGTCACTTCCAATGTTGGAAAATACAAATAGAATATCCATAAGCATTAATCTCTCTTTCCTCCATCTCTTAACAATACATTGCATGAGTAGGGGTCGTCATCTGAGAGCTGGTCCGAAAAAAATAGGTTACTGGCAGAACCAAAACTGTTTTATTGTTAATTATTTTAATATTGTAGAAAATCGTGGATAAATTTTCAAGTTATTTCCTCTTTAGAAAAATATAAACTTAAGTTAAGCTATGCATTTCTTACTTATTTATTGTTGTTTCTGGGTGATTGTGTGATAAATTATCACCAACAAAAACCTACAAGTAAACACGGCTGAACAAAATCTTGATACACAAATTTTATATAATTTAATTTTTGAAAGTGAATAATAAAAAGAACAAATCGTTTGAACATATAAATAATTACCTGATTCAAATACATCGGCTTCTTTTTCAAGAGCAGGCTTTCGTAAACTTTCGCCATCGTTCTCATTACCAGATTGGTTTTCCCTAAAAACTTCACCATTTTCAAAACGTTCTCTTAGAGACTTTGAATCAAGTTCAATAGCGATATTAGGCTTTTTATCAGATGCTATTGAATTTCATTTAAAAATATTTAAAACAAGAAAAGTTTGGTTTTTATTTATTCAACATTTTCAAGGCTGCAGCCTTGATTGAAAGATTGAATAATATACCTACCGTGTTCCGATTCAGCTACTGCTTGTTGATACATATCCTTTAAGCGCGCTTGCTTTCCCATAAACAAACGAGATCTGATATTTTGAATCTCTTGCTTGCGCTCCTCACGACGTTCTTCTCTTTTATTTCCGTGTCCTTTTTCAAAAAGTGTTCGTATATCATTCATTGCTTCTCCGATACCAATTGGAAGTTCTCTTTTTTGTTCACGCTTTTTTTGTCTTATTAAATCAGCATTTGGATTTTCAGACTCCAAAACCATTTCAATCTCATCATCATTATCATCCTCGTTTTCAGATGAGTCACTGGAACCTTGATGGATATTAGCGCTTGAACCTAATTTCTGAAGTTTAGCTACTTTGGACAATATAGTCGCACTACGCCTTACAACATTAGCATTGTTTTTTTGAGTATCTTGATATTGCTCATCATTACCATTGGCTTTACCTTGCTCGAAAACTTGAAACCTTGAACGTACATTAAGTTGCTGTAATTCTTCGAGACCCAAATCAGGTTTGTCGGATGCTATAAGATGAAAGGATATAAAATTGAAATTAAATAAATTATTTAACAACAAAACTAAGTGAAATAGATATCGTTTGTCTAATTCTTTCTAAAATTATTTAGCAATTTTCACTTAATTATTTCTGAAGATTTAAAATAAAATTCAATCAAAGTTGTGATTAAATTTTAAAATAAAATCTAAATTGAAATAAAATGCCCATAGAAAAAGATGTGTGCAGCTGCTTATAGTTCCATTTGTCGTTAGATTGAAATTTTTTAAATTTATTTTTTAATTAAATAAATATGTATTAATCTTTAATTAAATTTAACAATATATTTGTTCAATATTTCGCTTTCCTCTGGAAAGCTTCTTCAGGAAATAAATTTTTATAACAACAAAGATATTAACAATTCGAAAAAATTTTTGAAAACAATTAACAAAAACATATAAAGTTATTTTCTTCATATATATATACAAAACTAAAATTTGAAAAATTTAAACATACACAAAAAAAACCAAGGAAACGAAAATTATATAACAAATTGTCTCTTATAAAATAATTATAACAAATTATGTTTCTTTTGAATTAAATACATATAATTCTGCATTAAATTGTCTGTGTCTGTTTTGAAATTTTTTCTCCTTACATTTGATACATTAACATTTCTAACATATAACGTCTCTTATAGTTTTTTTCTATATCTAATATTGATGCTTCCTCAAACTTTCGATAATGGTTATATTATATATTCTGTGTTGAAATATTCCTATATTTTTGGTCACATCTGTGACCAGCTAATCTTGTTTTAAGTTTATTTTTTGTTGTCCCAATATAAACTTTGTCACAGTTCACCTGGTCATTTCCTTCACATGGTATCCTGTATACTACATCAGGTATTTCCATTTTTCCTATTTTATCCTTCATACTGCTAAATAATTTATTTAAACTTTCTGATATTCCAGTATTTCCTAAATTATGCCTATGATTACCATATTGTCTAGTTAATCGTTCAGTTAATTCATCTGGAAAATCAGTGTCATTAAGTATATCTCTTGTTGTGTCCTTATTCTTCGAATAAAATTCTCCATCACTCCATCCATCATAGTCAATATTCTGACTATCATATTTTTCGCCGTGTTTATTAACATTTTCTTGGATGTTTGGAATAAAAATTAATAATCCTTCCAGAAGATGTTGGTTCTTATACTAACCAAATACTTACTTATTTCTCTTTCTTATTATCAATATATCTAAATATGGAAGTTTAGATTCTAACTCGCTTTCAATCGTAAATTTAATATCCGGATGAAAACTATTCAATTCTGACAAAATATCAACCACTGCATCTTCTGAAGTTATACAACATAAATCATCCACATATTTCTACATATCTACATCATCGGGTTAATTTGCATTTTACTAATACATGAATTTAGTAATTCCTCCATCACAATATCAGCTATAATTGGAGATGCTGGAGAGCCCATATGGAGGCTCCCATTCTGCAGATATATACTATTATCAAATTGAAAATACCTGTTATCTTCAACACAAAACTTAAGAATACGTAAAAACAATTCCATCTCAATATTCGTATTTTGCTCTATTATCTGCCATTTTCCCTCTTCAATCCTCAAAGCCAAACCTACAGGAATACTTGGCAAAAGTGAAACTACATCAAATAAAAATAAACTATCATTATCTTGTATATCTATTCTGTTGGCTTTATCTTTAAATTTCAATGAATTTCTTATATTATATGTTGATTGTCCTGTTGTTACCTTAAGAATATTCGTTATATACTTGCACAGTCCGCAGGCCGGGGAATTAATGCAAGAGCAAATAGGCCTCAAAGGAAAATTCTATTTATGGATCTTAGGTACTCCATATAGCTTTGGAGAATTTGATACATTAGTCTTAAGTATATTTCTCTCCTTTATTGAAATAAAATCTTTTTTAAAAAGTTCATCAACTAAAACATTGTTTGTTTTCTGCAATTTAGTAGTAGTATCCTTATTAAATATTGAGTATTTTGTAGAATCGTTAAGAATGTCATTTACTCTCGAATTATAATCGTCTCTGCTAATAGCAACAGTAACATTACCCTTGTCAGCATTAACAATTAACATCTTCCTATAAGTATTCAAAAAGTTTTTAGCAGTTTTAACTTTATCTAATAAAAAAATTTCCCTTGCTGTAGGTCTAACTAATCTTTGTTAGTTTTGTTCACGTTACTTCCTGGTACTCTTTTTCTTTTATAGTCTGAAGCAAATCATCTCCTTCTGAAATTACCTACATCATACGAAAATTTTTCTTTTCAACCGGTAATGTTAATTTCTGTCCTAGAGAAAGAATCCACTTAACGTCGCCTTCAATATCTATGTTACCAACCAATCTTCATTAACCTTAATTCCCAATTCCTTTCTTTGAATATATATTATTTTTTAATTTAAATTATACCTTGAAAAATTTTAATAAACTTGGGTTTTTCAAGAAGAAGTTTGTCTTCTAAAAAAAAAAATTTAATTAAGATGAATTAAGTTTTTATTATATTACGAAGACAAAAGTTCGGCAATAATGAATGAAAAGTTATAATTTGCAAATGTTCACAACGACTTCGCTGACAAATGTCGGTTTCTTCAAAGACTTTGTCCTTAATATAGTCACACAGTGGTGTTAAAACACACAATCTGGCTGGTTACTTAACTGCTGATTGTCGTGAAATTATCCGATCGGGAAATTTGGCTTGCACGAAATTGATCATCTTATTGGCTGTGTGATATGTGGCATCCTCCTGTTAAAATCACATATCAGTAATATCCACGTCATCAATAATAGGGCATAATTGATTTACTAGTATTTCGCGATAGCATGATCCATTGACCTTTACCGCATTTTTAGACCAGTTTTTAAAAAAACAAAGGCCCAATCACGTCTGCAGACCACACAGCGCACTATATATTAATACGTTGAGCATGCAAAGGCTTCTCAATAATCGCTTTAGTATTTTCGGAAGTTCACGTACGGCAATTTTGCTTGTTGACATATCCTGGCAAAAGAAAATGGGCTTCGTCGGAAAAACTAATTTTTTTCCGAAAAACCAGCCGGTTGTTCCTGAATGAATTGAGCGAATCTATGGCTTCAATTCCTGTAACATTTAAAACTTGTAAGGTTTTAAAGTCAAATGCTTACTCAAAATTCGCCATGTGGTTGTTTAAGATAACCCAGAATGTTGAGAACGTCGAGGAATTTACAAATTCGGATTAATAATGTAATTGGTGTTGCCACAATTGAAAAACGAATTTCTTGTTTAAAAAATTCGACATTTTAGAAGCAATCAAAATCTTAGGATCCAGTATATTTTTAGTGATCATTAGATTAAACTAATCTAGAACTGAAATGGCGCTACCAGTAAAAATGTGCTGATCTTATACAATTTTGGTAAGTTCCTGTACAAATTTATTTTTATTGTAAATTAAATGGTACTAAAAAGCGGCCAACTTTATTTAAAATACACATTTATTAAATTCCTACCTCTTACAACATCTGGCGGTAGCTCAGTTGGTTGATTTTCACGTATTATAAGTTCCGGCTTACGTGGTTGAACTTCTTCACTGTCTTCCACTAACTTGGGAGCAAATAATAACTTGAAATGTACAGTGCAATAAAGTACACCTTCATGACTTTGATAGTTATCGACTCTGGTAAGTGAAATAAAAATTAAAACAAAAAATATGCAAATACTCAGAATTTAAAAAATATTTCTAAAAACTTACTTCAATTGTTTATTGCACTCATTACAGCGGAAACAGTTCTTATGAAAAATATGTTTTTCAGCTTTAATTTCTTCCATTTTGTAAACGGCTTTATCACATAGACGACAATTTTGTTGAACTTCACCTTGTGGATTCTATTAAATATAAAATTTTTCATTAGTTTTATTCTATATTAATTAGCTTTAACCCTAAAATAGCTTTCAACAATCGTTTTGTTAAAGATATATTTCAAATGCATTACCACTCTCTAATATAAATAAAACAATAAAAATATAAATTTAAAAAATTCGAATGTTACCATATCCAAGAGCTTTATTTTGAACTGGAATTAAAATTTTTCTACACTAACAGGATTTAATTTTTTAAAAAACTTAAATTTTAACATTACTTTTCAATAGCAACTCTTATGCAACGGGTGTAGGAAAGGGTTAACTAAGAAATAAACTTTACATTTTACTACTGCCCTCACTTTATGGTATTTATTATCAGTATAATCTGGTAGCTCATTACGAATATATTGACGCTTATACACCGGTAAAAATTACCCCCATTTACTCGTGTAATATAAAAACGACACCGAGATCTTTATATTACACACAATCGTCCATGTTAGGAAATCATTCGTCAAACTGTGGATAGATTTAATAATGTGAAAATCAGCACTCAAAACGAAGGTGTTGAAAATTTAATGGAACGATATAAGATTTAACTGTGCAAGAATTTAATTAACGACATGCCTTATTATTTCGCCAATTGAACTCTAGATTGGACAGTTGTAGACTAATCTGATGTTGACACGGTTTCTAGAATGGTGTCATTATAAGACTTTTTCATTTATTCAAAATCAAAACTTGTATGATATTGATTCGGGGGAGCTGTGGTTTAAACGTTAAGGTGTTACTTCGCAATCATGGACTTAATTCAATTTAAAATTTAACGTTAACTTTATGCTGTGTAGCCACGTAAATTCATATATTTTTGCTGGTAATGGGCGCTTACGAAACATTGTCTGTAATAATCATACTGTTGCGTTGCTGTTCTTCATAGTAAAAAAACTTTAAATTTTAATGTGAAATACTTTTATTGATTTTATTTAAAAATACTGTTAAACAGCTTTTCCTCTTCGTTTATAAACATAAAATCTAAAATATTTAAATATGAAGGTTCCAACTGCCAAATTAACTCTATTAGAAATTAATCTAAAATTATAACGCAATAATTAAAAGAAAATTTTTAATAAAAAATATTATTTCATATTTTTAACCCCTTCAGGACCCTAGGCCTATTTTCGTTTAGTGACATTATTACTAAAAATATATTTACTTTTCTTCTTTCGATAAAAAAAAAAATTATAATTAGAAAAATTTGTTGGACTTGGATTTAGGTGGCGTTAGATTGTACATACTGACCTTAAAATAAATTAGTTTTTATTGGGTGAGGGTGAGCGTTTTATTATATGTTTGTATGAGGTAACATTTTTACAATATACAATACTTACCTATGAGTCTTTATCACCGTAAGACACTGTGTTTCCTTGCCGTAGAGGTTTATATACAAAAAAAATGTAATTTCTAATTTCTAAAAGTCAACATTTTACTCTGATCAGCTGATGTAAACTAAGAAGTCTAAAAATAAATTACAGATAATCAATTGCGCTGTAATCTGACGGTGGTCTTATCACTAGATAAAATACTATGCGTCTACCAATGCTGCCAAGGTGCCTAACACACTTCAGATGGCTATTTTAGAAGCAGCGCGAGCAGAGCTATGTCCCCACTCCTTAATTAAGAGCCAGAGCCTATGTAAAAATCCCCCATTCACACCCAGTATAGGAAAGGAAACAAAATATAATCTTCCCACGATATTTGGGTAACAACCACAGTCACTTCGTTGTTCCTCGAAAGTCCTCACCAATATCTAGTACAGGGCCATAATTATGGGCTGTACTGGTCACCGTGATTGCAGTATGGTAAATCGCTGTTCGAATCTCGAGTTCCCAATTCATCCACTTTCAGGCTCCTGCTAGCCTAAGCGAGTAGTGCCGCCTTTTACCCCTAAAAGCACATGTCAAAATGATGGAAAGGGATATATTTTGACTGCGTGCCCCCGGGGGGAATTAAATTAATTTGTTATTGACTAAAATTAATGATAGATATGAAGAAGTTGTATAGTCTACGTATGACACTAAAAGGTTTTAGCAAAGTTGATAATAATAAAAAAAAACTTTAATACTAAAGGGTGTACATATAGGTGACTTTATATCAACTGTGTTTTTTGTATATACTTTCACATCCGTTGTAACAATAAGCATAAATATTCCAAACTAAAAATTAAAGGGCGTCCCCTTAAGTTTTTAAAACTGATATATATATACTTTTATATTTGGAATCGATATAGGTATAGGGTGTATTGTTACCGCGGATAGTATTAAAGGGCTTTTTCATACCTGCTTTAATTTAGTATATATATAGACTAACATTTGGAATCATTGTTATTAATGATATTTAAATTGATATTTAAAGAAAGTGCATAATACAATTTATATCTCACACTCCAGGCCTTTGTTTTTGTAGTAAAAGTTACATTAATTTGTATTTTGCCACTATAATTTTTACAGAACTTCACATATTAAATGTGATAAAAGCATTAAATTCATTTTATTCTGCGTTGACGGCTAAAATTGCTATTTCTGGTTTTAATTTGAATATTTTCTAAGTTTAAAACGTTTGCAAAAAACTCTGAATAGTTTGCAGTTATACCAGTCTAATTATGTGCAGTTTAGCAACTTAGCTTGTGTTTTCACTAGTTTTAATATTTTTGGCAGATATCTGAAGTTGTGGAAATTCTACTCTTAGATTGATTCAATCATCGCATTTTACATTTATATTGAGTTTCAAAAAACATTTTAATTTGGAAGTAATTTTGTAGCTCATTAACAATTTAAGATATTCTAATGACATTTCACAGAAGGCAAGCGTCGTAGTTTAATAGAAAAAAAATTTTTTTTTAAAACATTTTTCGCCGTTTAAGGAATTTGTGTGTTAAAATAAAAAAAAAATTAAAATATAATAATTATAGTTATTTGACCTTTTTAATATTTTTAGTAGTTAATTATTAAGCACTAGGTCATTATTTAATAAAAAATTTTTAAAAAACTTTATATTTTATTATTTTTCAACATTTCACCAAACCATTGGTGGGCATCATCAGTATAAACAATTTTGATTAATTCTTTATATATTCTTCTTTTTGTTTATCCTGATGATTTTTTAAAAAGTTTTATTAAATAATGACCTAGTGCTTGTTAATTAACTAGTAAGCAAAATTAAAATTTTATTTTACGATTTAATTAAGGACTCTATATAAATATATTAAAATATTTTCATATTTCTTTGTGCTTCAAAATTATGTAAGAATAATTCGATCCGTTTAGATTTTGTGGCAATTTAAATTCTATATTTTATTTTTAAGTAATCACTTTAACTTGAATTTTAAAGTTTTAAAGGTAAATGACATCTAAAAAATGGGGCGCGTAAAAATATATTAATAAATTGTTAATTTAGAAGTCATAGGCTTTCCTCTGAGCATATACATGGCATATAATTAAGTTGTAGGAGCTTACCAAACCTCGTGTGATAATGCAGTTTTCCTCTTTTTATATCTAAATATGAAAAGTGTGTTTTGCATGAACGATGGTCCATTTTCCAGTTTTACATAAAATGTGCTTGAAAACACATTTTTCATTTATCTCAGTTGTTAACATGTAAGAAATAAACTTTTTATAACATGCCCATAAAATTTTATACCAATTTTGGGGGCATACTTAGAAGCCTCCCTTCACCCTAGGACGCCAATTGTCTGCGACTTCACTCAGAAATACTTATGTTTGACCTTTTTGAAATAATTTTCAAAATAAAACGTCTTCCAACCACTGTGCACTGTAAGAATTAGTATATATTGATATATTGGCCTTTCAAATTGTTGAACATAAGCGGTATTTTTGGCTTTTATGAAATTTTTATAATATTTTGGCTCGTATTTGATGGAGTTTATTGCTATTAATTTTATTTATATTTCAGTTTTATTATTTTTTGTATTTAGTGGTTTATATTCTTTTTTGTCTAAAGCAATTGTGTTTTAGTTTCAATTTGGAAATATTTTGAATAGCTTGAATACTTTCTCATTTTTTCTTTTTTTTTTGGTTTAACATTCATATTTAAATTTTTCTGACTATAGTGCTTCATTTTTAATAATTTCTATATTTTTATATTCAGTGGAACTTGATTCCTAAGCTGGGATTGTTGCAGTTTAGTGTGTTCAACTTTGTTTTAAATTTCAAGTTTTCGTTCAAAACTCATTTTTTTTCTTATGTTACTAATACCATTATTTCTTTCTTATTCTATATTTGTTTTCTATTTTCCTCTTTTGAAGCTTTAGCACATTTACTAAATTTAATATTGTAAGTAAATGTGTGCTTTTACATTTTTTGTTTTGTACATTCCGCTCAATTAAGTGCATATGTTTACACATTAAAGAAAAATATACCACGAAAGAATGCGATACTTAACATAGAAACATTTTTATTATATTTTTAATATACATTTCTCTATAAGATTATCTCACCAGAAAAGAAATTTGTTTAAATAATATAAAATACTTTGCACCTCAAACTAAAAATACTTGATTTTAAAGCAGCACAACAATTAGGTACAAAATTTTAATAAGCAAATAAAATCAGAAAGGTGTAGGCGATGACGTATAAGCTGACGTGATAATAATTATTTTAAAAGCAAAATTCGTTTATTCACTGTTAGTTATTAAAAATAATAATTAAAAATTTACTCTATATATTAAATATTTACTGTATGTAGAACTTGTATATTGCTGCGTAACTATACATATGTGCTTTCTACTGAAGAGCATTAAAATGAGAATTTTATTTTTAACATAAGTTTTCAAGATATTATATTATGCTTTTGTGTTTATTTTATAGACGAGACATGATCAAAGAAAATAATTATAATTTCTCAACGTCACTCAAAATAAATTGTTCATAATATTAACAAAATTTTATAATATAAAATTTTTGTAATAATTTTCAAAGGTAACAGTTTTAGTTTCGATGATCAGTACTAAGGTGATAACCCCTACTCATGCAATGCATTGTACCAGAACTAGGGAAATAGGTTATGGGGAGAAGGAAAGAAGGTGTTGTGTTTGACTTGAACTGTTCAAACTGTTCTGCTAAAAAACTTTGCAAAAAAATCTGGATGGTTTGCAATTATACTTTCAACGACTTAGCTTGAGCTTTCATTAGTTTTAACATTTTTTGCCGCTATCTGTAATTGTGGAAGTGCAATTCACTGTGAGCCTCTTTGCCCTTTCCTGTATGCAGTCCAAACTAGACTTTGTGCGCCGGCCCATATATGAGAATTGTATTCCATCTTTGGACGGATGGATATAGGCGGTATAAATAGTGCGAAGATCCGATGGAGTGAAGTATCACCTACACCGTTTTAGAAATCCGAGGCATTTGAAAGCTTTTTCAGAAATCTGAAAAATGTGTTTAGTTCATCGAACACCAAACTGAATTACATGCCAAGATCATCAAAAGCTTCCGATTCCGTAATACCTAGATCACCCATAGTTACAGGTCCAGCACCATTTCCGAACACAAATCTATGCGTAAGCATGCATCGTCTTACTAGCATTAAAATCGACATCGCCGTGAGATCGTGGTTGAGCGTATGAATCATGTTCTGCCTTTTGAAATTCACCTCCACCTGGTTCGATCTATTAGCAAATGAATAGAAATGACAAATGGTGCTGTCATATGCGAAAGGGTATATAGGGTTCACACTTTGACAAAAAAGGTCGTTCTGAAAAGTTAGAAATAGGGTAGGAGAAAGAATTCTAATTATATGAATAAACGGGATGTTGAAACTTTATGAAATTGTATATTTTTTGTATTGGATATATATCTTGTGAGTTGTAATAAAATTGTATGTACCGGGTTTTTTAACAAGAAGTTTTTCTTAATTGTGGCAACAACAAGATCGTTTTGACATTTAATTTTTTCATGTATTCGAAGTAGATGCATTGGCCATTGTTACAATGAATTCAATACCGCACGAAAATCACATTAAAACATATAAAACCTAATATAAAATGGTGATTCTGTTAAGATTCGGACAACATAAGAGTCCTTCTGAAAGCGATATTAAGGAGTTAGTCATTTAAATTTGAGTTGACAGCCTCGATACAAAATGTGGAAACACCAACGCGTATTCGACCATGTCGTTCAAACAAAATTGCTGCATTTGGGCTTCTGAAAATACTAGAGCGATTATTGAGCCTTTGCATGATTAACGTGTCGCAGGAAAGGCGGTTCAATAGATCACGCTATCGCGATATACTAACAACTCAATTTTGGTGTACTATCGACGACGTGGATATCACTGGCATGTAGTGGCACATGTCACACAGCCAATGAAATGATCAAAGCATTGCAAAGTAAATTTTTCGATCGCATAATTTCACAACAATCCGCAGTTAAGTGGCCAGCCATATTGTATGATTTAGCACCAATATATAATTTTTTGTGAGAATATATTAAGGATAAAGCCTGTACAGAGCCAATCAAATCAATTTACGCCTTCACACACAAAATCTCACATCAAGGATTTTAACGTAATAGGAGCATCATTTAGCCAAAAAGTGTTTAAAAACTTTGATGGGCAATTGCCAGATATCATTTTTCATATCATATCATATTTGAATCTTAATTTTTTATTTTATTTTGTTTTAGAGAACAAACTTCTTGTTGAAAAACCCTTTATAAATTAAATCTAAATCGTGGGAAATTGGCTATTGAATAACAATTGAGGCTTGAAAAGAGGCAGTATCTTCAATACAGTCCTTAGCATAAGATAAGCGCCATAACTAGTGTGAGCATTTCTCAGATTAGTAATTGAGATGTGGTTAATATTGCAAAAATTATTGGATGATAATATATTTAACTACGGCTCCTTATTATATTAATTTAAAGGACCTAACGCAGTGATATCACAGAAGCCCCCTATAATTTTGCTGCATGTGTTTTAATACTACTAGTGTTTAGATTGAAGGTAATAAGCTCCTTAATAAATATTTCATAAAGAAAATATCAAATTTTAATACTTAAGCCTGCATCTTATTTTAATGAAGTAATTCTCAGCCCCCAACTTTTATAATTGACGAAGTTCTTACTAAATTAAATGGAAATGTTTCAATTCAAATCTTTAACCGTTTAAATGCTTTTACGTATTGAACTAAAATATCTGACAAAAAATAAATAGAAATTATACGAAAATATTGTTTAATATACGCAATCTTTTTCATAGACCCAGTAGATGGAATATTATTCACAGCAACTACAAATATTTATTGAAGAAATAGTACAGAAACTTCATTGAGTAAAATGAAGTTACCTCATAAATAAAAAAGAAATTTTCATAGTTTTATTTCACTTTTGTAGTCAGGAAAACTGCGTTAATAGTTATAGACCACGTAACAAATACACATACAAATACGAAAAGTGAAACATGAATGAATTAATGAATGATAATAATGAGTTCTTACGCTGAATTTTTCTTGTGCTGTACTAGCATCAATAGAACGTACATGGATTAAACTCCGTTTTTGTAAAGCATCAAATTTACTGAAACTCGATTTCTAAAAATTCGAATAAAAATAAAAAGCAGTGAAATTCATTGAAAACTAAAGCAAAATTTTTCTGAGATGAAAAACTTACCACTGAAATATTTTGCTTCTCCGTTTCTCCTTTCTTACTCTTTTTCGATTTAGTTTTCTTTTTAGAAATGCTATTCTTTTTTAATACATCATCAACATCATCTTCTTCATTTTTGTGGTCACCATTTTGTTTCATTTCTGCATCTTTTTCTTGTATTTGATCAAGTTTTGAGCCATTAGTTTGTATAGTTTTCAAACTTTCTTTCTTAACTGAACTAGTAGCTGAAACAGTTTTGATTATATGCTGTTCTTCTTGTTGTTGTTTGCTACTGGAGATATTGAGTACAGTTTTCGTTTGAATATTTTCCTTGTTTGTCGTTGAGGAGGTTTTTGTCGAACTTTTAGACACGGAGGATAAATGCTGTTCCTCAGCTTGAGCGCAAGTCAGCAATTTTTTGGATTTCTTTTTAATGGGTCCCGCCGACTGCAAAATAAAGAAAAAAATGGTAAAATAAAATATATAATGTGTAGGTATATATAGTTCGAAACTTTTTTAGGTAATTGATTAATGAGGGATTTTTTAGTAACTTCTGTGGCAAAATTTTTGTATATGATCCTAAATTGAAAAGAGATTCGCTTTCAAAATTTTAATGAAAAAATTCGAAATAATATTTTCAGTTTTATATTAATTCACTTGTTAACAGATTTTTGTTATTTTAAATGTAATTTTCAAATAAATTATAATTTTTTAATAAATTTACTATTTTTCTTAAAATAAGTTCCTAAGAACGTTTCCTTAATTGTAAAACTCAATTTATTAGGGAATCGTGCACTGCATTTTATATAAGCTAACTCTAAATTGACTAAATGAGAACTAGATCTTTATTTAAAAGAAAGCCATACATTTTTGCACAAAATACCAGTAATAACTAGTGACTTTGTATGCCTTTGCATTCTGTGCCTTTTTGTAAAAATTAAACTGAACTTAAACATTTAAAATATTGAAAAGAATTTAAAATAGTTTGAAAAACCTTATAAAAAATTTATTTACAAAAATTTTACTAAAAAAAACAATTTCTAATTCAAAAATTTTAAAATAGAAACGTATCTCCTTTAACATATTGAATGCCAAGCGGCTTTTAATAAACCCTTCCCAGGAGGCCATATTTTCTTTTGTTAGTGAGATATCCCTAGTCCAATCTTACTTTTTTATTTTGTAAAGTTTTTTTTATGTCGTACATTTCTGCACCACATGACGGGTTTTTTTTTTTTTGTAAAAGTCGCTGTCGTACAAAAACGTACGAATCTGTTTTTGTCGTTTTTAATCTTTTTTTCTTTATTTTTTTATTTTTGGTTATTTTCTTTTTTATTTTGCAATTATCTCTGATTTGGGAAAGGAAATATTTTAAGCCTTGGTAAAATGTGATGAAAATTTTTTCTAATGATGATGATCTTTGATTGGATATTAAATGTTTCGGATGCTGACTCCTAATCAGACATAAATCCCATGGAAATCGATAAGAAGTTGCTTAAAATTTGTATCGAAGTTAAGCCACTGTTAAACACGAGCCAACTAGATATTGCTGACGACATTAAGTAGCCCTTAATTTTTGTACGGCGCAGTAAGTTCACTAAACTTATTTTTATGGCTTGTCTGCAAAAGTACATTTCAAATTTGATATTTTGTATTTTAATGAATTGTTTGCAAAAATTTATTTAACAATATTTTTTTAAAATAAAGTTAAGTATTCATTTGTAAACTATAAAATGATAATATTAAAATAATGGAGTTGAGTTTATGTTGTGAAATATAAACAATCGTGTATTTATTTGGAAGTAAACATTTTCTTTGGTTCTCTGTAAGACAATAACCATAACATTGATACGGAAAGTGAAATTAAAGAACATAGTTAAGCAGCAGACTGTTGAATACCGGAGTCTATTGAACTGAAGCAGCTCGACAAAACCAATTCGACTAAACTTGCGGCATATCACAAATAACATAATCAGAAAATATTTTAAGCAACAAGTGGCATAGTTACTACCGAACTGTTTAAATAATATAAAATAGGTTTTGCATTGTTTTCTTACATTTTTGAACATCATCACTTCAGGAAAAAAATACTAAAAAAGAAAAATTTTGGACACTCCACAATTTCGCACACTTTGACTTGCCTACATATTCATCAAGTCAAACTGGGCTAACAACAGAGCCTATTACAGTGTCCTTTTCTTCTTGGATACTCAATCAGCTTGGTACTGATACCGGAGGAGACTATCATATAGGCAATTTTTGGATAGTTTTATAAATTTTTGTGAATTTGCGTCACGGCCTAAATAAGTTTTTTAATTTTGGTCTCAGCATAGAATAATTTAATTTCAAACCACTGTTTTCCCTGACTTACTAAAATAAAAAGAAATATAACTAGTTCTTTTGTAAATTTGTTAAGCTTATCTCCGCATAATTTTCAACTTTATTAGTCTTTTTATAGCTGTATAGCTTCCAAGCGTCTGGATGCAGAAAAATTTCTATGTAAAATTAATATGAAAAATTGCTGATTTGAAGTGATCGTTAACTTAAGTAAGCTAAAAGTAATCTAAGTTGGGAAATTATTTTACGTTAATATATGCTAGATTCATTTAATAAATATTTTATGATGTTCTCATAAAAGTTTCGGCATAGAATTAGTGATAATATAATTTCTAAGTGTCAATCTCTCTGATTCACTCGAAATCGCAGTGTTAAATTAACATGTTTTTAGTTATTTTAAAATATATGAGATCGTTTTTTTGTTGCTGTTATCTAATGCTAAATTAATATAAATTATGCATGAAGTAGAATAAATATTAAAAAAAATAACTTATTTTAGTTGTCTTTAGTATGATTTTTTCTGTGTATGTTTACAAATAAGTAAAATTACGTTAAGATTTTTAAAATCATTAATATTTCTTAAAATATAGATGCGAACTAGTTTTAGCGATTATAAATAAATTAATTTTGTTCATATTTCTAAAAAGTTTGTTTTTTAATTGTAGCAACACCGACCACATGATAGTTTGGACTTTTAGTCCAAACTATCATGCTTTCGTAGTAGATGAATTCAAAATTGTTACAATGAATTCAATTACGCACGAAAATATTTTGAAAATAATTGAAATCCACTATGAAATTGGTGGTTCTGTTATAGTAACATTTCGTTAAATTCGTGATATATGCAGACAATTTGATCGTCCTTCCGAGACCGTTATTACGAACTTGGTCGTTAAATTTGAGTTGACAACATGTGCGAACATTAATGCGTGTTTGACCGGTTCGTTCAACTAAAAACACCGCAGCCGTGGGCCACAGCGTCAAAACAGATCTAAATTTACCAATTCCTTGACGTTCTCAACAATTGGGGTTATCCAAAACTACCATATGGCGAATTTTGCAAGCCTTACAAATTTTAACTGGTGCAGAAATTGAAGCCGACCGATCAATTCATTCAGAAACAACCAGCTGGTTTTTCTGAAAAAAAAATAATTATTTCAGTCGCAGCACATTTTCACTTGACAGGGTATGTCAACCAAAAAGATTTCAGGATTTTTGCTTTTGAAAATTTTAGAGCAATTTTTGAGAAGCCTTCGCATGCTCAGCATGTTACTGTACGGTGCGCTCTGTGCTCTGAAGGCGTGATAAGGCTGGAAATACCGTAACGATCAATGGTTAATGCTATTTCGGGATGCTAACAGCTCAATTGTGGCTTATTATTGACTATGTGAGCAACAATAGCATGTGGTTTCAACAGGACGGTGCCACATGTCACACAGTCAATGAAACGATCAATTTATTACGAACCAAATTCTCCGATCGCGTAATTTCACTACAATCAGCATTTAAGTGGCCGGCCGGAATTTGTGCTTATTTTTTGTAGAGCTATGTTAAGGAGAGAGCTTATACGGAGCCAATCGAATCAATTTCAGCCTCAAAACCTTGGTGTGGTAAATAAAATAGGAACGCTATTTTGCCAAAAATTTATTAAAAACTTTGATGAAAGAATCAACATCTGTGGACATTTGCCAAATATCATTCATTTTTCATTCATAATTGCCGAACTTTTCTCTTCGTAACACAATAAAAACTTAAATCATCTTAATGTAATTTTTTTGTTATATTTTATTTTTTTTAGAAAACAAACTTCTTGTTGAAAAACCCTTTACAGCCAGAGCCAATCCCAGGTTAATTAATTAATTATTTTTTATACTTTTATTTATTTTTTATACTTTTCAAGTTTTTTTTTATACTTTTCAAGTTTTGACTTTCAAAGTACATGCGAAGGTATGTTTGTTTGTGTTATTAATTAAAAATTATTTTACTTACATTTTGTGCATCCATTTTTATTTAGAAATTTTTAATGTGATAAAAAAGAATCTGCAATATTAAATAGAAATTTCCATTATTATTTTTTTTTAATAAGAATAATAATCATTAATTTTTTATAATGGATATCATAGTAAACTTATATACTTTTTGTGACATAATAGTGTAAGTGTTTATATTTTTAAAAGTCTTTATTGCGTAGATTTTTTATTATTTGCAAAAAAGTTATTAATTTAGATTTTTAAAGAAAATTAAATCACATACAATTGCTGATATGTAAAAAAGAATGGGTGATGACGCGTATTACGTATGCAAGTGCCGAAATCGATGAATAAGTTTGTTGTAAATAAAATCACATTACGTTATTTTAGCGATAAAAATAAAAATCTTTTTTTACTTTTTAAGTAACTGTTAACAAGAACAATAAGTTCATTCTATTATAAAATTTAAACCTCTAACTATTTATAGGTGCCTAAGGGCGTTTCATATATATTTTGCAAAAATTATTTGTATATTGTATGCACATTGCATTTAGAAAATGATTACTACACTTTTTAAACACATGAATAAATCACATTGAAATTTTTATGTTTTACTATTTAATGTCAGCAGATATTTTAAAAGTTTGTATTTGTTTAAAATAAAAGAAAGCAAAAATCCCCAAATAAAACAACAAAATACTTTAAAAGTGTGTATATCAACTCACAATATAGACGCGGAAACAAGACTAAATTCTGACCGTTACCATAAGATATAAAAATTGCCAACCAACTGAAGAATATCGAAATAGCACTATCGAATAGAACTCATCTTCTATATATAGATTCGAATTGTGCTCATATCAAGCAATATTATGTGTATATACGATTTATTCTTAACGAAAATTAGAAAAGAGAAAATGTGTGTATTTTTACTTACATGCCGCCAATCCGTTAGAACGCATTTTAGGAATTTCTGAGTAAAATGAGTACAAATTTTTCACAAAATACTTACATATATCTCAACATTTTTTATTATACTTTGTTTTTGATTTAATATAAACATTCAACATTTTATATTTGAATTTTCAACAAACACAAAAAAAAACAAAAAGAACAGAAAACACCCACATTCATGCCTGTACGTTTTTTGTTGTGGTGATTCAACAAAAATGCATTGTAATAAGCAAAATGCCCTAAATTTTTCTCAACATATATATGGAGCATGCAAGATACATCTACAGTATTAATTAAAGTTGCAGTTTTCTTTTTTCATAACAATTTCACAAACACAAGGTGTGAAAATTTAACTCTAAAAATAAATTTTCTTCGTTTTATTTTTGTGTTTCGAAATTATTTAAGATTTTACATTTATACTATAAGGCTGACATATACCGATTTTCAATAAATGCTGCAGTGCTCGGTACAATTGGAGGATACACCACATATATATTTTGTCTCTGAACTCACTCTCTTTCTTAGCATTAAAAACATTGTAGAAATTAAGACCAATAAATGAATGAAGGCGGAGATACCGACTGCAGTGCCATCTGCCGGGCTGATTTGTGCATCTAAACCACAAGCTAACAAAAGAAGTCACTCAAATCGGTCAAGCCGATTAGGAGGAGTTCAATAACAAATAAAGTACAGTAGAATTATATATGTGAAGATGTATAGCAACATTTTAAGGCTTACAAAGATATAACCACTTTCGTTAAAATATATTAAATCTGTGATATTTGCTAATTAATGATTAATTTTTAAATTATTTACATCACATTCTTAGTGCGACCTGTTTATCCTAATAAAACCTCTTTATCCATTTCTATAATAAAAGCTGCCAATTGTCTAGTTAAATACTATAGATATAATAGACTTTTTATTTAAAAGTGGGCGAGTCACATTTTATACAAAGTACATAATGTTGACCATATCCAAAGAGAACTGTAACAGAGTCTAGAATCTGTGCGATAAATGTGTGACTGGATTATCACATACAGAGTTATTAGCGATAATTATATTATCTTTTTTTTTTTTAAAGAGAAGTAGCACTTCAGGCAACAATGCCTATTTAGTCTAGTACCGTGTTAAATTCTTTAGGAAAAAGATAGAGAAGAGATGAAACAAGTGGTGAAAGTAGAAGGATAGTCAGAAAATAACTGCCGTATAAAAACGGCACAGCGACCAGTGACTATGCCTTCATCGCTGAGCAGCCTCACCGACAGCCAATTTTTATTTTTCTGGTGAAAAAAATACCAAGGTCTTCGTTGGGAATCAAACCCACAACCCCCATACTGACAAGCTAGTGCACTGCCTAATAGCCTACAGGGTCACCTTATATTAGTCATACACATAGTCGCTTAAAAAATCGATGTAAAACTTTGTTTGGATAATATTTCGAATCACTATTATGGTGAATTTTGGTACAGAGAATTGTTTTCGATATAAAGTTGTTTCAATTTAGTTTTATAGAATACTTATAGAATTTTATCGGCAAAAATAGCTTAAGATATATAAAAATAAAAATTCGTATAACTTACTTGCTGTCGGAAGGGTTTTATCCATCAACATAAAATATTCTCTTAATTTTTCATTCTTTTTTTTTGGGCACATCAATAATCTCTGGTTCCCACTGCGGATAAATATTTGACGTATTTCATTTAGATATTTTATTTGTAATGTATAGTAATATGGGAAGCTTTCGGCTTCCGGCATAGCTGGCAGTATAACCTTAAAGTTAACAAAACCTGTTTCATTCATATGCCCCTCAAAGGCGCCAGAATATTTCAAATATTGGATGTGTTATCTTAAAGGCTAACTGAACGGTTGATTTGGTATCGTTCAAATTAGAATTATCTATGTGGGTGAGTTGAAATAATACATCTTTCTCTTTACCCGGTTCAAATGTGGAACACGTAAGCTGACTTAAACAATTCATGACAAAGCGATGGGGATAAATTTTAGAGGCTGTCATTTCACTGATTTTAACCCCAGTAAATTGTTCTTCTACTGTGGCCACAATCTTCAGTTGGGAAGCAAACTCCTTACCAGACAAATAAACCTCATATACCTTAACATTAAAATCAATTTTCGCTTTGCCCCTAACCATATCGACTGTTTTAATAATTGTGGGACCCGTATTGCATAAAAATAAGAAAGGGCCCATGATTAGAGATAAAGTGACTGTGACTTTGCCATCCAACGGTTTGCCGTAAATGTAGCTAAAAGTAAAATTTTGCAAATTAAATGCTTTTAAGTATATAAAATTATAAAAACACTTACTTCGCCCTTACTACCACCTGCATATCGTCATCCTTAACTGATACCGCTTTATTAGATTCTATTTCAACCACATATTTAGACAGAACATATTTATTAACTTTAAAGTTTACAGTATGAAAATTTCGGGCACCATTTTTAACACTTAAATGCCATTGACCTGTAACCGGATATTCGGAAATCTTAAATTTATCCGTATAAACTCCCATTTTGGTCTTAAAGCCTTTTATTTCTTTAATTCTATTGCTTTTGCCATCTTCAAAGCAAATGACATCATCTTTACTCGGTTCAGTTGGTCTCAAATTTTTGTCCAAAAATAAAACTCGAAAGTTGATTTCATCTCCAGGCTTATATAAACCCTTATCTGTTTGTATTCTAACATAATTATCGAACTTATTATATATTAATTTTGTGGAGTTCTTCAAATTGTTCAAACAATTGACACCATCAGATGTTAAATAGTAATCGCCCTTTTCCAAGTTGGGCAAATCGAATTCTACATGTTTTACTTCATTGTGTGATACCTCCACCAGATTGGTTTCGTTGTAAGAAGGTCCTGTAATGCCAACTTTTATTTGACAGGGTTGGGAGATATAATGTACTGTTACTGCTGCTGTGTATTTTTTATGGGAATTTATAGTGCCAGGCGCGATAACAGTGTATTTACTGTAATCACAAATCAGAAAAGAACAAAATTAAATATTAAATAAAGTTTGTTGTGTTATTATTAAATTTTAGATTATTTAACTTTAAATATTTGAAAAAAATTCCATTATAAAATAAAAGAAACAAATAAATCTTTCTTACACCAAGAGGATGCATCAAAAATAGGTTTACAAACCCTAAACCTGTGAAATATTTAAGTAAGCCTATTTAACAGTTTTAATGTATTTTTCATTTCAATAATAAGGTAACACTTATGTGCTGTAATTAAGGACAACAAACATCGTGTCTTGAAGGAGGATATTATAACATGCCACAAGACATGATATTTTAGCCAAATTTATCAAATGCAGGTTTTCTGAGAAACTTTAAAAGAGTTGCCAATATAATGAAATTTTTTAAAGAAATTTTGTTTTAATTTTGATACACCCTTTACAAAAAGTATATAAAAATATTTAATATATTTTTCTTTACAAACAGCATAAAACAAATTAATCATAGAGCATAACCAACTAAATAATTATTAATTCAACTTACGTATACCTGATACTTTAATTTCTAAATTGAATAAAAAGTAGTTTTTAACGACAAAAACGAGTTCCATTTATGATGGAAGTACAATAAGCATGCCCGAAGTGAGAAATAATTATTAACTCTACTTATCTCTAATTAATTAAAATAAAAAGGACCTCTCCGGGTTTAGATAAGCGAGAATATTTACATTACGGCAATTTTTGTAGAATAAAATTAGATTTATTTCTAAGAATAAATTTAATAATCTAAGGATTAAAGCCTTTTTTTTATCCTACAAATCCATTTTGCTCAGTTACCAATGATTTTTATAAAAAGTTTTTCAACAAGAAGTTTGTTTTCTAAAACAATTTATATAAGGATGATACAAATTTCTTTCATAGTGCCAAGAGGAAATTTCGGTAATTATGGATGAAAAATAATATTTGGCCAATATCCAGCACAACCACCCTGACAGATGTCGATTGTTTCATCAAAGTTTTTAATCACTTTTCGGTATTTTTAGTTTTATGGCTGAACCGATTCGATTGGCTCCGTATAGACTCAGTCCTTCACATAGCTCCACCACAGTATTCCAATGGTGTTAAATCACGTAATACGGCTGGCCACTTAACTGCTGATTATTATGATATAATGCAACCGGGAATTTTGGTTTGCTATAAAGTGATCGTTTCATTGGCTGTGTAGCAAATGACACTGTCCTGTTGAAACATATCAGTGTTAGCATCTCGCGATAGTGTGATCAATTGGCAGTTACCGCATTTCTAGCGTCATCTTCCAAAAAAACGGCCCAATCACGCTTCCAGACCACATAGCGCACAATGCAGTGACACGTTAAGCAGGCAAAAGGTCCTTTGTAATCACTCGAGGATTTTCAGAAGCCCAAATTCGGCAATTTTGCTTACTGGACATAGCCTGACAAGTGAAAATAGGCTTCGTCTGAAAAAAAATCATTGTTTCAGAAAAACCAGCCGCTTGTTACTGAATGAAGTAAGTGAAGCTACGGCGATGTGAATGGTTTGTCGGCTTCGATTCCTGCACCAGTTCAACCTTGTAAGGCTTCTTAATCAACCAAATCTTTACACAAAATTCGCCATGTGGTGGTTTTGCATAACCCCAATTGTTGAGAACGTCGAGCAATTAACAAATTTACTTCTGTTTCAACACTGTGGATAACGACTGCGATGTTTCTAGTTGAACGACCTGGTCGTGTAGGCGTTCGCACATTTTCTTAATTGTGGCCTCAGAAGGACGATTATGTTGTCCGAAAATATCACGAATTTTACTAAATGTAACTTTAACAGGACCACCATTTTCATAGTGGATTTGAACAATACTTTAAAAAACTAAATGTCTGAAATATAATGCTGTTATTGTTGCCACAATTGAAAAACAAACGTCTTGTTGAAAAACCCAATTGCAATCAAGATAATTTGAATAAGCTTACGCATGTTGATGTTATGATAAATATTTAATATACTATTAATAGACAACAGTGTCCTTTACAGAAAAATTGTACGCCATTATTATAATATATTTTTAAATATATTAAAATCATAATGAATTTTCTGTAACGGATATTCCAGTTCATTCGGCTTAACCTCTGAGCAGTTTCACATACTATTTAACTATTCAGAGTTATTTTCAACTTTCCTTCATGCTACATAAATAGTATCGTTTCCATGGTTAATTTAGTTTTAAATGGAGTTTACCACCCAGTAATTGCTGTATAATCATACAACAACAACACTCTTTGGAAATATCATTTAATACTTATTAATATGGCCTCCTTTAAGAAGGACTTTAATCGTTAATTTTTTATACTAGAAATTTGACACTCCATAGACTGCATCTCATTTTGTCATAAAGACAAAGAAGTTTTCGCTTGCTGACACTAAGAAAGACATTGTTAGTTTTTTTTTCGCCTTGCCCCAAATTAATGTACTTAAGACTTGTTTTAATACCGGACGATATGAAAAATTCAGGATGTCAAAAAGAAAAACAACCGACTTCTTTTGTAGTTAATGGATTTAAAAATAATTAAATTTCAAATTTTAATTTATTTTCGCTATATATACTTATACTTATTTATCCATAATCAACTTTTCGAACAGCTTCGTCTTTAGTGAACATAAAAAATATGTCCATGAAATTTTTTGTCAACAAATAAACTCAAAACCGCAAATCATTTCGAAATGTATTTTAGGCTTAAACATTAAACAAATGAGTGAAGAAAAGCTCAGGTACTATCTAAAATGTGGATTGATAATAATGTTATCGCATTAGAAGTGCTCGCCGATCGTACTAAACAAATAGCTAGTAAAAGCGGTTTTCACCGAAAGGAATGACAAATCCAAACAACTTAATAGCAAAAACCCAAGTATTAAAAAAATAAAACACTTTATTAAATGACAGTTGACACTTACCCTTCGTTAGCGTTTGCAAATGAAAAGATTTGCACTAAGCAAATAATGACACAGAACTTCAAACTCATGCCTCAATCGTTAATATTTAAATTTGCCGTTTAAATGACCAGAAATACTTTAAAAAGTAACTATTTAACGCTTAGTACAATTCGCGTCCTGAAATATTTCTGACTATCAGATCAAAGCCAACTTTTATGTTTAAATAGTCAACTGGTGACTGAACACAAACTGTGGATGGATCTTCAAATTAATGCCTTTTATATAAAATGATATACTGCGACACAATCACTATAAACCAATTCTATCATAGTTAGCAGAATAAACAAACAACAACTATTTACCTATAATCCAGCCAGTGTTGCTAGATTGGGGGATAAATCGTCAAAAAGGTGATGTTTTAAACAAAATTGAGCTTAAAATTTTCGATTGGTGATGGGGAATATTAAGGTTTTTGGAAATGTTTAATAATTTCGCTATTTTTCGGGC
This sequence comes from Trichopoda pennipes, assembly GCA_030448955.1. Classification (NCBI taxonomy): domain Eukaryota; kingdom Metazoa; phylum Arthropoda; class Insecta; order Diptera; family Tachinidae; genus Trichopoda; species Trichopoda pennipes. The sequence continues at coordinate 277,040 of JASKUP010000119.1, read as the reverse complement.
TTTTCTATTTTAAATTATTTTTAAATATTTACTGTTTATCTTATCATGTTTATAACCACTACATGCAGGCCACTGATGTCTTGACTTAATTTGCTTCTCTTACGAAAAGTGCTTAGTGTTCTGAACATGACTGCGATTTTGTTTCCCTGGGCCTTGTCTGCAGCTTGGTTCGATTTAATACGTTTGAAAGCATTTTGCATTGCTTCAAACGTTTTACAATCTGTAGCAGCTCTTCTAATGTTGGTTTATCTTTATCCAAGGCTGCAGTTGTCACTGATTCATCTGGTGTTTACAAAATCAAAATATCACAAATTAGTTTTTTAGAATAATCACCGCAACAAGTCTCCTTTTTACATACAAATTTACATTCCCTGCGCATACCATTTACCTTCGTAACCCATTAAATGTAGCTCTCACCTTCAGGTTTGGCTTTTTTATAATATTCATACCTGAATTTTATTATATCAATCTTACTCCTATAGTGAGCATCCAATTGCCCAACCAACCTTTTGCAATAACCGATAACATATGATACCAATCCACGACATTATGGTAATAAATTCTTCTCTATTCCATTTTCAGCACCATTAAGTTTTCCCCCAATTTTATATGTATTGCAATCATTTAAGTCTTCATGAATTTAGATACTGCTAAACTTTTCGCAGTTATAGGCCTTGAATTTCTGTGGCTTAACATTTCCACAAAAAGCTGTTGTTGTTGCCCTAAATTTATTGCGACCTTGCCTACTGCCGCTCCAAAATCTTCTCAGAAAGCAATGGTTTATAGTGCATTTCCACTGATTTTATTTCATCTTATGACGATAGCGTGCATTTTGAGTTCAGCATAATTAACGTTAATGAGAGGGGGGCTTGCTCTAAAGAACATTTTTCATATTATTACCGATGAAGATTGTTATGGCTTGGCAAACTTACTTCACATATTTTTCTGTTTCTTAGTCACATTTTGCGGAATTAGGTGGCAATCAATTTTACTATTATATTGCTTTTGCTATATTTGGTTTATATCTAGCACGTGTGTTAAAGTTGTTGTTTGTTATTTTATGTTTCATTTGCATTGTGGCGTTTAATTTTATTTTGGTTATAAACTAATTATAATATAAAGTACTAAACAAAATTTTGTTGGATATTTTTTAGATTTAGTTTTGATAAGATCTTTGTCTATCTCCCTAGATTTATTTTGGGCTTTTTTTAAAGCATAAATGTTAATTACTTTATTTATATAAATTTAATTTAAGTTCTAATCTACAATCATATTAAGATATTTCGAAAACAAAATTTTTTTTCGCACACTGAAAGCAATTCAATAATTCCCTAAGTAATTAAAAATTAAAGTCTAATTAAATTTAACAAGGTTAAAATGCTTCGCATTATTGATCGACTAACTTTTCTTTTAACTTTAACTTTCTTTAACTTTTCTATTAATAAATAGATCGCGAGATTCAACAGCACTAGTTTGTTTTTTCTATATATATATACATGTATATAATAATATAAAATAATTCAGTGCTGTTAAATCACGCGAAATGGCTGGCCACTTTACTTCTTATTGTCGTAAAATTTTGCAATCGGGAAATTTTGTTTGTATTGTTTTGGCTGTGTAACACGTGGCACTGCCCTGTTGAAACCACATGTTAGTGGTCGCCAAAAGTAGAACAAAATTAAGTTGTTAGCGTTTCGCGATAGTGTAATCCATTGATCGTTACCCCACTTCCAGCCAGATCTTGGAAAAAAAAACATACGGTCGATTCCGTAATGCATACATCAACCATAGTAACAGATGCAGCATCATTTCCCCACACAGATATATGCGTAAGCATGCAACATTACGTCTGACAGGCAATAAAATTGACTCTATTCGCAAGGTCGTTTTCAACTCACCACTAACTGATTCGGCTTATTACTCAATTAAAACAAATGGCATATAGTCCTGCAACCTGCGAAGTATTTAGGGTTGCAAATCTGACAAAGGAAGTCATTTAGAAAAATAATAAATAGGGTAGAAGAAAGAACGGGGCCTTGTGGTAATCCAGAATTAATTTTGAACTCGTCTGATGAAATCACATCTATAACAACTCGTATAGTTCGATACTTGAGAAAACTTGATATAAAACTGGAGAAATTATCACCGACACCATAAGCAACTTTTATCGCAAATCCATCACGTTACTTTTTCCGAAATGATATATGAAGTTGCACCACTGTTCCGACTGAAAAGTCACACGGAGTCCCTCCCTGTTGGTCGCAAATTAAGCTGCTAGATTCCAGTTACTTCCATCACTTTAGAAAGTGCAGAACAAATCGCATTAGGCTCACCCTTATTGGGGATTGGCGTTACATTAGCAATCTTCCAACATTGTCAAAATTCGCGGCATGATACAACGTGTTGTTAAGGCTAGTGCTGTTTAAATACCAGTTCTGAAATCCTATTCGGCCGAGAAAATTTTTTGATGTTGAGATCTGCTAAACCTTTTTACCCGCTCTAGCTCGAAAGAATATCTTTTGCATAGTTACGGAGAGTCTGGCGAGCTCGGGCGGTGATTGGCTGCATTCCGGCAAATAAGGTTAGCTTTATCAATCAGGTTAGTGAATATTTGGTCTTTCCTTATAAGATTAGGAATTGAGGAACTAGGATTATCCCTTACTCTTTTAACAAATTACCAAAAGCTCTTGTTATTTGTGTAGCATGAAACGCGTATTTTATCGATTTTTTTCACATGCATTAATACATTAGCACACGAAAATCTTGCCTTTTTGCATAGAGAACCAGTAACGGCTTTTTTGTTTCTACGCCAGATACTGAATGCTTCCTCTCTTGATCTGACTGCATTATTGCACGATTAACTAAGCCAAGATTTCAGTCTGCTTTTAATTGAAATTTTTTTGGGGCCAGAAGGAAAATGCTGGTACTTTTTCTGTTTTAGTAGTAATTTTTTTAATTTGTGCAAGTAACAACAAAAAGGAACATTTGAGCGAAACGGCGTTTACTTAAGGCGGTGTTCTGTGATTTCTTTTAGCTTACAAAGAAATTCAAAAATGACCGAGAGAAAAGATGGAAACCAAACACAATTTTAACTGATTATAATTTGTACAAGAGTGTTAGAGTTTTTAGTATTCACTTATCTTTAATGATAACGAATATTATTTTATTGCCAGGTTTTTGTAAATCTAAAAATAATTTATTTTGATACTTTTTCAAGTTTTTATTCTGAAGATTAAATGATAAATATTTGCTTATGTTTATGAATAATTAGATCTGATGAAAACTTCTTTAAAAGTTGGGTATGATTTGACGTTATGTATTAAGTCTTAAAATACCTTTTATGAATGTGATTTTAATGATAACAATTATTACTTTATTTCAACGTTTTTGTGAATCGTAAAATAATATATTTTAATATTTTTTAAGATTGAAATTCTTAGAATTTATTTAAAGAGATGACAACATTCACGATTATATACAAAGCACAAAAGAGAATTGAATGGAAAAATTTTAAATTTTACGTTTATATTTAGTAGGAGGCTTAAAAGCCACTAGGACTAAGCCATTCAAATATAGTCTTTCCCATTGTGTTTGAGATATTGCCACTAAAACGCCGCCTCCTCTTTATTGAGTTTTAGTTTATCTTAATTTTTTTCATTAGCAAGACTGTGATAGAAGATTTCTCCCGTCATAGAAAAAAATTAGGCTGAAAAGTAAACGGGTACCATCATTATACATGTAAATTTCACGTATCTCTTAAACGGAATGTTTAGAATTTTTTATAGAAGTTTAATATTTTTTTTACAAAAACAAGGATATTAGAAATTAAAGGTTGCGCCTGCAAGGACGTGAATTTGACGAATATAGATCAATCGTTTGAATTGTAATAAACTGATTTTGCAAGAATAAAATTGAAAAATGGCCTTATGTTTTGAACCACATTAGATAGAAGCTTGAAGTTCAAACACAGTTTCGTTTAAATGTGTATAGAAAAATTTAAGAATTCTTAATTTTGCAGCAAACCTGCTCATTTAACACAGCTCTGTTAAAATGATAACAGAGCATTGTTACGAAAATAAGAATTCCGGTTATGTATTCAAACTGAAATTTTTATCGAAACAACAAAAGACATCAAAGTGATAGGTTAACAGTGCGTATTGGAAAGCGTTTCAAGTTTAACAATGACATACATTTCGAAATGTTTAATTCAAAACGTACTAAAAGGTAGTTTTTGTAATCAAAAGATATTTATAACAAACAGTTATCTTTTGTGTTGGAAGAATCAAATTTAAGCGAATATTTAGACTTGTTTATTGGAAAAATATTTTTTATTTTATTTATTTGTTGTAACATTTGTGATCGTATACCGGTCATAAGGCGACGAGTGTTGCCCTCCAAGTGATAAATCGTTTCGGAGCCATCGGCGTAGAGAAGCAACTTCACATACCTCCATCGAGCGTAATCTAGCGGCATTCAATTCATATAAAAGTATGATTAATAAACGTTTCCCAAATCAGTTTTGGTAAAAGCTGTGTGACATCACAGTTCCTGCACATTTTGGTTGTTTAATTGATAAATGAAAAAGTTAGTAATTTCAGTTCTAAAGCGATCACCATTGACCCTAACGTTTTGAAGTATCGTTTTTAAGGAAATACGGAAATTTAAAGAAGTACGGAAATCTTTCCATCGGGATGCGGGCCTCCCTCTTTGCTTAGCTTTACAACGGCAATCACAGATAATAGTTAATTTCTCTCACTATTCATGAATGTTTTTTAAATGTTTTGACAAGATTGGTTATTGGTTGGGAAATAAACTTTGAACTTTTCATGGTTGGTAACACAATAATAATAAAAAAAAATTTTAATAAAAAATTCTGCTGCTACGATCAGTTGTGTTGATGAAAAAATGTAATAAAACATAATCACAACTGTTGGGGCACTTCCCTTCATTTCTTATTTATAATTAAACAAATTCCTTTTTCTTATTTTTACCGCAATATTGCAACAACATCAATAATATAACTAAGAGAGAATTTGAAATATGTACACGCAATTTTTTGCTACAATTACTTTTGTTTCTTTTGGTTTATATTCGCTAAGCTCAGAATATTTAACATTGTACTAAAATCAAACTAATTGTCTTTTTACATTTCAATAAATCACTTTGTTAATAGCAATCAAAGCAAACGCATTACAATTTAATTTTGATCATATTACCATAGCCACAGGTTTCAATATTTTTGGCGCCCAACGTGGGGCTCGAATTAGTAAAAATTAATAAAATAAAAATTAATAAAATAATTAAATTAATTAAACAGTGAAATATATAAATATTTAAATAAATAATTTCAAACTCATTCGTTGTTCGAAGGCAATTTACTACCAACAATTTATTCGTTGCTCGACCAAGAGCAGAAAGGCTAAAAGGAATTTACTGACCACAAAGTTGGAACCGTTAGCAGCACTGCGCACACAGTCTGGCCAAAGAACGCTAGAACAGATCGAGTAAGTGGAAAAAGGTTACAATTGACTTTGGATAAAAACAAGCACAAAAACAAGGTCGGTAAGCATAACGGAATTTAAATTCTTTAAAGCAAACACAAATTACATACTTTCATACGCATTGCTGTTTTTAGTCATTATTTGTTATCTAACATCTCCGCTATTTCACCTTCAAATTAAATTTACATTGTATTTCCAATAGCCTGTATACAGCAACAGGTTTAAGAATTCAATTCAGCGCAAAGCGATTTTTTAAAAATGGCGGAATTCGAAACTCTTCAAAGGCAACGTTCGTCGATAAAGGCAAATGTCACCCGTATTAAAAACCTCGTAAATGGCTCAATGTCTTCATCTGAACTTGAGTGCCGATTGAGTTTAGTGGAAGCATATTTCAAACAACTGCTTTCAATACAAAACGACATTGAAACACAAAACCCAAAAGATACGACAAGGGCCGACATTGAAGAATTATGTATTCAAACAAAAACAAAAATAATTGATTTAATGGGGGATAATTACAAGAGAGCCACTGAAGCGTCGTTTGCACTTCCAGCCAGCTCAATGTCAAAATTGCCAAAGTTACATTTACCGGATTTTAACGGCAAATATTCTGCGTATAAAAATTTTATAGCAACGTTTAAGCAACTGGTGCATAACGACTCTTCGCTGTCTAACATTGAGAGATTTAATCATTTGTTGCACTGCTTATCAGGGCAAGCTCTTGATACAATACGTGCATTTGAAATAACCGCAGAAAATTACAAAAAGGCACTCAAACGCCTTGACGAACGGTACAATAATAAAACGTTAATATTTCTAGAGCATATTTCTAATTTGTATGAATTACCATCCGTCGTAAAACCATCTGCCATGCAACTTCGCGCATTAATTGATAATTCTTCAGCTATTTATAGCTCGTTAAAATCATTGGGCAATGAGCAAGAGATTTGTAATGCCATGCTTATTCATTTAATTCTAACAAAGGTTGACTCAGATTCCGAAATGAAATGGAAAGAGGCCATTGACTTCAGTGCTTTACCTTCATGGGAAGGATTCACTAAAACTTTAGAGCGAAGATGCCAATTTTTAGAGTCAATTGAATCTCAGCCATCATCGATTAATAAATCTCTTGCAGAAATGCCTCATGATAAACGTCCCATATCACGTCGTACACAGCAAAAACATTCATTCATGGCTCACGTTAAAAGAACTTGCATTTTTTGTAAGCGACTGGATCATTGGAGCAGTAATTGTTCGAATTTTAAATCTATGGACGCAACAAGCAGATTTGACACTGTTAAAAAACTGGGTGCTTGTATCAATTGCCTATCGCTGGGACACAATGTCTCCCATTGTACTTCAAAATACCGTTGTAAAACATGCAAACTCTCTCACCATACTTTGTTACATCGTGAATTACCATCTACTAGCAATAACGCTTCACATGCATTCCCTTCAAATTCTCTCGCAGCCGTTAACACTCATGTAAACAATCAGTCAAGTAATGTTATTCTTGCAACAGCAATTGTTCTCGTTTCTGACAACGACGGCGGTTACAAATTGGGAAGAGCATTACTAGATTCATGTTCACAAGTGAATCTTATAACCGACAAGTTCGCTAGTCTTTTGAATTTAACGCGTAAAAAATTATCGATTGATGTTTCAGGGGTTGGAGGCTCTTTATCTAACATGAAATACGAAGTAAATTCAACAATTAGATCTCGATTCAACTCTCACGATCATTCTCTCAATTTATTGGTAACCAATCGGATTTCAGGCTATCTTCCATCTAGCAATATTAATACCAGTAATTGGAACATACCTGCAATAGACATGGCTGATAAATACTTTTACAAACAGCAACCTATCGATTTATTACTAGGAACTGAATATTTTTTTAACGTATTGCTTTCTGGAAAAATAAGCCTTGGCCCAAATATGCCCACTTGTCAGGAAACTAAGGTCGGATTGATTGTTACAGGACGCTACAAATCAAACTCAAATTCGTCGGTGCCAAAATGTATGATTTCAACGCATGAATCTACTGATCTCAATGAACAAATTAAATTTTTGTGGCGTATGGAAGAAATATATCATCCAACAAATAAGTGGACACCAGAACAGCAATTATGCGAATCACATTTCACAGAAAACGTAGAGACTGATACGCTAAGAAAAATCGTAGTAAAGTTACCCTTCAAAGAAGATTTTTCGGCTTTGGGTTCATCTTATAGTTCAGCAGTAAAAAGATTTCACCTTCTTGAACGTCGTTTGGCTCGAGATTCCAATTTAAAATCGCAGTATGTTCAATTCATGACTGAATATGAGCAAATGGGACATATGTCCCTTGTACAAAATCCCATCATGCATTCTTGCCATTATTTTATAGCCCACCATTGCGTTCTGCGAACCAATAATACGACCACAAAGCTAAGAGTTGTGTTTGATGCTTCGGCAAAAACCTCGTCGGAAAAGTCGTTAAATGACATACTTCTAATCGGACCAACCATTCAAGATGAGCTGTTCTTACAAGTTCTGCGTTTTCGAATGTACAAATATGCATTGACTGCCGACATAGTTAAAATGTATCGGATGTTTTTAGTACACTGGTCGCATCGACCATTTCAGCAAATTTTATGGAGATCTAGCGAAAATCAGCCAATCAACATCTATCAGCTCAACACCATAACTTACGGTATGTCGGCATCCCCTTTTTTAGCGATTCGCAGCCTTCATTTTTTAGCCGATAAATTTAAATCATCACATCCAATAGGTGCCTCAGTAATTCGAAATCATTTTTACGTAGACGATATGCTCACAGGAGCAAATACCATTGAAGAACTACTTCAAGTAAAGAATGAAGTTGCGTACATTTTATCCAAAGCCGGTTTAGAAATTGCAAAAATTCAATCAAATCATAATGATTTTCCCTCAGATGAGAACTCGTCAAAAAACATAAACTTGGAAAAGTTACAGATTCATAGCGCACTCGGCATTAATTGGGATCCAGTAAATGACAATTTTCTTTTCACATTTAAAGCTGAACGAAAGTTTTCAGCTTACACAAAACGAGCCCTCTTATCGTTAACTGCATCGGTTTTTGATCCTATGGGCTTAATTAGTCCTACTATAATCATTTTAAGAGTCTTATTGCAAAATCTGTGGTTACAAAAGTATGATTGGGACACCGAAGTTCCAGAAAATATCAAAAACTCAATTATAACATGCTTAGAAGACTTGCACAATTTAAACCAAATTTCTATCCCGCGCTTTGTGTTGAACGAAAATTTTACAGAAATACAACTTCATGGGTTTAGCGACGCCTCTCTGCGTGCGTACGGTTGCTGCTTTTATATATGTGCACGAAATAAACAAGGCCACGTAAATTCAATTCTCTTTGCAGCAAAATGTCGTGTGGCACCAACAAAAAAACGAACCATGCCACAACTAGAGCTTTGTGGCGCCCATCTTCTGTCAATTTTATATCGAAAAATCGCCATACTTTTCAAAACATTTAATCCAAAGGTGTACCTCTGGACGGATTCGTCTGTTATTTTGAGATGGTTACAACTTCATTCCTCTACTCTAACCACCTTCGTTGGAAATCGTATCTCCGAAATTCAGGAATTTACAGCAAATTGTTTTTGGCGACATGTACCAACCAATCTAAATCCGGCTGATCTCATCTCACGAGGTTGCTCGGTCAAAACTTTAAGGGAGTCAACGTGGTTTTTTGGGCCAGATTTTTTGAAACAGTCTGAAACGTACTGGCCTAAGTCGCTCAATGAATGTGATGAATCTGTCATAAAATCTGCGATGCGACTATCACTTTTTAAATGCGAAGTGCAGAGCAAGTGTATTTTAGAGCTATGCGAAAAATTAAGTTCATTTTCAAAAACTATTCGAATTGTGTCGTTATTGCTCCAATTTGTCCGTGGTACAACAGAAAGTACTGTTAGAACACATCTACACGCTTTGCATTGTATAGCATGGAACTTACAGCAGCATCACTTTGTCAAGGAAATCTATTACCTCCAGAAAAATTTAGACATCAAAACATCGCTTAAATCTCTTGGCTTATTTATTGACTCTAGCGCACATTTTCCACTGATTCGTGTAGGCGGCCGACTCAAAAATGCCAATATCCCCAATGACAGAAAACATCCAATCTTGCTGCCAAATTGTAACTTTGTTCGAAATTATATACGACATCTTCATTTGGTAAATTACCATGCTGGACCAAAGGCGCTTGTGTCTTTTTCTCGTCAGACATTCTGGGTGGTCAATGTTCGAGCTGTCGCTCGAAAGGTAGTTCGTTCCTGTATAAGCTGCATTCGATATCGTCCCAAACTGATGGAACAAGTTATAGGAGATCTTCCAAGCGAACGTGTCACCCCTGCAAGACCATTCCAGCGTTGTGGAGTTGATTTCTTTGGTCCAATAGATACTTACTATAGGATGAGAGGCAAACGACCAACAAAAAGTTACGGCGCAATATTCATATGCTTCGTAACAAAGGCGGTGCAGTTTCAGATCTGTCCGCTGATGCGTTCATAGCGTCATTAAAACGACTAATTGGACGACGTGGCCTGCCTTCCGATATTTATAGTGATAACACAACAAATTTCGTAGGTGCCAACAATAAACTAATTGAATTAAAAAATGCGTTTTTAGACAAACAGTTTCAATTTTCATTAAACAACTTTTGTTCAAAAACTTTTCTAAATTTTCATTTTATACCACCAAGGGCACCACATTTCGGGGGTCTCTGGGAGGCCGCCGTGAAGAGTGCAAAGGGTCAATAATTGGTCAAACTTGAGCTGTTATCATCTCGCGATAGCTTGATCCACCGACCGTTACCGCATTTCTGGCCTTATCTTCAAAAAAAAACAAACGGCCTAACGTTGACATGTTGATCATGCAAAAGCTTCTCAATAGCCGCTCTACGAAGCCCACATACGGCATTTTTACTTGCTGACATACCCTGACAAGTGAAAATGAGCTTCGTCTGAAACAAGGACCGTTTCAGAAAATTATAAGCTGGTTGTTCCTGAATAAATTGAGCGTATCTACGATGATGTGAATAGTCGGTCGGCTTCAATTCCTGTACCAGTTGGATCTTGTAACGCTTCAAATGCTTATGCAAAATTTGCCATGTGGATTTGCCATTTGGATAACCCCAATTGTTAAGAACGTCAAGGAGTTGACTAATTTGAATCTGCTTCAACACTGTGGCTTACTGTTGCAATGGTTTCAGTAAATTTAACCCAGCTAGATTATATTCATATGAGAAATGTGAAGTTGCTAGTTTAAACCGAAAAGCTCGAAACGATTGATTACGTGGAGGACAACACTCACTGCGTTCTTGCCAATATACGGGCACAAATGTTAGCAAAAAGTTTCATAACAAGATACAATTAATCTTTTAAATTTTTTTTAAGTATTTAAATAATTAAAATACATAGGTAAAAATTGTTTCAATGAAAAATGCTAATCATTCTATTAAGACAGGAAAGGAAATGCAAACGTGTTTGGAAATAAATCTTTCTTTCTTTCATTTTTCACAGATTTTAAGGAGGTACGATTGTCATTACTTGTAGTACAGATCCTTCTTGAATTTCAACGTTAAAAATGTTTAAGTCTGGATGTTTGTTTGACTGCAGCTTAAATCAGCTTCTTGTAATACAAAAGACAACTATTTATTATAATACTCTTGTTACGGAAGTAATTTTGCTTCTCCGATCAATAATAAAACAATAATTTTTATTATATATATACTCTGGCGTGTTTTATTATCTTAAAAAAAGAATACATTTTTTTATATTGATACCAACAATCAATGAATAAAATAACTTACTCTGTTCGGCGCCCTCTATGTAATCGAAATGAAAGCTTTCTTGGCGAAGCACGCTTGAGCCCAAGCGATTACCGCCATGAATACTTGGTACCGATTACCGACAGGGTAGGCACACAAAAAAGATTTTAAAATATAAAAAATCTATAAACGTAGCAAATTCCGTGTGGTTATACTAATTCATTACAACTCTTCAACTACAATAATTATATTTCAACACATTTTGATTTAAACATTTATAATTTACATTGAATATTATTGTCCTACATCCGGCCAAATAAAGATTTTACTCAGCAAAATCTCGTAATATCTTTAACAATACCAAGGTACTCTCCTTGCTAGAGGTGGCCTTGGCATAGTACCTGTGGTTCCACCAAATAATTCTTCACCAAGCATTTCAACACCCACTCCACCTTTATTCATTTTGACTTATCTTTAAGTGGAATATAGAAAAACACTCGACATGGAAGCGTTCACTTTCCTATAATAATAATCTCGCTATAATAATAATCCCTCTATTTAAGCATTCGTCACAATCATTAAGCTTTAGACCAAGCTATGGCGAGATTTTAAAACACGTTGTATTGCTAACGAAGCTAACAAAGAAACTGCCAACATCCTGCTTAAATAAACTACACATTGCCAATATACAGGCTTGCACTAAAATCAGTCATTAGAAAACTAAACTCGCAAATAAACGCTTCGTTAAGTAACAGTCTTGGGGCTTTTTTCAATTTGCGCATAATTTCCCTATATGCAGAAGCAATAATATTACCGTTAGAAATTCAAAGGGACATATTCTGCAAAAGCCTTTTCTTGACACTATATCACCTCTAAGCGGAATTGTGTCTAAAATTATTAAATCCAAAAAGATTCCAAGAATACGATCTGCCATTTATAGAATTAAAAATATATTTCAATGCTATACAGCCAAGGGAAACATTTTCAGCCAAGGATAATATCAACTTATCTTTATATCCGTACACAAAAAGTCATAATCCTACTCTATTCCTCACATTTAAAGCAATAGAGCGAAAACTTCAAAATCACACATTCTTATACACCGGCGATTTAAAAAACGAAAAAGATGTGTTACAACAGAAAATAATGTCAATATGAAACTTACTATATTACAGTTCCATTTTCTCAGCAGAAATAATAGCGACGATCAGAGCACTGAAATACATTGACAACAAAAATGGTAAATTTTCTTTATGTACCGATTCCCTTTTATCACTGAAGTCAATTATAAGTTATTCTAACAACATCTATCTACACCTGTAAAATTCAAAATGAAATCACAAAATGACATCCGGACGTGAAAGTAATTTGGGAATTCAACCACTGCAATATTGCTGGAAACGAATGCTGCAGCAGCAAAGTTCCCTCTTAAGCCCCTCTTATTACGATAAACAATTTTAACCCCCAGACATGTTGATATGCGTGGTAAGATTTACCTAGTGTGTGTATGCCATAACTCGACGGCGGTCAAACCACTAGGGAAAAATGATGTGTGCACCCTCGCCATACGAAGCCGAAGACATAATTCTAGCAACAAGGCCTTCTTAGTTGCAATTTCGGAAGTTTAAGAGCAGGGCCGTCAATCCCCATTTCTTGATGGAGACTTGAAAACTATCCAACTCCTGGCCCAGAACACATGACAAGCTTGCTTACTCGAAGCGGATCATTCACTCATTGTTCAGAGTAGAGGTGAGATGATCCTGGCCCCTTAATCAAATTCATAAGGTCCGCGAAACCGGTATCACCACGAAGGGTGATAATCAGACAGAGAACAACGAAAAGGCTAAAAAGCCAAAAAACTTAAGTCTGGGGCTTACTGATTCCCGTGGAAATAACGTGGATTGTTCCAGTTGGCTCCCAACTGATAAGAGCATATCTATAATAATAAATTATTTAAAGTCTAACAATATATATCACTGCATTTTATTGCTAAAAATATTTTGATAAATCGAATAAAAAAATCAGTTCTATTCATGTTCATAGCTCTTAACTTTGTCGCAGAAATAATAATTACTAATTATAATTTATTTATGAGCTGAGGGAAGGCGTTGATTGCTATTGCTCTTAATTTTAAGTATAAAGAACTATAAAAGGCCACCTCGTTAACATAACGCACTTTGCTGTCTTTCATATTTCGAAAAAAATTATAGTTTGAATACATAACCTGAATTGTTATTTCTGTAATAATGAGATGTTATCATTTTAACAGAGCTGTGTTAAATGAGGAGGTTTGCTGCAAAATTAAGAATTTTGAAATTTGTTTTCACATATTTAATCGAATACTATGCTTTGCATTCACCTGCAGTCAAAACAACCTTTTGTAGGGGACGTAACTTCTATCTAGCATGGTTCAAAGTATAGGCCATTTTTCAATTTCAATCTTGGAATGTCCATTTATTACAGTTCAAATTCACATCTTTGCAGGCGCAGTGCTCTCGGTCACTTTTGGCTTTCTTTGTAAGTTCTTATAGAATGTAGAAATGCATATTCAATATAAGTTTAGAGCGTCCATCTATTACAGTTCAAACAATTTAGCAGGCACAATCTTTAGTTTCTAGTTTTTTTTAAATTCATCTGTTATAGTTTTTATAAAAAGTATTTATATTTAAATAAATTAAAAAAAAATTTAATTTTCAATCAAATATGCTAAACATTAGATTTAAGAGATACGTAAAATTTACGTGTTGAATGATGACAGCCTTTTACTTTTCAGCTGACAGTTTTTTGTAATTGGACGAACCTTCTAGCCTTGCTAATGGAAAAACTAAAAATCAATAAATAACAGATGGCGTTTTATTGGCAATATCTCAAACAAAATGGGAAAGATTATATATTTAAATTGCTTGGTCTTACGGGCTTTTACACCTCCTATTTAATTTAAGCATACAATTTCAAATTTTTCCATTCAATTCTGTTTTCTGTTTTGAGTATAAACATGAATGTTGTTATCTCTTTAAATGAATTCTTAGAAACTTTATAAATAAATTTTTCTTTGATATCACGTTAAAGTTTTCTAATATTTAAAAATTAATAATTTAAATTATATTAAAATTCACAAAAACATGGCAATAAAACGATATTCGTTATCATTAAAATCACATTCATAACAACTATGTATAGAATTTTACTATTATCATATTTGGTAGAACATAAAAAATTTAGTTTTACCCCAGATCTAATTGTTCATTAACAAATTTTGAAGATAAAACTTTATGGAAGATATTTATCATTTAAAGTTCAAAACAAAAACTGTTTGTTATGATGGCTGGTGGAATCATTGGTCTGTACTACTTTAAAAACGATGCTGGCTAGAACTTTATAGCCAATACTAGCCATGAGTAATGACTTCTTCGTTCATCAATTGAATAACAATGATGTGAGTTGTAATTTCAACAAGACAATGCAACATGTCACAAATATCGTGTCAAAATTGATTTATTGAAGGAAATGTTTGGTAACCGAATAATATTAGGTTTCGGATCCGTGATTTGGCCTCCAATATTGCGCAATTTAAGGCCGCTAGACAATTTTCTGTCGGGATATGTGAAGTCATTAGTCTGCGCTGATGTGCTCAAAACAATTGACCACTTGGAGGAGAGCATTCGCCACGTTATTGATAATATATGGTCACAAATGTGCGAAAAAATTTCATTAAAATATAATATTATATATTTTTGTAAAAAGTATTTAAATAAATAAAATAAAAAATATTAATTTTTAATAAATTACTGCCAGACCTCTTTCTACAACAAGTTATTTCAAGAAAGCAATGAAATACTGCGTGAAATGTGTGAGAATGTAATGAAAAATTTGTACAAAAGGTCTTGCATTTATTGGGGAACAAAGGAGGGCATTTACCTGATATTGTATCCCACACATAATTGCCGACATTAAATAAAACATTTATCAATATAAGATCAATTCTCTTTCATTAATCAAAAAATATAAACAAACAAACATCTTCTATAACTTTAGGACACCATTCAAATAGGATTTTGCTACAGTTTTTAAAATATTTCATTATACATTTTTAATTATACCTGGAACATCCTTTTTTAATAAAGGGTCCGCAATCTAACGTTTTATTTTCAACTAGTGCTTATTTCGTGAATGGTAACACTTAGCTCATGTTTGATTTGATAGATAATTAGTTTTATCCTTCCGCTGAATGAATATGATTGTATATACGTTTGAATAACGCTGCAAATATTGCGACATTATTTTGAAAATCATGGTAATGTTGCAGAATGTGTGCGAAAATTGCGTACGGATTTTGGAAGAAGAGCTGCACCGTCAGCTCCGTATATTTGTTATCTTGTGAAAAAAGGTGAAAGAAACTGCCATCCTCATCGATAAACCAAAGCGTGAAAAGCCAAAAACAGTGCGTATACCCGAGAATATTGCTGCTGTGACAGAAAGTGCGCGTGAAGCGCCATCAACATCAATTCGCCGTCGATCTCAACAATTGAACATTTCAGAGACATCATTGAGACGAATTTTGCATAAAGACCTTGGTATGACGCCATACAAAGTTCATTGGTTCAGAAGTTTATAGCATTTAAAAAAAAAAGTTATTTGGCGGACCCATACAAAGAACAATTTCATTGATACAATTATGATATCAATAACTTAATTTCTTTCCGTTGGGCAATTTTAAGCATTTTATCGCCTGTTTATATGACTTTAGTTGGTTCTGTAAGTAGGTAATAAAAAAAACCTAGTAGAAGAAGTTTTTGCAAAAGTTTCTATCTGAACATACGAGAACATATATAATTTATCCCTGACACGTTTAAAGTTCATAGTTACAAAATTACTGTTGCAATTTAATGCTAAATTCTCATCAAACCCGTTATGATATAATAATAATAAAAAAACTGAAAATATTAATGAAAAAATTATAAACATTTCATGACCTGTCATAATAATATAACAAACAAAAAGCATATGTGTGTTAACTTCAACATTCAACATAAGTATTATAAATAAAATTTTAGTTTTAAACTTAAGCAAATAGTGTTATATTATTATATTATTAATTAAAAATTTCCACATAAAACGATTTAAATTTTAATTTAATTAAATGTTAATTAAAGTTTTAAATTAGTATTTCTCCATTTAATATAAACAAATACATTAAAATAAACAAATCAAAGCAATTTGTAAATATTTTTAATTAATTACGTGTAAAATGTTGATGCAATATAAAGTGTATTTTAACTACATACATACAATTAAATATGTGTAAATAATGAAAAATTCATGGAATTTACTTCAATTGACTTTAATTTAAGATAACTAGGGCCAATGTTTTGTGCAGTCAACTATGGGAAACTTTAATCAAAAGTACTTAGCATTTGAAACGTCTCGATTAACTAAAATAGAGCGTTCAATAAAAAAAATGAAAGCATAATAGACACTTACTTTGTGATAAATTTTTAACTTTAGACACCTTGATGCAATTACCGCACGAAATATTAATAAAAATTATTATCTTATTTACATTTTAACTCATCGCCGTCTTATTGATGACTAGAAACACGTGAATGAGTGAATCTTCGTTTTTTACAAGTTTACATCAACTTTTTAATTGCCTCATATCCACACACGCACAAAAATATATGAAAATAATAGAACCATCTACAACAAGCTGCCAGATCTTATATATTAGAAGGGCCTAGACGTGTTAAATTGCCTATAAACAAAAATCTAACCTGCAAATTGTATGGCAGTATTAGGGAAAGCATGTAACAGCATAGAAATTGTTTGTCAAAAGAGTATATAGATGAGTAAATAAAATGTCATCAAAGAAGTGTGTGTTATTATAAAATTATAAAAATAGAAAAACCACTCTATATAATCCTGCTTAAACAAGATCATTGTGTATTTATGTATAAATTAAAGTATTTGCTTGCGCAACAGCTAACTTTATTTTATTTGTAATCACAAAATGATATGCAATACAATCATGTATTGGACCTTTTAGCTGATAAAAGTATAAATATAATTTTTAGAAAAACTGGGTAAATTTGTCGAATAATCGCACGGAAATTGACCATACACTATACGCTCAATTGCATTTTCAAATTAAGCTTTAAACTTAGCCAAACAAATAAGTTCAAGGTATGTCCTCGTTGTAATATTGTTACATTCATTCCTTTTAATAAACGTCTTATTATATTAGTTCTTTTATTGCAAATAACAACACAGGACTTTCGAGTTTTAAATTAAATGATTTATTTACTTTAAATACAAACGAAAGTAACACGTTGGTAACGTCACGCCCAATTATGCTTTATTATTTTGTTGTAAAAACTCAACGGCGTTTCAACTTGAATTAATTCATTTGCCTATCAAGCGGTGCTTATATACTTGTTTTAAGCGGTTCTCACAAATACAGGAATATTCTACTTTAATATCACCCCATATTGTTGTTGTTATTATCATTCAGTGTAGGCGCCTGTTTGGCTGTGTGCTTTGTTTTATGTTAGTTGTTTTTTCTTCCTGCCGTTTAGATTATTTCGTGGAATTTCCTAAAATCATAATATTGTAATTTTGTGTATATAAGATTTCTTGGGAAACTACGCAGTTTGTAAAACATACAACAGGTCATTTCGTTTACTTTGTTACTAATAATTATTTTATTTTAAAACTGAAATAACTCATCTTCGTAACAATATAGCACTGGAGTCAATAGGATTTTTTTATTGTTTATGTTGTTAGAACGAATCGATGTCGGTCGGAAGATTTTCCAGATATCGTTTTTCATTCATAGTTGCCGAACTTCTCTCTTTTTAATACAATAAAAATTTGAATCCCCTTAATCTAAATTGTTTTTTTATTTTATTTTAAAAAACAAACTTCTTGTTGAAAAACCCATTATATTGCTTTCAATTTCCTACTCAGTAGGAAACAAACACTTAAATATTTGAAATAAATTGTAAGTGTATGTGTGATGTGTATGTGATGCTAATGTAACGCCGATTCCCAAAAACCGTGAGGCCAACAACCATGTAAATTACTGCATAATTGAAATTTCTTTTGCATTTGCTAAAGTAATGGAAATAATGATTAATTTTCATGTTGTAAGGTGCTTAGAGTCCAAGAACTTACTTAGCGACCGGCAGTGTGGCTTCCGTAGGGGACGCTCTACAGGTAACTCGCTAGCTTTCTTATCGGAATTATGTTTCAGCTCAATACACCCAGGCGAAAAAAATAAGTTGTTATCTTTAGATATTTCCAAGACATTTGATAGAGTGTGGCATGATGCACTTAAGTTAAAAATTTTTGCTTTATCTGTCGATGATAATTTCTCCAGATTTATATTGAGTTTTTTTGCACTATACATGTTGTTAAAGATGAGATTTCATCAAACGAGTTCAAGACTAATTCAGGGATACCACAAAGCTCCATTCTTTCTCCATCCCTATTTATTATTTTTCTAAATGACATTGTTTGCCTTGACACGTTCGCAGACGACAGCACCATGTGCCATTCGTATCGGATCAGTTAGAGGTATGTTCCGAAAACCAGAACATGAACAATATCCTCAATCATGATCACGCAACAATCTCCGATTAAGTTCTTTTGAATAGAGTCGATTTGAATGCCCTTTAGCCTCAATATTGCATGCTCACGCACACATCTGTGTTCAGAAATGGTGCTGCATCTCTTACTATGGGTAATATCAATATTAAGGAATCGGAAGATCTTGCTGTTCTTAACAAAATCCAGCGGATTTTTTGATGGTTTAAGGGCATTTTTCAGGTCTCTAAAGAAAATTTCAGGCTTTTTGAAATGGTGTAGAAGATACTTCACTCCATCCGATCTTCGTACTATTTATATCAGCTGTATCCATCCATAAATAGAATATTACTCTGATATATGAAACGGCTCACCAAAGTCTATTTTTGACCGCATATAGGAGAGAGCCAAGAGGCTCAGTGGGAACAGTAGGATGAATACCCTATTGATTCTCTAGAGCATCGACGCAGCGTGGGTTATATTTCACTGTTTTATCGTTACTACAATGGTAAGTGCTCTTATGAAATTAAGGAACTTGTTCCCGTTACTCGCAAGTTTTTGCGTTTAATACCCTGTTGGTTAAGGCCCATCCATTTGTGGATGATTGGCCGGTGAATCACACTAAGCATTACAGGCTATATTAGTCTTTTAGCACATTAGTATATTTAGTATGTGAAATAAACTCCTGTCAGAGGTCTTTTCTCTCACTTTCAATATACGAAAATTCAAATTGAATGTTCACAAAACCATCCTCTTTCCTCCTTCTCATAACGTAATTTCCTAGAGCATAAGTAGGGGTCATCCTCTGAGTGCTGGTCCGAAAACAAATATTATTATTTTTATTATGAATCCCATCTATAATCTGTTATTGTTTTCGCTCAAAATAATTTATTTCAGAAAACGATAGAAATTAGTATTTTCTCAAAACGTTATAAAACGTATATTTATTTAAATTAAGTATAAATTGGGGTTGGAATGTACAACGTACCTTGAGCGGGGTATACAAGCGTATGAAATATAGCTTAGCCAAAAAACTTCTCTAAAGCGATGAGAACTAGCAAAAGAGAATTTCGTTAAGCTTACAATAGGGAGGTTCGTTACTTTGCGCGTAAACAGTTATCAACAGATTATATTGTTACGAATGTGTCTTGCTTAAGATTTAAAATAAAACCATTAAGCAATAAAGCAAACTACTGGTTGCAAACTGCGCAGAACTTTATACACACACACAACTACAATTTGATATGCTGTTTATTAACTGCCTGGCATGCAAAAAAAAAATACAAGTATGCTGTTTATCATCTAAACGCGCAAGACAAATACTAATTTTACAACAACAAATATACATGTTGTCTACCATCTGCGTAGTTTTCTAAGAAACAACAAATGTATTGAAATAAATCCCAAGCAGAAACCTTATCAGCATAAAAACAAAAACAACTATACACATAGACATACAGGCGCCTATACAACGAATAAACAACATACAACAACAAAATGCGATACAAAGGGAATAGAATATTCTAAAATTTTGTAGATTCCAATTGGACAAGTATAAATAGGGGAAGCGTCTGACTTTGTCGACTTCCAACAACTTCAATATTCTTGAAAAGAAATCTACTAATTTCTTCGAAACATATATTTTAAGTAACATAAAAGAGGAAAAATATTAAAATTTTGTGGATATAAGAAAAAGTTGTTATCATCATAAAAGTAAAATTAACCCAACATTACATTTTTTTAATTATTGGTTTTGCTTTGCCTGTCAGCACTGTGATAATAATTTAATAAAAATTTATGTGAGTTATTAATCACACTATTCTCTTTTTGCAGAATATTAGTTTAAATATAATACCTCAACTATTGGCAACCCACTTCCGCCTTAAAATTGTGTTTCTATGTAAATTTTTCTTTGCCATTTTACTTTCATTCTACACTGTGAGTAAATTTTATAGTCCGAAAGCACTTAATATTTAAGAGAAATAAAATTAAAAAGATAATAAAAATTGAATTGACTGACGCCTTCTCAACTTCCTTATCGTTACAGGAAGTAGTTATAAATAAATTTTCTTTCCAACCAGCTGCACCGGCTTCACTCTACTAAATAGTGTTATTAAATAAAGCGTTACTTTACATAAAATTTTTACATTAACTTAGTTATGTGTTTTCTGGCCATATCTTGTTTTGCATAAAAGAACATCGTTTAGTCAATAACTTATGTATTTTTATTGCCCACAACTACCATTTGGTTATTTATGTTTTCTGTGGCTAAAGAAGTATTGGCAATAGTAGTTTTATCGTTTTAATGTTTTGATGCCCTACAACAAGTTTGTAAAGGGAAGCGTTTGTACGACCTTTATGCTGCCCCTGTTGACATGAATAAATATGCATATATTCTTAACAGGCTCTAGTTCCCAATAAATCATTATTTTCATTTTTTATATCATAAGAACTTCAAAATTATATTAAGCTAATATAGTTAAATTTAAATAACTGAAAATTGAGACTTTATTATATATTTTAAAATATTTAATTACTATAAGAAGGAATGGTTTTTAGAGTAAACATACTTAGCAAGCATTATACCGCAGTGTGGACTTTTCTTTGAAATAATAAAATATGTTGTTGCTTAATTGTTAAAAGAAAATAATTAAGTAATAAAATAAACAACTAGGTATGCTGTTTACTAACTGCGTGGTTTGGTAAGAAAACTTATGCATGCAAGACAACGGAAACTTTCTAGTTACAAACTGCATAGGAATTTTATATACACCCAAAATAAGAACAATCGGGTATGCTGTTTACTAACTGCATACTTTTCTAAGAAAACTTATGAACACAAGACAACAACAACTATCTTAAAATAAATTCCAGGAAGAAACTTTGTTAGCATAAAATTAAAACAAAAATACACACAGGCATGAAGGCGCCTATACATTTAATGAATATCATAACAACAACAAATGTGATACAAAGGTAGTATAAGAGTCTTAATTTTTCTGGACTTCTAGTGCACAAATATAAAAGGCAGCATCTGAGTGGATAGAAAGTTAGTTGAAATATAAACCTCGTGAAGTAAAAACGTTTATCTTAAGTAAATTGTTCTCTAATGTCAACTTTGTGTGTAGTTTAAGTAAATACTCTTGTAATTTATTTAAAAACTCTAAAATCTGGTGTTATTTATTTTGCAATAAACAATTCACAACAAAAAGTATATAAAAGGTATCAATGTAACAATATTAAAGTGTATGAAAAGAAAAATCTGAATCTAAATTTAAGTGCATTCTATTTTCAATGAATGGTTTGACATATAAGACATTTAATTCCCTATACAAAATTTGGGGTAAACTCCACTGATGACCTATATGACTAACAGTGAATTGGCCATATGGATATGCTTTCCCCACAGTAACACATTTAAAATATTTTATGAATATTAAATATTTTACGGAAATATCATAAAATAATTATTTTTCAAGGAATTTAGTTCAAATTAAAGTAGAATAAACATGCTATTTCCTATTATTCGAAATCGTACCCAAGCGCTCTTTAACAAAATAAAAAATTATTTCTCAAAATAGAAAAAAAAACCTAAATTAGGTAATCAGAGTTAATTAAAACTAAAATTCTGCATGGCTCATTCTTAAATTAGGAATTTTTATATTCGATTAGTCCAAGTGTGGTGATTTCAGTTTTTTGATTCTTGTCATTTTAAACATCCTCTTAAGTATTTTTCGTTTAAGGATTCTTTAGCCAGGCAAGTTATCGCAACTAAAAGATATTTTCTTTACAATTTTCAAATATTTCAATTAGATTTTACGCTGAATTTTCTTTCAGCTTTTTCAATAACTAACTGCTTTATATTTATCTAGCCATAGCTAATTGTCGGACTTAATTTTAATCGAAAAATAGTTTCAGTCGTTCGACTTGCTTTGAGGCCTGAAAAATATTTTTATATTTCCAGTCTCCAGACTTTATTTCTTTAGTCATATTACGAAAATAAGCATAAGCAGCGACTATAATCATAAAATTATTAAAATTTTGCCGAGCTAGTATTTTAACTCATAGGGACCTTCTGCGTTCTAATGTAGTGGCGATTTTAGTAACCTTGTTATAGGGCTACAAAAATTTGTTTTGTTATTTATTTTTCAATTACTGACATTTTAAATAATTCATTCAACGCATGTACTCTGCACACGTTGTGCTCCAAAGAAAACAACAGTCTTTTAATTTGCCACCGGCTGTAATTTTATTGCTTAGCGAGCTAACAGTTAAGCTGGCTTTATTGTATAATTATGATATCTAGCAAGGAAAACATTCCTCCTTCATGAACATGGGTTTCGTCTGAAAAAATGATTTTTTCAGAAAAACCAGTCGGTTGTTCCTCAATGAATTGGACAATTTTATGGTGATGTGAATGGTCGGTCGAATTCAATTTCTGCTACCGTAGAATCTTGTAAGGCTTCAAAGACAAATCCTTACGCAAACTACGACCACCATGTGGTGGTTTTGGATAACCCCAATTGTGGAAAACCTCGAGGAATTCACAAATTTGGATCTACTTAAACACTGTGGCTCACGGTTGCGGTGTTTTCAATTGAACGACCCGGTCGAATACGCGTTGGTGTTCGTACGTTCGGTCTCAGAAGGATGATTATGTTGTCCGAAAATATAACAGATTTTACGAAATGAAACTTTAACAGAACCATCATTTACATAGTGGATTTTGCTTATTTTAACGCGATTTTCGTGCGAAATTGAACTCATTGTAACGATTGCCAATGCACCTACTAAATGTCAAAACTATCATGTTATTGGTGTTGTCATAATTTTGAAACAAACTTCTTGTTGAAAACCCCATATTTAAATGTGTGTAAATGTGTTCCTTGATTTCCGTTTGTTTTGATGAAGGCCTTAACGACAACGATTTGGGCGTTGAAAACTGTGCATTGGCATTAATATTATTTTTTACTTCGTCTTGCAAATATATCTTCTGTCGATAGTAAATATTACGAATATTTTTTTTGAATATTTATTTTTAAATAGTTTTTGCAATTTTCCTTTGTTATAAGTAAAATATTGAACTACATTCTTCCAGCTGTATTTTCATTTACATTTCGTGATACTTGTGAAACAAACAAAGGAACCAAACATCAGGGTAAAAGTTAGATAAATAGTTAGATAAATAGTTTACATTAGAATTAACCTTAAACATAAACTGTAAAATTACTGAAAGATTTTCGCAAAAATTAATTTAGCGCTTGGCTAAAACACTGAATGCAGGATTTTGCTTTTATTTATAACTTTTAAGGTATGGACAATAAATATTATCTTTCGTAGAATATAAATTATTCTATTCAACCTTTCTTTTTCTTAGAAATTAAGATTTTGTATTTTTAAATTTACTTCAACTCTACATTCAACAAGCATAAATAATTGCCAACTTGGGTTTTAAAAATTATACAGAAAATTCTTTCTTTTCCTTTTCATACAACAGAAGCAAGGAAACGCCAACCAGAATGTCGTAGGGGCAAATTAAACAATAAAAAAAAAAATAAAAAAAGAAAAAAGTTAAACGTTTGAATTTTAATTAAATAAGCAGCTAAAAACGAATTTTAGATATTCTTTAAGTAAATGAAATATTTTCCCACAAGTAATTTGTCATTGTTAATGGTGGGGCAAATGTGTGCTGCGGAGTTGGTAGCATTAAAAACAAAGTTTTTGAATCACAGTTCATGAATGAAATTTAAATGATCATTTATCGTCAGGCATAATAAACTCTAAGCATGTGATTAATTGCACACACAATTAAGATAATCAAGTCTTCAGTTGAGATTTTATTATCTTTGTTTTTGCTATTTTGCTTTTGGTTTAAATGTTTATTTGTTGGGATGTCAACACGTTTGAATTTATTCATCAACAAAAAAGAGTTGTTAATGTTGCTATTGTTGTTGAGGCGTAGGTGAGGCAAGTAACGAAAAGTAAAAAATTTCATTATTTTTTAAAGTTTCTACAACATATAGAAAAACAAATATTTATTTCGTCTTATAACTGCGACAGTAAAACTAACTGACAGTGGAATAATTATGTTTGTAAAATACCTTTCTCTATTAACGATTGTGCATATTTTTCTTAAAGCCTTGAAAATTATTTCATTATGAATTTTGCTACATTGCGTCAGTTTCGTCAGCTCGCAGCTTTCATTATCTTAAAATTAACTTTTCATGATTATTTCTTTTAAGCTAAAATTTTCTGTGTGTTTTATTTTTGTTCTGTGTTAGTGTTTTATAAGCTAAACATATTTCATGAAGTTTTTTAAAAGTATGTTTTAAAACTTACAATAGGTCATTTCGTTTACACTTTTTATTGATAATTATTTTCTTTTAAAACTTCGTAACAATTAAAACTTGAAAGTGCTATAAAGAGAGGAAAAGTATAACTTTTCTATTTATATATATAGGGGTTTTGAACAAGAAGTTTGTTTTCTAAAGCAAAAAATTTAGATTAGGATTCAACTTTTTATTGTATTATGACGAGAAAAGTTCGACAATTATTAATGGAAAACTATATCTTGCAAATGTCCACCATGACCACGCTGATGGATGTCGATTCTTTCATCAAAGTTTTAAATCTCTTTTGGACAAAATGGTAGTCCAATTTCGTTAAGGCTGAAAACGATTCGATTGGCTTCATATAGATTCTGTTCTTAACATAGCCCCATATAAAATCCAGTGGTATTAAATCACATGATCTGGATGGTCATTATCGTGAAATTACGCAATCGGAAAATTCAGGTTACAATAAACTGATCGTTTCATTGGCTGTGTGGCATGTGGCCACGTCCTATTGAAATCACGCGTCAGTGATATCTACGATATCAATTATAGGCTACAATTGAATTGTTAGCTTCTCGCGATAGCATGGTCCATTGACCGTTACGGTGTTTCCAGCTTCATCTTCGAAAAAACAAACAAAAACAGCCCAATCACGCCTTCAGACCATATAGCGCATCACACAGTGACACGCTGAGCATGCAAAGGCTTTTCAATAATTGCTCTAGGATTTTGAGAAACCAAAATCCTGCACATTTGCTGGTTGACATACCCTGACAAGTGAAAATGTGCTTCGTCTGAAAAAATGATTTTTTCAGAAAAACCAGCCGGTTGTTCCTAATTGAGCGGCTTCAATTTCTGCACCAGCTAAACCTTGTAAGCCTTAAAGTCAAAACCTTACGCAAAATTCGCCACGCGGTGGTTTTAAATAAACCCAAATGTTGAGAACGTCAAATTTGGATGTTTTTTAAAAGTGTGGCCCACGGCTGCGATGTTTTCAGGTGAACGACCCGGCCGATCATGCTTTGCACATTTTGTATCTATCGAACCTGTCGTCTCCAATTTAACTACCACATTTTTAATAACGGTCTCAGAAGGACGATTATATTGTCCGCAAATATCACGAATTTTACGAAATGCAATTTTTTCGAAGAGGGACTTATAACTCCCCGTAGTAGTGATCTTCCGAGATATTTAATGGCTACAATAAAATAATAAACGTCAGAGATGTGAATCAGAGGGAGATTCATTTATATTGTGCACGCTCTGGATACTACTCGTTTTCCGACATTTTTGAAAACAGAGAAAGGGTCGATGCATGTGCACTAAGTAAGATGCACGTCAACACCTAGTCACAAAATAATCTCCAAAGTCATATTGGTAAAAACTTTTGGATGTAGTGGAGCCTGTAGGGATATTTTAGATTAGTTTCAATTCATATACGGCAACTTAGTTAGTTAACAGTTAGATATGATTTTCAAGCTATCAAAAAGTGATCACACTTTAATAGTTTTATTGACCATAAAGCCTATTTGGCTTCAAAAACAACCATTACATTTATGCATTTTTGCGTTTAACATTAAATTGTAATAAAAACAATAATATTTAATTTTAATTTCTATACAATAAAAAAAGATAAATTGGCTGCCAAAATAAAAATATATATGCCAAATTGTTCTCAAGTATTTGTGTTATAAATTTAACGTTACATGCATTTTTATGTCATTAAATAAAGCTATTAAGTTTTCTAGTACATCTACTTTAAATTCCTTTTTTAATGTTAAAAAAATAAAAATTAAAATTAAAACAAGAAAATTTTGTTACTCATACGCCCACCAGCCATTAACAATTGAGCAATTTGTATTTTGACAGCATTTTAGTTTGTGCTATATTATATTGTTTCGCATGGATAATGCTGCAAATTGAACATTTGCATGTGGCAAATTTAATGATCTTTACCGATATGTGTATTAAAAGCATATGCATACTCGTATATTTGCCAATATACGTGCATTGCGTGATTAACAATATTTAGTTGTGAAGTGACTTGTGATTACTGTTTTAACAACTTAACTGCAAGTTGTGGTTGCTTTTTCGACAATCAAACAATATTTAAAATAATATGAGATTATATTAACATTGAAATAAAAGTATTACATTTCGCTCAATTTACGCAAATAAATATAAACTATTTGATTTTATTAAGTAGAATTTTCAGGTAAATTAGTTGAGAAATTAAAGTTTATGTCAACGTTCTTAAAAATGCACACTAGTAATTATTTCCATGGTATTAATTTTCATTGCAGAATTGAAGATCAGAAAAATTTTTAATTTAGTAAAAATTACACTGAAAATTTAGCAATTTAGAGTGATGTGAATCTTAAGTTACAAAAAAAAAACATTGTGAAACTCATTGTATAGCCTCTGCGGACTGTATTTTGAAATTTAGTAAGGATGTAGGGCAGGCAAAATCCCTTTAAATATTTCTATCTAAATTCGACATAAATATTTCTTAAGACGTTTTGAAAAAAACATTTAAGGCCGTGTCAGATAAAACTTTTGCTTTGCGTTGCGTCAGAGTTTCGCTTTGACATTTGAGTTAAAATGTACGTAAATGTATGAAAGTTTCCACATAAAGCACTTTTGACGCAGCGTAAAGCGAAAAGTTAACCAACATTCAACTTTTTGCGCGCTTTGACAAACACCTGACTTTTATTATTTGTGTTTGTGTATTTGTGTGTGGGCGTAGAAATTAACATTTTTAACTTGTATTTTTTTAAACAAAACAAATAGCACTAGAATTTAAAATATGTAGCTTTTTTATGTATTTTTTTGAATAAAACAAATAGCACTAGAATTGAAAATATGTAGCTTTTTATGTAAACAAAAAATTCATGAGTGTTGTCAAAGTTTATTGTGACATACACCACTGATTTACGCTTTTGCTTTAAAGTTTCAAATGTCACGCAAACCAACAAAGTTTTATCTGACATCGCCTTTAATGTTTTGAAATCTTGTCGAAATATTGGGTTTTTCAAGATATTCATACGTATTCGTAAAAGATATATTGACAATAGCTACAATGAAGTCAATTTTGCACCAATATCGCATTATAATAATTAAAATTCACTATGAAATCGATGGTTCTGCCAATATTAAAAATTTGATCGTTAAATTTGAGTCGACAGACTCGATACAAAATGCACAAACACCAACGCATGTTCGACAGGGTGGTTCAACTGAAAACATTGCAACCGTGAGTCACAGTTTTAAAGCAGATCCAAATTTGTAAATTCCTCGAGGTTCTTAACAATTAGGGTTGTGTAAAGCCACCACAAGGCAAATTTTGCGTAAGGATTTTACTTTGAGGCCTTAAAAGGCAAAACTGGCGCAGGAATTGAAGCCTACCTTCCATCCACATCTCCGTAGATTCGTTCAATTCATTCGCAACCAGCTGGTTTATCTGAAAATGTAATTTTTTCAGATATATCCCATTCCCACTTATCAGGGTATGTCTAGAAGCAAAACAGACGCATTTGGGCTTCTGTGAAATCATAAGGTGATCGTTGAGAAGCCTTTGCATGCTCAACGCGTCACTCTATGGTGCGCCATGTGGTCTGGAGGCGTGATTGGGCCGCTTTTTTCTAAGATGAGACTGGAAATGCGGTAAGGTGCAATAGATCTCGCTATCGCGAAATGGGAACAAATCAATTTTAACCTATTATTGACGACGTAAATATAACTGATATGTGGTTTCAACAGGACGGTGCTATATTTCATACAGCCAATGAAACGATCAATTTATTGCAAACCAAATTTCCCGATCCAATGATTTAACACCACTAGATTATTTTTTGTAAGGCTATATTAAGGACAGAGTCTATACGGAACCAAGCGAATCGATTTCAGTCTTAAAACTCAAAATCCGTGATTTGAGTAACGAAACAGGACCGCCTTTTGGTAACAAAATTTGATTAAACCATCGACAACGGTCAGCGAGGTCGTCTTAAACATTTGCCAGATATTATTTTTTATTCATAATTACCGAAATTTTCTCTTGGTAGTACAATAAACATTTGAGTCATCTTAATGTAAATTTCGTGTTTTATTTTGTTTTAATAAACAAACTTCTTTTTGAAAACCCCTTTATTGGATATTCATTTTCTTAATTCATGAGAAAATTAAATCTCAGCCAAGCCTAGAGTAAAAGTAAAAATTAATTTTGTAAATTAATAGAATCTCAGCCGAGCCACACAGTATGATGTTCGGTATGGCTACTCATTGATTATAAATATATTCCTTTAGCAAAATTTTGAAGTTACGAATCTAGGCATAACCACAAACAAATAATAAAAATAAATTTAATAAATCTACGTCAAGAAACTGAAATTATTAAAATGCGTTACCCGTATAGTATTGCGTTGTCTGGCTGGTGTACTTACAAGCCGCAGTGAGGCAGAATAGGTCAGTGACTTTAAAATATATTGATGGCTTAGAATAGAATTCCACAAACTGTTAGCAGAGAAGGAATCAAACTTAAGTTATTTGTTAAAATTTTCCAAATTTCTTATAACTTGATAAAATATTAGTTAAAATTCTTATTTTCAAAGGAATTACATCTATTTAAAACGCATTACAAAGTTATCATGTATATATATTCAAAAGAAATTTTGTACTTTTATCTTATCTGATCAATAAGATTAAAAAAGTAGGAAGAATATTTCGGTTTATGCAAAACATACGAGATATTAAGAAATTTTATTGAAGTACTTTTATGATCTGTAGGAATATATGGGAATATTTCAGTATAGCAGGGTTGTTTTATAGTATACAGCCTAAACCATGAAAATTTAATCGAATTGGAGGTAAGCAGGGTTTTCAAAATTTTGGATAGATACCATCTCTATAATGGTAAAAAAAATTCATTAAGACATTTTATTAGTAAATATTTCACATTTTCAAGTCGTCAATATATAATGAACCTGTAGAGTCTGTAGTGGATTGGTTTTGCTCCTTAAGCGCAAAATGTACCTCATCACTGGACTTCCACAGTTGTCTAAATTGATAACTGTGCTTAAATCAAATCTGTTCAATTTGGTAACACTGCTCTAGTGTCAATTTATACATGGTGATTAGCTAGAGTATATCGATAGTAAGAAGATGCAGTATGACAAGTTCAGTCGAAATTACTATCGGTCTTAGGGGAAAACCCTTTTTTTTGCTGCCAGTTTAACTGGGCATTTTAAAAATATAATTAATATAAATTTCACTTTTCTTAAAACTGAATTATTGTTTCTTCTTTTTTTATATATATTTGACTGTTGTAAGAATTAAGCAAGTTACAGATTAAATCAATGGATTGACAAAACATCCAAACTTGTTTCCTTTTTTTTGAACGATTCTTTTAAAACTGCCTTAATAACATTTAATGAAGCTTAAAAAAACAATAAATTATCTTTAGATTTTTGTTCTAATTTATAGAAATATTTATGATGACAAATTTAAACCAGCAATAAATTCTAAATGCAAACAGTGTAACAGTTTTAACACAAACGTTTATTTTGTGTTGCAATATCGTATTGACTATATACATGAATTATTGATCTAGTGAACTTTAGAATCAAGTTGCATTTGAAATACATCCACCACATGCTACATACTAATGTGTAATTAATTTGTGCCACATTTATGCACTTTGAATGTTTTAAGGCAACACCAGCAATAAAAATGAGACCATTTTTACATTTTTTGTGACTAAAAATATGTCGCTATTGATTTTTATTGTTATTTATGGGGATTCATATGACCGCCATAAATATTTCCTTTATATTGGGTCAAAAAGTTACAGTAAAAAATAAAAATAGCAAATAATTGTTTTTGAAGAAAAAATGTTAGGAAGTGAATGGAACAATAGGAAATTATCTTAAACAGTTGAAGTGAATATAAAATTTTTGTTAAGCACGAATGAAATTGATACACAAGAAACAAATTTTTTTTAAATGCTTAAATAACAAATCGGTAACTGTGTTGTGAATTATACAAAATTTCATTTAGTGCCAACTAAAATTGTATAATTTAAACTTTGAATAATATTTATTCTATATTGCGAAATAAAGAAACATAAAAAGTATACATACTAAAAATAATTCAAACAAAAATATTATCATGGATATACGTATTTTTATACTTATTTTATTAAAAAATGTATCTCAAAAAATGATCACAAGTATTTGCCAAGTTTCATTATTCAAAAAATATAATATAATCTCTGAATAATTCCCTGCTTTTCACCATACCGTAAAGTATATTTTGTGACTACATAAAAACTTTTTAAACTATTTTTATTTAAACAATTTTTTGTTTCTTATAAACTTTTGAATTCAACTTTCTTAAAAATTTATCAACTTTTCAACACTTTTATTAAATCTTTATTAAGCAAATTTTTTTTTAACATCGTTTTATTACGTGCATTAACGTTATTTTTGTTATAACAAATTTAGTTTTTATTTACAGAATCGAGTTTATTATTCTAATTACAAAAAAAATTATATTTTCAGTAATAGTTAGTTTAATTGTATTAAACAATTAACAGAATTCTAGTTAGTAAACATACAAATCAATCAGGTTATGTTGTTTAATAGTTTTTGCAGCTAACGTATATTCATCATTCGTTAATGTAAAAAATATATCGAGACTGTGATTTATCAATTATTATGATATAAGCAGTTAAATCATTAAAACTTCAACCGATATTTTTGCTGACTCGGTGAATTTGTTCAATTGCAATTTGTGATTTTACTTTATTTACCTACAGCTGTACAGTTTTACTACTAACACTATGCACAAGCACGTAATGTGTCTGCTCAGATTTTCGCTTCTGAAATAGCAGGGTCAATTTATTAAATAAATCTTACTAAATAAAACTAAAAATTTAAATTAATAAGATTATTATTTTTTAATAATGATAAAAGCTGTTATAAATTACAAACAAAGAAGCAATCAACTCTTCCAACTTGAACGACAAAGCCGCGAATTAGACTTTATTAGAGAGAAGCGAAAAAAAATGAACAGATAATATAGCAGATAGGGTTAGTTCGGGTTACGCTGGAGCTACATCATCTGTTCATTAAGTGATTGTGTTTTTAAAAGGTAAAAGATTGATAAGCAAAATGTCGAGCAACTCAATTTCAGATCTCAGAATATTATGGTGCAACTAGTTACCCAAGTTTGTTAGAAGTGCATGGTTTGATCATGTAAGTATAATATATATATCTAACTATGCACTTTTAACAAACTTGGGCAACTATTCGCACCATAATACTATGAGATCTGAAATTGAGACGGATTAAGTTACCTATTTACTCAAATGTATCATTATTATTTATGACAGGAATATACTCTGAAAGTGTTATTTCAAAACAACAACAGTAAAAATTGGTAACTACTAATAATAACTATTTCCAAATATATCCGATTTAACCAGCTTCTACATAAAGAATTTCAAAAATCTATAACTCTATCGGTATTTTATTAGTTTATCAAAACGTCAAAATGTTCATGGATTAAATACAAAATTGTCTTCAATTTGCGTTTACCTATAGTATCATTAGTTTTAGTGAAACGGCTGGTTGATACTCTTCTAATTACTGAAATATTCTATGATAACTACCAGATTTATAGATCAGATTGTAGTAGTACTTTCAGAGGGCGCGGTGTTCTAATTTCTATTTCGTCTATATTCATCCGAAGCTTTAAAGGATGAAATTGACTTGGATATTGAATTTCTTGATGTTGTTATTAAATTAAAAACAAAAAAAAAATATTTGTGCCCTTTTCTAATATTCCTTCAAATTCAACTGAAATAGTGTACCAAAGACATGTTTACGCTCTCAAAGGTGTTGTTAATGCTGCAAGCTTAAATGATTTTATAATTGCCGTTGGGGGCTTTAATATGCCCTTGATATCATACAACTTATTAGCTGATGATAGATGTTTTATCCCAACGTCAAGGAGAAATACGTATATCATGGAATTTACGTTTTTAAATCATCCTTTGTGTAGTATTCAACAAAACAACGCAATTATTGTATGCAAAATTTTCGAAATTATTAATCATATCTATTAAGAGGTTGCCACTGTTATCAAAGCACTTTATATTTGTTGTTAAATTGTGGATTTTTGTTTTATAAATATAAATATTGAGGTAATAACTAATTACTGTAGACAGAAAAAATTTTATATCTAAATTTTAAAGGTTTTCTATTCATTTATTGCCTACAGCCATTTTTTTCCAAGATACAAAATCATTTCTAATATTCTGTTCAAAATAAAAGATTTATTTCATGTTGTCCACCATTAAGTGATCTCGACTTATATTAATATGTACATTGATTGTAATTTACTACAGGAAATATTTCAATTGAAACTGTAGTGCTGTTTTTCGAATTTAATTCATATCTTTATTATCTTGTCGAAATATATAATTTTATATCCAGTTCACGTTATTTAGTGCTATATTCTTTATTATTCAAATCAGTAATAAATATCAGTTGGGTAAAATCCATCGATGAGCAGTAGTGGAATGGTCATATTTTTTGAATAATATATATTTATAATTTATAAAACATTTATTATTCTAGCACAAATTAATGTTGATTAAATTTAAAATGATTCCAAAAAAGAAAATTGTTTATTTAAAATTATATATCTTTATATATTTCTTTTGACTACAAGTTAGCTTTATAGCATGGCATTATAAAGGAAATTATTAGGCGATTTTGAACCAAAGTTATTCAAATGGCTTGCTAAGGTCTTTTTGCTAGCAGAAATTTCACAGTTATTTAAGTCTAAAGCATAGACGTTTAACCATTTGTAAAATAAACAATTCTGTATTTGCAATTTATCATCTCTATCACCACCTACACTTCTAACGATATCATCATTTCGCTTGGTTTCGAAAAAATTCCAAGTGATATTTTTGCCATCGTAACTTTCAAGTTGTTGTGTATAACTCTACCTTATATTTAGGGCAAGCTGTCATAAAAATACAGCATATGTAAATAAAAAAGAGTAACTTGCACGTAGAATAGTAATATGTAGAACGAAGATATAAATATTTTAATACAAGAAGGTCTTAGCTGGTCTTATTTATTAATATTGAATTATTTTTCCCGTTACTTTTAATTCCAACATGCAGGTTAAATGTTACTCAAATTGTTATATCAATTTCAATTTTATCCTTTTGCTCTATAGCAAGATTTTTGGTCTTATTTATTTCTCTTCTTTAATTATTCGACAAAAAAACTTTGAAGTTATCAAAAATTTTTCAACATACATTTCCTCAAATTTATAAGCGGTTCTTCAACAAAAAGTTTGTTTTCAAAAACCAAAAGATGATTTGAATTTTTTTTGTATTATGAAGAAAAAAGTTCGGCAATTATAAATGACCAATGATATCTTGCAAATGTCCACAATGACTACGCTGACAGATGTCGATAGTTTCATCAAAGTTTTTAATCACTTTTTGGCAAAATGGCAGTCCTATTTCGTTAATCATATCACGGCTTTTGAGTTTTAAGACTGAAATCGATTCGATTGGCTCCGTATAGACTCTGTCCTTAACGTAGCCCCACAAAAAACAATCCAGTGGTGTTAAATCACACGATTTGCTGATTGTCGTGAAATTATACGATCGGGAAATTTGGTTTGCAGTAAATTGATCGTTTTATTGGTTGCATGACACGTGGCACCGTCTTATTGAAACCACATGTCAGTGATATCTACTACATCAATAATAGGCCAAAATTAAGTTGTTATCATCTCCCGATAGCATAATCCATTGACCGTTATGGCATTTCCAGCCTCATCTTCGAAAAAAAACCGCCCAATCACGCCTTCAGACCACATAGCGCACCATACAGGGATACGCTGGGCATTCAAAGACTTCTCAATAAGCTAAAATGCGGCAATTTGACCTGTTGACATACACTGACAAGTGAAAATGGGCTTCGTCTGAAGTTTTGATTTTTCCAGAAAACCCAGTCGGTCGTTCTAGAATGAATTGACTGAATCCACGACGATGTGAATCGTTGGTCGACTTCAATTCCTGCACCAGTTGAACCTTGTAAGGCTTCAAAGTCAAATCCTTATGCAAATTCGCCATGTGGTGGTTTTGGATAACCCCAATTGCGACCAAATTCTTAAGAGCGGTCTCAGAAGGACGATTTGTTGTCCAAAAATGTGACGAATTTTACGAAATGCAACTTTAACAGAATCACGATTTTCATAGCAGCTTTTCAGTGTTTTAAAGTGATTTTTGTGCGAAATTGTAGCAATTGCCAATGCATCTACTACGAATACGTCGAAAAACTAAATGTAAAAACTATCATGTCGTTGTTGTCTC
Organism: Trichopoda pennipes; assembly: GCA_030448955.1. Lineage (NCBI taxonomy): Eukaryota > Metazoa > Arthropoda > Insecta > Diptera > Tachinidae > Trichopoda > Trichopoda pennipes. Next base: position 241,409 of record JASKUP010000119.1, on the reverse strand, counting down.
CGCAATTGAAAAACAAACTTCACTAACAACAAGATCTTAAAAGATTTAAAGTTCCTATGTAAATTAAATAATCCTTTTCGACAAATAATTTTCCAAAAATATAATAGTTGAAAAATATTATTTTTTAACGCGATTCTTAAAAGAAAAGACTTTGAAAGCTTTTTTTTTTGTAAAGAAACGACTCTTTAAAAGCTGTGACATTTAAAAACTATGTGTTTTCAACAAATTTTCTACGTTTTGAAAAAACACCATTTATAACATATAAACAAGCAAGCAAAAAGTACCCTTAAAATAAACTCTCTTTCAGTAATGAAAAGTACAAGCCTATAAAGTATTTTTAAAACCAGCGTTTGAAGAAAGAAAAAGAAAAAAAGAAAAAGGTTTCTTAAAAGTAGTAGCATTAAAAATTTGTTTTTAAGAAAATTAACCTTTTTCAACAAAAAAAAAAAAATTGTATTTTAATAAAACCTTAGATATAAGCATCCTTTTAAAAATTGTAGTTTTTTTTTTAATAAAGAAATCCTATTAAGCTTAGAAGCATTAATTTTGATTTGGCAATAATGTTACAACAAAATTTAAAAAATACCTTTGCTAAATGGTATTTTAAAACATACACCTTTTAATAAAGAAAATACCCTTGAAAAAAATATATTACTAAATAGGACACCATTTTAAAATCGAGCTGAGTTTTTTAGTAAGATCATATCTTTCTTAATAAAGTATCTTTAAAAAGTACCATGTAAAAAATTACCATTTTTTTCGGAATATATATATTTTTTTAATTACAAGTAGCTTTGAAAATGGTTGTTCTATCAGCGTAATTCTGCCTTCAAAAGTAAGCGGTTTGAAAACGAAGACTAGTAGCAAAATACGGGCTTAACATTATATTCAGATACGTAAAATAATGAAAATTCTTTTAATTGTTGGTTGAGTTTTACTTATCTGTTTATTACAGACGGCATCTTTACCAAATAGTGTACCCAGAACACAGTGGCTACCTAAATCAATACACCTCCTGGTTTTAAATAAACTAAATCTGATACCTTGGCATTTAAAAAGAACATATTTTTCCAGGTTTATTTTTATATTTTCTGTTTTGGTAACTCGTCAAAAATTATTTATTCAAATTTTCTTTAAGACCTAATTGCATTTTCGCATTCTTTGTTGCATGTAGCTTTCCTTGAACATTAATGTCATTCATTTGCTTTCTATAGTTTGTATGAAATTGTTGTTTTTGTCTTGTTTATTTATTATTTTTCCCTTACTTTGCAGTAAGTAAAAAAAAAATATCTTAAAATAGACAAAGTAACAGGGAAATATTACGAATCCATCAACATTGTTTAGGTTACGTTAAAATTATACATTTTCATTTGCCACATTTTCTACTCATCCGCATGGTCTTATTTTGCTATTGTAATAACGTCGCAAATGTCTTTGTTTACTTTTCTTTCATCGCTTGCTTGGCTGCTTTTGAGTGCTTGACAACAAAGACAATTGCATAATGGGTCTGAGGAACTAAAACTAGAAAAACTCAAGTGCGAGGTAGGGTATTTTATAAATGGTTTCCATCGTGTATGGGCCACCACTGTTTGTTGTTATATTTTTCTACTGGCAAAAATCTTGTTCTAAATTCAAATACCTTTTCACTTTTGATTGTAACTTTACATAAGGATAAAAATTATGATGAAATCCTTGCAAGAACTATTTTTTTTTTAAATTTATTAAAATCACAAAAAAAATAATTTCGAATAAATTTACGCAAAAAGTTTTTTAACCTTGTCAGTACAGCGGACTGGTTGTCTGTAGTGGTTTCAGCAATTATTTCCACATTTTCCAAAATATCGTCCTTATGATGTCATGCTCTAATTTTGGTATTGTGTGTTTACGCTTATGGGTATAGTGAAAAATGAGGTCATATACTTCAAAAGAACAATCCTCTCGATATTTTTAACTAAATATTTACGAAAAATATGGATCTATACTGGAAAGCAAGTCCTGGTGATTTCGGAAAACAAATTGAAAGTAGCAAATCCTTATAAATCCGGAAAACAAATTACGCTTTTCTGCGTAATTCAAAAAAAGTTTATTACTTTTTCGGTTCTTTAGATATCTCTTTCACCAAGATTACGTATCTTGGTATTTTTGATAAATATAGAAAGAAACAAACGCGTTCAATATCCTTGGCGAAGTCTTGCAGGTGCCTTCTGCAGCCTGCCTCGTAAGTCTCTCTTATGCTCGCCACCGTACTTACATTTTAAGACCACCATTATATCTTTATATATATGCAACCAGCTGCTAACCTTTGGCAGATCTCGACCACTGCACCCTTTAAGGCCAGCATTAGCTTTATAACTTTCCCTTCATTGTTCCATCAATTTTTGCTATTTCGAACTGAAACTTAAACACATTATAAGGAGTGCTACCTTCAAAGCTCGGGGTATTTATCTTGCTGGCGTCCTCGGAAATCACTCTCAATGGTCCCTCTCGAATATGAAGATCGCCACCTTGTTTATTTATCCAATTCTGTCTCCATTTTCTTATCTAGGCCGGATAATTTTACGTCAAACTCGCTAACTTTCCGTTTTATGGCATCCACTCGTTTACCGAAAACTTCAGATGTTTCTTATGGTGAAGAAGAATACTTTCCTCGGTGGTCCAAGAGCTTTCTTGTATTGCATAAATTTTAGCACTGTTGGTTCTACAATTTTCTTGAATTGGCACAAAATTTGTCTACAAGTTTTGCGTTTGTATCACATCAATTTTAGCACTGTTGGCTCTGGAATATTGTTATATTGCATCAGCTTTCGCTAGAAGTTTTGCGTTTGTTGTATCAATTTTTGTACTGCTGGTTCTGGAGCTTTCTTAAATGTTGGCTCTAAAGATTTTTGCCATCATAACGGCAAGCAATAAATCGAAGCCCATGTAAGTGTTTGTTCTGGGGTGCATACCACAATCTCCTCTTTTTCTTCAAATTCGTATATTAATATTATGCCGCTTGAATTTTTCAATTACCCTGTTTTGCTTGCTGTAGCAGAACCAACTTATTCAGCTCCCGCTCGAACTTCATTATAATTTAATTTTTGTTTTACAATTTTACTTCTGATATCTGTTGTTACGTTTATTCCGTTTTGTTGTATTGAGTTCTCTTATCGCAAAATAACAATACAACACAGTGTAACGCATGAAAAATGCTTTATTATTTTATGTCTGTACCTAACGATCTTCGTACTTGATTAGTTCGATTGTTATATTGCGCTACAGGCGGAGCTTATAGATGTCTTTTATGCGGTTCTCGCATATAGAAGAATATTATACTTTAACATCATTACATATTGTTGTTGTTATCATCATTGTAGTGTAGGCGCCTTGTTTGTTCTATGTTAGCTGTTATTGTTTCCCCTTATTTAAGTAATTTATTAAAATTATTCATAAGCGTGTTGTTCTTTTTACAAGACACACTAGGTCCATTCGTTTACTTTTTTACTGATAATTATTTACTTTTTAAACTTAAACAAAATATCTACGTAGCAATATGCTTTGCCATCTGATTCTGTCTCCTTTTTTTTCTTTTTAAAATTGTTTTTACTTCTTAAATACTTCGCTGTCGTATAATTTTTCATATATAACGATGCCAGTGTGCATTATATGATATATTTTACGTGATCATCATTGAATATTTGCATAAAGTATTTTATGTAAAGTAGTTGATGTTTTTACGTTATTTATTATTATTTATATTTTTTGAGAAAACTCTTTTATTTCTACCTGTGTATATTTTTAAAAATGACGTATACGACAGCTTTTACTTAGAAGTAATAAATTTAGTTTTAATGCTAAAATAAACTTGATTACAGTAAGTTAAAATCTCATCCTTGAAAGATACAGTTTCTAAGTTAATTTTTTCATTTACATAGGTATGTGAGAACGTAATGAAAAATTGTATTTGTTACAATATATGCTATACTATACAAAATGTAAATCCTTGTAAGAGCTTTTTAATTTTTTGAAAATTTATTAAATCATAAAAACTTCATTTCGAAAAAAATTACGCGAAAACTTTTATATCGTTTGTATTAAGCGGACTGGTTACTTGTAGTGACTTAAAAAATTTCTTTCACATTTTCCAAAGCAGCGCCATTGTGGTAATATCCTATTGCTATTTAACCGGCTTATTGGTTCATTAGAATTCATTTTCCTTTCTTACAATGTTATACTTCACTAATGCGTAAACTTTATATGTTTTACGATTCATAATTTACGGTTTTATAGATTTATAGTTTTGTAAGAGACTTCCACAATTATGGGTTGTGGAAAACTAGATCACAAGAGGGGCAGGACCGCCCCTGTGGGCGGTGGGGCTGCTCAGCGATTAAGGCATAGTCACTGGTCGCTGTGCTGTCTTATATACGGCAGTTAATTTCCGACTATCCTTCTACTTTCACCACCTGTTGCATCTATTCTCTATCCCTTTCCTAAAAAATGCAGCACGGTACTTGACTAAATAGGCATTGCTGCCTGAAGTGCTACTTCTCTTTATAAAAAAAAAACAAAAAAACCTTAATATATTCTAATATTTTAATAAAATTTAAAATTATTTTTATCGATCAGCAGGGCGGTAAGTCCTTTTTTGCTGGAAATGTAAAATCCATTAATTTTTACGGTTGTTTTTCAATTGTGGTAACACTAACAACATGATAGTTTTGACATTTAGTTTTTTAACGTATTCGTAGTAAGAATAATCGGCTGGTTTTTCTGATGGTTTTTTTTACACGAAGCCCATTTTTATTTGTCAGGGAATGTCAACAAGCAAAATTGCCGCATTTGGGCTTTTGAAAATTCTAGAGCGATTATTGAAAACGCTATAGCGAGATGCTAACAACTTAATTTTAGCCTATTATTGATAAAGTGGATATTACTGACATATGCTTTCAACAGGACGGTGCCATATGTCACACAGCCTATGAAACAATTAATTTATTACAAAACAAGTTTTCCGATCGCATAATTTTACAACAATCAGCAGTTGAGTTGCCAGCCAGATCGTGTGATTTAACACCACTAGATTATTTTTTTGTGGGGCCACGTCTATACGAATCGATTTTAGCCTTAAAACTGAAAATCCGTGATGTGATTAACAAAATAGGATCGCCATTTTGCCAAAACATATTTAAAAATGTTGATGAAATAATCGAGTAAGAGATTTGCCAGGTATCATTTTTCATTCATAATTGTCGAACTTCTGTCCTCGTACTATAATAAAAATTTGAATCCTTGAAAAATCCTTTATATTGCATTAAACTTTCTGCTCAGCAGGAAATAAACACTTAAATATTTGAATTAAATTACGAGCGTAGGTATGATATGTATCTGATTATGTGTGTATTTTTGTTACAAGCCAGCATTTATTTCTTGCAAACCTTAGTGTCGATTATAACTTAAAATTCGCACACACTAGCAGAATTTGATTTAAACATTTGAGTGTTTGACAAAATGCTTTTAGCATTATTGTAAGAAGCGAATAGAAAATCAGCGAATTAACAACTTAGAGGTATTAGAAATCTTAGCACATTTTTGCAAGAGGAATACTTTAGAAATTTCAATATAAGTCGATATAACATGTGAAATGTTCAAAATCATTTTAATGTTTACATAAAATAATTGGCTTTCAAAACTTGCTTAAAAATAAAATTTCTATAAACAAACGATCTCCTGATCAACCTTTAATATACCAAAGAAAAAGTAAAACTGTCATCTACAAGCCGTTACTTCAAAGAAGATTTTGAGATCATTCAAGATCACTATACTGATTTACTGTATTATTACGAGTTCGACAAAATGTTTTTAATGAAATCAAGAAACTTGATATCAAATACCCCATTTTATAGTTCTGAGTGCTGGTTCAATTAAGAAATAAATATATAAATAAATTAGTCAAATAAAATTTTATTTTAAAAGGTAAACAAACAACAACAAAACTGAAACAAACTTGATCAAATTTTTAGATGTATGGGCCGGAACTTTAAAGAATATTTTGAGATTTCTTAAGAGTGAAGAAGCTCATTAGTTATGGTAGGGAATCAAGAAGTATCGATTTACTTATTTACTGTTAGAACGACAGAATGTTCTTTAATGAAATTAAGAAGCTTGATATTGAAAATATTGATAGATTGCATCATATTTATTTCCCATTTCAATACTGTTTCGATGACGGTTTATTTAGGAAATTAAAGAAAGATTAACTATAAAAGTTGACAGCTCAATGCTTATCATCTGCAATAAACAAAATTTATTAAGGAATTGTTATTGTTTAACAAGGAATTCAATTTAGCAATTAACTTTAATTGATTTATTCGAGCTTTCTCTTTAAATGAATTATTATGATGTGGTTATTAATTGTGAATAATAGTAATGAGAATGGTAACAGTCATATACTAGGATGCACTTTCTTATTCGCTCGTATCCTCATAAGCATTCTTCATAACCAGCTAAGAGGTAATTTTCAATTGTAATCTTCTCTATTTAAACAGGTATTTTGAGAAAATAGGAAGTGGTAAAATTTTCATACGTTTAAAACTAAACTCTTAACAGATTCTTAAATTTCAACTGTTTCTCCTAATAGTCAGCGTTCTCTGACTCATGCTTTTTAAATTTGTTATCTAAATATATATAGAAATATATATATATATATATATATATATATATATATATATATATATATATATATATATATATATATATATATATATATATTATATGTTGTTATATGTTATATTATTTTTTACTATTATATTATTATTTACTGCGTGATTTTCATAAAAAAATTCTGAATAGAATAGCATAAAATTGAACAGAAACAGAAGCTTCCGTAAGTGTTCTACACATCATGTATATTTACATTGTAGCACTACATAAAACCATAAAAAGCGTTTTAACTGGTTTCTCAAGGAAAGCTAAATAACGTAGGTTATCATCAGGACACTAAACGGAGGAGCAAGTAACAAGAGCTTATACATTTCATGCATATTTCGCAATATCGAAATTTTGTAGGTATTGTTCAACCCCATGTGAATTATTATGTGACATCACATTTGTTTTTCTTATTATTTTTTGACTTAGTGTTCCACGTGTTTTAAGCACCTTAGCAACTGTCACTATCATTGTGTCCAGTGTTTTCAATAAAACTATGGCGAATTAAAAAAAAATGTTCAGGATAAAGTTTACCACAATCTCTGAAGTTTCTAAAAAGTGCATATTCACTAACGTCTGTATCACTATAACTTTTGCTACATGGATATTACTACTATTCTGCTTGAGTTTAAAGACAATTGAAGGAAAATAGTACTGTATCTACGACATATAAAAGCCAAAAAGTAATTTAGCTGCACAACATTTCTTCGAAATTGGGTTGCATCTGCGGACTGCGGCTTTTTGCATAAGTGACAATCATTGTTATTTTACCACACAAACAATATGGAAAACTGCAGTTCACTCTTTTAGCACGTTATTGAGCTCATACATAAACATGAATGTTACATGAGACTATATTCCCTATAAGTGAAAAAGATTGTAAAGAAAAGTATAATAATAAAACCAATAAGATAATTATCCACTTTTATTGATATTGACTTACGTACTCGTATTTGCATGTTCATGATAGCTTTTGTAAGCCAGGTATAAAATTTTGTTTGTTTTTATTTGATTTCGACATGAAGCATTGGTATTAATGTTCATTTAATAATGTTTGTGTTCACTAATGGATTACTGTTTTTAAATTCTAAAACTCTAGAAAATACTCGAAAATATAACCTTCAAGCTACAGAAGATGATTACACTAAGTAACTTTTTTAAAAGCTAAAATAGTAGAATAAGCACCCGCATTTGAATTTAATAAATACACATATTAATAATGATACAGAATGCCGTTACTGCGATTCTCATAAAGTAAAATAAATTTTGTATTAAAGCTGTAGTCTAGGTGGTAAGCAAGTTGACTAGAAGTCGGCTCAGCGTGGGTTTAATCCTTGCAGTAACTTAAGCACAAAATTATATACATATTTCTTTCTTTTTTTTCTTAAATGATGTAGATCGGCACACATATTTAAATACTTGTCCATAACGCATTCGTCGACAAGGTAAAATAACTAATAAAATGGCTATTTGGTTCGAAACAACCGCCTAATCAACAACATATGGCATCTCACTACTGTTGAATGCTTCAAATCATTGGCAGTCTTGATTAAATTTCACCGTCTTCTCTCTATCGCTTTCCTACTACACAGTTAGAAGATAACTAAATAGTCTAAAGTTTTACTTCCATTACTATAATTTACTTCCTTTTAGATTTTTAATTAGATAGTTAAATTGAACAATCGCTTCATCAAAATTTATTTTTACTTATTTTACGTTAATTTTTCAAGATAAATATTGCACTGCACTATTATCCATATCGTTAGGTCATTCACTTTTTCATTGCAATGTTTGTTTTGATGCCCCATTAATTAGTATTCATAATTTTAGTATATTTACATATATTTTATTTTATTATATTTTAATACGTTTTAGTATATTCGTTTAGTATACTTATAGTATACTTACATCCCTTACCACAGTTTTAATATATTTTAGTTTACTTTAATAAATTTTAGTATATTTAAATATATTTGAGTATATTTTAGTATATTTTTGTACATTTTAACATATTTTTGAATATATTTCTTGGAAAAATATATTTTATAATTTTAATATATTTTAGTATATTTTTATATCTTTTAGTATATTTAAATATATTTTTAATATATTTCTATGAAATAGCGGCTACACAACCTATGTTTTTATTTCTGATTTTTTAACACAATTTATAGGTGAGCTTTAATTATCTCAGAAGTCTTTCCAATATACAAGTGCTTTACCAATCCATTAAGCATAACTAACCCGGCAATTGCTCACATTTTCTAGCCTATACATTTCCAAATGAGTCACTTTCAAAACAAGTTATGCGGACTACTCAACATCCACCCGCAGTTGCTCAATATGTGTTACAGAACTTTTCGTTTTATTATATTCATATACACCACAGATTTTAGTGGTGCAAGTAACTGCTTATATTAATCTTTTCTCTCTAAGACACAATCCAAAATTTCTTAACCTACAACTAAGTTTACTTTTATGTTTATATTTAGTGATAGTTAGTAGATTTGAATATTATAATCCTAGCGGTATCTGGGTAATGATGGAAATAGCTGGCCCCAATAGTTCAAAAGAAATTTATTAAATTTATTTAAATGCAGGGTTGGATGTTTTAAAAAACTACTAAAGTATACTTTAATGGTCTGAGTTCTTGTTGTAAGTCTAAAATTTACAGTTTTTTAGTTTAGCATATTATACTTAATTTTAGAGGCAGCAAATATAAGTATTTTTTAAGCGATTACGGGCAATAAAATGAGTGTTTATGCGTACTATTTCTTTTGCATAAAGTTCAGATTTTTAAGCCATATGTGAAATAATAGCATACATGCATGTAGTGTATACATGTACATGTATGTATACTATTATGTTATACTATGCATGTTATATAGCCTTCCTTCACCGAATCGCATTTTTGTTGTAAAGACTTAAAAAAGATCCACAAATAAAATATTTAAAATTATGTCTGTTCATTTTTTTTGTGGTTTACGTACGTGGTTACCACGGTAAACTTGGGAAATGAATGATGTTCTGGTAGCAGGTACGCATCACTCGAATATTTTCTTTAAATAAGATATTTACACATTAAATAAAGTATTTTATAAAAACTTTATGTGACCAAATTGAAGGAAAAAACAAAAACGATGAGGCGAAATAATAACAACTCAAAATAAAAGTTGAAAATTATAACATAACAACTTGTTGGGGAAACTTATAAAAGTGCACCAAAAATGTCTGAAATATTTTTTGTGTGCCACTTTTTCCCAATGCAATTTTTATCTCCTCTCTAGTTTTTCATTTATGCAATTTATAATTTGTAAATTGACACAGATTTTTTTTATTGCGCAACTTTTCTAATTTTTTGTATCGGGTTTTTCAACAAGAAGTTGGTTTTTAATTGTAGTAACACCAACTATATGATATTTTTGGCATTTAGTTATTTGACGTAATTGTAGTAGATGCATTGGCTATTGTTACAACGAATTAAATTTCGCATTAAAATAATTAAAATCCACAATGAAAATGGTGGTTCTGTGAAAATTACATTTCCTAAAATTTGTGCTATTTTCAGACAAAATAATCGGCAAAATATGCGAACACCAACGCGTATTCGACCGGGTCGTTCATCGTAAAACATCGCAGATGTAAGCCAGTTGTTGAAGCAGATCCAAATTTGTCAACTCCTCTACGTTTTTAATAGTTGGGGTTATCCAGAACCATCACATGGCGAATTTTGCTTAAGAATTTGACTTTGAAGCCTTACTAGGTTCAACTGGTGCAGGAATTGATGCCGACCGACATTTCACATCGCCGTAAAAAAAATTATTTTTTCAGACGAAGCCCATCTTCACTTGTCAGGGTATGCCAACAAGCAAAATGGCCGCTTTTGGCCTTCTGAAATTCCTAGAACGATTATTGAGAAGTCTGTGCATGTTCAACGTACTACTATGTGTTGCGCTATTTGCTAAATTAACAAAAAAATAACCATATTTGCTGTGAATACGAGTATGTTAGATTTTAAAACAGCAATTTTATCTCTTTTTTATTTAACAAAAAATTACGTACAACAAAACTTAATGAATAATTGCAATACTTCACTTTTGCGGGATATTATTTAAAATATTTAGAAGACAACAATTTAAAGCTTTAAATTCTACCATATTTAAGTTGTTGTTCAGAAATATTAAACGGGTAAAAAAAAGGTGCAAGTCCGGTTTACTTCTACATAAATCAGCATTATGTATTATTTAAAGAGAATAGCCGGAGCTGCATTATACTGCTGGATAATATTATTCTAACAATCAGGCATTAGGTGCCGCTGGAGGAGTGTACTAGCTTGTCACTATGGGAGTTATGGGTTCGATTCCCAAGTAAGACCTTGATTTTTTTCACTACAGAAATAAAAATTGACTGTCGGTGGGGCTGCTCAGCTATTAAGGCATAGTCACTGGTCGCTGTGCTGTCTTATTATACGGCAGTTAATTTCCGACTATCTTTCTACTTGCACCACCTGTTTCTTCTCTTCTCTATCCCTTTCCTAAAGAATGTACCGTTAACTAAATAGGCATTGTTGCCTGAAGTGCGACTTCTCTTTAAAAAAAAAAAAACAAAAAAAAATTAATTATATGAATGAGTTTTAGTACCTTAAATTTAGTGTCAAGCGCCCCCCTGACAGAATTTTGTTTACTGGGGGTGAGTAATGAAAACGTATATTAGCCAATGACATCCTCTAGTTCACAACCCAAGAATCATTGGTCCTTAAAACCAATAATAATAAGTGATGATGTTAATCTCAGTGCCTGGCCACGAGGCCTGTATCTGATGATGGCCTTAGCACTGGGAGGAGGATACACGCCTTAGTCACAATTTTCGAGTGCTCGGTAGCAGGGCTCTGAAGGATTGGAGATTATTCTCCTTGTCCTGTGCATGCGCAAGCAACGTTCTTCAAAACCCAAATAATCCAATAGCCACCACGTTGCTTTTCAACCAATAACTAGAACAAGGCCGTAGCCTTGGTTCACGTGGTACCAGTATATGTATATTAAGTTCACTGGTCGGACTTTGAGAGTCCTGCGTCCCTTCCAGTTTGGGGCTCCTGCTAGCCGAAGCGAGTGGTACTGCCTGTTACCCCTGAATCACATGTTGAGATAGGGAAGAGATCCATTAAAATTTCCTGCCCCCGGGAGGATCATGAGAGGAATGTTGAATGACTAATAATAACCAATGTTCAAGAAAAAAAATGTGAAGTTTGCCATTTAATCATCTGTCTATAGAACATTCGCTGCCATATGTACCCAAACATTACAAAACCGATTAAAATATATGCAAACTAAATCCAGAAGTGATATCTGATATAGAATGGTGGGAAAGAAAATCTTTTACCACAAAATTTTATAAATTTTAAATTTAATAGCTTTTCTAAAACAACAATTATTTTTGTTTTGTGTTCCATCATAACTTTTGCATTAAAAAGTGATTACGTGGGAGCAATAACTGTTTGTTAATGTTTTCTTTTTCCTTTCTATGTCGTTTATATTTGCATTCGAATATACTAAATTGTTCATTCTACAAATGATTGATGAATGTTTTTTACACACATTGTTTGCTGCAATTTAAACGGCCCACAGGCAGTAAGTCAATCATCCCATTATGGAGCGTGTATAGTAGGAAAGCGCAATATTGATTGCACCACCACACAGTTTATTTGCGTAATGGTCATAAATCATATTTTATGTCTGGCGTTGAAAATAACAGCTTTTTAGAAAAAATAAGCAATTTTGCTACCATTTTTCTTTATTTTCTTCTTATTATTTATTTATTATTTTTACAGGGCAATAGTGTACATCATTTTTTTATCCATTGTTTTTAGAAACTATTCCTCAGTTTTATAGTGAACACGTCTTTGGAATATACTTTATAATAATGTCTTAAAAAAAAGTGGAATATGGATATTGGTAAATGTAAAAGAGTAACAGAGTTAAGTTTAAATTGTTTGCCATTGAATTTGTTATTATCGCTGTCGATGTCAGAGTCATATTAGCAGCCACTGCTATCGTTTTGTCTGCAAAAATATACTTTCTTGTTTAAAAGTTGTTTCTGTTGCTTTTGCGTTTATATGATGTTAATATAATCATTGTTGCTGTTTATTTGGTAGCCACATTCACGAACTATTTTAAGGGTGTTTCCTGTTAACGATAATCAGATAAAAAGCTGCAGTTAGAAGACAGCAGCAATTTGACATAAAAACATTGTTTACACCGAATTAACATTATCTCTATAGAGTAAAAAAAATTATCAACATTTCTTACTTCCAAAAATTTTAGGTTTTAAGAATTTATGTAATTTAAATAATTCACAACATAAGCCTCAATTAATACTTATGTTTCAAAAATATCATTAATGAACAATATAAAAACAATAAACTGTTATCCAAATCATTGATTATTATTTTGGAATTTTCCAAACTTTGCAATAACAAGTACACTCTTATCCTTAAGAGATCAAATTAACTGAAATATTAAGCTGTTCAAAAGCTTTACAAATTTTATTTTGCTCACACTCTCTGTGAAACCTTTTTGATTTTTTTCTTTCACCAACTTGATCTTGTATTTATTAAAAATCCACAGCTACTCCCATTACAACATTGTGTTACTTAGGCAAGAATCGAAATACTTCTTAAGCAACCATTATTTTTATTTTATTCATCCTTTAACAGCTTATCCACTGGGGCTACTCATCCACTGCTCTGATGGGAGTTGAACTTGTCACTTGTTTCTAAAACGCTCTGTGAACGCAATCACGGTGGCAGCTAACTTTTCGTTTTGTTCCGTTTACATATACACAAAAAATTATTGCTTCTTAGTGGTAAAGAGAACATTAATCATCTTGTTAAATTCATTCAAACCGTCTATAAAATTTTTAAATTCGTATACACTTCTGTTAAGAACTGTTTTCATGAAATTTTCTTACATTTTCACCGAACAAGCTAAAAAAGAATTGCAAGAAAATTTAAATACAATAAAGAAATTAATTGTTAATCACACATATTCAGGTGACTCTCGTATATGTTTGATTTTAGACTTATAACTTGAACATGGTAACATATGTTACACCGATCACTATATAATAAAATATAATTTAACTTTATTGGCATTTTTATTTATTTATTTTAGTCTATAGGTTCAATATCCTTACAGATTATAACAATATTTAATATATTTTTGCAATATTCAAAAGAAAACAATATTATCCTTGACAATACTGTCTGATAATCAATAAATATACATATAATAATTTATAAATTCAGAAAAAATATTTCATAACGGATCCCAGTTAGCAGAGTTAGCTTTGTAAACTCGCATGGATAGCGGGATAAAACTACGTGTAGGACGTGATGGAACACTAAAACAAATATTACTTATTAAAAATTGATTAATAAGATTATGGACGAAACTAAAAACATTGCGCCACGACTTTTAAGCTCGAAGGTTTAATTAAAGCCAGTCTATAGTAAATTTTGCATATTCCAATGCAAGCCACGGAGACAAAATTGTTTCTGAACAGATTTGGCAGTATTAATATTTTAAAAAAGGTCTAACTAAAAATGTGTACAATTACTTCGTTATATAAGGGTCAGTAAACTCTTTAGAACAGCGTTTTATAAATCCCAAGGGCCTTATTAACTCTAAATGAAATTTGTTATATAAAATTCGGTTTAGAATTAAATAAGACAACTAGATCAGAATATGCTTTGACCTTGTGCAACATTTTATCGTTTAGGAATAATAAACATTCGCCGAAAGAAACAAATACTGCTGCACTTCTTACAATTGAGCTGCATAAGACTAATTTTGCATGTTGCAAGAAGATATGATCCGGATAATAATTATAAGTTAAAAAATTTTTTACATCATCATCAAAACAGAGATATTCGAAAATTTAGTACTATTAGTAAATTATTGATGAACAAACTAAAACAACAACGATCTGAGATGGCTTCCTTTTGGAACACCGGGTTTAATACATGTCGGCTTAAATATCAGATTCATGAAGTAAACTTTCAGTTTTCTGTTCAACAAATAAGAGGAAATCCATCTTAAGGAGCCAAGTGTGCTTCTCATGCAATTAAACTTGTGCAATAAAAACTTATGATTGAACTTGCCAAAGGCTTTACCAAAGTTAGTGTATACAACATCTGTCTATTTTGTGTTGAACAAATCCATGATTAATAACTGCTGCCAAATGTAAATGATTTGTAATTGTTGAGCAACGTTTTTAAAAACCATGTTAAGCAGGGGATACAATTGATGATAAGTTGATCCGTAGTAATTTTTTGAAAAGATTCAGGCAGAGTGTAAAGCTTAGCAATGCCCCTAGAATTTGTGATATTACTTCTACAGCCAAATTTGAACACTGGAATTGTAAACAGGGACAGTATTTTAAACGTAACGTTCTGCTTGTTATGTCTAAAAAATTTATCGCTGAACAATTTTAAAATATGATACAATCTCATAATTAAATATTAACATCTTTGCTCAACATTATTAATTTTTTATTGTATTAGTAGTGAATTTTTTGTTTAAAATTACGTAAAAAAGTAGGTCTTAAAGTTTGTTTCATTCATAAATTCTTGGCACATTAAAACTAATAAATTTATGCAGACATTCAACAACTAAACTAACACTCGCCAGCAAGAATTTTATGTGAGGAACAATATTTTCCACTACAACAGCTCACTATTGCGTAAATACATGGTTCGTGTACTTGTTAAATCTAAAGAGAGCTATTATTTTAACTTAGACAATTTCGCAAACAATTTTTCAAATTAACACTTAACTTACACCAGCTTAACAAATATAGCGAAATTTAAATATGATTTACGAAAAAAAAAAACAAAAAACATATTTATTATGATAACAAATATTCCTAAGTAGACCACTTCCTTGTAATATTTTCTACTCTTTTCTTATTTTTACTTTCTATTTATTTACTTTTTCCCTTTTCTGCATTCCGTTTTCGAAACCACTGCTGCTATTAATAAATAATGTTAGGTCATTTTTTAATATTCTTTACATTAAACTGTTTGTGATAAACATAATTTAATTTTATAGTTTTTGTTTTTTTATACATTTTTTACTTCACTTTGATGTGAAAGTAATATAAAAATGCTACAATAAAAAAGGAGGTGTACTATGATATCCACAGAGAGTTTAAAGTGAAAAATAGTTATAGGACATTAGTAGCACGCTATATGAAATATTAAAAATTTTAAGTTTCAAATTTATTTATTTAGCCTTAACTTTAACAAAACTTAATGTAAAGATATTAAACGTGATAAATTTATTAAAAGGAAAATGAAAAGAAAATTCTAACTCGGCTATTAAGAAAAACTACTTTTTAAAATTTTAAAGAAATACCATTAATGATACTTGTTTTCCTAATAAATATAATTTGTTAGCTTTGTCAGAGTATTTGAAACAAATATTTTTTTAATTTTTAGGACTCTGCAATTTATTAAGTTTTTGGACTTGTTCCGCATCGGTCTATTCGCCATCGTACACAGATATTTGATATTTATCCATCCGCTTTATGTAATATATTGCTCCACACTATCACCTAGTAAGGCGTAGATTCGGTGAATTAGTCGTAAAAAAGATTGCTATTGATCCCGAGTCTCATAACAAAACGCTTTAAGGTGCATCTTAAAAAAGTTAGGAGTTGTAATTATCGTAACTCTATTTAAACATACCGGGTGGGCCAACTTGCTCTGACTGATTTGAAATGCTTATAATTTTTAAATTTTTAAATTTTTTTATTTATCTTTTTTTGCAAATTAAAGTATAAATTACACATTTTTTTAAGCCAAGTATGAAAAATTAAATCTTTTAGATGGCATTCATTCTCCTGTTAGCAGTTAATAGCTCTACTCAATACTCTATGCGAATATTCTGAATTAGCTCCTGAATATTTTGAGGTTTGTTGACGTAAACGCGTTCCTTCAAGGAATCCCAAATCCCAAATCTGGAGTTTTTGAAATTATTCGGTCTTCGAAAAGTTCTCGCAGAATTGCCATTGTGTTTCTTGTGGTATGAGCTCTAGCTCCATCTTGCTGGAACCATATGTTACGATTATTGGGGACTATCGGCCGTAAACAATTTTCCAACATGGTCAGATATATCACCCCAGAGACAGTTTCTGACTCAATAAGTTCATTTTCGAAGAAATATGAACCAATAATTTTATCAGCCATGATTCCAGACCAAACAGGAATGTAATTGTCGCTGATGCAATGCTTTCGGATTCTCTATACCCCAAATTTGGAAGTTCAGCTTATTCACATATCCATTTAAAAAAAATGTGCTTCATCGCTCATAATCAGATTATTAAAAAAATTGGCATTTTTTGTCGCTAGCAAAACTAATCTATTGGCATATTGTAGCCGTTGTAGTGCATCCCTCGGCAATAATTCTTGAGCCAATTTCAGATCAACTTTTAGAATACGTCGTAGCGTAGTTCTGGAGATGTTCAATTGAGTAGCTAGCTCGGCGACGAGTAGACACAATTGGATCCGTGTGAACACTTTCTCGTACAGCTTCTATAGCTATATAGGATTATATATAGGATTATTTCGCCGTTAATGACACGCAAGGTGAATGATCCAGCCCAGTGAGCATGCTAGACATGTGTTCAGGACAGGAGTTGGAAAGTCTCCAACTCTTAAGCAAGGAGTGATGATTTGCAGCCCTGCTCTGGAATCATCGAAGTTGCAACTAGAAAGTTCTGTTGCATAGAATTATGGCCTCGGCTTCCTAGGACGAGCATGACGTTCCAAATTATGCATAGTGGCTTGACCACCATCTGATAAAGGCTTCATGGCCAGGTGCGGATGTAAATCAAATCACGTCTCCTCGTAGTTCATTACCCACCCAAAATTCTCAAAGTGGGTCATTAAGATTCTTATCATGTTTACACTGGGAGCCTCTGCAGTATTAAAATGTTGACGGCATTTCCTTTGCGTTGTAACAGTTGATCGTCCGGTAACATAATATTACTACAAAAAAAAGAATTAAAAAATACAAAAATTATAAGCATTTCATCGCATAAAGCTTCTTTGAAGAAATATTGCAAAATATGTCCTTATTAAAAATTTTTCGGCCTGCATCTATATTTCTATTTCCTTAATTTATTTAAATATGCACCGTGCACTTATCTCCAGGTGTTCGCCGCTACAAGAATCTACGCAATTAGTAGTAAAGTCTATCATACATGCACGACTTAATAACTACAGGTACTTATGTATGTCGTTTGCTAAACTTTGTTCAGAAAAAAAGTTGTTTCTGCCCCAATCACTACTAATAATGTTATATAGATTATATTATATTGATACCTGCAATGGGCTGGGCCTCTCTTCAAAACTGGCACCTTAAACAGGAGTAGACTTAATGGAATATTGAACATGAGAACTGCAGACGTTAAATAGAAAAATATTATAAAGGAAAATTCATTTTATTAGTATCGAAACAGATCTGAAATTTTTTTAATTTTCTTATTTTCTCATAACTAATAACCGTAAATTACCTTTCTAAAGTACAGTTTAAAAATTGTAAAATCCTAAGGACCGTAATATTAAAAACGAAGGTGGCTCAATAAGTCCGTAGATTTTTTTAATTTCCCGCCCTATAATCGGCAAAACTGCTTCTGGCAAAGAGCAAGATTTAGTTGACTCCTATCTAAATTTGTTTAACCTGCATCATTTACTTTATGTTTTGCAGCATAAGATTCTTTTTTCGAACCCGCACTCAGGAAATGACCTCTATTCATTGTGCCATAACTACGTAATTCCTACATTGCAAATGTCAGGAAAAACTTCTGGAGGGAGCTTATTTCACATATGGATTGTTCTGCTAAAAAACAAATTTTCTCTGTAATATACAATCAACGGCAAAAGGATGGACTGTCAACGAAAAGCCTGTTAAACACAAAAACGTCCGGTTATCAGGAACAAGTTCACTTACCATTGTAGTAACGATAAAACAGTGAAATGCAACCCGCATTGCGTCGACGGTCTGGTGTGATAAGGTTTACATCTGCACCGGCAGTGAGCCATAATCAGATCGTGGCCATTACCACTGTGAATGAAAAGCAATGCCATTCACGCCCTAAAAGTCCTTCGAATCCGTGGATCTTCCGGTCACTCCTAGTAGCAATTTCAAAAACTCGAAGTAGGTCGCAGCCTTTACTCCTTGCTAAAGAGTTGGAGACTATCCAACTCCTGGTACAGAACGCATGAAGCTTAATATAATTAAGAACACGACGGCATTCATACTCACTGGACCTGAACCATTCATTGTGTTCATTTTAAATGATCCAAACCACAAACTCTCACGAGGGCCTCGAAACCACAACCACCACGATACTCCCGTATAGAGGCCAACCTCAATAATCAGTCAGAGAACAGCTAAATTTCTAAAGAGACAAATAGTGAACTCTGCGAGCCTACTGATTCCCGTGGAAATATGTGGATTGTCCAGATGGCTCCTACTAGCCTTGAAGGGGCCTGGGCTCCTTTTTACCCCGCAAGACACCAGTCTAGATGGAATAGTAGGTTTCAAAAAGACTATCATGTGCCCCCGGGGGGATGCGTCGACGGTCTAGACTCTAGAGAATAAACAGAGGTGGATATCCTTCTGTCCTCCCATTCAGCTTCTTGTCCGTCTTGTAACTCCAAAATAACTATGGGGCGCCGGTCTATACGTGCGAGTTGTATTCTATTTTTTTTTGTTTTTTTTTTTTATAAAGAGAAGTAGCACTTAGGCAACAATGCCTATTTAGTCAAGTACCGTGCTACATTCTTTAGGAAAGGGATAGAGAATAGATAAAACAGGTGGTGAAAGTAGAAGAATAGTCGGAAATTAACTACCGTATATAAGACAGCACAGCGACCAGTGACTATGCCTTCATCGCTGAGCAGCCCCGCCGACAGTTATTTTTTTTTTTGTAGTGAAAACAAACCATGGTCTTCGTTGGGAATCGAACCCACAACCCCCATATTTACAAGCTCGTACACTACCTAGTAGCCTACAGGGGTATTCTATTTTTGGATGGATATAGGTTATATAAATAGCACGAATATCGGATGAGGTGAAGTCACTTTTACACCATTTTAGAAAACCTCTTTAGAAACCTAAAAAATTTGCTTAATCCATCGAATATTACATTAGATTTTTATGCCAAAAACGCCACGAACTTCCGTTTCCTTAATACTTATATTACTACTAGTAACAGATGCAGCACCATTTCCGAACACATATCTATGCGTAAGCATGCAGCATTGAATCTGATGGGCATTAAAATTGACTCTATTTACGACTCTATTTCATGCTTTTAAGTGATGCGGTTTGGTCTACCAGTACTGTGCACGAAACCCCACCCTAGCGGCATTTTAATTCTTCCTTGTTCCTTACATAAAATGTTATGTAATTTGAATTTCTCTTATTTAGGATAACTAGTGCTTAAAGCAAGCATGAATTCGAGTTTTTAATAAATAAATAAAAAACATCAGGTTATAACAATCAAATTGCAGTAATTTATTTACCATTTTTAAATAGATATTAAGATTTTTTAAAATAATATTGTAATTTCTTTTCCTACAAGTTAGAATTTACATTGAGTTGTTATAAATACTTATATTTTCTGCCGCACACAGCGAAAAGTATATTGACATAAAATTTTATTTTACACGTCTGACACATGTATGCCCATAAATAGTTAAATATTCAATTTGCTGTTGTTAGTTTTAATTTTCCTGTTTACGATTGTCATGATTATACGTGCGGAGTTATATGAACAAAGCTAATATGAGATACAGCATTAATTTAAAATCTAACCTTTGCCTCTTTTCTCTAACCACTTTTAAATTCCTTTTGCAACATTTGTAAATGACAAAAAATAATAGATATGAACATGTTTCCAAAACTAACTTTTCGATGTTTGCTGTCTAAGCAAAATATATTTTTTTATGTTTTTACTATTCTTTCTGTTTGATTTATTTCCAAAAATAACTTTTAAGAGGAGCAGCAAAAAAGGTTTTAAAAATATCTTGCGTATAATCTCAAAAAATTTAAGAAAGTTTAACATTCATTTGATTCATCGTCGACTAATGTTGCTTGTTAAATGTATCAATTTTTAATACCATCATTAAACTAATTTGTATTTAATACTTGAATTTTTCATAACAGTTACAAAAGGAGAAAAAGTTAAAACTTGTAATACTTTAAGCCTTTTCATAAAATAAGTAAGTATACAAGGTTTAACAGAACTTTTTAGTGCTTACATACATGTCAAAGACTATCTATCGGCTTAATGATATTTCATAAAAAGTCTTACATAAAGGGTGAATCATCATGCCTACACTAATTTTGATGACTGAACTCTGTTCATGGGGTTTTAAGGTGTTTTTGAAACACGTTTGAAATTTTCACTTTACTTACATACATACAGTGACCAAAGTATTATACTTCGTCAGCTACTTCATGCTTTACCTACTTAGACTACTTCTAAAACCCCAGAATATATATTGTCCTTTATAATGACTCACTTTTAAAGTCAGAAAATAATTGGATAAAGACATAGTCGATGAATACAGAAGTTTTTGAAAAATATAACTATCATTTTTTCGATATATATTTACGGTTTATTGACTATATAGTTGTCCTCTCTGCCGTCTTTTAAGTACTCATTCAGAAAAATATACCTAACGGAAAATATGCGGAGACTTATGAATGGAAACGTTTTTATGTTCAAGTACCAAATGGGTCAACTGTTACATTCGGCAGGAATTCCAGCTTTTTTGGCTAACAATAATATTTTGATACAGGCATTAGATCAATTTCTTACTAAATATAAAGTAATGCTTGAGGCTGGTTCTTATTAAATGTATGGGAAATTCTATCTTTGCTTAATGGCATTTTTACTATTTAACTAATCTGTAACTTTCATCAATCTGGATCAGACTTGGATTCAGCTTTTCATTTTTTTATGCTCAAAATCTTTACTGCTATTAAACTTGAAATCTAATATATATGGTTAAAAAGGTCCAGGCATTGTTATACAAAAAATTATTTACCGTTGTGGTTGCAATCACTAGAATATTTCACGCTGGAACTCGACCAAGAAAACTAGGGCCTATGGACTTGGATTCAGCTTTTAATTTTTTTTTACTTTCGAAATCTTTACTGCTATTTAACTTTAAATCTAATATTTACACTTAAAAATGTCTGGAAGCATTAGAATATACCACGCTGTTTTTAATTGTGGAGAATTTCCAATAGGCAATGTGAAAATTGAAAAATTGGAGTTTCGATTTGCGAAGATGCAAAATACATCTTGCTGTATTTCAAAACTTAGCCAAATACGTTCAATATAATTTAAATAAACTCTTACGACAACATACAATAACTACAGCAACAATAAATGTTGTGTGCAATTTATTCTTTGTAATTTTCGCTACAATTTATTAACAATAATTGAATACAATTTTAATGGTTATTGTTATTACCTTTGTTCTCAGTTTTTATAGATAATCAGTTTTTCTTTAATTGGAAATTATTTTTATTGTGAGTCAAATGACTGCTGACAGTATTGTAAAACAATATCCGGATTAACATAGTGTAATGCTGGCAACCAACTCGTACGAACACATTGCATTATTTTATTAGTCATTCTTATTTCATGCTACATTTGCATAAATAGCTTTAGTTTTTTATGTATAATTCTACACCTGGTCATGACCCACCTTTCTTATTCATTTGCTTATTATTTGGGGTAAAATTGTTTTAAGTATTTTGTCTTAAACAATTTTTTAAACCAAATTATCTTTCAAGCTATTAAAATACATAAGTTAATAGGAATCTTGTAAGTCAAAAGATAATAGAATACAATTTTTTTTAATATTGATTATTTCTTTTAATTATTTGTTATAAGATTATACACCAGCATACACATATCTACAAATAAATTCATTTAAAACATTTATCGATATTAGCCTAAATATTTTTATTGTAAGTCTGTCTCAGCACGTTTAAAATTGGTTTTTACTAAGAAAATAAAAGCTTGTCAAAATTAGTTTGTCAAAATTAAAGAATTTGATAGATATTTGAACATCAGACATTTTAGGATATAATAGTCTCTCCTAAAATACGGACTGCTGACTGCTGAAAATCACGTAGGTAATTGTTGTGGAGAAAGGTATAATATAATATAATATAATATAATATAATATAATATAATATCTTAATATATATAAAAATCAAAAACACGTTTGGTCGGTAGGGGTAAACTCTTCAATGCCCCAACAGATTTTCGACTTCCAGCCCACAAAATATTTGTAAAAGACCGGCGAAGGTTTGTATATATATTATACCCCGCTAAATGCTACACCCCTTCCAGAAATAGTGATTTTATTTAATTAAGTTAATTGCCTAATAATAAGTTAAGACCCTCCTATTCACTTCTCATTTTTCCACGGCACCTGCAACTAAATGCTACCGAAAAGATAAAAGTTAAGACCCTCCTATTCACTTCTCATTTTTCCGCGGCACCTGCAACTCGACAAAACCAATTAGAAATCAACCAATGGGATTAAAGCTAAAACAAACATAGTAATTTAGAATTCAACAACATTGGTCAGGCTGATGCCAAACGCGATTAAAGCAATAATAATTATAGGAAAGTTTGTAGCTGAAGAGCTGCTTATTCCAAGGATACATATCATGCCAAGTGATTTGCTTCTTCTTTGTACTGAAATTTTTTTTCTAACTCCATATTAAATATTAATCATTAGCAAATAGTTTCCGAGCGAAGCCGGGTCTACAGCTAGTAATATAATATAACATAATTTAATATAATATAATATATTATAATATAATATATAATATAATATAATATGAGTCATTTTTCTTTGTTTTCTGTGTGTGAAATTAGGAATACAAATTTGTAAAACTGGCAAAAAATTACATAGTGCAACACGAAAAATATGTAGGGTTTTCATGCCGCAATTTTGTTATATTGGATTCCACAGACAACAACGACACATAGTTTTTTTTAATCACTTCGCTTGTAGTGAAACACCGGAATTTAAAAAAAAAATGATGAAAATATCATGCTTGTTCTTCTGAAACCTAAAATCACATTTTTGTTTTGTTTGAAAGTTTGATTTATACCTTATGAAAAGCAGCAAAATTCATTAGAAAATGGTTAAATTATGGCTGATTTATGGAAAAAACAAGATTTTGAAAAAGCATAATATAATATACAAGCGTGCCCGTGACTGCTTCGCAAGTCATTTGTGGCAAGTTTTTATTCTGCAGCGTTCTTTTTTGTGTGCGCCAAAAAATTCAATTATTCAAGAAAATTAATCAGAAAGAACACAATTTCCTTTTGTTTCGATTTTATGTTTTTTTAATAATTTTATCTTTTTCAAAATTCAATATTTTTGTGTGCGTACATAAAGCGTCTTGTTCCATTGCAATGCATTTAACCACATATACGGCATTCTTCGATCGATTTTGGTTCGCGGTATAGACAAACAAAGCAGTTGATTTATTAACATGTGAACATTGCATTGCATTTAGTTGAATGTATATTTGTTTTAGCTTTAATCCCATTGGTTGATTTCTAATTGGTTTTGTCGAGTTGCAGGTGCCGTGGAAAAATGAGAAGTGAATAGGAGGGTCTTAACTTTTATCTTTTCGGTAGAATTTAGTTGCAGGTGTCGTGGAAAAATGAGAAGTGAATAGGAGGGTCTTAACTTATTATTAGGCAATTAACTTAATTAAATAAAATCACTATTTCTGGAAGGGGTGTAGCATTTAGCGGGGTATAATATATATACAAACCTTCGCCGGTCTTTTACAAATATTTTGTGGGCTGGAAGTCGAAAATCTGTTGGGGCATTGAAGAGTTTACCCCTACCGACCAAACGTGTTTTTGATTTTTATATATATTAAGATATTATAATATAATAGCAATATATACCCTACTGTCACCAATGCGCCTCTAGGTCTTCTCTTCTACGCAGTCGAGCAACTCCAGATTAGACCTTGGAGGGCTGGTCCATATATTAAAGCTGTATTCTATTTAGCTAGATATAGGTGGTATAAATTGTACGAAGATCGGATAGAAAACTTAATTAGAAACCCAAAAAATGAGCTTAGGCCATCGACCACACACTGAATTTTCACGCTAAGAACATCAAGAACCTCTGATTCCTTAACACTTATATCATCCATAATAATAGGTGCAGAATCATTTCCGAACACACACTTATGCTAAAGCATACAACATGAGTCTTACGGGCATTTAAATCAACTCTATTCACACGACCCACTTCAGACATTGTTGCGCGATCGTGATAGAGCGTATCGTTTTGCCTTTAGAACTCCCATTCTGACACTCTGTTCTAAAGTGGAGCATATATCAATAAGAGCGTTCTGCATCTATCTGGTCCAATCGTTTGTTAGATAATTGATTGCTTTCAATTATCTTCGGTACGGGTCCTTTGTAATCGTCTGACCAAACTTTAATACGTCATAGTGCAAAGCAAACCTTTGATCCCACCGAATACAGAGCATTACGTTGGTGTCATGGATATTCGGCAGTGTCGTTGATATAGCTAGGTTGCCGAGCTTCAAATATGACTTTTATAACTTAGGGTGATTGTAATATATTAATTTTTACCACCAGTAACAATACGACGTAGCTTTAAAGCATCATTTCTGACAGTCAAAATCGTCTCTAAATGTCTCTGAGCTTCAATTTATATGGGATGCAATTAACTTTTATACCATTATATTTCTCGAACGCTATAAGTTGATCCTTATACAATAAATTGAGGGTTTTATACTTTCGTAAAGAAACTAGTAACGTAGCTTTCTAATGCACATAACAAAAAAAAATCTGTTAAAAAAGACAAAATGACAATTGAAAATGGCACATAGCAAAAACCGGTATGTTTACAAAACAAATTTGACGCGGAATGACGTAAAATAATTAATTATTATTAATCTTGCCTTTATATGCGGGAAGTGGCACATACCATTAGTTTGCTGCTCAACGTATTACTTAACACTTAGATCCTGGAAAAAGAAATTAAGTTGAAATTTTATTTTCATTGAATTAGTTACTTGGCTTTCACAACGTGTAAACAGAAAAAATATTTACTATTTCTGTCTAAGGAACACTACAGGTGATAACCTATAAAATAAGGCTGAAGTGAGTTATGTCACTAAAACAGTTCCCCGGCAGAAAGAAAGCGAAATTTCGAAGGAAAGCGGAAAAATCAAAATTCAGCCTCTGAATTTATTCCACTTTAAAAAGGAAGAATTCCAGAAACTTACAATGGAATTATCTGTAAGAAAACATTAATCACTAATACCGAAAATAGTAACCTGGCTTACTGCAATGATGTAAACACGTTGTTTACTAAATTTGAACATGAATATATTCTGCACGATTGGCGGTTATTCATAGATTGTTCTACAAAAAGTAATATTAAAAATATGTTTGTAAAAATATATTTGTCCTTGATTCCTCTATAAATAACTATTTAAGGATATGCTCAGGTATTACTGCGAAGGAAGGCATATTCATACTCTCATATAGTGGATTGTTCACTTGAAGGAAAAATTCCTAGCATTATTGCCGATATAAGACCACAAATTTTGAAAAAAGTCATCATTAATTCATGTGAATTAAAAAAGGAATGCCAACAACGGATGTAGTGATTAAGAAAGTAAAGCATTGAATTCTGATGGTGTTAAATTTGTTCTTTTTTTTAATTGACATAAAATTTCTTATATTATCCCTAAATTACAATTTTTTATTTTCATTTTGTTTTTGTATTAATAAATGCTAAGAAAGTGTTGTAAGCATTTAAATTTATCACTTGAGATATATGCAAATACTGTAAACTAAAATTTTTAAATTCATTTAAAGTAAATTTTAGTTACTTAAACTAATTCTACTAAGAAGACTATAGTTAATAGACTTTAATCTAAGATCAACAAGTCCCTAAGATGAATTTCTTTACTTTTATTTTTATCCAAATGCATCGTGAGCTAAGCATAGCATACGTGGATAAACTTCAATTACATTTTCTCTGCAGCAAACTGTACGCAACACTGTTTGTAATCTATGCCTACAACTGTTTGTTAGTCATTCTGCGTATGCACAAGTGGGGTAGCAATAAATTGGCAACAATTTTAATTATGCTCTCTATTTGGTACAGATAAATCAAGTATTGCTATCTTTACGAATTGACTTAAGGCAGGAACCGTTATTTTCTTATCTTTCACTGACGGGCAGTTATGCGAATATCGGCAGCATTTTTATTTCAGGTAAATTACATAAACTGGATGAATAAAAACGAATACCCGTTTCTTGTTTATAGTCTACAATTAGTGATAATAGCATTCAAAGTCAATTGCGGTTCGTTAATGATGTTTAGCAGAATATGCTTACAGAATTGATAATATTGTACAATTCTTGTATTACTTTTCCACAGTGTGATAAATATATGTGTATAAATAGCTAAGAAAAAAGGCAAATGGAAGAAAACAAGCCTTAAAAAATTATTAAAAATTAATACTTTTTTGGTTTATGTTAGATGGTTGCTTTATGGTGTCTGCAAAGTTTCACTAAATAATTTTCTTATAGGTGCTAAAGAAACTTAAATTTCATTGTCAGTAAACAATTTTTGGTTATTTTAAATCTAAAAACAGTTTTAAAATAATGCAGCATGTCTTTGTATATTTAGCGCTCTTAACATAATTTTTTTTATTATAAAAGATATGAAAAGTGTTTTTCTCTTTTTTGTAAGCAGTACTTTTTTAATATAAAGGGGTTTTCAGCAAAAAGTTTGTTATCTAAAACAAAATAAAAAAAAAATTCAGATTAAGATGATACCAATTTTTATTGTATTACGTAGGGAAAAGTTCGATAATTATGATTGAAACATGATACCTGGCTAATGTTAACCACGAATACACCGACAGATATCGATTTTTAATCGCTTTTTTGGCAAAACGGCGGCCCTATTGCATTAATCACACGAATATTGAGTTTTAAGGCTGAAATCTATTCGATTGGCTATGATAAGGCTCCGTCCTTAACATTGCCCCACAAAAAATATTCCAGTGATGTTAAGTCACAGGATCTGGCTGGCCACTACTGATTGCCGGGAAATTATGCGATCGGGAAATTTAGTTTGCTAAAAAAACGTATCGTTTCATTGGCCACACATATTAAGTGATATCCACGTCGTCAATAATAGGCCGAATTTTAGTTGTTAGCATTTCCCAATAGCGTGATCCATTAACCGTCACATCATTTCCAGCCTCAACTTCGAAAAAAAACGGCTCAATCACGCCTCAAGAGCACATAGCACACCATACAGTGATACGTTGAGCACGCAAAGGCTTTAGAATAATCACTCTAAGCCCAAATGCGGCAAGTTTGCTGCTGACATACCCTAACAAGAGAAAATGGGATTTGTCTGAAAAAACAATTTTTTTAGAAAAACCATCCGGTTGTCTCTAAATAAATTGAACAAATCTACGGCGAAGTGAGTGGTCGGTCGGCTTCCATTCCTTCACCAGCTTAACCATGTAAGGTTTAAAAGTCAAATTCTTATGCACAATTCGCCATATGGTAGTTTTGGATAACCCCAATTGTTAAGAACGTCGAGCAATTACCACATTTGGATCTGCTTCAACACAAGAGGTTACGGCTGCGATGTTTTCAGTTGAACGACCTAGTCGAACACGTGTTGATGTTCACACATTTTGTATCAACCAACCGACTCAAATTTAAGGACCAAATTCTTAATAGCGGTCTTAGAAATACCATTATGTTGTCCGAAAATATCATTTAGTGAAATGTAACTTTAACAGAACCACCATTTCATAATGAATTTTAGTTATTTCAATGGGCAAGAGGCAGAGACTTAGAGAATGCACAAAGCGGCTTAGAGACTTACTAGCATATGAAAAAAACTGCATCTTTCGAGAAATATCTGGAGGGCCTCGATGCTACACCAAACTTCAATTATTCTTTATGGCGTGCTACAAAAAACCTTAAAAGGCCCGTTGAGTACAAGCCACCCCTACGTAATATCAGTGGAGATTGGGCAAGAAGGGACGCTGAAAAAGGTGACTTATTTGCCGATTACTTGAAAGATGTATTCACCCCACACATATGTACTGATGATGTTAGTTTGCCAAGCGTAGTTGGATTACCCCCTCGACCCTTAAAGTTTAAGTTGCGTGAGGTACAAAAGCTAATTTCTGAAGTAAATCCGAAAAAAGCTCTTGGTATGGACGGCATAAGTAACAAAATGTTGAAGGAGCTCCCCAATATTGCTGTCAGAATCATGCTATTCATTTTTAATGCCATTTTACGGCTTGAATACTATCCTGACCACTGGAAAATTTCTAAAGTTAAAATGATTCCAAAACCGGGTAAAGACCTAACCGAGTCATATAGGCCCATAAGTCTATTACCAACTATTTCAAAGGTTTTCGAAAAGTTGCTTATGGATAAATTGTCTCCAATGCTAAGGGATAGTGGGTGTTTCCCAAACCATCAATTTGGTTTTAGAAGTAGACATAGCACAATTGAGCAAACCCATAGATTGGTTCAGGTGATAAGAAGGACTTTTGAAGCGAAGAAGTATTGTTCAGCTATTTTTATTGATGTTTCACAGGCTTTTGACAAAGTTTGGCATGAAGGTCTATTTCTAAAACTGACCGCTCACTTGCCTTGTAACATGAGCAACCTACTAAAAAGCTACATAATTGGACGAAAATTTGCTGTTGTTGAAGGAGACTTCGTAAGTGTATCCAAACCAATTTCCTCAGGTGTACCACAAG
Organism: Trichopoda pennipes; assembly: GCA_030448955.1. Taxonomy (NCBI): domain Eukaryota; kingdom Metazoa; phylum Arthropoda; class Insecta; order Diptera; family Tachinidae; genus Trichopoda; species Trichopoda pennipes. Next base: position 211,800 of record JASKUP010000119.1, on the reverse strand, counting down.
GTAGCATTCTTGGACCAGTTTTATATTTGATATATACCTGCGATATGCCTGTAAGTGAAACTGTCCACACTTCTACGTTTGCTGATGATACAGCGTGTCTAAGTTCGTACGAAAACTCCTATCAAGCCTCAATAAATCTTCAGCAACATATAACTCAGTTGGAGTTGTGGTTAAAATTATGGAGAATTAAAGTGAACGTTCAAAAGTGCATTCATGTGACTTTCACCCTGCGAAGAGATAATTGTTCACCCGTTCGAATCAATAATCACATTGTTCCTCACCATAATTATGTGAGATATCTTGGTATATATCTTGATCGTCGCCTTACATGGAAACATCATATTGACTCAAAGCTAACACAGATGAAACTTAAGCTAACACAATTACACTGGCTCATTGGCAGGAACTCGAGACTTGGCCTAGATTGCAAACTTCTAATTTACAAGAGTATTCTGAAACCAATATGGTCTTATGGAACGTGGATAGAATCCAACGTATGCAAAATAAAATTTTACGGTTGATAACTTCCGCCCCATGGTACATCAGAAATTCAAACATACATTGTGACTTAGACATACCGCTGGTGACTACAGAAATCATCAAATACGCAGGCAAATACTTGATGAAGCTCGAAGACCATCCTAATCCCCTTGCTCGCAATATCTTGGATTATAGTGGACATAGCCGATTAAAAAAGATGGATACCGCAGCTTTAATCCTCAATGCTACAGATGACACATCTTAGAAACATTTGTTTTGGTTTTTTTTAATGTCAATTTTTTTTTACCCAAAAGTTTAGTTCTGACATGGTCGGGACTAATGTAACTTTTTTTTTTAGAATTTAAGATTTTAAAACTTATTGTTAGTTCTTTTTATAGAAGATACAATAAATAATTTTGAGAGTTAAAAAAAAAAAAAATTTCAATGGGATTTTCGTGCGAAATTGAACTCATTGTAATAATTGCCAATGCATCTTTTCGAATACATCAAAAAACTAAACTAAAATATCATGTTGTTAGTGTTGCCACAATTGAAATCGAAAGTTCTTGTTGAAAAATTTTCGAAATTTGCAGTTACAAGTATTTTTTTAATTTTTTAGTTTTTATATGTTTTGGGTTTTTTACAAAAAAAAAATTTTTGAATGTTTTGAATTTTTTTGTCAACATTTTTTCATTTACTGAAAGATTTGTTAAATTGTTTATACACTTTTCTTAAAAATACCACCCAATGGTGTAGCGAAATATCGAAAACAAAAATACGTATTTACCTAATTTTTATATAAAGATCTTGGGTTTTAAGAAAAATTATTTATAAAATATTAAAAAGGTCAATGAACTGCAATTATTATCGTATTTTTTTTTATAAATTTAATGTTTTCGTTAAAAATCTTTATTTTGGTTCACTGCATAACGAGCCAAATTGCAGCTGTTAATCATAACAAGAAGCAATAAATAGAGTTTGTCGAACTCATTTTTAGCAAGCTGTAGAGATATTGGACGTTTCATAGTTGTTACTCGTTAAAATAATTTTCGGTTTCTTGTTTAATAGACCAAGTGCAAATTTCTGGATAAAATCTTAACACCATGGAACAGCATTCAACGATTAAAACATAAATTTAATTATTGTGTGGTTTGTATAGTTTATTTATTATTTATCTTACGTATTTATTTATTAAATTTTAATGTTATTTTAATATATTAAAATTTTAGTTTCTTAAAATTACGCCAAACTGAAAAATAACAGTTAGTTTTCAAAAGTATTTGATATTTTAAAATTAAATACCATTTAAAATATACGCTACTGTACGAACACCATAAAGACTAACTAAAAATAATTGTTTGATTTTTTTAAATTTAAAATTTTTTAAATGTACACAAAATTGACATATTTTCTTAAATTTTGTTTTTGCCATTTGCCAAAATCAGTAAGTTCATCAATATATTGACACTGATTGACGATATAAATATGTTCTAAGTGGTATTATTAAGTCATAGTGGGGCTGAATCTAAAAAAATGCGAACGAACACATGCTACACGGTGTCTTCAGTTGTATTTGGTTAGCTCATTTCTAATTCCTTGCAATTTTGTGGCTGACCCATATACTTCGAACCAACTTAATCACCATCTTTACCTATTTTATAATATTGTTAAGAAAATGATTTGTTTACTTTTAAAAGGAAATAATTATCAGTAAAAAAAGGAAACAAAACGACCCATTGTGCATTCTACTAACTGCGTAGTTTTCTAAGAAATTTTATACACACAAGACAACAACAACAAGCTTATAAGAAATTCTGGGAAATAAGATAAATAACAGAAAACAAAAACTACTAACATAGAAGAAAAACAAAACACAGCTACGCAAACATCTACATACATTACTATAAAAACTACAATTTTATGTTACGTACAAAAAATATTTTATCTTACTATAGCTTGTTTAATTATAAAAATTTGCAAAGATTTTTTTTCCTAACCTAATTAAGGTTAAGTTTATTGAGTTCTATTAGCAAAATTTATGAAAAAATTTTTGAAACTAAACTCACACACTATGTTGAAACAGATAACGGAATTCCTCTAATTCAGTTTGGTTTTAGAAGCGAGTATAACACTGCACATCCATTGATAAGAAGACAGACAGACCCTCTTTCTTCAAAATCATTCACAACACGATAAATAGTGCGTTTTGTACGTTGTTTATCCAAAAAATTCAACGTAATTTTCCCATTATCAGAGTGATCGATGACTGATTATGATATAATGTTTTAACGATTAAAACACGTTGGTTTATCGAATATTTTACCAGTCGTGTCTACCTAACGACTGCCAAATATATACTGTCAAGTATTCCCGACGGACACCTTCTATTTACTTATATAGTGTTATATATTCTAAGTTAATAGAAATTTGTATGTTAAATAAGATATATTCTTGAACTCATCATATGTAAATATTGTAAATTTTAGCCTGTAAATTTTACTGTCGAAATAATGATAAATAAATTTAAGAAATTACACTTTAGACAAATATGTATATATTCGTGATGCGGATAGTAATTAAATTTGTTATTTATATTTATTATATTTTCCATTTTTGTCTTCTTGTACTTACTCGTATTCATTTTATATACCACCCGCAATTGCACTAATTATAATTTGCGATCACATTTAAGGGCCTCTTAAATTTATAGGCTTTTTGGTGCAGATATAAAAAACTTTGTCTTTATAGACATAAAATGTCCATACTAATGAGTTCTTAAAAAGTATAAAAACTTGTTTCAATTTTACCATTTTATTTCGTTGTATGGGACAGAAATGGTGATGCCTCCATACAATACAATATACATATAAAATTGTTTCGTGCGTCATAAAGCATACGAACAAATTTCAGAAATAATTCATAAAAAGTGTAGTAAAACAAAAAAATTATCATAAAAAACTTAAGCAATAAAACAGCCAAGAGCCGTAAAAATGAGTTCTGTGGCTTTTATTTACATATAATTTTTTGCATATAAGCAAATTAAAACAACTCAGCGTATTACAGTTTTGTCAGGAAATATAAACAACACCACTTTGAGTGCTCATATATGGGTTAATAATTTTAATGTTTATACGGAAAAACATTTCACTAATTATGATTATTATTTGTATAATTTTTTTTCAACTTTTATATAACAAATACAAATTTATGCATCTGAATTGCGGATGGGTTTTGTTATTTATTTTATGCAGGCTGTAAAATAAGTAACAGAATTATTTTTATGGCTGTGTGTAGTTCTAGGTAGTACAGAGCTAATTAAGTGTAAAATAAATAAGAATAAAATTGTTAAAGTTTTTCTTTGTCCTATATAACTTTATAATAAGGGTAAGCAATTTCAGCATGCTACAAATTATACTACGTCAAGTCCTATTTTATTACTATACATCATTAAAATTATTATAATAAATCCTTAATTTTAATAAGTGTAAACAGCGAGAGAAAAGTTTTTAAGTTATTGTTCTGAACATCCAGAAATTCTTATTAAAAACTTCGATCGTAAAAGTACCAGGAACATTTTATGTCATTTGTGATGAAATGTACAAGTAAAATATATGATACGATAATGATAATGTTTCAGCAAAATATTTTTTATCAGATTTTTATTGAAATTGTAGAAAATACTTTAAAACATTTCTTAACCAATTGCAGGCATTCATTCTTCGTCGGGTTTTAAATGCAGAAAATCTTTCACCGAATCATAACGGTTACTTAATATAGTTGCGATTACAAAAATCATTATTTATTGTTTTATTCATAACCATTAAAACTGAATCGCAGAAGCTGATGTGAGTTCTTTAGCATCAATTAATCGTTAAAACCAGAAAATCGATTTAAAAGACTGTCATAAAAAGTCTTTTTTTGAAATATAATAAAAGTGCTGTTTTCATTTTCTTCGGTGTAAGCCGTCATTGCTGCCTGTTTGTTCAGTTGACCGGCGAGCGCCGGTGATGACATCATTGCCAAACCGTATTCTGGACTATACTGGCGAGTCAGTGTTCGTTTATAGTCTCCAACTCTTCAGCAAGGAGTGAAGGCTGCGGCCTACTCCGGGCTTTTAAAGTTGCAATTAGAAGTGACCGGAGGATATACGTATCTGAAGGCCTTCTAGGGAATATGCAATTTCTTTTACAAATTCTTGGTAACATTGCAGTAATTTTTTCTTACAACCGCATTCAGAGTCTACAATAAGTTTTCAATTCCCCCTCTTAACGTTTTTCCTGGCAGGTATCACGTACTCCATGATAAAACATTGCCTGAAGATGATGTATTCAGATCAAAAGCGCTCACCATTTGCGAACAAACAGCCAGGAAAGACGTTAAGAGGAGGAATTGAAAACAGCAGTTCATTAACTGGCGGAACAAACCCAAACAATTCTACAATAACTATAACATTAAAATAACAGCAGGTAGTTTTTTTTTTAAATCGTGAAGTGTGTCAGAAAACAGCTGACTGCACTAGATAGATTGCAAAATGGGTAATTTTTTACTTTGCTTGTTAAAATAAACTATAAGTCAAATACTAACTAACAAATAAAACAAATTTACTTGGTTTTACTAAATTCAGACCAAATTAGAGAAATTGCAAAAAAAAATTAATAAACAAACGTGATAAGTGCATCTGAAAAAATCATTTTCAAAATTTCGATTTTCCTCTCTGATCCAACGTAAGTCAAATGTTATCGCGAAATTATCTTAGGTGCCAAACCAAACCAACACCAAAAGCACTCTAAGAAGAAATAAAACCCTGGTTTGTTTGTTGTTAATTCTTGGAAAAGCTTTAACATTTTTGTACGAGCTTCAAAAATAATTCTCATGTTATTGATGAAGTTTCCGTACTTAAAGAAAAATTTTCTTTAAGTACGGAAACTTCAAAAAATTTTTCTGACAGGGTGGCTAGTTACCAGCAAATACTAGATTTCTCAACTAATAAATAAATTTTCATTAAAAGTTATTTGTTATTGGCATATTATTATCCGATAACAATGTTAAATTAACAAAATAATTTTTTTAATAAAGTGAAAAAATATAACAAATGTTTATGTAGTAACTACCAACTAACGAACCAGATAAGCTATCTTAGGTTGTCTTTAAAATAGTCTAAAAATAATTACTAGTCTCAAAGTAATTTCCATTGTATAAGCAAAAAAAACATACCTTCTTATTGGCGATAATCTTAAACAAATGGCCGTTTTTACGTTTTCCCAATTCAAAGAGTTGTAACTTCTTAACGAAACCTGCTATTATAATAATAATCGGAATATAAGTTAGTAAAAAATAAAAGTTAAGGTCGACCAAAAATTAAAAAAAAATCTAGACCAATTTCCTTCCAAACTAAAAGAGGTAACCTAGACGTGTAAGCACATATTTTGCAGGCATTCTCAGGTCAAAAATTTGCATCATATGAGTAAAAAATAAACCTTTTACGACATAAATTTTATGCCCGAGGTACTCAAATTTTGGGCCATACCCAGAAGCCCCCTTTATCCAACAAGGCCTATCGTCTGTAATTTGACTCAGATGTACCTGTGCTTGGTCTACATAAAGTTTCATTAAGATGGCTTATGTGGTTCGTAAGCTAGCGAATTACTTCCAAAAAAAAAACAAAGCCTTTTCAAATCACTATGTGTTCTAAGACTTATGTTACATGCAAACGCTCTCGGATTTCAAAAAGGTATTCTTGAGAATCATAATAATATATTATTAAGAAGATTACTTGTTGTTTTGAAATGAAAAAATTAATAAAACAAGTAATTGGAAATACCCACGGTGCATTTTACAAACTGCAAAGTTTTCGAAGAAATCTTGTACACACAAGACAACAACACCAACATGGTTATAAGAAATTTCGCGAAATTAGATAAACAACAGAAAACAAAAATAGCTGAGAAACAAAAAATAAACACACACAGCCAAGCAGTCGCCTACACTGAATTAATGGTATGTGGTGATGTTAATATAGAATACTCTTGTATATACGAGAACCACTTGAAACAGCTATATAAGCATTATTTGCTGGATAAATGGAATTAATTCGAGTTAGGTTATCATTGAGTAATGACAACAAAGTTACCATCATATTTATTTTGTGAGTGTATTATAAGTAAATAAATATTTTAATTTTAAACTCTAAAGCGCAGTGTAACTTTTTGCAATAACCGAACTCAATATAAGAAAACGTTTATTAAAAGGAAGAAACGTAACAACATAATAGTTTTAGAATAACATTATAAATAAAATTGATTTCTTCAATAACTTACAATACTCTTCACCAAAATTATCAATTGCAAATAATTATAACCAGATTAAAGAAATATGAACTTAATAATATTGTCGGAATCATAATATTGTCCAACATGAAACGTTACTCTATGTAGCATATAAACAAGTCTAGTAAATATGGAATAATTTTCTACTATGCAGCATTTAGGTTCTAGCATATATGTATATTGTAATATTAAAAAGCAAGATGAATGGTGAACGTTTCTGTTTAAAAAAAGAACTAACATTCAATGTCTCAAGAAACAGAGTAAAACGCAAAATTCTTTTGACCAAGTTGAATATATGAAGATTATAATGTCCGAAGTAAGTTAATTAAAAATTTGTGTGCATCAACTACTAAAATTTTTGGATATAAATTATTTGATAACATTTGAAACTATCTTATTGAACGTTATCAATAAGATATTCGTTATCTATTTCGTCTCAAATTTTCGAATTTAGTTTCTAAATCGGTAGTATGGTCGTTACATATTCTTAGAAAGTATTAAATTTTTACAAATGATCTTAGTAAACCAGATGCTTAATAAACTGTATTAATTTGCAAAATTTACAATTTGACTTATCTTATGGCTCCAAAAACTTATGTATCAGTTTTTGGAGCCATCTTTAGGTGGCATAATTGACAAAATATGTTATAACAATCAAAATAAATATCAAGGTCAAATGAAGGTGGACGTCAAATATTGCTGAAACTTTTGATAAACTATCCTTCTGCAATGGAGCCATTGATGATTCTGAAATTTCACTTTAATACGATATCCTTTTTCCAAGAGTCAAAGCAAATCAAAAATTGCTTGTAATTTTTAATTACATATTAAACACATTGCTGTGCGAATTTTGGAAAAAGCACGTGACGCAAAAAAATTCTAGCATTTATAGGGAGACGAATAGAATCATATAAAAGAGGTGATCCTTTGTAATAGTGACACTTTATTACTAAGTGCGCGAGAAATTTTCTTATTTGATTAATTACAATTTACGATGCCCAGGAGAAGACAGCCTAAACTAAGTCAGGCCCCACCACCAGATCCCTTACGGTCTTAAGTTGCAGAGATTGTAAATAATTCTAAACACTTCTTGGCAAACATTCAAAAATATAATATAATCGTTTGACATACACAGGGGAATAATTCATCTCGGCGATGCTACAATGTGGGAAGAATGACAATTTTGCCACCCGTGTACATTGGAAGCTCACGCCACAAGCACAAATACGCTCCAGATGCTATATCATTTGTTAGGCCATATGGCCGCCCAAACTTTTTTATTACATTCACCCACATTGGTCCGAAATCAAGAGGGAGTTGCTACATAGCCAAACACCAGTTAATATTCATGACATCACTCCCAGAGTTTTTTAAATAAAAATTTAAATCTTTCATCAATTTCTTCATATAGCAATGCATGTATGGCCAAGTCGGTTGGATGAACTTTGTAGAATGACTAAAGAGTGGTCTGCCCCATGCCCATATTTTCGTGGGGTTAGTGAACAATGTAAAACCAAAGAAGATTGATTCCATAATTTCAGCTGAAATTTCTGATGAAATAGTTGACCCAAAATTGCATGCAGTAGTTATCGAACACATGATACAAATACCACACGGAGTTTTCAACTAAAATTCACCCTGTATGGTTGACGGCAAGTGTTCCAAGTGACTTAATGGTCAAAACCATCACGAAAAATGATAAATAGCCATTCTATCGTCGGCAGTCAGTTGCGGACAATGGTCGATTTGTATTTGTAAAGGTAATAGTGCAAAATGTTGATATGCACAATCAATGGACTGTGCTACACTCTCCAATATTGTCCAAAGCTTTTGAAACTGACATCGATGTGGAATGTTGTAACTCTTTGAAGTCGATAAAGTACATATGTAAATATGTTAACAAAGGTAGCGATCTTCGGTCTTCGCTGTAACCAATGTAAATAACAAAGTATCAAAGTACCAGATGGGTCGCTATGTAAGTGGTAACTAAACAATTTGACATATCTATTCATTTGCGATCTATGAAAGACACCCCTACAGTATTCATTTGGCAGTTCATTTAAAAATGGACGAATTTGTTGTAATAAAAGGAACGCAGCAGACAGAGTGGCGGATTTGTCGTCGACAACATTAATAAGTTTCTTCACAGTTTGTCAAACTTTGCTGTATACTGATATTCCACTCTATTAGACATGAAATGCATCATCAAAATCGTTTCAGCGTTGAAAACAAGGAACACCAGTTGAAGTACAGCCAAATATACTTGTTCAGACTCTCTGGATCGCAATCTACAAAGTGCATCCAATGTTATTATTTGCGGTTTCTGTTGGTAAATGTTCGTGGTCCGACTTCTACACACATCTGTGTGCGACTTACCGTGATATTCGTCAACAATTATATTTACTCGAGAACGATTTGCAATGGTGATACGTTTTAGGACTTCGTAATATCTTCATCGCCGCGCAAATCCAAGTATTTGTAGGTTTAGTATAACCACCAAACTTTGAATTTACGAGACAAATGAATAGCTGGCGATGCAGCTTGTTTATTTTAAAATCATCTTATAACACCTTACCAGGCAAACTCAAAACCAAATGAATGGTCAAACAATTTTCAAGAGAATAAATAGCAGTTTTATAGTAAAAATAGAACATAGCATTGGAATACTCTAAATAATAAACAACTGTTTAAAAATCGGGACAAAGCTTTTTCAAAGCCACGTTTTTTTTTGGGTATTGTGTGCAATATTTTGCACAACATTCTGTTGGATTTAAGGTGACTAATTCCGAATACAATAGAAAATACCCATCTTCCTGAGTAAGTTACAAACAATATAATTAGTTTTTTTAATTATATATACGAGTAAGTATATATGAGTTTAATTTTTACTATGTAAGGCCTATTCTGCCTTAAAACTTTTTTTTTTAAATATCAAATAAACTCAGCTGTTATAGTTGCAATGATTTGGAGATCAAATATAATGCTTTGTAATGGTGGGAAATTGTAGTTTTGGTATGATAGTGTCAAATATAATATGAAATTTTGGTTTATTTGAGGGTATGGCATTATCATTATTATACCAAGTTCATATGTTTCCAGTATCAAAGATAAAAATTTCTTCTCTTTTTTCTGCTACATCAAATTTTATACTCACATATTTGTGGACAAATAATAATGGATGTCGTTGGTTAAAATTTGCCTGAAAAAGCAAAATTTTTGTTTATTTTCAATCATCGTAGTTTCTCATAACGACCAACAAATTAAAATATTTTGTATAAAACGGTATTATTAGTTTACATGCTAACGCTGTTAATATAAAAATAAATTAAACATTATTAAATTAAAAAAAGAAAATTAAGCGTGATGTATAATCATTTAAAATAAATTCAGTTGCCAATTTTTTGTAGTTTTTTTTTGAGTGTACGCTATTGTTGGAAAAACTATTTACAAATGCAAATCGCTTTAAATAATTTCTATTAAAATACTAAACCGAAAACAATTTGATTTAAAATAACTTTAGTCTTTTTGATTACAAAATCTATATGTTATCTTCGTTTAACCGTTTGAAATTTTAGAGATGATAAAATAAGAAAAGATTAAATACAATTGTTAAATACGAGATTGGAAACCATTAGTTGGGCAACACAATTAAATTGCTTGCGGTTTTATATTTGAAGTAACTGGATATTAGCTGAATTGTTTTAAATTTTACATGGCCATTATGGCAGAGGCGTAGTCGAACAATAGTTTAGATTTTGAATCTTATATTGTTGATGGGGGCTGTATGCTAATTCACCTATTACTATCTGAACTGAATTTTTGTTTTCAACTAAGTTGTTTTCATCTAAGTTGATAAAAAACATTTTATAAACCAATAAAAACAATTTAACTTTGCTCATCATTTTATAATAAACTGCTTTCTTGCTTTAGCAAAAGAATTTTACAAATTTATAAGTTTTCATAATGTTTTGCTGCATGTTACTATAATACCACGGCATTTAAAATATTTATTATTTATTACACTTATTTTAAGTATTCTTTTGTAAAATAATATAAAATATTTTTGTTCTATAGTACGCCACTCCCAAAGTTACCAATATATTGATCGGAGTTCTTTTCAGTTATTATTCTTTTAATAAACTTTTATTCATTTTAATAAACGTTTAATTATATTGAGTTATTTTATGCAAACTAGGAACAGAGCACTATAAAATTGTAAATTAACTTAAACAATTTATTTATTTTCAATGCACACAAAATAAACACGACGGTAACTTCAGCACCACAACGCCTTAAAAGATGCTTTATTATTTTGATATCTATTCTCAACGATATCTCAACTTCAATTAAATCATTTGCCCAGAAAATGGTGCTTATATAGTTGTTTTAAATGGTTCCCGTATATACAAGAAGGTTCCACTTTAACATCAAATTGTTCAGCCTGCTTGGCTGTGTGTTTTGTTTTTGTTCGGTATTAGTTATTTTTGGTTTCTAGTGTTTGGTTTATTTCGTGGAATTTCTTAAAAGCATGTTTTTGTTAATTTGTGTGTATAAGATTTCTTAGAAAACTATGCCGTTTGTAAAACACTCAATAAGTCTTTTCTCTTACTTTTTTACTGACAATTATTTTCTTTGAAAACTTAAAGAAATCATCTTCGCAACAATATGTTCAGATTTTGTAAATAGATGACAACTTTAATTAACAGTCTGTCAGTCCGATTGCTAGAGGAAATGGCACACAATTAATTAAAGTAATTAAAGTTGTTTACATCTAAACAAACTCTTGTTAAAAAGTATTTCACGTAGAGATTATTAAGAAAAATTATTAACTTTTTGTATTTAATTTCTGGAAGCACATATTTTGCTTCGACCTTAATTGCTGGTTCTAAACGAATTAGTTAATATTGTTACGAAGATGGTTATTTCAATTTATATCGGGTTTTTTAACAAGTGTTTGGTTTAAATAACATGATAGTTTTGACATTTATTTTTTTAACGCGTTCGTAGTAGATGCATTTGCAATTATTGCAATAAATTTAATTTCGCACGAAATTTACATTAAATAAATTAAAATCCACTATGAAAATGAATGGTTCTGTTAACGTAACATTTCGTAAAATTCGTGCTATTTTCGGACAATACAATCGCCCTTTTGAGATCGCTGTTATGAATGTGGTCGTTAAATAAGAGTCGACTGACTCGATACAAAATGTTCGACCAGGTCGTTCAACTAAAAACACCGCAGACGTGAGCCACAGTCGTGAAGCAGATCCAAATTTGTCAATTCCTCGACGTTCCGAATAATACAAGATTTAACAGGTGCAGGAATTGAAGCAGATCGATCATTCACATCACCATAGATTTGCTCAATTCATTGAGGAAAAACGGCCTGGTTTTTCTGAAAAAATTAGGCTCGTTGGGCAATTTAATCGAAAACTTTGTTTCTTGGACAATAATGTCGATGCCATGGCGGAAATGGTTGTAGACATCATTTTGTTTGGAATTTAAGCTTTTGTTCCATCCAACTAACGTTTGGATGGTATATTTGCAAAACATTCCTATTTGCTAGAAAGTAGTCAACCACCGCCTATGCACGGTTACACCAGATCTTAATGTCAAGAAGTCTTCTGGGGAGGATGGAATACCAGCACTGGTCCTGAAAGAGTGGCTTTCGAGGATAGCGCATCTATTAACAATCCTTTTCAGCATGTTTTATCATGCCGGTGAATTTTGAAGTGTTAGAAGGTTGCTAATGTAACGCCAATCCCCAAAAAGGGTGATGCTAACAACCCTGAAAATGACCGCTTAATTGCAATTTGTTCTGCAATTTGTGATGGAAAGTATAATTAATTTTCATCTTGTGCGGTATCTGGAGTCCAACAGCTTACTTAACTACCGACAGTACCGTTGCGCCGCTCTACGGGCGACTTGCTGGCTTTCCTATCGGAACAATGGTGCAACTCCATACCTCATTTCGGAGAGAGTAAGGTGGCTCTAGATATTTCCAGGGCGTTTAATGGAGTGTGGCATGATGCATTTCTGTAAAAACTTGTTGCTTTTGGTGTCGGTGATAATTTCTACAGATTTATAACGAGTTTTCACAGGAATCGCACTATACGACTTGTTATGGATCCGATTTCATCAGAGTAGTGTTGCAAGACTCCGTTCTTTCTCCTACATTATTTATTATTTATGTTAGAGGAACGATGTAATGTTGGTTTTATTTCACTCTTTTATCGTTACTGCAATGGTGGGTGCTCTAAAAACAAAGGGGTCCTGTTCCTAAAACCCTTACATTTTTAGATTTGACTCGATTTTCTTTGAAGGCGCATCATATTTGGTTGATTGGCCGGTGAATCGCACTACGCATTACAGAGAAAATTAATTAATTAGAATAATCTCCCTCCAGAAGTCTTTCCTATCACTTTCAATATGGGAAAATTCAAATAGGATGTCCACAAACACTCCCCTTCTTTGCTACTTCCCGTAACCTGTTTTCCTTGTTCTGGTCTGGTCAGATCGTGTGAGTTAACACCACTGGATTATTTTTTGTTGAGCCATGTGAAAGACAGGGTCTATACGAATCGATTTTAGACCTAAAATTAAAAATATCTGATGTGATTAACGAAATAGGACCGCCACTTCGCCTAAAATTGATTAAAAACTTTGATGAAAGAATCGATATCTGTTAGCGTGATCGTGGTGGACATTTGCTAGATATCATTTTTCTTTCACAATTGCCGAATTTTGCTCTTTGTAATACAAAAACAAATTTGAATCATCTTTTTTGTTTTATTTTGTTTTAGAAATAAAATTTCTTGTTGAAAAATCCTGTAGAAATATTATTATTAGCAAAAATGTGAAATGAAATAACCTATTGTCTTAAATTAAGAAGCTTATTAGAGAGCGCTCTATTAAATTGTAGAACCGCTCAAAATAGTATACAAAGGTTGGGCAAACACGCAGTGTAATTGTGAACGTAATCAAGTGAAAACACAATAGTTGAATAATGGAACTCTAAAAAATTTTATGTATTTATATTTCAATAAAATTACACAATAAACTAAACCTTGATTAAAGGAATAAACGTAACAATATTTTTTATGTGTGGAATTTATCACAAATAAAAAAAGGAATCAATACATTACAGCAGCTCAATTATAAAGTATGTCAACCGCGAATTTTTGGTGAGCGACCTAAATTTTCTTCTGCAAATTCATATCTAAAATAAAACAATATAATAATTTTTATATATTGTTTTTTGTTGGGAATTTAGAAAACCAGGTCATTAATATCTGTGCTAGTTTTTAAAATTTTCCGTTTTTTAAAAAAATCTGCCACTACCAAAAAAGTGTTTAAATAATTTTATTTACTCCTGCATTGATTTAATTGTTTTTATATATACTTCCTGTCAATTATACCGTCAATATCCTCTTATTCAAATTAAACATTTCGTAACATTTTCATTGATTCTTAAATAATATTTCTGAATTTATGTTTAAAATTGAACATCTTTGCTAAACTACCTCAACATACATAAAACATAGCCATTCCGATAAATAGTAATTATAACATTTGGTTAATATACGAGTGTAATTAGCACCATTAAACATCATTAACACACCAATAAAACGTGTCTTTTCAACCGCAGACGTGCCAAATGTCTTCAATTTTGTTCTTTTAAATAACAAAATTCCAATTTTATGATGATGGCATAATTTCCTTGTAAATGGAAGTGTATATATGACTGTGCATATAATTAGGTTCATGTTTATGTCATAGAAATACTGGTAATAAAAATAAATCTCTGTTGGAAGCTAGTTTGCGAAAGGCATAATAAACCTTGAAAACTTAAGTCTCTATTTATTCCATTGTATGATGTTGCCTAAGATGCCTTTTCTTCAATACAAGCAGCTGGTATTATAGGTTTATTTCTCTTCTTTCCTTTCATTTATTCACAGTTGATTTTGTTTTAAAATCTTTGGTTTTTGGATTGGTGTTGTGAACTAATAAATTAAGAGAGCGAATTAGCAGAATTGTTAATTCAATACACTCGGCACTTGTTCAATAAAAGTTGGTTGAAACGTGCATGGATGTAAATGATTGTCGCGATCGGATACTTACAGCTACGGTTCTACAAAGCTATGATTTAAAGTTTGATAGTTATTTGGTGGGTTGTTTAGCTGGTAAGCTCTTCCCTTTATTTAATGGATCTTTAAACTGACAGCGTACATTCACACAACATTTACTTGAAGACTCTTTTTTTAATTAAATAAGTATGTACTACGAACCTTCAGAAGTTCTAGCAAAATTTTTTTTCTGCATGTGAGTGTCTAAGAGGAATGTACGATAGCGACATGATGTAGCATTTTACTAAAGATAAAATAGTTGGTTGAATTGATCAGTCGTTGTTTAGTGAATTTATTAAACAACTTTTCTCAAAATTTTTGTATTATTGTGTGGGAAATATTATCGCACTAATGTAATACCAAAGTGTAACACTGCTTTTGCTCTTTCATGGATATAATTTTAAAAAAATTAAATTAAATTTTAAATAAATAACTTCTTTATCAATATAAAAGTTTTTATGTTTCTAAAAAGATATATTCATTTCGCAACTGGTCCTTTTACTCTTATTTGAATTATATGTAATTTTTAACCGACTATAAAAAATACTTCTCCAATTTTATGTTAAATCCTTATTTTATTATGTAAAAATTAAATGCAGCTTTTTTTTGTTTGTTCTTTTCTGTGTACCAGCACTCATAAACCCTACATATGCAATGCACTGTGCCAGAACTAGGAAATTAGGTTATGAAGAGGAGGACACTCGCAATGAATTTTCCTACATTGAAAGTGACAGAAAAGACTTCTGGAGGGTATTAATTCCACATACGAACTATTCTGCTAAAAAACAAATTTTACCCGTAATGCGTAGTGTGATTCACTGACCAATTGATTACAAATGTATGCGTTCTCTAGGAAAATCGAAATAAACGCAAAAATCTGCGAGTAGAGGGAGGGATAATTTCATTAGAGCACTTACCATTGTAGTAACGAGAAAATAGTGAAATACATCCCACATTAAGTCGATGCTCTAGAGAATCAATAAAGTTGGATACCCTACTATCCGTAATGAGCTTCTGGGCCCTCTTCTGTACACGGTCGAGCAACTCCAAATAGACTTTGAGAAGCCGGCCCACACATGAGAGTTGTGCTCCATTTTTGCACCGATATAGGTGGTATAAATAGTACGAAGATCGAATGGAGTGAAGTATCTCTTACACCGGTTTAGAAAACCGAGGCACTTGAAAGCTTCTTTAGAAACTTGAAAAATGTGTTAAGTCCATAGAACATCACACAACATTTTCATGCTAAGAACATCAAGAGCCTTCGATTCCGTTATACTTACATCACCCATAATAGCAGATGCAACACAATTTCCAAACACAGATCTATGCGTAAGATGCAACATTGCATCTTAAATTTAATTCTGGTCAGTTAACACTGTGGTTAATAATAAGATCCTTTTGATATTTTATTCAATAAAACTACAGAGATAAATAAATGATGTATACAGCGTATACTACCTTGAGTTCTTATTATTTTTAGCAGGAACAAAATCGCTTATTTTTAAATTACCCAAAGTCCTTGATCTACCATTATGTTTTGAAATTACACTAAACAAAATAGTGATTAACTTTAATTATATGGATATTTTGTTACTTGCTGTACTTCGAGATAACCCAGTGTGCTATAAAAACAAACAATTACAATAACTTGTTCTGTACTTTCTTAATTCGCAAATGTTATTAATTACAAAACTTTTATAGGCAACGATATATCATATTATATTCAAGGTAAGTTAGCATATTTTGCTTTAATTTTAACAGATATCTAAGGTAGTCAGTTATGTCATGCATGCATCATTACACATTTGCTATTGTCATCATAACAAGATAAATAGAACACCTTTACTTTTGCGAACATAAATTATGTTCTATGATTTTTCTGATTTAATAAAGTATTAATTCCTCTTCATATATCACTTATATTTAAATTAAAAAAGGGAACGAATAACTATTTACTTTACCCGGAATAAACCCTAAAGGGACGGGTGCAAAAAACCTTTAGAAATTGTTTGTTTCACAATTTACCCGGTACAAAAACATACTTTTCGTTAATAAGCTTTTCATTAACCGAATTTTCATTTCTATGAGTGTGAACATTCACTTTTATTCTATCAATCGTATTTTTTATTTCAGAATATTAAAAAACTCATAGCAATTTTTAGTTAATAACAAGCCATAGCGTGGCATGTGGAAATGGTTGCAAACATCATTTCATTCCATCCATTAAAAAATCGATTTAAACCAGATCGAAGTCTTCGTTTAATCAGACGTATAAAAATATAGTCAGATCAAGGGAGGCAGTATTCAGTATCTGGCGCAGCTACGCAAAAGGCAAGCCACATAAAGTTTTTTCTTTGAATAGTCATTATCATTTTAAGCGGGATTTATTTATTTTGTTATTTGATAGGTAAGTGTGCCAGTCTGAGGTTATGTTTCGTTTGTTAGAGTGTATTTCATGTCCAGTCTGTCTTATTTAAGCAGGTTTACAGATACAGTAAGTTTGTATACTTCGCTGAATTAAATTTGTTAATTATTTCGGTCGATATCTTAAGATCGTGTCTCAGAGTGTTGGTTTTCAATGCTGTTATTAGAGCTTCTTTGTGAAAAAGGTAAGTTTATCTAAATATTTCTGTTCCTGTGTAAGTAAACGTGTATTTTGCCATGTTGTATCAGTTGTTTCCTTGTTTCCTTGTCTTCTTTATTCCTGTTTTAAGTGTCGTATTGTCTAAGCAGTTTCTCGATACTTCTGGGTTTTTAGGCTTTGTTTTCAGTTATGGTGTAAATTTTGTCGAGTTCTTTATTGTGCTTATCTGGAGTAAGTGGGATTATCTTAAGTCTGTGTATTATATGTATGTCTGAATGACGGTATTTTATGTTGGATAGGGCGGTTCGAGGTAATGCAAATGGTAATGTCTTCGTCATTGGTTTTCTATAAATGTCAAAGGTTAAACAGTCAGTTTCTTGTATTATTATGCTGCCCTGTTTTTTCCGTTGTATATGAACTGTTACTGTGGGTTGTGTTTAAATCTGGTAGAATTTGTTCGGAGTGGTCTTGTTGTGCATGGTCAGGAAGTTAGTTATAAAAATACGAATTTTGAATGGAAGTGCACCGAAGTACTATTTTAATCATACGCAGCTAGACAGAAAGCATGTGCTGGTTAATAAATTTGTAAAACACAATATAGTGCAAATCATGATCATGAGGAAACATTGTGTTTCCTCATTTAAAGAAATATAAACTTCAATGAAAAACCGTAATGCACAGTATTAAGAGAAATATTATCATGCTTTCTTCATTATTTTTGCTTGCGCATTTCGCATTGAATGTGACGTTATATATGCTTTGTTAGGTCACCACTCAGTAAGCAAACGCATGCACTCTTCCAGTAATATTTCCTTTATAAATCCTATTGGTAGGAGTTCTCGTAACGATTTTGCACATTAGTTTGTTCAATAAAATCTGTGTTATCTCTACAACAATATGATATTCAATAATAAACTTATTTAAGTATTTTGCAAGCTGTGGCGTGCATACGTAGCATACGTAGATAAATGTTGTGATACATTTCTTACGAGGCGTCATATGTCATCCTAAAAAATTTACACTAGCAGCGTTCACTAACAATGCATTTGCTGCGAACTAACCAAACACACAAGGCGTTATATTACAATACACCAAATATTCGCTATGTATGCCAGGCTTCATAGTCCGTATGGGAAAATATTTTACCAAAGTATTTTTAAATTATTTCTCCACATTTAGCATAAGAATATTTGATAAGAATAATTTTATGCGTTTGTTGTAAACAAATTAGAATTAGTCTATAAGCGGAATATTTTCCTTAACAAAGCAGAGATACAAGCTGAACTGCAAGCTTGCTAAGTAATACAGTTTTTAAGAAAGACTACTGGCGAAACAAAAACTGAAATTGGAGCACTTAATTACAAGCAGGAACACCATCATTTTAACTTTGAACTTATCGTTAAAGTCGGGTTTACTTTAACATGTTTGGTGTCAGCCAAAGATGTAGTTTAAACCAAATCTTTTTCGTTTCAGAGTTCAGCAGTACCAAAAAAAGCAATCAAAGATTTTAATGACAAAAATATGAAAGAAAAAAATTTAATTTAATTTTAAAACTGCCTTCATTTAATGTAACTTGAAATGCAAAACAAAATAGCTTCAAATGCAATAAACTGAAGAAGAACATACAATTATTGTTATCTTCTTAGTAAAGAAAAAAAATGTATAAGTGAATTCTAATGCCTTTAAGCTTCAAATTCTACATTTTTATACTTATATATTCTTTTTTATAAGAATACTGTCGATTTTTCTC
The DNA here is from genome assembly GCA_030448955.1 of Trichopoda pennipes. Taxonomy (NCBI): domain Eukaryota; kingdom Metazoa; phylum Arthropoda; class Insecta; order Diptera; family Tachinidae; genus Trichopoda; species Trichopoda pennipes. Next base: position 192,528 of record JASKUP010000119.1, on the reverse strand, counting down.
TACAGCAGTGACTGACTACTCCACAAAGGATTTAAATTGTAAAAGCTTTCTCGACTGGTTTGATTTCTTGCAACAAAGAGGTTGTTGTATGTATAGGTGCAAGTCATAAACTAATTTAAATTATTCACAATTTAACTTCAAGATCATGATACATGATATCGATTTGATCTTTGAATTGATATTGCTTTTATGTAGGATGTGATGCACAGTACGTACTCCATGTCAGAAACGTGTAAAAAATTGAAAATAAACTGATGTTGTTGTTGAAGAGCGGTTTGGAGTTCCTATCAATTATTAGTTGTTATTTTATTTTGCATACATGTTTTGAAAATTTTTGTTTTTTAATTTTTTTATTTACGGCTTGGAAGGCAAACATTTTTATTACTGGTAGGAAATTAATATGTAGTTTTAGTGCAAAGTTAAAAAATTGTATTATAAGTGTGTTTTTTATTATTATTTGTTATTTATTCCAATAAATATTAAATAACATCTAAATTTGTACTTAATGAGATTCTTAGGTGTGGAGTTTTAGTTGACATTTAAAATATTTAAAACATTACATCATTAGAAATCTTTTTAGAGGATAATTTGTAGGACCACTGGAGCAATCTTAAAGCATCAGTTTATTAACGTAGCAAATATAATTTCGCACCACAATGATTTATTTCAAAATTATCCAGAATATACAAATGCAAGATATAGCTTAGGCTTCTAGGTCGTGAGTTCATGTTCTGTAACATTCAAAGGTTGTATTTCAGCAGATACGTTATAATTCAATAAAATCTTATTTGAAAAAGAAATTAATTGTTGTTAACTTTATGCGTGAAAAAAGTGTGAGTAAGCGTTTAGGTGGCTCCGTTACAAAAATATTACAACATTATGTAGCAAAAATAAATATCTCCACTCTTTGTGTTCTGTACAAGACTGATTTTCTTTAATCAAATTACTTGCTTCAATACCTAAACAAACGATGATTCTATTCAATTTACAAATGTGCCTATTTGTGATAAGCAAAATCAATCGTTAAAATACTATTACAATGTAATTGGACAATGTGATGTGTGAAAGGAATATGATCATTAAAATGCCATTACAATATAACGCAACAATATGATGTAGTGACCAAGAACAAAAGACCGACATGTTTAATAATACTGCTACAATTTTTAATCATGATATTTGATTAGCTCGAGCATTTCATTTTAATGAAATAATAATAATATAATAAATATAATATAATATAATATAATATAATATAATATAATATGATGAACGTTAGTCAAAAGAGTTAAGAGTTGTCCTTATGTTTCTGGACAGATGTAATTGCTCGTATGTCCGCTGGTTGCAAAGTATTGAAATATTTATTATGTGAAACAATAATTTTAGTAAATAATACCATATTTGTAAACGCTATAACATTAGTTTGCCTTTTTTGTTATCCCCGGTTTTCTGAAAGTATCGCCTATCGTTAATCATTATCGTATAAGATATGTATGTAGTTAATGTATCGATATACTTACATATGTGCCAATATTATCCCCCTTTCCACCGGGACACTTGACGGAATCTCACTGTCATTACATGTGTCACCGGGGTAAAAGGGAGTCCCAGTCCCCTAATAGACTAGCAGGAGCCAACTGGACAGCTTCACGTTATTTCCACGGAAATCTGTAAGCTCCAGAGTTTAGCTTTTTGGCTTTTCAGCCTCTTAGCTGTTTTCTGACTGATTATTGAGGTTGGCCCTTCGAGAGCATCGTGGTGGTTGTGGTTTCGCGGCCCTCGTTTGAGTTGTGTGGGTCGGATCGCAACGAATGGTCCTGGTTCAGTGAGCATGCTTGCGGTTGTGTTCTGAAATTTTATTAAGCTTGCATGCGTTCTGGACCGGGAGTTGGATAGCCTCCAACTCTTCAGCAAAAAAGTAGTTCTTTGGCTTGATCCGAGCTCGCGGACTTGCGGCCAGGGGTGACTGGACGATAGAGATAACCGAAGGCTTTCTGGGGCGTTGGTGACGCTAAAATCATCCACAGTGGTTTGACCCACAGCTAGGTACTGACGTAAATCTTATCACGCATATGTGCCAATATTATTAAATAAATGGCCTTTGATTTAGATACAATACGATACGATATGCTTACTATGTCGAGTCTTAAGAAGAAAACGGAAGAAAGTGAATTTCGTGCTGTGCTTTGTTCCTACGGGTGTTGTGGCAGATTCACTAAATATGTACAATATTTTGCCTCCTTTCGTAATTATGGACAAAAGTGGATCCACGCATTAAGCGGAAGACCAAATAAAACATATTGTCACATTTACTTCTCTTAATAAACGTTTTATTATATTGAGTTCTTTTATTATAAAATAATAACATAACACTCTAGAGTTTTTAAATCTAATTACATGATTTTACTCAATGAAGTTTTAACTTAAATCCAATTGATTTACACAGCAAGTGCTTATATGCTCCTTATATGTCTGTCTTAAGCGGTTCTTGCATATACAAAAATATTCTGCTTTAACATCAGCCCATATTATTATCATCATTCAGTGTAGGTGCCTGTTTGGCTGTAGTTGTATTTTTTTCTGTGTTAGTTGTATCCTGTTCTTTAATTTATTTCGTGGAATTTCTTATAATTATAATATCTGTTGTTGTATTATGTGGATAACAGTTCTTGGAAACTATGCAGCTTGTAATAGACACAATACATAATTCTGCTTACCTTCTTACTGACAATTATTTCTTTTAAAATTTAGATAAAAAATCTTAGTAACAATTTGTATATAAAAACAGGTTTTTATTATAAAATGTTTTCTCACAAATTATACTTTATATTTTTGGCTTTGAAATAATATATATTAACGAAAATATATAACTTTATCTGATTAAAAGTAATTTCGCAGTGCGTTTAAATTAGCTTTAATAATAATGTTTCTTCAAGTATCTATTTTTTCCCTTATTCGACTTGGCTTTTGAGAATTTTTACATAGGAACCTATTTGTATTTCAAATTTCATTAAATTTGGACGCACAAGAATTTCATGCTTTCCTTTTTCTCGCATGCATATATTATGCATGGAAATATAAAGAGGCTCCACACAAATATCTTTCTATGTTTTAAATATGATCGAAATCGAGCTCTTTGTCTGTGATTAACACAGAAACAAAGAAATAAATAAACTTATTTATAACATATATATTTGAATTTATAATATATATCCGAATTTGTAACTAGTAACGGTAGTAGCCTAAAAGCCAACCGAAAACATTGTAGGGGAAATGATAGGCAGTAACGAAAGCTAGAATATGGTCATATCGATGATATCTTTCCAACAAAAACTCTAGATATGGACGGAATATAGTGGGCAGAGTAACGCTGAAGAAGGAGAAGGAAAAACTCAGCAAAAACCTGGACATACGCATAAAATAATTATTTTTTTTGTGAACAAAAAGCAAAAGAGATTTTTCACCAAGTAATGTGGGAGCGAAACCGAGAGAGTCAATATCTCCCGAAAAAGATATGAAGAGTTTTTACCCGGTAATTTTATATCGGAGCGCTGCATACGACGATAAATAATGGTTCTTGTTAATAGCAAAATATTTTTCATATAAAAAAAACGATTTATTATTATGAATATTTGTTCTTGTTATCATAGCTCCAAATTTTAAATTAATTGTTTGTTTTTTTCGATTTTATAGTTTTTAAATTGTTGATATAATTTCTTTGTTTCGACTTTGACGATTTCCAGCTAATCCATCTTATTGCTGGCTTAGGTTTTTACCAGTTGGGGTTATTCTCGTTGAATTTTTTTTTACTATTTTCTTAAAACATTTAAGAATTTTAGGTTAAGCATAAGTTCATAAATTAGCTTATCGTAAAGTCAACAGCAGAAGCCAGATACTGCAGAAGGTAACGCATAATACCTAAGCTGTCCACATGCAAACTTTACTAAAAACTAAGTTTTCTATAAAGCAGGTTTTTAACGCAACGTAATTGGATAGTTAAAAGTTAAAAAGGCTCAGACTTTTGCTCTAATTTAATAATTAATAATAATTTAATTTAAATAAAACTTATATTTATATTACATTAAGTTAATTTTGGTAATTTTATTATGTTTAGAACTAAGTAAGCGAAATTAAGCTTTAAATATAACTGCGTTTTTAATTAAGTAAAAATAATTTTCTCTTTACATCTTATTACGTAATAATTGTATTCGTAAACTGCCAGACATAGCGCTTCAAAATATGTATTATGATAACTAATATAACAAAAAAGTTTCCATGGCGCCAATAAGAGAAGATGCTTAAGCATCTTGCAAAATAACAATAATGATAATACCTACCAAGTCTGCCTGCTTGTTTAAGTTAAAAGAGGAAACTTACAGTTAATTATATTCCTGCAGTTTCTGGTGTCTGTATATGTTGGCACCAAAAGATGACATAATTACAATAACTTTTCCAACAACATTAAAACTACAATAGAAACTGTAGCAGTTACATGAAATGAGGATAATAATTTTATTTGTCTTGAAAATTTCATTGTTTCTTGCTTTTGATGTCATTCCTTAAGCTGTTGCTACTAAATGCTGTTGATGCTGATGCTGTTTTTATGTTGTTACATCCTTTATCAGTTTGTTGTCTTTTTCTTAATATTAAATGTATAATTTATAAAACAAAACAGAACCAAATAGAGAACAATATCTTAATTATACAAAATAATTATACAAACAGCAACCAGATTATGAAAGTTTATAACCAACATTCTTCCCCTTCGTAAAGGTTTTGTTTATTTCACTTAATATTTAGTTCATTAAAGGTATAAAGAGTAGCATAAAACTAGAAAGGCGTTATATTTAGCCTGTAACGCAAATATTTTGAAAATGGTTTTTAGACACTTTGTTATTTATAACAAGACAATGAAACTTGTATTGATAAAGGGATTGTAATTTTCCCTAGATTTTTAGATAGAAAAACTAATATTAAAAGCCAAAAATTATTTTTATTAGCGAATCTGCGGCGATGTGAACGGTCGGTTGGCTTCAATTCCTGAACCAGTTGGACCTTGTAAGGCTTCAAAGTCAAATCGTTATGCGAAATTCGCCATGTGGTAGTTTTAAATAACCCCGATCTGGTTTAACACTGTGACGCACGGCTGCGATATTTTCAGTTAAAAGACTCTATCAACTAAAATTTAACGTCTAAATGCTAAATAGCGGTCTCAGAAGCACGCTTGTGTTGTCTAAAAATATCACGAGTTTTACGAAATGTAACTTTAAGACAGCCACCATTTTCATAGAAGATTGTAATTGTTTTAATGCGATTTTCGTGCGAAATTGAATGCATTTTAGCAATTGCCAATGCATCTTCTATGAATACATGAAGAACCTAAATGTCATAACTATCATGCTGTTGGTGTTGCCACAATTGAAAAGCAAACTTCTTGTTAAAAAACCCCACACAGTTATACACTCATTTAGGCTGTTCTGTAGAAACAAATGAGTTGTCAAAAATATGTCAAATATTTCGGTGTAGCATAACATCGAATGAAAATATATCGAGCTAATAAAAACTGAAATGCATAGCAAGAAATTGCATTAGAATAGGCCTCTAAAAGTAAATGCAAAAACTTTATCAATTAAATTTCACAAACAGAACAAAAGCTTAAATGAATCCTTATCAAAAAATTTCCGTGTGTTCCTACTGATAATGTATGGAGGAATGAAGCAAGAAAATGAAGCCAAACCGGAACTTTTCTATTAATCCATAATCAAGTTACATTATACAAATTCGAAAAGATATAAAAGCAAGAACATTTTCTCTCAATACGTTTAATTATGTAAGAGTACTAAAATAATAATAACACTGCGAATTACCAAAAAATAACGTTCATATTGTAAAAATAATAATACAAAAAAATTGAAACATCATTTATCACAATTATTTAAAAGAGAAATGTTTCATCGTTATTTACTTTTTGCATTGACTTATGGCTTTTAAAACAGCATAATAATTCAGCCAACCGAAAAATTAAAAATCAACAAAAATATTTATAATGATAAAATAAAATAAATACTGATATCACTTCTAGTTATGAGATTCAGGAATTATAATGAGTATTTTATTTATTATTATACTTGCAGTGCTTGTATGTATACAATGTTGTTAATAAAAAATAAATATTATCTTTAATTAATAATTTACGATGATTCCATTAAAATGCATAACGATTTAAAAAATTAAAATAAGTCATTTTATGATATAAAAAAATATGTGACAGTCTTATTTTTTAACACATTTAATAGATAAAGAAAAATGTCCTTTTGTTTTTAAATAAATTTAACAGAACTTTTGAAGAAAGAAAAGGTCTTCATATGCTCAATTCACAAGCTCGCTTAAGGTTTATTGGAGTAAAGTTTTGGTTAGTTGTGTTGTTGTTTTTCTAACTTTTAAAAATATTGTTACGTATGTGTTTTGCTTAAGTTTTAAAGGAAAATAATTATTAATGCTTACTAACTGCTTAATTTGCTAAGAAAACTTATACACGCGAATTTTGAAAGTGATTGGCTGTGTTTTAAAAGTCAAAAGCATTAATAAAAACACAAAGAAAGAAAAAATAAAAATTAATAAAAATTATTAAAAAAATTAAACAAATCAAATCTTTAAAAGTGTTAAAAACAGGAGCAAAAGACTCTACAAACTACAGAAAAGAATGAGTGAGCTAATGGCTTAAAACTGTATTTTACATAATGACAAAACCAAAATAAAAAATTCCCCAATACAAAACAATGAAATAAAAAATCTTAAAAGTAGAAGTGAAAACAATTTTAATGTAATGTCTAAACAACAAATAAAAAACAATTATTATGCTATTCTTGATCACGATGAAGAATGCAATGTAGAATTTTTACAAAAATTCGAAAAGTATGTGCAAACAAATAACAATACAATACAGCAAATGATCTTGTAACCAATAACTCTTCAAATAAAGAGAAGAATGTAAATCCTGTGAATACAGCAAGTAATAACAACATAAACAAAAAGATACCACCTCCTAATATATATGATGTGGAATGCAATGAACTCATTGAGTTTATTACAAATGGACTCAAAATAAAAGAGTTTCAAATTAAGGAAATGAGAAACAAAACATTATCTCTGTTTACGTGTACAATAAATGACTTCAACAGAGTCAAAACTTACCTGCAAAAAACAGAAACAAAGTTTTTCACATTTACACCAACAACTAATAAAACTAAGACCTATTTATTAAAAGGTCTAAATGGTAATACTGATCCCAAAATTATTTTTGATGAGCTAAGTAACTTCGAAAATGAAAATTTAAAATTTATTAAAGTCAGCCAATTTAAAACTAAAAAATCAATAAAAAGTTGTTACGACCTTCCAATATTCATAGTTTAAATAAGCAATGAGAGCAAAATACATGAATTGTAATCGATAAAGGGAATTCTTTACCGAAGTATTTGTTGGGATGTCGAAATTGCCAAGGCTTTTTCCACAGCGCAGCAAATTGTTTTTTACCAACAAAAAGTGTCAAATGTAAAGAGCAACATAAAATTGGAAATTGTCTTCTCCAAGAAATAACCGAAACGGAAAGGGCACAACTGTTTTGAGTACTATGCAATAAATATAGGCGTCCAGCGAAAAACAAAAGGAGCTTCAGCAAAAACTTAAATCAAAAAAACAGGGTCTGATACACAAAAGAGCAAATAATACATCAACTAACGTAAATCCAAATATTACATATCCAAGTATATTAAGAAACGAAAACTTTGAAAATGTGAATAATAATAATACAACTAACTTAGTATTAGACGAGTTTAAGAATGCAATGCACAATTTAACCAATGAAATAATAACTTCATTAACTTCAGTTACAAGCAGCGCGAATAGATTCTATTTTCTCGATGCTAGATTGCAAAAACGGAGGCAACATTGAGATAAAAATATGCTTCCAAACATGAAAGTAAATAAATACTGGTGGCTAACATGAAAGGTTATCTACAAATTCCCTTTATCATATAAGTGTTAAAATTTTATTCTTAACCAAATATGTAAGTAATTTTTTTCAACTTTTTTTGTTACATAATATATTTATAATGGCACCATTCTGGTTTATACATTATATAACTTTCTTAAAAAGAATTAATATTGTTAATGTAAAATATAGAGCGCTCGTTTAAGGGACTGTGTATAGAAAGAAAAAATATTACTACTGTTTGTTTAATTATAAGAAATATTGCAAAATATAGGTTATTAAAAAAAACAACAACAGCTTTCTGGTTGCAAACTGCTCAGAAATATTATACACGCAAGACAACAACAACTATCTCAAAATAAATTCCATGAAGAAACTTTAAGAGCATAAAAACAACAACAAAAATACACACAGGGCAACAAGCGCCTATACATTGAATGAATAACATAAGAGCAACAAAATATTATACAAAGGAAGTAGACCTCTAGTGGTCAAACATAAAAGACAGCATCTAAGTGGTTAGTTAGTTAGATAGTTAAAACATAAACCTCGTGAAGTAAGAACATGCATCTTAAGTAAATTATTCTGTAGTGTCAACTTTGTGTGTAGGTAAAGTTAATAAACTTGTAATTAATTTGAAAACTCCAAAATCTGGTGTTATTTATATCGCAATTAAGAACTGAGTAACAACAAAACGTTTATTAAAGGTATTAACGTAGCAATAATATACAAACAAAATCAGTGGTTGTAAATTCAGTTTGCATGGATTATGTAAACAATAATCATAAAACTATGTATTTACTTATTTCTTTTAAACAAAATGAAAAGTTATAAGATAATTACTGCTTTAACCGAAAAATACAGATCCGATTTGTTAATGATGAATTCTCTTAATACATAGAATGTTTTAGGTGATAAAAAAGTGGCAGATGAAATATAAAAAAATATTAGAATGAAAAAACTGCAGAAGTATTCATTTAGGACTACCAAAATTATCCTCCTGGATCCATAAAGTTTTAAGAAATTGCGATAGCAAAAGGTTTAAAGAAAAGCTACGAATTATTTCAGACAAGTTGCCAAAAACTTCAACTTACAATTGAACTGGAATTTAAAGTTGTGGATGATGGCGCAACGGTTCAAAATGTAACAAGACGAGTATTTCAGGCAATTTGAAACTTAAGACCACTTTTTATATTGGCCATGTGAATTTGAGAAAGCTTAAAATTTTTAACTATTAAAAATGATTTACCTGCCTGTGTTAGGTACATTGATGAATCCAAAATAAAATTCAAGCTGCCTGCGATTTCAAGCTGAGAATAAGACTGGTGATCATTGGATATCCTGACACTATTCAAGATGCCAAATTTTTTCAAATTATCTGCTTGCTCAACAATTCGCAACATGCTGGTGTTATGTTGTTACTTTTTGACTCATTTAATAATACTCCATTACGGCTGAGTCTATGATTTGTTTTTTTTTTTTTACTATGAAAAAGCTTTTTAATATCACATCTGCCTTCACCAACGATCATTCTCTTTTGTTTTTTTAAATAATACGGCGAGGATGCATTGAGAATGTTTCCATCTTTCTTATTCCACTTACACGCACTACATTTAATAGCAGAGAAGGTAACAACTTATATAGCTCTGTTTTCATTATCTAAAATACATAACATCCAACATATTTCGCGGAAAATATTGGCTCCTGCTGTGTAACGCTAAAAATCCCGATACTCGTTTTTAGCGATGCAGGCAAGCTCGAATGGTTTACCATTCTATTCCACATATACTCATTTTTATTTTGTAATTATCTTTATAGTTTTAAGTTCAATGAATTGTTATTTAATTTTATAATTATTTTTATTTTATAATTATATGTATAGTTGTAAGTCGAATGAATTATATTTATTTATTTTTGTAAGTCGAATGAATTATTATATTATAATATTATAATATTATTTTTATTTATATTTTATAATTAGATTAATAGTTTTTTATGATGGCAGCGCCAACTTTACGTGAGAGTACAACTGGGGGCTGATAATGAACGCAGCCATCAGCTGTTTTATATATCAGCTGTGAAGATGGTGTATGTATACTTGCGGCGAATAAAGAAGAATTTTAAGAACAAAAAGTCAGTTGGTGGGCAGCCGGCCGACAGATAACCGGTTAATACTGAGAAGTCACAAATTGGGCAGTGGTGTTTACCCAGCCTGGTTTGTGCCTACAGTCGGTACTGGGAATGACCAGAGCAGCGTTAAATTGTGTTCTAGTGGTTATTACCCTGCGCAAATTTCGGTGTTTCTGGGCATGTCCCTTGTACACTAACTATTATCTCGTGGTACTGACCATAGTAGCACCAGTGAGAACACAACCTGGGCAGTGGTGTTTACCCAGCCTGGTTAGTGCCTACACTCGCTACTGGGATTAACCAGAGCAGCGCTAAATTGTGTTCAAGTGGTTATTACTCTATACAATTTTAACTCATCTGGCTATTTCCCTCCTCCACTGAATGTGGATACGTGATACCTAGCCCAGAGTGTGAGCTGCCATTAAGAAAATTAGTGGAAAATAAAGGCTATGGATTTATACCGACTCAACCAGCCGCCTCTTAATTCAACGTTGGCAAGACTCGATCCTGGACGCCGTTGAGCATACTCCAGCAACCACCGAAAGCGTGTCGTTACAGCTGTTATAAATATTAGATGATTGTGTAGAAAAAGTTGACAGATCAAATGAAAGATTAATCTTATTGCTGTTTAATTTTTCAATTTTTACCTAAGCTCCTCATTTATAGCTCGAAGGTATTTATTGTTTATTTATTAATTGTTTTATAATTAATGATCGTTTTATTCTTAATTTCTACAGCTTATATACTAACAATGAAAATAATCTAGATTCTAGGTTTAAGTGACGTCACTCCATTCTTACTTCATATACTTATACTTAACTACATACATTAATATAAATATTACCAGGTTATCATAAAATATTGTACAATGACATGAATGTATTTAGTGTAATTACCAACAAAACTGACCTATAAATATAGAGAAACTCAACGTCATCAAAAATCCTTCCGCATGCAGTGTTCCCATTAATGCCCATGCAAAATATAGTAACAACAACAATACAGTACAATTAAATTATGCTGATGATCAATAAATTGGTTACAATAAGTATTTCGATAATATTTATTAATACAAATGTATTGGCAATTAAGGTCTCTTTGTTTCTCTACTTATGCGTCAATTATGCTAATTGGTTATTCACACTATTGAGAACAATAATTCTGGCTATTAACAATCCTCACCAAATTTTGATTTTTTCACAAATCTCATAACTGTTTTTGATAAGAATATTAAAATATTGTTACGTTTATTTATATTATTAAACGTTTGAGTTCTTTTATTGCAAAACGATAACATAACACTTTAAAGTTTTTAAATTAAAATAAACTATATATTGCCCTGTCCTTAAATACATACAAAATAAACACGATGCTTATTTCATCGCAGTAAGGTCTAATAGATGCTTTATTATTTTTTTGTCTTAACTCAACGATGTTTCAACTCGAATTCATTGCAGTTGTTTAGCAGTTGGTGCTCATATATCTGTTTTAATCAGTTCTCGCACAAACAAGAATATTCTACTTTAATATTGTTGTTATCCTTTTTGACTCTTTTTTGTTCTGCGTTAATTGTTTTTTTTTGTTGTTTAAGTTATTTCGTGAAATTTCTTATTAGCATGTTGTTGTTGTTGTCTTGTGTGTATAAGATATACGTGTGCATATCAGACTTTTACAGTATGAATTCATAGGTCTTCGAATCATACTGAAAAATTCACTTTTATAAGAGTTTGAATTATTCTTCGCAAAGACTCCTCATTATTGCGTCATGAATTTTTTGGTCCTGTAGCCTTTGCTGAAAACAGGAGCGTTAGAAAAAGGTTGTCCCTACATAAAACATTGCCAGCCTTTAAGAAAATAATAAAAAAAAAATCGTTCTTGTGTAGACTGTAGACAGCCTTTTTTTCTATAATTGAAGGACACGTGTCTCATTTATATATATTATATGGCAAACTAAAATGTTATTTCTTGATTATACCTTATCTTCAAGTAAAAGCAAAAAAGCCAATGTTAGATAAAGTTTTAAATCTTTTTTACCGTATGCTAAGAGCATACTTTATACTTAAATTTCTTCCTTATTTTTTTCTTTTAGATGAAAGTAATCTATTTTGCTGTCTTTGTTATATATTTATCTATTAACCCTTTTTCTTTTCAAGCTATTTTTAGGTAATAAGTACATATGCTTCTCAATGAATGTTTATTTTGTATCATGTTTTGTGGCAGAGATAAAAATGTGTTTTGTAATTCCCAATATTTAAAATTCTAAGTCGTAACTATTAACTTTGTTTACATTCAATACGACAGCTAAAAATGGCGACTACCATGTCGACAATTTTTATGCAAGGATGTAAATACCTCACTATTTTAAGAGCCAAGCAATATGTTACACTATGCAAAGCAATTATTTTACAAATGAAGAGGCGTTACACGATTTGTTAGATTATATATCGTGTGCTTCAGACCAACCTAATTAATTTGAGCATCAGCGAAGAAAAATTTTAATGTTTATCAAACTAAATTCAATTCATGGAAACTGTACTTCCAAAATGTTTATTTCTTCCATTTTTTATTGGTTCTTTTTTATAACCTTCATCATCTTTTAGCATGTATATTTATTATGTAGTTTTATTTTTTTGTCTTACATTTTGTGGACGTCATTGAAAAGTTATAAATGATGTGAGCGGGAATTTTTTTAATATTGAAAATATATTCTAAAAAATATGATTAAAAATAACAGAAAGCAGCATTAAGAAGAGAAATTTATCAATTAAAGCCTTAACTGAGTTCAATTTAAGGAAAACAATCAATATCAATGCTTACCAATAAGAGGGTTATCAGCCTAGGAATACAACAACAAAGACTACAAACATTTTAGACACACGCATACTTGCAAGATTTCACGGATTAGACATAATAAGGACCTTTCCAGACCCACTAATTTCATCACGAAGACATATAAATCTCGAAAGGATTTGAAAGCACATTATTATAGCTCCGACGTGTTAAGTCTTTTAGATATCACTCCCAATACTTATGACTATTTTAAGAAGAAGATCGAATAAAACAATATACCACTTTGAAAAAAATACTAATTAACCAAATATCATTTTATATAATTTATTATATAACATTAATGTTATAAATATCTCAAAAATGTGTATCTAAATATATACAAAATATATAATAATAGTTTAACATGTTATATTAGAGTGTTTTTTTTTTATATTTCCTTAAGAAAATATTATTGAAGCATAAGAAGTTATGTTTTAATCCATTTACAGGTATTCTAATAGTTAACAATCACACGATAATCATTAAAAATAATTTTTAAAAATGTACAATATATTATACTCGTATAAAATATCTGCAATATAATGTGTTAAATTATTGGGAAATTATCAAATGTATTTGAATTTTAGACGTACAAATTGTTATGGTCAGTGATAATAAAAACTGTGAAATGTCTATACCTCCTTAAATAATAGGAATTTCGAGAAAACAAGCTTGTTTTGTGATTACCTATTTATTTCATAAAAAAACAATTTTTCTATGAAAATTAAAAAATATTTTAAAATGGCTATATCTCCGTTAATATAAGGGATTTCCAGAAAACAAGCTTATTGTGTGATCACCTATTTATTTCATAAAAAACCGATTTTTCTATGAAAATTTATAAAAAATTTTAAAATTGTATCTTCGTTAATAATAGGAATTTCGAGAAAAATGGCTTATATTGTGATCACCTATTTATTTTATAAAATAGATAATAGAAATAGAAACAAAATATATACGTAAATACATATTTATTGTATATAAAAAGCTATACTCTCTTAAAGACAAAACTTGAACCGCAAAAATACTTTTACCGAATCCGGCATGATCGTCTATTAACTTGTAGCACAGTGGTTTGAAAACGTTTTTTTTTTTTTTGGAAATAATTCAGATCTCGTGATCCACTTAAGATATCTTAATGGCACTGAGGCTATCGGAGATGTGAAGTTAAAGACAATCGGCCCCCAAGGATAAAGGGGGCTTTTGGGTATGTCCTCAAAGTTGGGTACCTTCTGCATAAAATTTATTCGAAATGTCATTTCATTCAAATTAAAAATTTTTAAACTGAAATAAACATTGCAAATGACAAAAAAAAAACTGACTTACCTATATAGGATATCTCCTTTAGTTTGGGAGAAAATCGGGCTAAAAACTTGTTTTCTTAAGATTTTTGAGGTGGTGTACTAATTTATGTTCGGAATAATATTCTAAGATATTAGCTATATTCTTGATGAAACTTATAATCAAATAATGGTACGTTTGGTTTTGATACTATGTTTCGCTAAAAAGTTATAGGCATTTAAATTCGAAAAATTTTAAAATTACCGTTTTTTTAGAACTATTCCCAAGAAAATGGTAAGAATTTTGTTTATAAATATAATTGAAACCTACTTCGTTACTCTTTTTGACTATTTTAGAGGCAACCTATAGCAAATGCCGATTAAAGAAAATTTTGCGTCAAGAAGTGTAACGGGTGGCCGTCCAGGTTAATCCAAACATATCCAATTTTGAAATAAAATTAATGAATTACATCAAAATTCCTCGGAGTGCAAAGCACCGATTGAAAAGAAGTAAACAGATTATTAAAGGTCCATATCTTGGCTACATACTCCAAAAAGGATTTGACAACCCCACAGTTAAAAAAGTAAGTGTGGAAATGTTCCAAAAACGGATGCGGCAGTTTTTTTAAGGAAACCAAATTCGAAATGGTCAAAGGACGATTATAAGAGCTAATATAGTTTGCAAACATTCAGGTAAGATTTACATCTGTACCTAGCCTGTGGATGAAATGTAGCGTCATCCTCGCCTTCAGATACGTATATCCTCCGGTCACTCCTAGTTGCAACTTCAAAGCCTGGAGCAGGCCGCAGCATTCACTCCTTATTGAAGAGTTGGAAACTATTCAACTCCTGGTCCAGAACGCATGAAGCTTAATATAATTAAGAACACGATGGAATTCATACTTACTGGACCTGGATCATTCATTGGGTTCACTGTAAATGATCCAACCCACAAACTCAAACGAGAGCCTCAAAACACACAGCCACCACGATAATCCCGAAGGGCCAATTCCCATAATCAGTCAGAGAACAGCTAAAAGGCTAAAAAGACAATTACCGGAACTCTGGGACTTTACTGATTCCCGCGGTAATATAGTGGATTGTACAGTGGGCTTCTGCTAGCCTGTTAGAGGACTGGGCTCCCTTTTACCTAGATGGTTGAGTGATAAATAAATACTTATAAATATGGCCCCGGGGGGGACATTCAGGTAACCATAGAGTAAGGGCAATGAATTTAAATTGAAATTGCATTAAACCCCAATAGGGCCAATATAATACTCAGGAACGGCTTCTTTTAGTTCGCTGTGTGCTTTTTTTCAGGTAGTGTTATTTAGCCTTTGTGTAAGTGTATGCACATAAACGAGTACTGCAGACAACATTATGTGGACACGGAAAGTTCACCGAAGGCAGCAGATATATAAATCATACACAACTACGTACTGATAATTAAATCAAAATACTATTCATACGACTAATCTAATTAAGAGCTATATTCGGGTGAGCCAAATCTTATATAACCCTCACTATTGAAAATGTGTTATCAATTTCTAAAAATGTAGAAGTATTTTGGTACTGGAGTTGTTGATTTGTCAACTTGGGACTTTTGAATTTTCGACCTTAAATACAATAATACCAAAAATAGCATATTATTGCTATTAATTATTATTATTAATTAATAGCAATATTATTATTAAAAAATGCAACAACAGGAAGAGAAGAACTTTAAAAATATAGATGGTATTATCTTTTTGGTGCATATCACCCATTAATAAACCAATTCCACTCATTTGCAATAGCGATTTTTGGAAAAAACTTTAAAACAAATTGAAAATTATTTTCAACCCGAACACAGTTAAAAAAATTGGCGGACATCACTAAACCAACTTTCCTCTGGGGTCGAAAAAGAATGTTGTAGGAGTTATTCCTTTTAGTAAACGTTTTGTTTTATTGAGTTCTTTTCCTGCAATATAATAACACTCCACTTTAGAGTTTTAAATTAACTTAACGATTTATTTATTTTCAATCCACACAAAATAAACACGATGCTAATTTTGTTGTCTTTACTCACTGATGACTCAAATTGAATTAATTCGTTTGTCCACCAAGTGGTGTTTATATAGCTGTTTTAAGCGTTTCTCGCATACACAATAATCACCGTTATTTTGTTTGGCAACGGCAACATCGTCGTCGATTTTGAGGCAACATCAATACTAATTTGGTATTCCGTAACAGTCTAATGACGATGTTGCCAGTTTATCGATCATGTTAATAAAATATAACACACATATCTAACATTTGAGTAAGGTGTTTTATTTGTATACTTTTTTTGATACAGTTGTTATGGACAAAATACAAGCTGTCCCCGTGTACGCTAGTAGGTGCATACGTGAGTATGTAAAGAACTACATACTATACGTTTTGCCATCCATCACTCGTTCTATTTGGTGGGCCAAGGGCGTTTAGAGCAGTCGCTACATATTCCCATTGTTCCTTAAAATTACTAGGAATACTGCCTCTTCGAAATCCCCTGCCAAATGATGGATTTTTTTCACAATTCTCCCACTAATTTTTCAAATTGGTTGGTGTTGGTAATTTTAATTTTTTTCATTTTCCATTTTATTTGTACTTTTTTATATTTTATTTTGTATTTTTAGTTTTTTCAATGTTTTTAAATTTTTGTTTATAACAGCACGACACCAAAATCACAGACGACAATATCAAAGTCAATTTAAGGCAAAATCGACGTCAAATTTTCCTACAGAATACCAAACATGTGTTGCCAGTCATCGATAAATATTGCCAACGAGAATAAGGGGTTACAAGTAACGATAAAAAACAACGTCGTCTTGTCTTGCCGTCGCCATACAGAATAAGGTTGAATATTCTATTTTAACATCAGCCCATATTATTATTGTCATTATCATTAATTCCTTATAATCATTCATTAGTAGGTACCTGCTTGGGGGTGTTTTCTGTTGTTTAGCTTTTTTATTGGAATCTGTTATGAGTATATTATTCTTGTCTGGTGTGTTAAAGTTTGTGAAATGCACAGGAAGTCATTTCGTTTACTTTTCTACTGATAATTATTTCCTTTTAAAAGTTAACAAACCATCTTCGTAACAATATATTATCTCTGGTAAACATTTTCGCTTGCCATATCATCGATTTACTTTCTGTTGATGAATTTTTTTTTTGTTAAATAGAATACAATGAATCTAATAAACAGTTTCTCTCGGAAAATTTTTGAAAAAAGTAAGCAAACATTATTTGCTTGAAATTAGTTTTTAAACCTTCTATTAACATGAATTTCTTTTTTATTCTATTAATATAGGTTTATTTATACAACATTAACATTATTTTACATATTACTATCTCAGCTTCTTCTACTGATAATTATGTCAGAACAACAATTACCATAGCTATGATTGAAACATAAATGTCTAGCTGCCAATCAAATCAATGTTTATAGAATCCTTTCATTCAAATAAAATGCATAAATAGAAAATTATTCTGTAGGTATTTGAATAAAATAACCCAGCAGTTATTTTTATTCCAGCTCATTTACACCAAATAAAATTTTGTAAATAATTTAAGAACATTTAGATCTCCAACTACAAATAACACTTAAAAATAAATAATAATTAAGGAGAATTTTCTCTACTTGAATGATATTAATAACAACTATTGGTTTTAATTTAGACATTTTGATCAAATCAACCAATATTTTATGATCGATAAGAAAGATTTTCCAACCAATATTTTATGATCGATAAAAAAGATTTGCCAGAGATTCAGTCTGAGCAGTAACTCTACGTTTTTGCTAGCCAAGGAAGAACTTGGCCAGCTACAGAGTAACAATATCTCAAAAATGATGTATAAGTTGATTTCCAAAGGCAATCCTTATGCAGTAGCCTGTTTATAGGAAATCAAATACGTTGCGTTAAGTACCTTATGATAGATAACTGCGTTGGTGACAGGGTATAAAAAGTTTAAGTATCATATAGCCCAGATGATAATTACAATTGATTTAGCAGCAACTAGCTGATACGACAGTTCACAATATGCATGAATACACTGAACCAGCTCTTGTTAGGATTATAACAAGCATGCTATTTAGCCTTAAAAGAAATGGTAACAATAACGAACGTGGCTGTGAAAAGAAAGATCTAAAAACCTCACAGTCGACAGTAAACGTTAGAAGTGGGAGAGTTAATGAACCTACCACGACAGTCACGTATATTACTAGTAATCGTTGAGGTACCAGAAATAGATAAAATACGAAGAGAATCGATTTCGTCTATATTATCATTTAGTTGCTTGGTTATAAAAACATAATCATCACCAAAAATAGATAAAGTGAAATGATCATTGTATCTGTTAAAAAATAAAAAAGTATCTGAGAAATCTTATGAACACAAGACAACAATACCGTAATGCATTCAAATTCCATGAACTAAGATTAACAATCAGAAAATAAAACAGAGAAAAGACACAACCCAACAAACACCCAACAATGATAATAAATACTCGATATTAATAGCTATTATATCTGTAGTAATTGTGATTAATTAAAATTTTCTAGCAAATTCTAGAACTACTCAAAATAGTATATAAAGTCTCTCTAGGGCTTAAAACAGTAGTGAACTTAAACCAGAGAAGACATATAGCAGCTCACGTCCCTCTACATGTCTGTAACAGCAAAATCTAATGTTATTGTTGCCTTTTGTCTGTATTCAAATAAGCGTGCAATAAGTTTTAAATTTCAACGTTTATAAAAACAGAAGTTACCTACGAAATGTTGAGTACTCGAAGCGGTGATAGTGTGTACTATTTTTATAAATAGAAAATCAAAAAGTTGTTAATTCAACTTTCATTTGAAGAAAGAATTATTTTTTTTAAAAGTTGTTTTAAAAAAGTGAATAATTAGAAAACAGTAGGGTGATTTTCCCGGGGTTTCGCTTGGAAAAAAAAACATTCATTGTATGTTTACCTGACATTAGTGAGCGTAATTATACACTGTCGCTCATCTGATTAGGTTTGGCATTAAAATAATTTTGTTTACCATCTCTGTCTAAAACTAACGCATAAACTAGTAATACAATTGGTTTTATTTCAAAATTGCATGTATACCTAAAATCCTTGAAAAAAATCTAACGGGAATATTGTGCCGTTATCTTAATACATGCTGTAAAAGAAATATTGTATTAAAACAATGCATTTTTTTAAGCTCATCAGAATAGTTTACGACTAATTGTATTAGTTTACACTAACGTTTGACCGCGAGTGCGTTGTTTTGAATAATTTTTTGTTAATTTCTAAACTGTTACAACAATTTGTAATTTAAATGGGTCGTGGAAAACCTTTATCTGAAGCCGAAAGGGTCAAAGTTAAAATCTACGCAGAAGGTGGTCTTTCTCACAATGAAATTGCAAAAAAAATTAACAAAAGCCAAAATTGTGTGAGTAATTTCTTACGAAATGAAAATACCTATGGAAAAAACATGAAAGGAGGCACTTATAGAGCAACTTCAGCAACTGAAAGACGAGCGATCGTTAGATCTGCCTCCAACTCGAAGGAATCAGCGGCAAAAATAAAGGAAAAAGTTGGTTGTAAAAGTAGTTTAGCGACTGTAAAGCGAGTCATTCAAAATGCCAATTACTTAAAAAGATTGAAACTACAAAAAAAAGCCACCACTTAATCCTTTACGTAAGGAACACTGCCTAAAGTTTGGTGAAAATTACATGACCTGGAAGGACGAATGGAAACGTGTTGTCTTTTCAGACGAAAAAAAGTTCAATCTGGATGGTCCTGATGGTTTAAATTACTATTTCCATGATCTCCGTAAGGAAGAACTTTGTGTAAAGCCAAATCATAGCTGTGCAGGTGGTGTTATGGTTATGGTGCTATTTCATATTACGGCACAGTTGAACTGCATGTTATAGCACCAAATGATGTAATCAAAAAGTCCGCAATTAGAGCAAAGTATCTAAAATGGAAAGAGGCGCCATAAGGACGTCGTAGTATCGATGTATTGCGTTTCGCGGCTAAGTTTGTAGTGAAACACGATCAGGAGTGATTAAGTGTAAGGCCTTGATATCATATTTGATAAAACATAACAACAATATAATACCAAGTTTAAAAATAGCAATGAAAAGGGACGTATCTTTATCTTCGATAATAAACTTTTTATTTTTCAATATTTTGCTGGTTTATAGACTTTCTCTAAACGGTGCTATTGTCTTGTAAACATCAAATAGTAATAATCTCCATTTGTTTTTGACTATTTCACTTTACTAACATATAAATATACATAAGAGCTATTTCTTGCAGCTGCCCATCTTCAATAAACATCACTGAGCTGGCGATAACTTATTATCGCTATAGTTATTAAAGTGCAGTTGGCATAGAGCTCATGTCTATTCTTAATGCACAGACAAACAGAAAGAGATAGATTAAAATGCAGAAGCACATATGAAATGACAAGCTGATATGTGTTAATGATTATTTCCGTGATAACATTCTACTAACAGATATAATTGTAACTTTACATCTCACATTCGTATCCATATAAATTTTATAACTGCATATTTAAGAAGAACACCAGTTTAACTTAGCTGACATGACACAATGGCGTTTGCTATACATGATAACATGTTTGCAAATCAATGACTGAATGGATGTATGCAAAATATTATACTTAAAGTTCTGTTCGAGTTGTTAGATTTTACATTGTAATTAACATATATAAAAAGATTTTGTGTTTCATTTAGACTATTTGTTTAGAAGAAATACGAAAGTTTAACGACAATATATATGGACAGATAACAGGACTAGGGATGGGAATTCCAACATCTGCCACCCTCATGGAAGTATTTATGCAGAACTTAGAAGAGGAATACGTAAGGGAATTGAAAACCAACTTCGGAGTAATATTCTACGCAAGATATGTCGACGACATCATATGTATACTGGAAGGGAATAACGAGGAGCAAATTCTGGATTACTTGAATGGAAGACACAAGGACATAAAATTTACAATGGAAAAGGAAGAGGAGGGGGGAATTAATTATCTGGACCTGACGATCAAGAGGAACATAATCTCGAACAGAATCGAATACGAAATATACAGGAAACCAACAGCAACGGACACAATAATACATGACTCATCAGATCATCCCCGGCAACACAGAAACGCGGCAATCAGGCAGTTAATAACAAGACTCGAGAGAACACCACTAACACGGCAAATGTATATGAAGGAAATGGAAACAATATACACCATAGCGGAAAACAACGGATACAAAAAGCGCCTCGTAGATAACATCAAGAAACAAATTGGAACGAACAAAGAACAGGAGAAGGAAGGAAAAAAATGGGCTACATTAACATATATGGGAAAATCAACGTACAAACTGGCGAAATTCTTTGGAAAACACAACATCAATACCGTATTCAGAACAAGAAACAACCTAGGCAGAATACTACGGAATAAAACAACCGAGGCAAATATACTAGACAAACAAGGAGTGTACAAATTAACTTGTACATGCCATTATAGCTACATCGGGCAAACAGGACGAAAAATTAAGACCAGATTTAGGGAACACATTGGAGACTATAACAAAAAACTACGGGAACCAAAATCGACTCCAGAATCAAACTTCGCGAACCATATATTTAACAACAAATGTACACCAGGACATATTAAGACAACGGTTAAACTGCTTCACACACAGCACAAAGGAAGGAGACTAAATGTATTGGAGAACATGGGAATATACAAACAAAAAACATTTGACGGACGAATAATAAATGGACAAATGAACACTGCTTCGGACACAATATTTGAACCGTTGAAACATTTTTACAGGAAAACAAACACTACACCAGCACAAAAACGTTACGCAGGTGCGCAGGACCAAGGCAATAAAGAACATCATAAACGTACAATTACAGATTATTATGTCACATAAAAGAGGAAAAAAGAAAAAACCCAATAGGTTCACACATAAACAAAAACGGACTGCAAGCATGGTCGTAAAAGAGTTAGGAAAGAAGACGAATGAAAAAGGGACCGACAAATTAGGTAAAAAGAGACAAACGGAGAAAAAAAGGAGAGAGAGAGGTAGGCAAGAAAGACAGAAAGGGACGAACGCAATAACATGAAGGGAGACACGAACTATATAAACAAAACTGACAATAGAACGCAACTAGTACGAAAAGAACACTGAAGATGGCAAACAGCCGAAACCGGTTTGTTCACGAAACAAATTTGACGAGGGTCGACGGAAAACCGTACCCAAACAAAAGAAATTTTTACCCCGTCGGAGAATCTAAGCACATATCAAATACGAAAGACTTATATTATTTTACCCCACAGCATTTGAAACAATAAACAAAATTAATTTAAAAACAGTTTCCTTATTTGAAATAAATTCCACATTAATTTATAGTTTTGTTGGGATAATGTGATCAAAATTAAATTCTTTGACTCTTGTATTCAAAAGTTTTTAATTTATATTTGAAATCAGTCATTCATTTATTCATTTTTTAAAAAGTCTCTAGATATTTTGTGCAACAATGTTTTGGTTGTTTATTTTTATTAACCTTCATCCAACAACAATTACTTGTTCTTAGATTAATGGCGTAAATGGGAATTGAACATTCAGGTAGCTTTACAAACATAATCCCGGTTATTCAACATGCAATAAATTTATAAATATCATTCCTTTTTTTTTCTTTACACACGTTACATCTATTTGGTGATGGAAGCAACGACAAAACACTTGAATAATACCCTGCTCTTTTTCCATAATCAGTAAAGCGATGTGAGTATAACCAAAATTTATCGAGAATTAAAGTCAATAATTTTATGAAATAAATGTAACCACGTAATGTTGCTTTTTATTAAATCTTCATAAGGTAATACTGTTAGCGTCCAATGTATCACTGGAACGACTGAAACCTGCGTTCATCCCAAAGAATCCTGACGCAACGCCATCACCTTTAAGAACATACAGTAGAAAAAAGACCACTGAACAAACAAAAACTGTAATCACCACAAGTGATCCGGAGACCAGGTCAGTACCCTTAAGAACATATAGCCGAAAAAAAAACTGTTATATTTACCAAAGATTCGAGAGTAGTTGTGGCAACCTTGTAGACGGATGGCAAAAAATACAACACAGTATTATTTTATTATCAACGCTTTTTTTACAGACAGATGAATGGACACATGTATCTTTGAAAGAGATTAGAAATAGAAATATGTATTAGAATTGAAAAAAAACTATTGTTGTTTGAATTATAGGAAATAACTATAATGCCACTTATGCTTATGTATAGCGAATGATTAATTTTTTCGTTTTAATTCGAAATATTTAATATTTTTCATTACTTCTAAGATCAATTTATATTTTGTTATAAATTTACTAAACAAAGGGTTTTCAGCAAGAAGTTTATTTTCTAAAACAAAATAAAACAAACATTTTTAATGAAGATGATATAAATTTTTATTGTATTACGAAGAGAAAAGGTTGGCAATTATGAATGAAAAATAATATCTGGCAAATGTCCACCATGACCACGCTGACAGATGTCGATTCTTTTATCAAAGATTTTAATCACTTTTTGCCAAAATAGCGTTTCTACGGCTGAAATCGAAATCTGAAATCTGTCCTTAACATAGATAGCTCTCCAATAAATAATTCAGTGGTGTTAAATCACACATCTGGTTGGACACTTAACTACGGATTGTCGTGAAATTTTGCGATCGGGAAATTTGGTTTGCAATAAATTGATTGATGGTCCTGCTGAAACCACATGTCAGTGATATCCACGTCGTCAAAAATACGCCCAAATTGAATTGTTAGCATCTCGCAATAGCGTGATCTATTGAGCGTTACCGGATTTCCAGCATCATCTTCGAAAAATAAAAAGACTCAATCACGCCTCCAGGCCATATAGCACATTATACAGTGACACGTTGAGCATACAAAGGTTTCTCAGTAATTGCTCGAATGCGGCAATTTTTCTTATTGAAATACCCTAACAAGTAAAAAAGGGCCTCTGTCTGAAAAAATGATTTTTTCAGAAAAACTAGCCGATTATTCCAGAATTAATTAATCTACAGCGATGTTGAATTCATTTTAATAATCACCCAGGCGTCAATACGTCAAACACTAAATGTCAAAACTATCTTGTCGTTAGTGTTGCCCCAATCGAATAAAAAACTTTTTGTTGAAAAACCCGCTAGATATGAAATATTGTAGATACTTAGAATATTTTTTTGTTATTTTTAATAGATGTATCAACAATTTTCTATATATTGTATAATAATTAAATAAATATAAATTATTTGTCTTTCATGCTAATTTTTATACTACCAAACAAATCGTATAAAAAGACATTCATATATGTTATGTTAAATGTGCCTGACTACTTAAACTCTCTTAAGAATATATTACTGTTCTGTGTTTCAAAGAAAAACTTCTAATTATGTAAAAACAATTATATAAAGCAAATGAAAGGGATAAGCATTAATATATATACATAGTTATAGTTTTCAAAGAAACCCTTTTCTACAAAAGACAACAACAAATATATTGAAATAAATCCCAAGCAGAAACCTTATCAGCATAAAAACAAAAACAACTACACACACAAACATACAGGCGCTTATACATCGAATAAACAACATACAACAACAAAATGTGATACAAAGGGAGTAGAAGATTCTTAAATCTTTTAGACTGAGTGCATAGTCAATCAGTGTAAAATTAAACCTCATCAAGTAAAGTCGTGCATTTTAAGTAATTGTTCTGAAGTGTCAGCTTGTGTAGTTAGAGTAAATAAAATTGTTATAAATTTAAAAATTCTAAAAACTGGTGTTATTTATTTGGCAATAAAGAAATCATAACTAAACGTTTATAGAAGGTATAAACGTAGCAATATTTTGAAACATAAAGTATTTTGCAACGTATACTTTATAACAAGTTGTACGAGATTTTAATTAAAATTCTACCTGCGATTATTTTACAGTTTAAACTATCATAATTTAAGTATCTCTTTTTGCTTTAATCTTTTAAAAAAAAAATTCCAAAATACTAACGATTGTAAATAAAGAAAGCAACTGTGCGAATTGTGGAGGAAAAGCATGACATAACTATGTTTATGATAGATAGTCAATTGAAGTGAAACTAATGTTTCAATTAGTGTGTATTACAGGTTAGTAGTAGAGATCATTATGGTGAATTAAACGAGAAGCAAGCGTCATAGTGCTAACATTTTTCTCATGCAGGTGAACATGCAAGCGCTCTAGGGGTGAACTGTTGGCGTAATGAATTAAGGAAACTTTTTCCCGTTACTCACACGCTTTTGCATTACACACACTTTTTGTTAAGGGCCCATCTATTTGTGGTTGATTGGCCGGTGAATCGCACTACGCATTACAAGGAAAATTTGTTTTTAGCATAACAGTTCGTATGTGGAATAAACTTCTTCGAGAAGTCTTGCCTTTCTCTTTCAATATAGGAAAGTTCAAATCGAATGTACACAAACACTACTCCCTTTTTCCTCCTCACCATAACCTAATTTCCTAGTCCTGGCAAAATGTATTACATTAGTAGAGTTCATCTCCTGAGTGCTGGTCCGAAAATAAAACGTGAGCTCTATTGGAATAGAGCTTGCATAAGTCGAGTGATTAGTATGTGTTTTCTCTCCTTGTCAGCAATGCTTGACCAACTGCTGTTCATACGTAGGAGTGGCTTGCAACTCTATTGTTTAAACTTTTTTTGTCCTTCAATTTTAGTTTAAAGTATACACGGAAAAATTATTTATACCATAATACTGTAACACTGATTATTATCAGCTTAAAATATTTGGCATTCTTGATATTTTTTCGCCCCTAAAGATAAAGATAAAGATTATTTTATAAAATTAGTATTTTATTTTTCTTTTTTTTTTGCATGAGCTTTCATAAACGTTTTAGAAAATTATGTATACTCACATGAGAACAAACCGGAGAAAAAGACGTGAGTGAGTGAGTGTGCATGTGTACACTTTTATCTCGTAAGCACGCACGATAATGAATGAAAGGTCACTTATTCCATCTGAAAAATAATAATTATCACAATTATGTGCCCATCTCTATATATTACCGTAACGAGAAAATTTTCGCTTATTCTAGTGTATACATACATACATACATATGTTCATAATTTTATAATATTATAGTCTTTATTTAAACTGGAAAAAAGGTATTATTCGCTTTGAATTAGGAGATAAGCATGGCAACAGGCAGGTAAAACTTATAAAGGTAAATATTTTTATTTCTAACAAATACCATAAATCTTTTAAATGTAAAATAGCTTTATTTTTTTTAAGTAAATGTCATTATTTCTTAAAATAAATGCTATAAGCTAAGATTATTTTTGTTGAATATTTAATTGAATAATCATCATAGAATTATTTCAATTAAACTGAAATAGAATTTAATTACTTGGCTTCACACTAAGAAACGTCTTTATTATTGTAAAGTTTTTAAAATTTTTGCTAAATAATAAATATTTTATTCGTTTATTTATTAAAAAGATAAAATAACAAGAAAAGTACTTTATTTTTATTTATATTTCAGAGGTAAAAAAGTATGAATTCTATTGGGGTTTTGTGAATCAAAACGAAAGAATTTAATTTCTGTTTCACGGTATTGCTTTACATCCCATCTATATTATAATAGACCACACCTAATCTATATGAAATAGAATAAATAAAAAACAACAAAATTGTATTTGTACAATTTTTAATTTTATTTAATTTTTAATGAATATAAAAATAAAACATGGAATTTGGTTTCTATAAATTTTTTCGAATCAAAGCAGTTTTGTAAAATTTTTCATCAATATAATAGAAAAATAATATTATTAAAAATTTGTATAGGTTCTTCTTTCATGCGCGCACTTGCACTGTTTTATCTATAATAACACTTTTTTTCAGCTTTTTAGACACCCATTCAATTCGATCGGTCATAGTGTAAATAACTTACCAACTAAAACCTATTAACAGAATAATTTTTTAACCCTTTTTAAAAATTTTTGAATATATATATGATGAGCAGAATGAAAAAAGTTGTTATTCTTACCACTATTAACTGTAGTGTGTGTAAATATAATGAACGGAAAGTTATCTAACCCATACTGTTGTTATTCCCCTCAATAAAACTGTTGTTACTGGCTGTTTGATCCTTATGATCGGTGAGTGCTGTCGACGTGATGACATCATTTTCAAGCCACGTTTCTAGATAGTTCTAAAGAGTTGGTAATATGTCTGTTAGTATAAAAAAGTGTTTTGTTATGTCGTTCTTCTATTAGAGTCATATTTACTCATCTAGGTGCATTGCTCTGCCACCTGGCATTTTAGCGAGGCTAATTTAATGTTTCCGTCTTTTATTATTTCTTGGGTACATGTGCCTGTCTGAGTATGTTTTTCGTTTGTTAGACTACATGAGTAGTCTCAGTGGTGTCCCTGTAGGCTAGCAGGTAGTGCACTAGCTTGTTAGTATGGGGATTGTGGTTTCGATTCCCAATGAAAACCTTGTTTTTTTTTTTCACTACAAAAATAAAAATTTACTGTCGGTGGGGCTGCTCAGCGATGAAGGCATAGTCACTGGTCGCTGTGCCGTCTTATATACGGCATTTAATTTCCGACTATCCTTCTATTTTCACCACCTGTTTCATCTATTCTCTATCCCTTTCCTAAAGAATGTACCACGGTACTTGACTAAATAGGCATTGTTGCCTGAAGTGCTACTTCTCTTAAAAAAAAAAATTATATCTGAGATCGCGCTTATCTTTACTTTTATAATGTCACTATTAAAAGTTTTTTTTTTATAGATTTCCATGTTTTCGAGAATTTCTAGTCCTCGTAGCTACAGATCTGCAATGGTAAAATTTTCTCTTAAAAAATAAAACAATAGCTCAAAACCTAATGGATGAATTCTCAACGAAGGGAATAAAGAAAAGACGCCAAGTCGAAATTTCCGAATCCTTGTTTAGTACCGCAATAGATAAATTTATAATTCGAGAATAAGATAAGATGGTTAAAGTGTCTGCTTATCTACAAGAATGGCATTTAACATGTATGAAGTACATTTTTACTACAAATACAAAGAAATCGTTGTAAAGCCTCGACTAAAAATTTATATTTAAATAGCTATAAATAATCAAGTATAAACTAAAGAAAACTATTTAGATATAAATGAGTGTAACTCGATAAAACTTAAAAGCAAAATAAATCTCTCATACAATGGCTAGTGAATCTTAATTCGTTTTATTATTTAAAGTTTCAAGAACTAAATTTAAAAAAAATTAAATTTAATTAAATATACTAAAATATGCTACAACATATTAAAAAATGTATATTAAAATATATTATAATATACTACAATATATTAAAATGTACTAAAATATGCTTAAAGATATTAAAATATAGGAAAAGATATATTAAATATTTTAAAATATATTAATATATTCTAAAATATACTAAAAAAAATCCCATTCATCATCAACTATGAGTACTTCTTTGATATTACTTTTACGCCCGCTCTTCAATTAAATGACAGCTTGTATACTTTTATCAGTTTTAAAAATGTTCATAAAATTTTAATTATTTTTGTGTGCCTTTTGAATTTTCAAATACTTTGTTGTTTTATTTTATGAAATATTTTGGCAGGAAGATATACAAAATTTTCTCTAATTTTTAATTTTTGTATTAACGTATTGACTTTTATTCAAATTGGCTTGCATTTGAGAAAAAACGTGATAATTGTTACGTTTAAAATGGTTTTAATTAATTTATTTACATTACATATTTTATCTAAGTTCACTCTTTAGCGTACAAATAGCCTGAATTTTATTCTAAAATAAATTAACTTAATTGATGAAGCTAGCCTCTGTGGCTATTTCAGGAAATATTTAACCACATTTTAGAGCAGTCAGTATTTTAATCTTTTTAAAATAAAAATTTTACAAATGAAATTTTATATTATTTTTTTTCTCAAGAAACATTTTTAACAGAATTATAATTTTCTATAACAAAAAGCTAGTTAAAAAACAGAGAAGACTTATTAATAAAAGTTTAGCATTGTACCGTATTTTGCGATATATTGCCGATAAAGGACTTTTAAAAGAAAGGTGATTCTTTACAAAGGAAAAATTTATTTGCCTACAGGGATTTTCAAACGTTTTGTGAAAGGTGACTTTTTAGTAGACTTTTTAATGACTTTTTAATAAATTCAAAAGAAACACACAAGTGACTTTTCGAAAGAAAAAGATTTTTTAACAGAAAAGTGCCTTTCTGTTAAAAGAAGTTTCTTTTTATCAGAAAAACTACTTCTTGACAGAATAGCGACTTTTTAATAGAAAAGTCAGCTTTTTACGGAAAATTGACCTTTTTATCAGAAAATTAGCATTTTAAAAGAAAAGGTACTTTTGATTTTAAAATGTCTAATACAAAATTTACAAAAGAAAGGAAACAGAAAAGTGACTTTTCGAAAGTAAAGAGATTCTTTTTATCAGCAAACTGACTCTTCAATAGCAATGTAACTATAATTTTCTTTCTACGGAAAAGTGACCTTTTAAAAAAAGTGACCATTTTACGGAAAATCGATTTTTAACAGAAAAGTGTCATTTTAAAAGAAAAGTGGTCTTTAAGCAGAAAAAGGACTTTTAATAGAAAAGTGACTTTCTAATACAAAATTTATATTCCTCATTCCCATTGTTAGTTTTTTTCAACTCCGAAATATCGTGAAAACTAAACTTACAACAACAAAATACTGCCAAAAACTATTTTAACTATAAATCGCATAAATATTTTGAAGTTTACTATAAACAATACTGGTATTTGTTTAACCATATGTATGAAGAAATTTAAGCAAAAATAAGCTCACGATTGATTAATAGTACTTTGGTGATCTAAAATATGGTTACAGTCTCCCAGACGATTTGAGATGACCAACCAACGAAATGGCCATAGGAACTAGCAAAATTAAATTTAGTGTGCTAGCACACTGAAAAATTAAGTTCATATTTTGCTTGATGTATGCAAACACTGTTCACAATTAAAATCGTAATAGCAAGTCAAAAATTGTATAATTTAGTGCCAGATTAGTTAAAATAGCAGCAGTAATTTTTCATTTACACCAAAAACTGAACTCTGCAATTATACTAAAAAAAATTAAATTTAGGAATTTATTCTTTCATGCCTTTGTTTTTTCATAATATAAAAAATGTCTATTCTTTTCTTAAATAAATACAGCAAATTATTGGATATTTATTTAATCTACAAATATTTACTTTATTTAATTAAGTTTTTAACAGTAAATTAAAAAGACAATAATATTTTCTATATTATCTAGAAAATAAAATTCTATTTAATTATTTTTGCAAACATTTTTAAAATAAAATATTTAATTAAAAAACAAAAATTTATAACAAAAATAAAAAATAATAAAAAAATAAACAATTTTATTTTTTGGAGTCATTTTCTAATTTAATCTACGTTAATTTGTGCTTGGTTCCTTTAATAAATTTTTAATAATATTTTTATGTAATATTTATTATTAAAAAAAATATATTTGAAATGTATAACTACGGTGAAAGCATATCCATATGGCCATACCCCAAATCTTGTAAAATCCACTGATGATCATTTCAAATATATTTTGTTTTTAATAATAAATATTTTATTAAAATATCATGAGATATTTATTAAAGGAATCAAGCACAAACTAACGTAGATTGAAATGATAAAAAAAGCGAATAACCGCTTTAAATATATTTGTATCAACAATAATTAAAAAAAAGCATTTTTTTATATTTCTCTAGGATTTATGATTTCTTAAAAGAGACTATGTCCTATAAACCAAGCTTTAAATTTCTTTAATCTTTAATGTGGCGTTGTTTGGTCTACTCGTAGATAATTGGTTTTAACTGGCTCTTAAGAGGTTTAATTCTATTTGAATATGCTATTCAGACAATCAATTTTGGTCAGCTAAAGTAGAGAATAGAATATCATCAAATGTCTTATATAATTCTTAAATTGTATTGCGGATTTTATAAAATGTATTTATTACCCTCTTTTATCCAGGTTCAATGTCATTAAATTTGGGCAAAAAAATGCAAAAAGCACCGATATCATATTGCAGTCTAACGTGTAGACAATTAGTATTAATAACATATTTAAATATCAAATCTGGATTGGTTCACTTTTAGTGTATTAAATTGCCTATAATTGACACTAAAAATAAAATTTACAGAACACACAGGCTTATCCAAACGAAAAAGAGAAGATTCCAAATTTTCATTACACCTTGACATTCACGGACAAGCACCAAGGGAAGTAGATGAGTGTATGATATTACTACATCCTAGCAAAAATGGACGAAGAATAGATAATCTTGAAAACATGGAAATCTACAAAACAAGAACCTTTGACAGTGATATTATAAACGAACAGGTATAAACGAACGAACTTGACCTCAAAAGTAATCTACTTATAGACTCTAAAAAACGAAAAAAAACCCTCACATGTAAGTATATCTTACTACTTAACGCTTAACATTTGAGTAATAAATAAACTTTTTATGACAGTTCCACAAAACTTTATACCTTCGGTACCCAAATTAAGGGGCATGCCCAGAAGCCGCTTTTTACCCTAGGGGTCGACCATCCGCAACTTCACTCTGAAATATAACTGTTTTTGCCTCTGTGTTTTATAAGCTAACGAAATATTTCCAAAATAAAACGCTTTCAAACCACTGTGCAACGTCTCATAATTCAATCGCTGTCATCAGCTTATTGAACTTATTGAAATCAAAGTGCGATGATAAGCTAATATTAAGCCTTCTAAGTTGTATAGCTTAATGCATCTTTATTATTTCCTCTTGAGCTACGTCAATTTACTGTTTTATGCTGATAAACTAAATAGCAAAAATTTCGCTACAGGATCAAACAGATTTCGTGCTATTCATGATGTAGGGTAGCAATATTTAAAAAAGTGGTCAACGATGGAAAGTCTAGAATGTGATTCTTTCAGAATAGCTGTACTGACAATATATCCAAAATCATTTAAGAACATTACTGCCATGTATTTATTATTCTTGAGAATAAACACCTTTTTATATGAGATTATTTTTTATGGTTCCTTTTAAATTTAAGCTTCTATTGCGATTAAAAATTATGATTTATAGTAAATCGTGTAGCAATATTTTATCCGTATTATTCTGTGGTTCTATTAAAAAAGTTTTTATTTTGTAATTATTGCAGTTATAATTCATTCCACTTTAGAGATTTTATATAAACAAAAAAAATATTATGACTTCAATACTCCGAAGAAAACAATTTATTTCAGCAGTTAGTTGAATCATAAATAAAAGTCTTAACACTTGTTTTTATTATGCATTTACTTTTGTATTTTTTTTTTTGTCTTTTCGGTGAAAAAGCATCCTCCTCCTCAAATGATTTTTAAGTTATAAGAACGAGTAAAATGAAATTAATTTTAAATAATATTGTCAACTGTTACAAAAATGATAAAATTTTCAATATCTTTAACAATGTTAATCAATGAAGGAAACTTTTTGCTAAACATTTATTTCTATTTTCCTTTACGTCTTAACTTGGTTTTATTTTAATTAAATTTCAAAAATTTATTTACTTACTTTTCGGGAAATGCTAATAATTTATATTTACCTTTTGGAAATAAGCATAAGAAGATATATTGTTACATGATTGAAAGGGGGGATAAATGACCTATCCTTTTCTATCCTTTTGTCATCGTTTTTGTATAGATACCAAACATTCTACAAAATTCTATAACTTTTTCAAGTAAACAAAAAAATTAAGTGATCAACAACATCACAGCATTTATGGATAATTGTAATCTTTATGAAATATTAATGAAATGATTTAACAAAACGTCAAATTGTTACCAATTATCACTCCCACAAAACTTTGACGTATATGAAGGATTTCAGGTTATTTAAAATTTATTTTCTGCTTTTTATAAAGGATTTAGTATGTAACAAAACCATCATGCTGATATTTTTCAACAAGTCCGAAATGGGTTATGTGATTTGTATAAACTTCAAACTTTTATTTAGCTTAATTTTTCTGAATTATTTTGAATTTTATGATAAAAAATAAACTTTTCGTGAAAAACTAAGACAATTAAAAAATGTATAAAAAATTTTAAATGATTTTTCAATTGAATTGAAGTTTGTAAGAAATCTTATGAACGCAAAGCAACTACAACATGCTACAGTAAAAATTCCTGAACTAAGATAAACAATCAGAAAATGAAAACAATAAGCTAAGAATAAAAATGAATCGTATAGTTTACTTTAAAACGCTTATGCGTTGTGTGTAATTATTATTTTTAAAACTTAAAACGTTTGCAATTAAGTCAAGTATAATAATCGGTATGTAAATTTACTATCAGTGAATACATTGTATATATTGAAAAATATACATATTATAGATTTTAAACAATTTCAACAGCGGGAAACTGTGTTAATAAATGATCCCACTAAAATATGTGGAGCACCTAGTCTTAGCAATACAAATTTTCTTTAGGGATAAGCAAATATATAATCAAACTGTAGTTAAATTGCCAACCCGACCATAAAGTATGTTGTAAGTTTGACATCAGCAGCTAGCCGTTTGGCTTAAATTTGGTGGTCCGACCACTAGGTGCAGAAAAAACGCCCACCCGGGCCCTAAGACGCATACAACTTCTGGTTCTGTTGCATGCGCAAGGTAAAACATTGGATGTTAAATTCGCGTTAACTCTTCGAAAGCTTTTTTCAAAGCACTGGTTGCTTTGGTACCAGTATGTGTGTACAAAATCAGTAGTCGAACTTCGAGAGTCGTATAGCCTTTCCAGTTTGGGGCTCCTGCTAGCCCAGGCGACTGGTGCCACCTTTTTTTACCCCAGAATACTTGCCAGGACGGAAAAGAGTACTATCAAGACTGTGTCCCCCTAGGGGGGTAAATATGTATGTGATAAGGTTAACATTAGCGCCTAACCGCTTGGTCTTAATCCGACGATGGGTGCACCAAAAGCGGCCACCCATGCCCTAAGGCGCAATTTTTGACTGCTGACGAGTTGGAGTCTATACAACACCTTGTCGTGTTGCATGTGTAAGCTGGAACATTGGGTATTAAACCTGCGTTATCTCTTCAGATAATTTCTTCAAAGCAGCGATTAACCCAACAGCCACCACGTAACTGCACGAGTGGCCTTATCAAGAACTGGTACAGGTCCGTATCCCTTCGAGCAACTAGTTTCCGTAGTACCGGTGTGGTCTTATGTCTTCTCTAGTTTGGGGATCCTGCCAGTCAAGGCAACTGGTGCAGCCTTTTTTCCCCGAAGACGCATGTTAAAATGAGGAAGAGATGTATCTAGACTGCGTGCCCACAGTGAGGGGCCGACCTTGAAATGTGATTAGATTTACATCCGCGACTGGCCATGAAGCCTTAATCAGATAGTGGACGAAACCACTGCATAATTTGGAACGTATGCTCGTCCTAGGAAGCCGAAGCTATAATTCTATGCAACAGAACTTTCTAGTTGCAACTTCGATGATTCCAGAGCAGGGCTGCAAATCATCACTCCTTGCTTAAGAATTGGAGACTTTCCAACTCCTGTCCAGAACACATGTCTAGTATGCTCACTGGATCTGGGAACATTTCACCAGGTAGGTGTTATTAAAGGCCGCGAAACCACAACTACCACGATACTCCCATAAAGGGCCAACCTCAATAATAAGCCAGAGAACAGTTAAGTGTCTAAAGAGACAAATACCGGAACTCTGCGGGTCACTGATTCCCGTGGAAATAAAGTGGAGTTTCCAGTTGTACCCCTGCTGACTTCAGGGGACTGGGCTCCCTTTTTCCCCCAGTTGCACAGGTCTACATAGTAGCTCTCTATTAAGACCATATAGTGCCCCCGGGGGGTATCCCGACCTTGAAGTACAAGCTTTCGAAGACTGACGATGTAAAATAAAGTTTTTAAAAGAGAAAAGTATAATGTGCCACATATTCCGAAATGCATATTCCGTCGACTTTCCAGTTTGTCTTCAAATCGAATCCCCTCATTAAAATTAGTTTGCATCCTCAAAATATCCCAGAATAATGTTTATGTTATCCCTAAGAATCCTCCTTAAAATACTACTATTTGAATCAATATCGAAAGGAGAAAACTCCTTATCACTAAATTAATTCGCGATTAATTTAATTAACGTTTTTTTATACAATCAACTGTCGTAGGGTCAAAACCAATTCGGTTGGTTCCTGAGCCAGTTGCATCTTGATTTGTATAAATGTTTGGAAAAAATATTTGATAAATATGGTTGTTTTTTGGATCGAACCATTGATCTGGAGCAATTTTTTTTACAGTTTCAAAAAAAAGATTAAATCTGTTGGAAATTGTTTAATGTTTGTTGCAATCAATTTTTTGAGCATAAAAATCTTAATAACAAAACTGAAACTATAAACTTTAAGATCTTAGGAATTACGTGTTGTTCTGCTTTACGTGTGTTTCTGATTTACCCAATAGGATTTTGTGTATTTTGTAGCCTAATTTATTTTGCGTTAATTATGGATTTTCTATGTAAAACTTCTTTTTTTCTTGTGAGTGTGGAGTAGGGTTGAAAATGCCTTCGCGCTTACAGTGACTGTTGTCACCTGTATCTAGTGTTGTTTTCACTAATACAATCTCTGCTCCTTTCTTGGGGCAAATCCCTTCCCGGGGTCACTAGCGGCATTACTTCGGGATGAGAACAAGATCAACATCAAAGCATAATTTTAGCTCGCCTTTCTAAGTTTTTCTTAGTGCGACCTTGCCATAATGCATAAAGTATTGGATGCAGTTTCCTACTGAATTCCAATTTTGCTCGCATTCGAGCTAATCAAAAACTATGCTGGCAGAATAGAATTCGCTAATAATTTCTGCCACTACATGTCTTTCAGCACGCCATAAGTGGAGCTAAAGAACGTGTATTCAGAATCGTCGTTCTCCGCTTCGCAGTAAATCCAGCCAGGTTCGCCTACTTAACCCGTATAGTGCAGATATTTTCGTAGTTATCTGTGACCTGAAATGACCTGGGTCAAAAATCCCCTTTGAATCCGTCTCTCTATATTGGGGATGAGATTCACCTTCCAGTAGTTTCTGTACTCCATCTCTTCTGCCATCGCTGAATAGTCTGGGATCTCCTTTCGTTAGCACTAATTCCAGAATGATCTTTCCAGCTGATTCGATTGATTCTACTGACCTTCGTTACAGTAGTTTCTTCAGTAATTTATCGGCACGGTTGTATTTGATCACCTTTGTCATTACTAAGCTATTGCATCTTCCACTATTTAAGGAAATTTCTTGAGTATACACATATATAATGTCATTATTTATTCTTATAACAGGAAAAAAATTATTACTCAAGGTAAATATTATGTACATAAATATTTCCTCATTAACTTCAAAGTTTCATTTCTTTAGCCAAGTAAGATGTGTGAAAACGAACGCTTTTTGGCATGTAATGTTTTATACGTATACGGTAAGCACAAATTAGTCACAAGATACTTTATTGGAGGATATCCACGTCAAATATCTAGAGCAAGTAAAGGCTGCCACTGGTTTGCTGGAACATTTGCACTTTTGCAACGAAATATTTCATTAACTTTCTGCGTCGTCTGGCTTAATTTTATTGTGTATTGTAAAAAATCCTCCAGTATCGTACACGTGGTTGCAATTCTAATAAAGAAAAGAGAGAAAAAGAAAGAAAATGGACAGACAAATTTCTTATGCCATAATTTAAATATTTAATTTGTCATATTTTATATGATACTAGCAGTAGTATAAAATTTCGGTGGAAAGGGTAAGAATAATTGATACTAGGGTTCCATCTAGTGCCACTTATTTTTGTTCGTATAAAGCTGTCACATTTTTCGTTTTTCAGTTTGGCCAATAAATTGCTGCCAAAATGTTGTAAAATGCAATTGCTTAAAATTTGGAACAGGCTTAAAAATAAAACTGAGAATTAGAAAACGTTAAAATTTAAAATAAGAATAAAAAGAGACGCCTACATTCTCCCCAGACCAACAAATGTAAAATAAAACAGGCGACATAAATCGAATTTCTTATAATACGGATGTATTTGCTGAAATATGTATGCACCCAATTTAGTCAATTAGGATAACACTAAAATTGGTTTCCAAAAAAATATGTTTTAGTTAAATTAGTTAGTTAATTGCCTCACACTTTTTAGGCAAATAATAAATGATTTTTTTTAAATATTGTAGACTGTTATCTGAAAAATGTTTACATGCTTCGAAATATTTTAAGCTAAAAAACATGTGAACAAAGTCCACGTGGAATAACCAAATATAATTTTATGACCTAATAATGCTACTAAAATTGATTTTTTTTAAATAATTCTGTGAGTTAATTGCAACGTGTTTTATGAAATATTGTAACCAAAGTGTAGAGTATATTGTATGGTTAAAGCTTAAAATTCATAACACACATTTAGATGTATCATAGTAAATAGAAATGTATATTTAATCATTGTAGTTCAGAAAATGCAATCTATTATCCAGGTTACTGTTGAATACTTGTCGAGATTTAGTTTTTTTTTTAATTATTGTCATAAAATGTTTCACACCAATCAAGGAAAATAGATGAATGTATGACATTACTACATTCTAACAAAAAAGGACGAAGACTAGACATTCTGGAAAACATCGAAATCTGCAAAAAATAAACTTTTAATAGTGACATTATAAACGAACACGACTTCAGACACAATTTTCACACCACTTAAACTACTCAAAAATAAAAATTGATTGTCGGTGGGGCTGCTCAGCAATGCAGGCATAGTCACTGGTCGCTGTGCTGTCTTATTATACGGCAGTTAATTTCCGACTATCCTTCTACTTTCACCACCTGTTTCATCTCTTCTCTATTCCTTTCTTAAAGAATGTAGCACGGTACTTGACTAAATAGGCATTGTTGCCTAAGTGCTACTTCTCTTTAAAACAAAAAAAAAAAAAATTGGCTATACTTGAATAGGGCTGTAGGGTGAACTGTTATAATTTTTGACGCAATTTTTCTTTTGCTAATTTTTAATTATATAAGCAAAAAACCATACTTCCTCTTTATGGAAGATCCTAAAAAACGGCAGTTTTTACATTTTCCCAATTCAGAAGGTTGCAACTTTTTAGCGAAACCTGCTATTAAAACGAAACTTACTACTGTTTTATTATACATTTTATCAAGAATGCAAGTAATATTTTATAATATAATCCGAATATAATTAACGTGAAAAATACCTCGTTAAGGTCGGCCAAAAATTAAAAAAAAGTTTCTAGCCCAATTTTTTCCCAACTTAAAAGCAGTAACCTAGACATATAAATACAGTTTTTATAGATGCTCTTAAGGTCTACTTAAGTCCAAAAACTCGTAACGTATGAATAATAAATAACCTTTTTATGACATTTCCATTTTGTGCCCGAGGTACCCAACTTTGGGGGCATACTCAGAAGCCCCCTTTACGCTACAGGGCCTATCATCCGTATTATTTCCAAATTATTCCGAATTATTACCAAAAAAAAACCTTTTCAAACCACTGTTCACTGTTTACTGAAAAATGTTTTTTGTAATTTCTCGCTAAGCAATTTTCCTCTCTTCACAAAGTATTTAAATTGAACGGGTGTTTCCGTCGTACTAATTCTACGTCGTACTAATTCTACGTTGTAAAAAAGCCACATCAGACAGACAAACATCTACACATTTTATTTCAGAAAGTAAACTTTTTTATGTTAAAAGAGCTTTTATTAATTAAAGCTGTTGGCTTAGCTGAGGAAGGACCTTAATTAGATACACTGTAAATAAAGGCATGTTTTTTATTCTCGAAATTGCCGATATGTTAAAGTATATCAATTTAAGTACCGGTAAGCGCAGCATTATTCATTTGATTCATTCATTTATTGGCTTTTGTTGTAACACACTTTTACCATTTTTCACAATGATATCGCTCTTCCAGCGTGGTCTTTCTAATGACTGTAATATCTGATAACAATGTAGAAAATCTTATATGTGTAAACTTGGTTTCAGTCGCTTTTATTCCTCCTACAGATTTCATTAATTTTTTAATTTTCAATTTGGTTTTGAGGGTTTTTTTTTTGGATAATCGATACAATTTACTTTATCTCTAGCAAAAATGACAAGCAGTTTAAAATTAGAATATTTTTACTATCACTCAAAAATATTTTACAAGTTTGAAAAGAATCAAAGTTAGTTGTATTAAGCTTCATGCAAATATGGCAATAAGATGTTATTCGTTATCATTTAAATTACATACACAAGTTAAGTAAATCACAAAAAATAATAGAAAGAGGTACTTATTAATTTACTAATAATTGGTGGAAGCAATACAAAAAATTATTAAAGCTCTAAAGATATGGAAGGTATGTGTCGTTTTTAGATTCCTGTAAGACTTCCTCAGCATTAGGAAGTGATCTGTGTGTGTATGTTTTATTTTGGTTTGTTAAATAGAAAAATCACAAAGTATCACTACAAGAAAGAAACAGTATCACTCCAGTTATGATTTTCCTCTTTCGTTAAGATTATTGTTCTCTTATTTTAAAGCAGTTCAAAAAGGGAGATTGTAAATGTGTTTCCTCTTGTTCTATGTTTCAATTATTTTTCATTAAATTAACATTGTTTTGTGGATAAGCTGGAAATATTGGGCTTAAAAGTAGTGATTCAAAACGTGAGAAGCGTGGTATAATTCCCGCAACCATATAATTAGATTGGCACTACAAACTTAAGCTATTCACGTTATTATTTCCGAAACCACAAGTATATTTTTAATCATAAAGTTTTCGTCGAATTTTTCATTACCAAGTTTGTCGACAATAGATCTTGATAACTGACAACTCGGGCAGTGCTTTTGCATTTCTCCTATTATCAGTAACAAAAAACGGACTCATATTAACTCAAAGAACCAAAATAGTTCTACGGCAAGTTTAAATCAAATTTCCTTTGATTTAAACTTGCAAAATACTAAAATTCAGTTAAATAAAGGGTTTTTTAAACAAGAAGTTTTTCTAAAACAAATATTTTATATTAAGACCAGCGTGCGTGTGACTGCTTTGCAAGTCATTTGTGGTTTGGTTTTATTCTGCACTGTTCTCTTTTGTGTGCGCCAAAAATTTCAATCATTCAACAAAATTAATCAGAAAGAACACAATTTCCTTTTTTTCGTTTTTATGTTTTTTTTAATAATTTTATCTTTTTCACAATTCAATATTTTTGTATGCTTCTATAATACGTCTTAAACTATTGCAATGCTTTTACATATATGACATTCTTCGATTGATTTTGGTTCGCGGTATAGACAAACAAAGCAGTTGGTTTATTAACACGTGAACATGATACATATAATAGACCGTGCAAAAAACAGGGGTCATTGCAAAAGCAACACGCATGGAGAACTGAAGCCGTTTAAAATTAAACGGCAAATCTGGAGAAATCATAGGAACACGTGGTATCAACACATCCTCGCCCTTATATTTTCCTTTTAAAATTGTTGCTTCAATCGCATTTGACATGACTTTTTTGACTACTATACGTGTCCCATTGCAAAGTCGTGGCTGGCAGATATTTCTATAATTCGACTGGATAATTTACAGCATCGTCTTGATTGGAAACAGAGTCAAGCGATTTGTAAGTAAAAATTTCCCCGGGAATGTCATTCAAAATTGTCACATTGATATCTGAAACATCTGCATTTTTCGCAGGTAAGATAGGTCTTTCCCCCAACCAATCATTGTTTCTAAAATTTTGTGCAATACCGGGAAATACGTTTACGACCAATTCTTGGAAAACAAAATTCTCTATTTGTTTGCACACCCACTTGCTATGAACATGAGCATATTTCGATTTGTATTGCCGTCGCATTCACACACACACAGCAACGTGCAAACGAAAACACACATTTCATTTGATACAAAACGTTGAGTGGAAGTATGCAATGGAAAAAAAATTTTAATTTTTTTTTGGAAAATTTGTCTTGTTTCAAACTCGCACTGAGGACGTACTATTGTGCGTAAACGCATGAAATAAAGATA
Source organism: Trichopoda pennipes (assembly GCA_030448955.1). Lineage (NCBI taxonomy): Eukaryota > Metazoa > Arthropoda > Insecta > Diptera > Tachinidae > Trichopoda > Trichopoda pennipes. Next base: position 151,120 of record JASKUP010000119.1, on the reverse strand, counting down.
CAAATCAGCGAACACCATTATGAAAGTACTGTGAAATTTGTGGAAATCCGACGGCGCATCTCATTAAACACTGGCAACCAACGCACAACTATTTTGGGCTTAATTTATATATATAGGTGATTCAAATTTTTATTGTATTACGAAGAGGAAAGTTCGGCAATTATGAGTGAAAAATGATATCTGGCAAATCTCCAGCACAACCATGCTGACAGATATCAGTTCTTTTATCAAAGTTTTAAATCCCTTTTTTGCCTAATGGCGGTCCTATTTCATTATTCACATCACGGATTTTGAGTTTTAAGGCTAAAATCTTTCCGACTGGCTTCGTATATATTCTGTCCTTAACATATCTTTGCAAAAAATAATCCAGGGGTGTTGACTTTCACGATCTGGCTAGCCACTTAACTGCGGATTGTCGTGAAATCATGCGATCGGGAAATTTGGTTTGCAATAAATTTGATTGTTTCATAAGCTGTGTGACATGTGGCCCGTTCTGCTAAATCCACATGTCAGTGATATCCACGCCAAAAATTGGGTAAATTTATTATTGACGTGACTTCCTAATTAGCATTTGCAGCGACAATGTATTAAAAAATCAGCTTTGAAAACCTAGTTTACACAAAAATGCTCATACGTAAAACAAAAAGGGCTCCGGTGAAGAAAACAATGCCACCTTGCTTAGAGTTGAACTTTTAGGCAATCGTATTTGTGGTCCGACTCACAAATAGTATTTGGATAGCTACGAAAACCACCTTGTTGCTGGAAAACTTTTGTGTCTAACAGAGTGGCCACAATATTAGAAAAAGTAGAAAACAACAATTAGTTCCACATTTCGTCTAATGACATTCCTGCCGAAATCCGCGGCTTGATACACCTTAGAATCTGAGAGGAAGACAGAAGAGTCAAAAAAAGGACAAACTGCTGTTGTAATATTATGTTTTACTACATTTTTTCATCAATAGCATCTGTCAATCAGCAAACTGTTTATCCAAAATGTTTTGTTTTTTATTTTAACCAACAATGAAAACTTTAAAATTTATTTCCCAACACTGATAACCAATCTTGTGAGAACATTTAAGAAATATCCACGAATAGCTAGAGCAATTATGTACTATCTATCGTTGCCACTAGCTAGGAGGGAGACTCGAATCCCGGTGGAAACATTGGTCCGTATTTCTTTAAAAACGATACATTGGAACGTTACAGTCAGTGGTGACCGCTATAGCACCGAAATTACTAACTTTTTCATTTATCAATTAAACAACCAAAGTGTGCAGGAACTGTGACTTCAGTAAGACACCACAGCATGTCACATAGCTTGTGCGATAAATGATTTGTTGAAGGAAACGTTTATTAATCACATTTTTATTATCGGACCCGTGAATTTAACGCTGCTAAAATATTCTCGATGGAGGAATGTGAAGTTGCTTCTCTACGGCGATAGATCCGAAACGATTTATCACTTAGAGGACAAAAGTCGTCGCGTTATTGCCGCTATATGACCACAAATATAAGAAAAAGAGTTAATAAATAAATAAAATAAAAAACATTGTTTCAATAAACAAGCCTAAATATTCGTTTAACGCGGGAATGTTTGCAGCTTAAATCTGATATTTCCAACACAAAAGATAAGTTTTTATTACAAATACCTGTGGATTTCAAAAATTAAATTGAACGTTTATAATTTAGTTGATTTTCGATATTATGTATGTCACTGTTAAACTTACAACTCTTTCCAAACGCACTGCTAAAAATTCCAACCAGAAAAAAATGTAGAAGGGCAACTCGGTAACCCATTACTTTGCTGTCTTTTGTTGTTTCGATAAAAATTTTAGTTTGAATAGATAACCGGAATTGTTATTTCCGTAACAATGGTATGTTATCATTTTAAGAGAGCTGTGTTAAATCAGGAGGTTTGCTGTAAAATTAAGAATTTTTAAATTTGTCTACACACATTTAAACGAATACTATGCTTTTCAATCACCTGCAGTCAAAACCATGTTTTGTAGGAAACGCAACTATGTTTAAACTTCAAGGTTCTATCTATGGTTCCAAGCATACAGCTATATTTGAATTTCACTCTTGGAACGTCCATATGTTCAAACAATTGATCTATATTCATCAAATTGTCGTCTCTGCAGGTGCAACCTTTAATTTCTAATTTCCTTAAATTGATGTTTTATATGTTTTTATAACAAATATTTAAATAAATAAAAAAAAATATTAATTTTCTATAAAAAATGCTAAACATTCGGTTTAAGAGATACGTAAAATTTACGTGTTAAATGATGACACCCTTTTATTTTTCGGGCTAATTTTTTCTATAACGGGATGAACCTTCCAGCGCACTGTGGGAACATTTTAAGAGAAGGCGGTCGAAAATATATAACTTTTGAGCGGATCGTAATTTTGATACGCGGTTTTTTTGTCTACTAGAGATCATAGGCTTTCGTTTGAGGTATAAAATTTAAAATCGACCGGTTATAAAAAATAGTTGTGATTGGTTTAAAAATACATTCTAAGTTCTAGCTGATTTTTGGTACGAAAGTAAAGTATTAAAACTTGTTCAAAAATTGTTTTACATAAAGTCTTATATTTTGATTTACGTTTAGAACTTATACTTATTAAAACCTTAAATTTAATCAGATAAGGCCAAGCTTTGGCCACCGTGAAATTTTTAGTACGAAGACCAAAGGTTGATTATTTTAAACAATTTGAGCTAAAAATTAGCTGATTAAGTAGCAAAAACATAAAAAATATATTAAATGGTTCAAATTTACTTTAGATAAGGATGAAATACATACAAATAACACTTGTGTTTGGAAAAATGACTATTAATTAAACAACTTTAGTAAATATTTCTTCCAAATAGCCTTGATTTTCATCTTCTAGAAGCAGTTTAGCTTCTAAGTCTAGTTCAATAGGGATCTGATGTGCATAATAAAATCAAAAGTCTTCATTAGTACAATATCTAGAAATTTGTCTTGTGTTATTCTCGCGAAAGAATGTATAGTCTTTGTTTCGTTTTTCTTGTGCCTCTTCAGATAGACCTCCTATTGGTAGAATATTATGTTGAATTAATTGTTCCTCATGGTACAAAATTTTATGAACTGCGGATGGCATATATCTCCAAGAATATTTTTAGTTGTAGAGTATAGCTGTTTTTTGGCATACTCTCCAAATTATTTTGCATTTATCTTTCTGCTGCATGCTAGAACTTGTAATATAATATTCAATTTCCTTATTAGTTTTAAAACTACTCCTATGATAGCTGCTGCATTTGGGCTTTTTCCAAATATTTTTCTTGAATATAAGCAATTTTATTTCGTGCTTGATTCCTTTAAATAAATATTTCATGATATTCTCACAAAATATTTATTACAAAAATTTTTATTAAAAAATAAACATCTTATGATATTCTAATAAAACATTTGTTCAAATGAAAATAAAGATAAAACTATTTGAAATGCATTGTAATGGGGGAGAGCACATCCATATTGCAATTTCACTATTGCTCAAATTGCTCATCAGTGAATTTTACCCCAATATTGTATAGAAAAACCTAAGAGTCTTATATCCAAAGCCAAACTGATTCTATGAGAATTTTTTCATTAAATCAACATAGCATAGACAGCAAGACTCAAAGACACTTCCATACAAACACTACAAAACATTTCAAAACAACAAAAAACATTATTTATTTTTTTTAATAATTTCTACATAAGGGTTTCCATTGGAAACCATTCATATGTAATTAGAAAATTCCAGAAAATAAAAATGATTGAAAATACAATCAGTGCAAATCAATTTAAAAAGCAAAGTTCTTTTGTGACCTAAATCATATGAATCTACGTTATTTTAAGTAGGCAAAATATTTTTGTGACCAACTGTGCATGACTTTGAAATTTACTAAAAATTTTTGTTTTCTTTCTAAAAATATGCATATTTATCTAAATAACGTCTCTCATAAAGGCGATTTAAAAAATAAATAAAATGCTTGTAAAATAGCAAACCAGAAAAAAAATTTCTTTCTGCAAAAATTTCCATTTTGCAAAAACTTTTCGACCTTGTGTCAGAAAAATTGTTCTGGTGCTCACGTTCGGATCGTGCCGGGTATACAATGGGGTACAGGCGTATAGGGGATATTTAGAGCTATGACACAGTGCTAATGCTTTTGCATTTCCTAATGAACTTAGAAGTTATGCTCTATTAAGTAAGAGAATTTAGAAAAAATTTGGACCTCTAAAAAAATTAATTTCTAAAAATCAAATATCATTCAAAAGAAAATTCAGTTTTCTTATACTAATATTATAAAACGTTTGTTTCGTTTAAAAATCTTGTATAACAAAAAAGTTATAGATGTTTAAAAATCAAAAATTTACTAAGAAATTTCTCATTTTAGCAAAATACGGAAAATGCTCATTTTGAATCACCCTGTTCAGTGTGTTATAGTTAAAATAAAGTTTTCATTTTTTGGCTGCCGAGGTACACTAGTATCTACTTTCAAACGAGCTTTAAAATTTTATAATTGGGGACCATGAAAAAAGGACTTTTGGCCGCCTTCTCGTAAAATAATCCACTGTGCGGCGCAGCCTTCTTTCATTCAATAAACGAGAGGCGGCGTTTTAGTGAAAGATTATATTCAAAGATTATATTCAATATTTGGTATTTTAAACCTCTTACTAAATTGAAACTTAAAATTTCAAATTTTTCCATTCAATTCTGTTTTCTTTTTGGGTATAATCGTGAATGTTGTCACTTCTTGAAATAAATTCTAAGAAACTTTAAAAAGAAATTTTTTGTTCGATGCCACGTAGAAATTCTATAGTCTTAAAAAAATAATCAAAATATATTATTTTGATACTCACAAAAACATGAAAATAAAATAATAATCTTTAATGTGTGTAATTGGAAGTTGTATCTATTTATAATTATTACGCAGAGAAGGGAAAACCTTGAACTCTTTACATTGTAAATTATAATTAAAATCAAATGTAATAATGTAATAAAAATTAAAAAAAGTTAAAGCAAATAATAATCGTTATTATTAAAATCACATCCATAAAAACTATTTAAAGTTATCATTAGCTCTAATTGTTCATAAACAAATTTTGAAAATGAAATGATAACGAAAAAGAATGTTCATTATCATTAAAATCATATTCATAAATTAAGTGAATACTAAAAACTATTTTAAGACTTTTGTGCAAATTACTAACAGTTATTATTATGTTTGGTAGATAAAACATTATGGAAGTTATTTATAACTTAATCTACAGAGCAAATAAGTTTTAGAAAATAACCGAGTAACAACCTCTAAATTGAAGTAATATTCATACGTGTAGAATTATCTAAGCTTCAACTCTTCATTGTACTAACAACGGTTTTCATAAATATTAGATCGACTGCTGGTGTTACCAGCTACCTTGTTGTAGTAATTGACATTCTAACTTATTAATGAGTCTATACAAACCCTATTAAGTAATGATTTTTTGAGCGTTGGGAAAACGAATAGGCCAGTTTCCATCTTCGCTCGCGGTCATTTCTGACTTTCTTTGTAAGCTAAAAGAAAACACAAAACACTGCCTTAAATAACCGCCGTTTCGCTCAAACGTTTTTTTTTTGTAGTTACTTGCACAAAAAAAATACTACCAAAGCAGAAAAAGTATCAACATTTTCCTTCTGTTTTTCGATTTTCTACTTTATTTATTCAACGAATTTTTTAGGCAATTTAATTAGAAATTATTTTTCTTGGACAATAATGTCGATGCCATAGCGGAAATAGTTGCAAACATTATTTATTAAAAAAAAATGTAATCGAGTAAGGAAATTTTCTTAAAAAACTATATATTGTAGATATTATTGCAGCGAATTTGGGGTAATTAGTTTCCAGTCTTGTATGGAATACCCTAGAATTTTTTTATTTTGTCCTAATTCTTTTTTTTATTTTAGCGGCCACAGTAATTTTGTCCGCAAAGGTTAACATAATTTTTTAAGCAGCACATGTATAATAGTATAAATAAAACAAATGTATATACAAAGGGTTTTTCAACAAGAAGTTTGTTTTTCAATTGCGGCAACACCAACAACATGATAGTTTTGACATTTACTTTTCCGCCGTTCATTGGCAATTGTTATAATAAATTCAAATATGCAAGAAATTTGCATTAAAATAATTAAGTCCACTATGAAAATGCGAGTTCTGTTAAAATTACAATTCGTAAAATTCGTGATATTTTCGGACAACGTAATCGTCCTTCTGAGACCGCTATTAAAAATTTGGTAATTAAGTTTGAGTCAACAGACTCGACACAAAGTGTGCGAACACCAACGCGTTCGACCGGGTCCTTCAACTGAAAATATCGCAGCCATGAGCCATAGTTTTGAAGCAGATTTATATTTGTCAATTCCTCGACCTTCCTAACAATTGGTATTGTCCAAAACCATCACAAGGAGAATTTTGCGTGAAGATTTGACTTTGAAGCCTTACAAGATTCAACTAATGCAGAAATTGGAGCCGACAGACCATTCACATCGCCGTTGATTCGCTCAATTCATTCAGAAATAACTGGCTGGTTTTGTCTGAAAAACATGGTTTTTCACATAAAGCCCGTTTTTAATTGTCAAGATGTGTTAAAAAGCAAAATTGTCACATTCGGGCTTTTGAAAATCTTAAAGCTTATGGTGCATTGTGTGGTCTGGAGGCACGATTGGGCCGTTTTTTTCCAAGATCTGTCTGGAAATGCGAAATGCCAACAACTCAGTTTTGTCCTATTATTGGCGACGTGAATATCATGGACATGTTTTAACAGAACAGTGCCACAAGTCAGACAGCCAAAGCAGTGTGGTTTTTGCAATATATCGATATCGATTGCTTTGGCTCTGTGACATGTGGCACACATAATAATAATAATAATAACAATAATAATGATAATTCATAGTAATAATAATAAGTTGAACTCATATGACATTATATTGTTTGTTAAATTTAATTAAGCTTTTGTCAGTGGCTTTTAATTACTTATTAGATTATTGAATTGCTTTCAGTTTCTGGAAAAGTACTATTTTTGAAATATGTCTGTAGATAAGAATTTCAATTTAATAGTTAAGAAGTAAATAATTAACATTTATGCTTTGAAAAAGGCCCACCTCCAACTGGTTCGGTCTATAACTGAATGAATACGTAAACAATTGTGCTGTTATCTGCAAAAGAGTATATAGGATTGAAAGTCTGACAAAAAAGGTAATTTAGGAAAACGAGAAATAGGGTTGGAGCAAGAACGGAGCATTGGGATGCCTTTGAATTAATTTTGAATTCGTTTGATAAAACTCCGTCCGTAAAAACTTGTATAGTGCGGTTTCTGAAAAAAACACGATATAAACCTAGAGAAATTGTTGCCAGCACCAAAAGTATGAAGTTTTGATATAAGTGCATCATACTACACTCTATCAAACGCCTTGAAAATATCTAGAACCTCCACCTTACTTTCTCCGAAATGATGTATAGAGTTCCATTACTATTTTGAGAAAAAGCCAGCAAGTCACCCGTAGACTGCTATCCGGTTAACAAGAACTACTTGCAAATAAACAAGCCAAAATTTAGCCTTATCACCGGGTCATTGAATATTTGGCCATTCTTTAAAAGAGTCAGAATTGAAGAAGTAGCATTATCGCTATCCGTAAGGTAGCAAGAACTTTAGCATTAAAGCGCTCTTCGTACAAACGACGATCTCGACCTTTTGCGCAGCGAATCAGTACCTGTGTGTTTATTTCTATGGCAGATACTGGAAGCTCTTGATCTGACCGAGTTTTTGCACATCTGATTACACCAAGTTTCAATCGAAACTTCTTTGGATGGAATACAATTTTTATACCAAACAAAATGATGTTCACAAAAATTATCGCTATTATTATTCAAGAAACAAAATTTCAAATTAAATTGGCTAAAAAATTCATTGATCTGGTCCCATCGAGCCTTCTTATAAATATATTTTAAAATATATTAAAAAAAGAATATTAAGAAGAGTTATAGCTTAACTGAAAAAACTACTAAAATGGTGACATTGGAGTCCTTGCGTATTTCTGGCTTTGTTCCGTGTGGGGTATGTAAGCTTGTTTCTCCATCTCTGTTGCTCTCTAATTTTTTATAACTTTTAAATTGCTTTTCATGGACGATTTTTTAAATTATTTTTATTTAAAAAATAAGTTACACTTAAAAAATATTGCCTGCGAATTACTTGTATTAAGTAAATGAGAGAGGTGATGAAAAAATATCAGGAAGACAACATATTAATAAGGTGATAAAGCCGTTTAATTTGATTCTGGTAGTGGGGAGAATTTTTTGACATTAAAAGCAAATAGTTTCTTATAAGCGGCTGGAGTTAAAACCCAGGCCCTTTACCCCCAGCAGGATAGTAATCATAGTAAAATAAAATAAAGTTGAATTAACTTTTTTTAATAATGATTTTTTTTACATGTTTATTTTATGCTTCACTTTCGATTAAAGCATTGAGATTAGAATGTTGAAATCGTTATTTAACCTACTTTATAAAAAGCTACATCCACATGAGCTTTATGAAGAATGAATGCTTTTTAATACAAAAAATAACAAAAACTAAAGTTAAAAACTATGTTATGGTTCTATTGGATGCCTATTATTAAGCCTATTTACATGAAATTACATTTTACTTGTCAATGCTGCTCAAATGAAAAGGTGTTTTCTTTACTTTGTTTGTATTTCTTTATAAAAGTTTTAACATATAATTGAATAATATTTTAAGATATATTTTTATTATTAATATAAAAAATATATTAAAATTTTATTAAATATGAAATAATCTTTTAACGGTCTTTTTAAATAATTTAACGATTTTATTTTTTTCGATATTTCGCTTTCCTGTGGAAAGCTTCTTCAGGAAATTATTTTTTTATATTTAACAAAAACAAAAAATTATAACAATTTGAAAATAAAAAATTCTTGAAAACATTTGACAAAACATATAAAATAATTTTCTCCATACATACAAACATACAAAAATTAAAATTTCAAATATTTAAACATACAAAAACAAACAAACGGAAATTAAATAACAAATTTTTCCTATGAAATAATTATAACAAATTATGTGTCTTTTGTATTAAGTACCTATAATTCTGTGCTAAATTGTCCGTGTCTGTTTTGAAATTTATTCTCCTTACATTTGGTACATTAACAATTTCTAACATTTCTAACATATAACGTCTCTTGTAGTTTTTTTCTATATCTAATACTGATGTTTCATCAAACTTTGGATAATGATTATATTTCTTACAATGTGAAGATAAGGATGTCTTCTGTGTTGAAATATTCCTATATTTCTGGTCACATCTATGACCAGCTAATCTTGTTTTAAGTTTATTCTTTGTTGTCCCAATATAAACTTTGTCACAGTTCACCTGGTCATTTCCTCCACATGGTATCCTGTATACTACATCAGATATTTCCATTTTCCCTATTTTATCCTTCATACTGCTAAATAAAATAGGGAAAATGGAAATATCTGATGTAGTATACAGGATACCATGTGGAGGAAATGACCAGGTGAACTGTGACAAAGTTTATATTGGGACAACAAAGAATAAACTTAAAACAAGATTAGCTGGTCATAGATGTGACCAGAAATATAGGAATATTTCAACACAGAAGACATCCTTATCTTCACATTGTAAGAAATATAATCATTATCCAAAGTTTGATGAAACATCAGTATTAGATATAGAAAAAAACTACAAGAGACGTTATATGTTAGAAATGTTAGAAATTGTTAATGTACCAAATGTAAGGAGAATAAATTTCAAAACAGACACGGACAATTTAGCACAGAATTATAGGTACTTAATACAAAAGACACATAATTTGTTATAATTATTTCATAGGAAAAATTTGTTATTTAATTTCCGTTTGTTTGTTTTTGTATGTTTAAATATTTGAAATTTTAATTTTTGTATGTTTGTATGTATGAAGAAAATTATTTTATATGTTTTGTCAAATGTTTTCAAGAATTTTTTATTTTCAAATTGTTATAATTTTTTGTTTTTGTTAAATATAAAAAAATAATTTCCTGAAGAAGCTTTCCACAGGAAAGCGAAATATCGAAAAAAAAAAAAAAAAAAAAAAATAAAATCGTTAAAGTATTTAAAAAGACCGTTAAAAGATTATTTCATATTTAATAAAATTTAAAAAAAAGGTCGAATAAAAATAAAAGTATAAAAAATATATATATATGAGTTGAGTTGAGTTGTAATTATTTGGTGTTCTTCTAAAATTATTTTGCTCCTTAACTTACTATCTACAATATTGCATGTTTGATAATTAGCTTAAGTTATTTAGTTTTCAACTTCAGAAGTGTGTAGTTTAAGAGCATAAAGGAAATTTTATATAAAAATAATATAATAGGTAATCCCAATTACAGTAATTTTTGTGTCTTCAAGTAGCTGGATTCCTGTTAACATTTATTATATGTCTACTGACAATCTTAATGTTTAAATATATTAACATTTTTTAAAACGATGAACATGTATTTCAAATACGGAAAAATAACTCAAAAAAGTAATCTTTAACATCATACTAGTAATAAAAATTGTATTTTAGGATAACCTAAATATCTAGTCTCATATCACAAGTTTATTTAAGTTCACGAAGTGTGTCCTTCAAAATGTTTTAATACGTATTGATTTCAATTTTGATTTTGAAATGGTCCATGTTATTTAAAATAGTAATAATATTGTTACGAAGATGATTTGTTTAAGTTTTCGAAGAAAATAATTATGAGTAAATAAGTAAACGAAATGACTCAGTTTGTGTTATATAAACTGCGTAGTTTTCTAGGAAATCTGATACACAAATGACAACAACAACATGCTTTAAGAAATTCTACGAAATAATCTAAAACAACAGAGAACAAAAACAACTGACACAGAACAAAACACAAAGCCAAACAAGCGCCTATACGAAATGTTAATAATATCCGAAAAGGGCTTAAAAAAACTATGTAAGCACCACCTGCAGAGCAAATAAATTAATTCAAGTTGAGACATCGTTAAAATAGACGACAAAATAATAAAACATATTTTAAGGCGTTACAGTGGTGAAGTTACCATCGTGTTTATTTTGTGTGTATTGCAGGTAAATAAATCTTTTAATTTAATTTACAACTCTAAAGTGCTATGCTATTATTTTGCATAAAATAACTCAATTAAACAAACCGTTTATTAAAAAGCATAAGCATTTTTTGGAAAACACAACATCAATACCGCATTCAGAACAAGAAACAACCTAGGCAGAATACTACGGAATAAAACAACCGAGGCAAATATACTAGACAAACAAGGAGTGTACAAATTAACTTGGACGAAAAATTAAGACCAGATTTAGGGAACACATTAGAGACTATAACAAAAAACTACGAGAACCAAAATCAACTCCAGGATCAAACTTTGCGAACCATATATTCAACAACAAATGTACACCAGGACATATAAAAACAACGATTAAACTGCTTCATACACAACACAAAGGAAGGAGACTAAATGTATTTGAAAACATGAAAATATACAAACAAAAAACATTTGACGGACGAATAATAAATGAACAAATAAACACTGCTTCGGACACAATATTTGAACCATTGAAACATTTTTACAAGAAAACGAACATTACACCGACACAGACACATTACGCAGGTGCACAAGACCAAAGCAATGAAGAACATCATAAACGTAAAATTATAGATTATTATGTCACATAAAAGGAAAAAAAAGAAAAAAAACCCCATTAGGTTCACACATAAACAAAAACGGACAACAAGCATGATCGTAAAAGGATTTCGTTAGAAAAAAAGACGACTGAAAAAGCGAGCGACAAATTAGGTAAAAAGAGACAAACGAAAAAGGAGAGAGATACAGGCCAAAAAGATAGAAAGTGACCAACGCAATAACACGAAGAGAGACCCGAACTATATAAACACAACTGACAATAGAACGCAACTAGTACGAAAAGAACACTGAAGATGGCAAACAGCCGAAACCTGTTTGTTCACAAACCAAATTTGACGAGGGTCGACGGAAAACCGTACCCAAATAAAAGATAAGCATAACAATATAATAAGTGAAAAAAAAATTCGATCAATATATTGGTAATTTTAGGAGTGGCGTACTATAAAACACAAATATTTTATAAACTGGAAAAAATCAGACTTTTTTTAAGGGCCACCCTAATGTATATGTATATTTAAGTCAGTGGTTTGTTGTTTCGCATGAAATATTAAAAAAATGTAAAACAGATACTCGTTTTAGACACTAAAAGAAATTCAAAACATTTTTGTTTTTAAAATTAGAACAAAGCTTCAAAATAAGGAAGGGAGAATCAGTATGTCAAAAAATAAATTCATGAGAATACGGAAAGAAAAACATTAAAGAATGTTATAAATCAGTATATAGAAATAGGTATGCTTCTCTTTTCCCATCACATTTGTTTTCCTTTCATTTTTAATTAATAATTAATTGAATTAATGAATGCATTTAAACTGTATTTGTTTTTTTTTTAATTATCTTTCATTGTAAGTGAAATTGTAATAATTGTCTAAGCGAATCTATTGTTAAACATCTTCCAACGTTAAATTTTTTTAACCTGAATATTTTGGTCTTAAGTAGGAGAATTGTTTGGGTGGTTTTGTAAATATAATATAATTTATCGTCATACATAACTCTTCGCTAATATTGAACGGCTAGTAGGTAGTGTACTAGCTTACAAGACTGGGGGTTGTGGGTTCGATTCCCAATGAAGACTGTCGTTGGATCTGCTCATTGATGAAGGCATGGTCATTGGTCGCTGTGCTGTCTTATGCAACAGTTAATTTCCGTAACTATCCTTCTACTTTCACCACCTGCCTCTTCTCTATCCCTTTCCTAAAGAATGTAGCACGGTACTTGACTAAATAGGCATTGTTACCTGCTATTTCTCTTTTATAAAAAATTTTGAAAATATTTTCAAATACCTGCTGATTAAAATTAATGACTATATTTTTATATATGCAGCGACTACTTTAAATTAGTAGGCGTTAATGTTAATTATTTCCCTACAGTGTTTTTAGCTGTAATAGAATACCAAGATTTGAGCCTTAAATGGTCAAAAGTACATATTCCTTTAAATTAAAAGTAAAAAAGCGAAAAACAAGACAAACAAATATAAATATTTATATGCGCCTTAAACGACATTCGTGCAATGATAGCACGTAAGTTTAACTTCTGAAACTAATAAATAAAATATATTTGAGTACAAATACAAGATAGAAATAACTACGTTTGCGTGTATAGGCCAGCCTTGTTTTATTTCACATTTAACGATAGTTGCTTTATTCCAGATAGAAAATTGCAAAAGAGTACAAACATTTTGCTGGTCTGCCTAGGATAATGATGGCAATCTCCCTTAATTACTAAAGATGCAGACAACGTCAGCAAACATTAAATTTCTTTTACAAATTCTGTGTTGCTTCCCAATGCCAACATTTTCATATAGTGTCTTTTCTTTTCCACATCTATGGAATATTCGCATTATCGCCTTCAATGTTCAGATATGCTAATAAAATAAACTAAAAACTTTACTACATTTGTTCCATCATTTACTTGTTTTATTTATTTTATATACTAGAGAAGAGTAAGAAAGAATGACAATTTACAATAAAACATCTGACAGCAAAATTATATAAAATTCTAGTAACAATAACTAATGTGTGTTAAGATAACATATAAGTTTATAGATATTTTCTTAAAAACCCATGTAATACAATTGTCAGCTAAAAGATATTTAAAGCATTTAATATTTAATGTAAATTTGAGTTTGGCAACAACTATTGTGATACACTGTACAGAATCGTTAAACCGAACTCTTAAAAAAAATCTTAATTACAAATACCCAGTCCTTAGACGTTAAATATGCTAAACAATTAATAAAACAGAGTCTAATTGTTATTTTTGTTTTTATTTTATTGACTCTGTAAATCCAAAGCAAAACTAAAACCGTACCTAAGGGTATTCATACTCTGTATATATCTGGGCTATTGTTTAAATGTTTTGTTTCAATTGCTTCATAAAAAAGAATTAAATGATACAAACTTATTCGAATGTATACCAAATTAAAATGCAAGAAATGTGCAGCTTCAATACTTTTTATAAGCTTTTCTATAGAAAAGTCGATACTCGATAGATTTTCTATAGAAAAGTTGATACTCGATAGGTTTTCTATAGAAAAGTCGATACTCGATAGGTTTTCTATAGAAAAGTCGATACTTGATAGCTTTTCTATAGAAAAGTCGATACTCGATAGCTTTTCTATAGAAAAGTCGATACTCGATAGCTTTTCTATAGAAAAGTCGATACTCGATAGCTTTTCTATAGAAAAGTCGATACTCGATAGCTTTTCTCGAGAACTTTTCTATGGAAAAGTATTTGTACTCGATAACTTTTCTACAGAAATGTATTTTGTACTCGATAACTTTTCTATAGAAAAATATTTGTACTCGAGAACTTTTCAATAGAAAAGTATTTGTACTCAAGAACTTTTCTACAGAAAAGTATTTGTACTCGAGAACTTTTCTATAGAAAAGTATTTGTACTCGAGAACTTTTCTATAGAAAAGTATTTGTACTCGAGAACTTTTCTATAGAAAAGTATGTGTACTTGAGAACTTTTCTATAGAAAAGTATGTGTACTCGATAACTTTTCTATAGAAAAGTATGTGTACTCGATAACTTTTCTATAGAAAAGTATTTGTACTCGATAACTTTTCTATAGCAAAATATTTTGTACTCGATAGCTTTTCTATAGAAAAATATTTTGCACTCGATAACTTTTTTAGAGAAAAATATTTTGCACTCGATAACTTTTCTAGAGAAAAATATTTTGCACTCGATAACTTTTCTAGAGAAAAATATTTTCTACTCGACAGGTTTTCTTTTCTAATGAGAGGACTATATTTAATTTATTACGATACATCTAAACTTTGCTACCACAGGAACATGAAATTCAGAGCCATGTTTTTTTAGTTGCTAAAATATGTGACATATAAGGAGTTTTAGCCTATTGAGGAATACATCTGAGGATAAAACACAAATAAAGGTAATTGAATGAAAAATTTAACTGATTTTTAAATTAAAATAATCCTTTTAGCTGTTTCTTTCACAACGCATTTGTTTTCATTTTTGCTTCTGTTCTATTAAATTGTTTTACTTTTTTACGACTCTCACTCTTTATTTGCGGCAGAAGTGCAAATTTAATACGCTCATTGATAAAATTGCTGGCAAAAGATATTAAAATCACAAAAATAAATTATTTAAATATGTAGAGCATAATTGCGATACAAAATGATTTTTGATTTTTTGTATCCTTTTACTTTTACTTTTATATTTTTTATATTATAATAATTGCTTTCCAAATTGTAATTTAAAACTAACGCTATCATGTGTATAGGATTTGCATAAATAGTATAATAAAAAATCCGTATTACATGGCTAATTTTAGTTGCATTAATTTTGATTTTAACAGGTAAAAACAAAAAATTACTTGGGGGAAAATAGTATTGGTTTAGTGTATTGCTACGTTTATTCCTTTTAATAAACGTTGTACTATATTGAGGTCTTTTATTGAAAAATAATCAAACAGCACTTTAGAGTTCAAAATTAAATTAAACGATTTATATACTTTATTTACTCACTGATGACTCAACTTGAATTCATTCATTTGCAGAGCAAGGTGTGCTTATGCAGCTGTTTTTTAAGCGGTTTTGACATATACAAGCATATTTTAATTTAAGATCACCACATATTTTTGCTTGCTTGGCTGTGTGCTTTTTTTCTGTTTTTTGTTATTGTTTAGCTTATTTCGTGGAATTTCTTAAAAATCCGTGGGTGTTGTCTTGTGTGTGTAAGATTTTTTAGAAAAATATACAGCTTGAAATACACACAATAGTTAATTTGGTTTTTTTTGTACTGTTAATTATTTTCTTTTAAAACTTAAAAATTCATCGTAACAATATATTTAATTAGGCATTTGTCTTTCAATCTCTCCATAGAAGTTTTATTTATGTAGAGCTTTAGTAAAAATGTTTTAGTAATCTTGGTACAGAAAACATACTATATTCTGCTTATGTCGAAAATATCCTTTCTTGTTCTCTTAAAAACTAAGCACATCATTCTGTATGAAAAGTTAGAAAGTTTCAGTTCAAATTGGTATTAAAAAAATAATTGAAAATATTAAAAAAAGAAATAAAAATATAATAAGTAAATTGAAATTTTTGTTGTTATATTTTCAATCAATATTTTGGTTTTAGTAAAAGTTTAAATTTTAAAAGTAACAAAATGTATTTAAGATGCGACGCTATTTTCGTTAATGTATTTGATTTTATTCATTAATATTTTTTCATATAATTATTCATATAATAATTTTTTTATAGTGTTAAAGATGATGGATACAGAAGTTAGCCAAGCTTCTATTTACAATATCGCGATCCTCGTTAAGCAGATGTAGAAATGGGCATGAAGGGAAACAACCTATACTAGGGTGATCAAACATTAAGTGATTATAAAAGGTGTAGTTCTCGATTATCACAAACTAGGATCTAAAGAAAATAAATAAATAAAATGCCGATGGCAAATGTAGCATTCCAGGAAAAGCTTCATTACATTCTACTTAGTTCAAACTTTTGCTTTATTCATAATAAATGAAAAAATATACTAGAATTTAAGCCAGATAGAACTTATTTATTTACTTATTGGTGACTATCTCTATTACTAGCATCAAATTTTCCGTGTGCACGAATGCGAAAAAATGGTTTACAAAACCTATATCTACATTTTTATATATATATATATATATATATATTTGTTATTATTATTAATTTTTTTTGAAAGGCATTTTGCTGGCACTAGGAAATTAGGTTGCGGGGAGGAGAAAAAAGCGAGTAATATTTCTGAACATTCGAATTGAATTTATTCCACATTTGAACTGATCTGTTAAAAAACGGTTTTCCTTATAATGTGTATAACGCGATTCACTAGTCAATGAACGACAAATGGATGGGCTTTCAACGAAAAGCGTGTTAAAGACAAAAATCTGCGAGTAATGGGTACAAGTTCCCTAATTTGATAAGAGCCCTTATCACTGCAGTACCGATAAAATAGTGGAATAGAGTTGGATATCCAACTGTCCCCAATCAGTCTCTAGGATCTCTTTTGTACGTGTCGAGCAACTTCAACTTTGGGGCGCACATTAAATACATTAGATTTGTATTCCATTTTTGGGCGTATTCAGGTGGTATAAACAGTACGAAGATCAGGCGAAGTGAAGCATCGTTACACTGTTTTATAAAATCGAGGCACTTGAAAAGTTTTTTAAAAACTTGAAAGATGTCTCTAGTCTATCGGACAACACATTGGATTTTCATGCCAAGATCATAAAGAGCTTTCGATACCTTAATACCAATAGCACACATATTAACAGATGTAGATAATTTCCGAAGATGCAATTAAGTCTATTCACACGACACCATACGAAGATTGTTGCTAGATCGGGATTGGGCGTGTCATTCATGTTTTGTCCACCTCCAACTGGTTCGATCTATTACTAGCTGTATAGGAATGAGAAATGGTGCTTTTTACATCTACGATGACTTGACGGTTATTAATATTGTTACGTTTATACCTTTTATAAATGTATTGTTGTTGCTAACTTTTTTATTGCAAAATAAATAACACCAGATTTTAGAGTTTTTAAATTATTTGTAAGTTTATTTACTTTAACTAAACACAAAGTAAGATTTGTACGTTGGCACTACAGAACAATTTGCTAAAGATGCACGTCTTTATTTCACGAGGTTTATGTTTTAACTAACTATACACTCAGACGTTGTCTTTTTTATTTGTCCGCTATAGCTATCACAATCTGTTGTTATTTTATTCATTCAATGTGTAGGTGCCTGTTGGCCTGTGTGTATTATTGTTTTTATGCTGTTAGAATTTCTTTCGGGAATTTATTTTAAGATAATTGCTGTTGTCTTGCATACCCAGTTGTTCACTACCAATATACTGTGTGTAAATGCACTCCGCACATAATTAAATTTTAATTTTATGTTATTTAAAAAGAAATAATTTCTTGATTAGAACAGAAGAGACGAAAATAAAAGTTCTTCCTTTATTGTAATACAAAACTTTAAGACTTCTAATTTGCGAAATTAAAATTATGAGCAAGGCACCGCGTGGTCAGGCTTCGTTTTCAAGAATTATATATATAAATTATATATATATATTATAAATTATATATATATATATATATATAATAGATACAACATCGTCTGCTATGTTATAAAGAAAAGACCATAAACGACTAAAAAGAAAAATGGAATTCGTTTTTAAATCGAAGTTTATTAGATATCAGAAGTAGATAGCAAGAATAAATATATGTGACAATACTGTTATGTTTGTACCTTTTGTTGTGAGTTCTTTATTGCAATATAAATAACACCAGGTTTTAGAGTTTTTTTTTTAATTAGTTACAAATTTATTTACCTTAACTACAAGCAAGTTGACACTACCGAACAATTTACTTAAGATGCATGTCTTTACTTCACGAGTTTTATTTTTGAACTAACTATCCACTCAGATGCTGCCGTTTTATATTTGTCCACTAGAAATCTAGAAAAATTAAAAATTTTCTACTCCCTTTGTATCACATTTTGTTTTTATTATGTTATTCATTCAATATATAGGCGCCTGTGTGTCCATGCTTTTTTTTGTTTTTGTACTGAAAAAGTTTATTCTTGGAATTTATTTTAAAATAGTTGTTGTTGTCTTGTGCACATACGTTTTCTTAGAAAACTATACAGTTAGTAAACAGCATAACTAATTATTGTTGTTTTGCATGTAAAAAATTTCTACGTAGTTTGTAGCTAAAAATTTGTTTTTGTCTTGCGTGCATAAGTTTTCTTTGCAAGTCACACAGTTAGTAAACAGCATACCCAATAGATTACTTTATTGATTAATTATTTTCTTTTAAAACTTAAGCAAGACGCATCCGTAACAACATATATCTTTATAAAGAATAAGGAAAAGTTTCGGGTTGAGTGTGAACTTTATCCAACACAAATAACACTGACTAATTATTGAAAATTCCTCGTATTCTACATAAAATAGGTAAAGAAAATTCTGATAGTGGTGTCAGCGTTCCAGAAGATGTTGCATTATGTTTTACTTACGTATAATTTTTCCTGTTTTATTTACAAAAACGACACAACATTTTTGAATTATTTTTTTTTTGTTACTAAATTTAAAATAAAATATATGTAGACGTAAGCCTAACTAAATTATTTCATTCATTAATATGTACAAAAATAATTCCTCTAAAATAGCATAATTTTTCTTGCATTTAAAATAAAATTACATATTGTTACGTTTTTATTCCTTTTAATAAACGTTTTGTTGCATTGAGTTCTTTTATTTTCAGTAATAACACATCACTTTAGAGTTTTAAATTTAATTAAACAATTTTTTCACTTTCAATACCCATAAAATAAACACGATGGTAACTTGACCACCATAACACCTTAAAAGATGCTTTATTACTAGTTGCCTTTACTCAACGTAGATTCAACTGGGGGGCTTATATATCTGTTTTAAGCGGTTCTCGCATATAGTAGTAGTAGTACTTTAACATCATGACATATTGTTGTTGTTATCAAAATTTAGTGTAGGCGCCTGCTTGGCTATGTGTTTTCGCTTTCTTTTCTGTTGTTTAGCTTATTTCGTTGAATTTTGTATTTTTTTTTTTTTTTTTTTAAGAGAAGTAGCACTTCAGGCAACAATGCCTATTTAGTCAAGTACCGTGCTACATTCTTTAGGAAGAGGGATAGAGAAGAGATGAAACAGGTGGTGAAAGTAGAAGGATAGTCGGAAATTAACTGCCGTATATAAGACAGCACAGCGACCAGTGACTATGCCTTCATCGCTGAGCAGCCCCACCGACAGTCAATTTTTATTTTTGTAGTGAAAAAAACCAAGGTCTTCGTTGGGAATCGAACCCACAACCCCCATATTTACAAGCTAGTACACTACCTACTAGCCTACAGAGGCACCTATTTTTTATTAACATTGTGTGTATAACATTTCTTATTTATGACTGTCACTAAAGATCTTCGTTTCTTTTAGTTGCTCGGCATTTGTATTTTTAAATATTTTTTGCTTTAAAAACTTTTTGCCTGCTAAATTAGCAAGAAGTTTCGGCTACGAAAATATTGTTGCGATTGTTCCTTTTAATAAACGTTTTGTTATTTGGAGTTCTTTTATTGCAAAATTGCAACACAGTACTTTAGAGTTTAAAATTAAGTCAAACGATTTATTTAGTTTTACTTCATACAAAATAAACACAATGGTAACTTCGTTGGCTGTATTAACTTAAATTATTCCTTTGTCCAGCAAGTGCTTATATAGCTGTTTTAAGCGGTTCTGTCATGGTGTTGTTGTCTTGTGTGTATAAGATTTTTTTGAAGCTACGCAGTTTGTAAACAACAGAATAGGTCATTTCGTTCACATTTTTACTGATAATTATTTGCTTTTAAAACTTAAACAAATCATCTTCGTAACATTATAAATAAATCTCTTAATGTTAAATTGTTAAGCTAAACTACAGAAATGATGGTCCACAATTTAATATTGAAAGTTTACTTTTTCCTTAAAGCACAAAATATGGTTTAAAAAACGATTTTATATTTGTAATGAGACACCTCTGTGTTTCTCAGCGCCCCTTGTCAACAACGAAACTTCTATTTGTTTTTCATATTTTTCAAACATGCGAACAAATGCTTTTTTTGATGTTACAGCAGTTTTGTGTGAAAATTGAAAACTGTGCTAAGCTTTGTAAACAATAGCTATAGTGTTCAACATTTATCTATATACTCATACATTGCAATTTCCCAGCAGTTGTAGAAAAATGGGAAGTATTTACTCGCATCCAGAACGATAAGAGAGAAAAAAATGATTTCTAATGGGCCATTAAAATTTTAAATAATTTCTCAAACAAGGCTAGAAAATTTTTAGATTAATGGCCGTTCTGAAGCTGTCAATTGATGTATTTAGAGATTCAAGTTCATAAAATCTGTGTCTGTTTCCATACCACTTTCGAAACTATTGGGTCTTGTGTTATCTATTTTATTGCATTGTATTTACATTTTTATGTGCGTATGTAAATTGAATGTTTATGCTGTGTTAAACATAATGTTAAACATGAAAATATAACAATAGAAAACTGATAAGTGACCAGTTTTGTTAAAAGCATAACAATAAGAATGCATACTAAGCTGTAAAGGGAGGGTTTGCTTTACATTTTTGACGTTATAACATATAAGTAAAATTATTTTAAACTGAAAAGAAATTGAAAAGGCTTTAAATAAAATCACATTGAAACAGAAATAAGTGTGAAAATATGGGGAGCAGAGATACAAACTTTTAATGACTTCCGTTCTACCTCAATTTACATTTTTACAAAAAAGTAGTAAGGACTCAAAGAGAAATATTTATATATGAAAAATCTAATAAAAATGATTTTTATTATAAAAAACTGTTTTCTAGTCTATTTAAAACACTTAAAATTTAATTCTTTCAATCTGAAATGGTAAATAAAATTTTTTAAATAAAAAACAACTTTTACTATTTTCGAATGTTCTTTTTTTCCTATTATTTTAGTAAAGTATGATTTAAACAAAAATTTAATCAGATAAATAATAAATTATTATTTTTTTATCAATATTTGATTCCTAACAACCCACTTTTATAGCCATACCAGCGAGCTTTATTATCATATTATATAAATGTAATTTAATAATACAATTTCATTTCATACGTTTTTGGAAATTTATATTGACTTTAGTTTAATGATATTTTTAGACGTCAAACCATAGCTGTTAAGTAATGATTACTAATCGTAATAATTAGTAATTAGATTATTTTTTTTTTAAGTTGAAGTAATGATTACATTACGATTATTTTTAATTTCGCGCGATTACTAATTGATTACATTACAGATAATCCAATAATAATCAAGATTAATAAAAATTACGAGAAAGCAATCAAAAATAATAAAAAGTAATCAAAAAATAATTCGACTACTTTCAAGAACTATTTTCGATTATTTTTGATTATTTATTTTTATTTGGCAAAATTATGGCAAAACTGTCACAAATGCATGTGTTTACCATTCTTTAATAAGTTGTTTTTTTCATTTTTTAGTTTTTGTTATTGTTTTTCATCGATTAGATAATTGATAACCTGTTTGCATTCTTCATAATTTTGCATTCTGCTTGCGGTACTTATTGTTTTTATTATTAACATTTTCTTTTGTTTGTCACACATTCCACTTGTACAAGAGGACATATGTTTGTCATTCCGTTTCTAAACAAGTTTAAAATAAAATTATTACTTAAATTATTTTTTCTTTAATTGTGCTCTATTTGTGTAAATATAAATTTTATACTATAAAGTATATATTTCTTTTACGTATATTTTTTGGTGAGTATTAAATATAATTTTTGTAAACTCTGTTTAATAATTAGAATTCTTAGGTCAAAATGTCTGAATATATTTCTGAAACCGATTTTTCCGCAGACGATAGTATTGAAGATCCGGACTTTAATCCTACTACTAGGAAACGAAAAAACTTACTAAGTGAGGAATCAGGACCAGCCCCAAAAAAAGTCTGTGTGAACTCACTAAAAATAATTTTCAACGAAGAATTTTACACAGAAGTAGAAAAAGTAAGTTTTAAAGTTTTTTAAATTAAAGCATACAATGTATTTACAATTTTTATTGTTAGATTTCGGATAAGACAACTTGTGCAAAGTGTGTTGCATGTCATCGAGTTATAAGAGGAAGCGGTGAAGTGACTTCAAATTTCATCAAACACTTGCGAGTCAAGCACAGTGAACTTTTTAAAATATACAAAAATTATAAAGCGGGTAGCCCTTTTAGCCGTAACACACAATCTAAGTTCGATGGTCAACTGTTACATGCAATAATTGATTGTTCATTGCCCCTTTCTATTCTTGAAAAGAAATCCTTTATAGATCTTTTTGAAACAACAGGTATGAAGGTGATGTGTAGGCAAACAGCGGCTAAGAAATTGGAAACAAAATATACCATAATGATAAAAAATGTAAAAGAACACATGGTTTGTTCTAAATATTTTTGTACCACAGCAGATGTTTGGTCTGGAAATCACAAAAGCTTCCTTGGATATACGTGTCATTGGCTTACAGACAATTTTGAACGCAAATCGGCAGCCTTGGCATGTCGAAGAATTTGTGGAGCACACACCGCAGAAAATATTGCGCAGATGATTACTGAAATCAACACTGCCTTTGGTTTGAACAGCTCAAACATTGTTTTGACCTTTACGGACAACGGTTCAAATTTTGTAAAAGCATTTAGAGATTACGGTGTGGGAAATGAATTTTTCGAAGATGAACTTGATGATGAAATGCCAGTCTTTGAAAATGAAAGGTTGTTGCCTACGCATCAGAGATGTTGCTGCCATACTCTGAATTTACTTGCTTCAACAGATTTTAATAAAATTTTAAAAACTGAACAGCCACTGCATATCCAGCATAAGATGGTAAGTCGCAGAACAAAACGTATTCTTTTGCATTAAAAAAATAATTGGAAAAAAAGACGAAATTAAAAAAAATCTTCAAAATTGAATAGAAACTTCAAATTGAATCGTATAGTACATTCCAACTCGAATAATAAAATTGTAATACGTTTTGTACTTGTGAAACTGAGTTCAATGTTAATTTTTTTAGACATTCGATAAATGCTACAACTTGTGGAAGAAGTGCAAGTGGCCAAAGTCTTCGCAAATAATTGAAGAACACCTGGGATCATCGCTGCTTTTGCCCGTAGTTACGCGTTGGAACTCATTGTATGACGCAGTTCAAAAACTACTTTGCTTTAAGGAAAAGTTAAATAATCTGTGCGATAAACTGACGTTGCCACATTTTTCTGCAATAGACATACAGTACCTGGAAATGTACAATTTGTTAATGGAACCAATTGCAAAGGCCCTGGACTTTCTTCAAGGAGAAAGCAACATTAATTATGGTATTTTCATATTTTGCTTCTGTAAAATAAAAATTTATATAAATATTATTACAGGATTTTTAATACCAACTCTTATGACAGTAAGCAATAGGCTGCATAAACTAAGCAGATCCCAGGCGCTGCAACAATTATCAGCTGTTATTATAAAAATGGAACATAAGTTAAGAGAAAGGTTCCAACCATATTTCATGTTGAAGCCTGAAGCAAATATTGCAATTGCAGCAGCAGTACTAACTCAAAGCATCAAAATGAAATGGTTCAAGGTATTGCAAAGATTAAGTCCAGAATTGCCGGAATTAACTGTCGAGAATATAACCAGCAGAGTTTTAGAAACACTTTACAGTTTTTACGCCAAAAATTGTAAAACATTTAATTTTGAAAAGAAAATTAATAATGTATCGACTATGCCCGATTTTTTTGATTTCGCTGAAGATGGTAAACTTATGCGTACATTTATTTTGTCTTTTACTTTAGAGATTTGACTTTGCAGATGATGAAATTGAAGTAAGCGCTTCTACACCAGTGTCACAAGAACAGATAAAAGTTGACCAACGATCCGCAATAAAACATCAGTTCTTCAGCTATTTAAATGATAATTCAACTACTGACGAGATTTGGCAAAAATATGATTTACTAAGGGATGCATTTATTTTTTTTAACACGCCCTTAACGTCTTCAGCTCCAGTTGAACGACTGTTTTCTTTTGCCGGGATTGTTAATAGTCCAAGGCGGCAATCATTGTCTGATTTTTCTTTTGAAAAATTAGTTGTAATGAAGGCCAATTGTAAATATATGTAAATTTCTTTTTTGAAAACTGAATGTATTCTGACTGTATTTGTTTCGCGTTTGTATTTTTTCACGTATTTTTCCTTTTTTTTTTTTGATTTAAGAAATAGTAAATTGTTATTGATTGTTTTGTTATTGAAGTGAATATATCTATATTTTGTAAGCAAAAACTATCTAATTTTGTTTTACTTCTTCAGGATTTTTTACGTTGTAAATGCTAATTTTTCAAAATATAATGTATATATAACATGATGTAAATTCAAAATGTTTAAAAAATAATCGAAAATAATCACAAATAGTCCATGAAAGTAATCAATTATTTTTTGATTACTTTTGATTATTTTTGATTATTTTCTCGCAATCCTAAATAATCTTGATTACTTTTGGATTATTTGTAATCATAATTAATTAAAAATCACGAATTGTTTGAAAGAGAATTATGTAATCAATACCATTCCTTTAAAAATGTAATCTAATTGATTACTAATCGTAATCCAAATTTAACAGCTCTGCGTCAAACACTACATAAAACTGTTAAAATAAAATTAACTGATTACGAGAAATATAATTAACTATCATTTCAAATGTTGCGTTTTAATCAGATTGAATCTATTTCAAGTTTCGTTGATGCGTATAAATTTTTACATATTGAAAGTTTTTTCTGTACTCTTTTCATTTACATTCTTTCATTTTTTAATGTTTATGACTCTTCTCAGTGCAGCACCTATCAAAATACCTAGTACCAGTGTATCCAGTTATTTTAGTTTACATGTTAAATCCGGTGTATCACAAGGAATCCATCTGGGACCGTTGTTGTATTCTTTGTTCATCAACGATTTACCAACAGTAATAAAGTTTTCGAATATCCTCATATATAACGATGACGTTAAAATTTTTAAACTTATAATTTTTATCCGAATCTTATCTTCTTGCAACATGATTTAGATGGAATTAGTTCCTAGTGTAATATGAACCTTATACAGCTCAATTCTAAAAAGTGCAGCAGTATGCGTTTCTTGCGGGGAACACATTTTAATGTTGATTATGTTTTCAGTGATAAAAGTGAATTTTATGCAACACATTTCATTTACAGTAAATAAAGTCCGATCTGTTTTGGGATTTATAAAACGCTGGGCTAAATACTTTACTGATCCTTATATAACGAAGCAATTGTATACATCTTTAGTTAGACCTTTTCTGGAATATGGCTCTCTAGTTTGGGACCCTAACTGCAATGTCTATATTAATACTGTCGAATCTGTTCAAAAGAATTTTTGCTCTTTCGTCTTTATGGCTTGCATAGGAATATGCAATATTTACCATATTATAATAATAGACTTGCTTTAATTAAACTTCCGGCACTTTAAAGTCGTAGAAGAATATTGAATGTTAGTTTCCGCCTTATTCTTATAAAGGAAATTTGTAATAAATAAGATCTGTTTTATTGTTCCAACACGACCTAAACGTAATTTTATCCTGCTATCCATTCGGGTTTATAGACCTAACTATACTAACTGGGATTCGTTATTAAATATTTCTTTTGATTTTAATTATATGTTGGTTATTAGCAGAACATAAATAAAAAAAATGTTCTATTCTTTTTGAATAATTAATGTTATAAACATATTGTTACGAATGTATCTTGCTTAAGTTTTAAAATAAAATAATTAAGCAACAAAGCGAACTACTGGTTACAAACTGCGTAGAAGTTTATACACACACAACTACAATTTGATATGCTGTTTACTAACTGCCTGGCATGCAAGAAACAAAAAATACATGTATGCTGTTTACCATCTAAACGCGCAAAACAAAAACTAATTTTAGAACAACAAACATATATGTTGTTTACTATCTGCGTAGTTTTCTAAGAAACCCTTTTCTACAAATAACAACAACAAATGTATTGAAATAAATCCCAAGCAGAAACCTTATCAGTATAAAAACAAAAAACAACTATACACACACCCATACAGAATAAACAACATACAACAACAAAATGTGATACAAAGGGAGTAGAATATTCTTAAATCTTCTAGACTTTAAATGGACAAATATAAATAGAGAAGCGTCTGAGTGGATAGTGATTGAGTGTAAAATTAAACATCATCAATTATAGACGTGCATTTTATGTAAATTGTTCTGAAGTGTCAACTTTGTGTAGTAAAGTAAATAAAATTGTTATAAATTTAAAAATTCTAATAACTGGTGTTTTTTATTTTGCAACAAAAAACTCACAACAAAACATTTATAAAACGTAACAATATTTTAAATATATAATAAAATATAAATATTAGATTGTACATAAATATATACTGTATATTAATGTAAATATATAGTGTATGTAATGTATAAATGTATATAGATGTGTATACGCAGTTATTTTAGCTTCCAGAGTTTTAGTATATAAAATAAATTTATTAACGTGTTTTAATATTAAACAAGTCAAATGAATGTTTCGAATATGTGATTTAAGATTATGGTTATATCAGGCAAAGATGATGTATATTCCTTACCAGGAGATTTGATCACACCAGTGTTTTCATTAGCGAATTTGTTTTGTAACTTGTGCTTTTTTAAGGAAATAGAAAAAAATCTGTGTTTTGGGAACTGAACGTTTCCCAGGGGATTGAAGTGCTTTGTGGATTTGTTTTGATGTATATTTGATAACATTTTAATATCAAGTTGTGTTAAATTTTACTTGTTTTAAATATTTATTTATTTATATTTTTTTTTGACAAGGAATTTTAATTTTTTATTATTGAAAACTACCGAAAGAAAAAAATCAAATGTAAAACATATTTTTTTATAATATTATTTGCAAATTAATTATTACTATTTATTATAGTTAATAAACAATAAATATGTTTTTTCTTTTTTTAGATCTTTTTTTATATATTTTTTTTTCAATTTGTTAATAATTTGTTTTTTTTTTCAAAAATTTAAAAATTTTTTTTTTTCCTGAAGAAGCTTTCCAAAGGAAAGCGAAATATTGAAAAGAAAAAATATATAAAAAAAGATCTAAAAAAAGAAAAAAGATATTTATTAAAGATAAAAAAAAACTATAATAGTTAATAAACGTTGTTCGAAACGGTTTGACAAAAACTCCTTCATAATCTGGATTTTCAACATGTCGCAAGGTTTTATTCCAATATTTTTATTATTTTATCTACAGTTCTTCTAATAGGGAAATAAAACACTACGATAGATAAAAATGTACTAATGATAAGACGTAAAAACATATTTGAAGCAATTAAGTTTTAGTAATGTTTATTGTCTTTAGATTCAGCAATTTTAAGCTATTATTTTGAGTAAAAACTACATCGGTAATTTCAGCCTTGTTATTATAACCAAAATGTGATTCTTAGGCTTTGCAATTTAAAAAAAATATATATAACGCTTTCTAATGATATAATTAAATCAACAACCATTACAAGCAAATTCATACCGAATTAAAACCATTTGAAAACTGCAACAGTGAAGGCCGAGGTGAATTCATTCTTTAATTTTAAAAGGAATTACTATTATTATCATACTTATTATTATATTCTTATTATTATTATTATTTTTGTAGTTTTTTAATCGACCTTTTTTATCTTTAATAAATATCTCTTATTCTTTTTTACGGTCTTTTTAAATTATTATTATTATTTTTATTACACGATATTACTATTTAAATTCAAACTGTGTCGCATCCGCCGTCTGTGCCACTTCAACCATTCACTATCCAGCCATCTACCTTGTAAGAGTTAACTAAATAAACGTGGTGATAAGTTTCATAACGTGTATAAGACATTGAGTGTCATTCCTTCCATGGACCAAGAAGGTAGGTAATAAACAAAATTGCAACGACCCTGGCCTCCGCTGTAGCTATCCATCCCAGCGAAAACGTGTCGTTAAAAACTGAATAGAATTAGACTTAACTCAATTTTAATCAGCTACAAGAAATGCTTGTGTAGAAAGCCTTCTTTTCGGCATAGGAGGAAAATAAGTGATAAAACGATTATTATTAAAAACTTTCAAAAATCCAATATATTAATTATATCCTCTGGCCAATCTTCCTTCGTAGAAAACTTTTTTCTTTTCCTTCACACTTTTTATGGTCTTACAAATATGAAAATTATTATTTTATATTTTATTTTTATGTTTCAGTAAAAGAATTTTACTTTCTTTATGTTTTGCCAATATGACGAAGAATGAAAAACCTTAACCATGCAACAATAAATTTATTCTACTTTACAATGCAAACCAAAACGAATCCCATTTTGATTTATTTTGTAAGTTAGAGCACGAAATCTCTTTTGGTCATAAAAGAAATTTTCGCCATAAATTGCCGCGTTTAAATTATATAAAGGAAATAAATAAACAAGGTTTTTTAAAAGTATTAAAATTTCCGTTCTACTATTATAACTAATGTACATTCCATAAACTATTGCAAGAGCCCAACAACATTTGTGTTATGTCTGTTAAGATTTACAGGTGATAAATACAATTTTAAGAAAAGAAAAAGAGCTAAGAAAACTGTAAGCACATGCAAAGTTATGAATTCCTTACATATTGCCATGTATTGTTGTCACGGTATATGATTTCTCTAGAGGATTTTTCTTTTGTTTATTGTATTTTTTATATTAAATTCAACTTGGTGTTAACATAAAGGGTTAAATATAAGTTAAAGTAAAGTCTACAATTGTTGCGGTAAACTGTACTGCTTTGGAGAATTTACAAACAGAATGGCCCTTATCATTAATAAAAGGTCATCTTTGTGCTTACATAAAATGTCTATACTTTTTAGTGAATGGCTGTTAAAAATTGAGAATAAGAATCTTGAAACAGTCATCTTTGATGCTAGCGCACGTTTTATCGTGCCGTTAAATTTCATGTGTTGGAAGGTTCCTAATATACAGCCCATCCCCAAAAAGGGTGAAGCTAACAACCCTGATAATTACCGCCCAATTGCAATCTACTCTGCCCTTGCTACCATGATGGAACGTATGATAAATTTTTATCTTGTGAGGTAAGTGAAGTCCAACAGCCTTCTTCGCGGCCGACAGAATGGTTTCCGTAGGGTGCGTATACTTGCTTGCTTTCCTGTGCGAAGAATGGTGCAATTCCATACATCAATTCAGAGAAAGATGCGTGGTGGCTCTAGGTACTGCGGCATGATGCACTTATGTCAAAGCTTGTTGCTTTTGGTGTCGATAATAATTTCTTCAGATTTACGTCGAGTTTTCTCATGAATCGTACTATACGCGTTGACGGGATTTTATCAAACGAGTTCACGAATAAATCAGGGGTACCGAAAAGCTATTTTTTTATCTTTCTAATTGACTTTCTTTTTCAAATTTTCAACCTTATTTACTCCTTCGCAGATGACAGCACCATTTATAATTCGTATTCATTTAATAGGCCAGGCCAGCAAAATATGAAAACTCAATCACGATCTCGCAACAACCTCCAAATGAGGTTTTTTGAAGAGAGTCGATTTTAATGTCCGTAAAACTCAATGTTGTATGCTTACGTATAGATGGATGTTCGAAAATGATGTAACATCTATTATTATGGGTGATATGAGTATTAAGTAATCGGAAGCTCTTAATGATCTTAGCATGAAAATACAGTGTGATCAACTAACCACATTTTTCAGGTTTTAAAAAATACTATCCTCGGTTTTTATCCAGTAAATCGCACTTCATGTTACAGGGAAAATTCGTTTTGTAGCAGAATAGTCCGTATGTGGAATAAACTCTCTCCAGAGGACTTTCCTGTAACTTTCAATGTAGGAAATTTTAAATCGAATTTTCACAAACACTACTCCCTCTTTCCTCTGCCCGTTAGTTAATTTCCTAGTTCTGGCACAATGTATTGCATGAGTAGTGGTGATCCCCTGAGCGCTGTTCCGAAAAAAAAATGTCTAATAATTTTATGGTAATTAAAATAGACAAAAACTTACATCTCAAATGCAGGTCCACACAAAAAAAATTAAAGGGGAAATAAAAAACTTTGACGCAAAATAATTTCATAATACGGGGAAGTTTTTGCCTAAATAATTTTTCGGTAGTTCAATTCATGTTGAAACCTAAGGAAAAGCAAAAATGTTTTAATGGAAAAACCTAATTTGAAAAACAGCCTCTTCTAATCTAAATTAACTTTTTAATTGGAAAATTGCTGTAACTGTTTTCGTTTTTTTTTTCATATAAATTCGTCTTACTGCTACTGAAATTTCTTTGCGAGCTGTTTTATTTATGGCTTGTGATTTGTAACTCCTGTAAAATTTCCAATTCCCCAAAAAATGCGATATTAAACAACAAGATGTTTGTTTTTCAATTGTGGCAACACCAAAAACATCGTAGCCTTGACATTAAGTTTTTTGACGTATTCATAGTAGATGCAGTGGCAATTGTTACAATAAAATCGCCTTAAAATAATTAAAATCCACTATGTAAATGGTGGCTCTATTAAAGTTACATTTCCTTAAATTACTGATATTTTCAAACAACATAATTGTCCTTTTGAGACCACTATTAAGAATTTTGTGGTTAAATTTGAGTGGACAGGCTCGATACAAAATGTGATGGCAATTAGCCTTAATTCCGAGTTATTTTTAAAAAATTGGCACAATTTTTGCACATTTCTATTTCGATGGAGAAGTGCTAGTCATTAAAATAGTGTTAAATAAATGTGTTATATATGGTAGATTACAGGCAAAAATATCTTTATAAATTTAGGGTGTAAATTATCAGAGCCCATTTTATTCGACTTGATCAGATTTTTTTATTTTTATTTTTAAAGAAGTTGCACTTCAGGCAACAATGCATATTTAGTAAAGTTCCGTGCTACATTCTTTAGGAAAGGGATAAAGAAGAGATGAGACAGGTGGTGAAAGAAGAAGAATAGTTACGGAAATTAACTATCGTATAAGGCAGCACAGTGACCATGTCTTCATCACTGAGCAGCCCCACCGACATTCAGTTTTTATTTGTAGTGAAAAAACCAAGGTCTTTGTTGGGAATCGACCCACAACCCCATTCTTGTAAACTAGTACACTACCTACTGGCCTACCGGGCACCTTAATTTAGCTTAACTAGACTTCATATTGTTATTCATATTATTTTACACAAGCAAATTGAAATGCATTGTATAAAAAAAATTAAGTATAATTAAGCCAAATGGTGTCCTTGATCACAAAAATAAAAGAAAGTATTGATATTTAAATTTAAAAATTATTGGGTGCTTCTATAGGTGCTGCTATTTTATGTATATGAACTTTTCTTTTCTATCATAATTTTTATTTCACATTCGACGCACGTTTCCCTGACGGCCTTTCTTGAAATCGGTTTTAGTTTTTACCACAAATGTTATTCTAAGAGTTTTCATGAAATTATAAGCATAGTATCATGATTGCTTTTCAAAGTATTTATATGTAGGACATAATAGACACAAATTACTGATATTTTCAAACAACATAATTGTCCTTTTGAGACCACTATTAAGAATTTTGTGGTTAAATTTGAGTGGACAGGCTCGATACAAAATGTGATGGCAATTAGCCTTAATTCCGAGTTATTTTTAAAAAATTGGCACAATTTTTGCACATTTCTATTTCGATGGAGAAGTGCTAGTCATTAAAATAGTGTTAAATAAATGTGTTATATATGGTAGATTACAGGCAAAAATATCTTTATAAATTTAGGGTGTAAATTATCAGAGCCCATTTTATTCGACTTGATCAGATTTTTTTATTTTTTTTTTAAAGAAGTTGCACTTCAGGCAACAATGCATATTTAGTAAAGTTCCGTGCTACATTCTTTAGGAAAGGGATAAAGAAGAGATGAGACAGGTGGTGAAAGAAGAAGAATAGTTACGGAAATTAACTATCGTATAAGGCAGCACAGTGACCATGTCTTCATCACTGAGCAGCCCCACCGACATTCAGTTTTTATTTGTAGTGAAAAAACCAAGGTCTTTGTTGGGAATCGACCCACAACCCCATTCTTGTAAACTAGTACACTACCTACTGGCCTACCGGGCACCTTAATTTAGCTTAACTAGACTTCATATTGTTATTCATATTATTTTACACAAGCAAATTGAAATGCATTGTATAAAAAAAATTAAGTATAATTAAGCCAAATGGTGTCCTTGATCACAAAAATAAAAGAAAGTATTGATATTTAAATTTAAAAATTATTGGGTGCTTCTATAGGTGCTGCTATTTTATGTATATGAACTTTTCTTTTCTATCATAATTTTTATTTCACATTCGACGCACGTTTCCCTGACGGCCTTTCTTGAAATCGGTTTTAGTTTTTACCACAAATGTTATTCTAAGAGTTTTCATGAAATTATAAGCATAGTATCATGATTGCTTTTCAAAGTATTTATATGTAGGACATAATAGACACAAAAATATTTTTTCTGTCTATGTTTTAGGCGAATAGCAATAATCGTTGTAATAATAAATCGATAAGATCAATAAACTCCTGTGTACATCAATCATTTTTACCGCCAATTAAGAAAAATTTTAAACACCACCTTTGCTTGTCCAAACAATTCTAGTTGCAATTGCAAGATAAAGAGACAGGAAAGCAATAACACAAAAAGCTATTGCAACACAACTTAAAGAAAATGAAATCAATTTAGCTGTCACCAGGCAAGCACAAAAGATTTCAACTACAATGGAAGAATTTAATAAAAATATAAATTGCTTTGTTAATTATGTGTAAATGTTAGTCGTAAAATGGCCAGCTAACCACGTAGTAACCAGATTAAAACTCTTTAGCAAAAAAGCCTTAAAAACCAAAACACAAAAAATAAAACAAAATAATTACATCTTTGAATGAGCATCGAACCTAAAAAATAATTATGAAAAAGCGTGAAAAGAGAATAAAGGGAAACCAGCAACTAACAGAACTGCTTCACATTCATATATGACAAATAAAAAATATATAAAAAATTCATCTCGAAATTTTTGTAAAAGCAAAGCAAAGCAAAAAAAAAGAGGAAATGTAACAAGTGCTTTATTCGCAAGGAATTCTTAAAACTTGACTTTAAAACCCGTTTAAAAAAACAACACATGACCAACATAGCAGGATTTTGACATGCCAATTATAGTGCTTGATAAGCATGACCTACAGATTGACAGATATGAAAACAAAGAAATCCAAATTGAAAGTAAAACAAACAAGTTAACAGCAGTTAGTATATAAATACATAAACTTGACATGTAAACAGTTAACTAAAGGGTGTTCTACAGGCGCGTTGGAAATTTAGATTTAAAAATTTAAAAAAAATATTAAATTTTAGGAAAAAATTTTCTCTTTAATAAGAAAATATGCACATATTTGGAAACGATTTTGACGTGGTGTGGGTGCACAGCTTAGAACTGTTTTGTTCTTATTGCCACATTGAGATACGAGGATTGCAAGTACATTAATGTAGCACAACTGCCCCAAATGAATAAATACGTTTAAATTTTATTTTTGTAATATTGATACTATCTGCGCCTATATCTAGTACTCCGGACAGTTTGATTTGCTTTAGTGGTTATAAAGTGTTTAGAGAAGATCGAGAGAGTAATGCTGTGGAACTAGCAATTTTTGTGAGGAATAATATTTCCTGTAGCCTTTGTTTAAAATCTTCAGATAATTTAATTGCAAATGGAAATTATTGAATTTATTTTCAGTGAAATAATCTCTTGTGGTAAGAAATTAATGGTAGAGTGTGTTTATAGGCTAAACAAACGAACGGCTTTTTCAAATTTTATCGGTACGATAGAAATTCTTGCTTAATTAATTCAAAACGACTTTTGGAATCGGAACTTGCCGACAATATGCTTTCTTTTAGTCTTAATCTTACAAACACATACAACAACAACAACAACAACAATAGTACTTTGCTTGACATCCAATTAAACAACCAATAGATTATACTTTTTTTAAATTATCAAGTATTTATCCCAACAATATGAGTCTATTGAAGCTTAAATTTGATCACGTCGAATAACTGACACTCTAAATTTGTAAAGATATTTTTACCTGAAATTTTGCTCTTTAACAGGCGGTCAAGGTCAAGAGAACACACGATGAAAACTTGATGTAGAAAAAATAAATTTCCTAGTACTTCTTGACCACTCTAAGGCCTTTGACACTGTTGATTATGGCATTCTTTGCATGAAACTTCGACACCTTTTTAATTGCTGTTTTACTCTCACATAACTCCTATCTTTATACCTCTGTAGTCGTTCGAAGTTGTGTTTTCAAACAATTTTCGGTGTTGCATTTATCTATGGGAGTGCCTCAAGGATCCATCCCTCGATCACTCCGTTTTTCTACTTATGCTAATAATTTACCTAAGCAGCTTTCGCACTACAAAATTAATATGTACGCAGATGATGTGTAGCTATATTTGAGCAGTCCAGTTGTCTCCATTGAGTAAAATATTTCAAGACTGAATGAGGAATTGAATAAAATTTATGTGTGGGTAACTGTTTTAACCTTCATGTCAAAGTGGATTATAAATTGTAAAAAGACTACTAATCATATCACCGATGTTGATGTTTTAACAAGTGGAGAAAAAGTAACTACCGTAAATGCTGCAAAAAACCTCGGAATAATAATCAACCCTTTTAATATAGGACAACTACGTACAAAATCTTATCTTGTCACTGGCTGAATACATGGTTGTAAACTTTTTGCAAGATGTGTCTCTACTAGTAAAAGAAAGTTAAACGGCTTATACAACAATATCACATGAGAAGAAATGATCATGTTTCCCAACACTATTCGGAACTACGTGGAGTTTCATTCAACAACCTTGTTAATATCCGTGTTCTTTCTCCATAAAATCAGTTTTTTCCGAAATGCCACAATATCTTATTGATAAAATCAGGTTTACCAGATCAGTTAGGAGAAAAATGATTTTAAGTTCTTTACAGCGTTCTCTTGTAAATGAATGGCAGTTTTTCATACATGCATCACGTCTCTGGAATGTCCTACCTCAAGCACAATAACTTAATAGCAAAACAAAGCGCTTTAAAGAGTTTTTAATCAATTTTTATTCTCAATAACAACTTATAAATACTTATACCATTATATAATTAATTAATAGTCGTTGTGTTTTCCGTCTTAACTTAATTTATCATTAAAAATTTTTCTGTAATCTAATATATATAAAAATGAAATGGTCCACGTATGTAATGAGTTGGCGTGAGAACGGCTGTAGTGATTTGGCTGATTTTTGTTTTATTCGATTTGAAATTTTCAGGAGATGGTTTGTATAAAAAAACTTTATAAAGTTTTCCGAAAAACTTAGAAAATTCATTTATTAATTTTCTTCTGTTGTTGTTGTAAACACAAAATAGTTATTCACGACTCGACACGTTCGAACTGGTTTGATGAAGCTTATGGTTGTTTGTATGCTCATGAGTTTTTATACGTGCAAACACACGTATACATTCTTAGCATACGCTAAAAAACCCATAGATCAAATTAAAAAAAAAATACAAAACAAAAAGAAAACAAAATAAAAAATCAAATAAAGAGAGGCAACATCTTCAACTTCGGCGAAACCAAACTCTGTTTTAACATGTCAACAGTCAAAAACGTATTTTTATCTTTGAAGATTTTTTGTTTTAATTCATTACTATACATAGTTGCCAGATTTTTTAAAGATAATACCGTCACAATTTTGGAAAAGAAATATTACTTCAAATAAAATTCGCAATAAAATTAAATGTACATATGTATGTAAATAAAGTGCATGTTTTTCAATAAAGTTCAAATCCTTTGGTGAATTTCTTTTCAATTTAGTAAAAAATTTTTAAAATTTTTGTCCTAAAAGTGTATTAATTTATACCATAAAAATATAATTACATATATAAAAATTGACTTACATGATACGTTTTCGATAACTATACTTTATTTCGAAGCAATTTTTCTTCGGATGAGAAAATTTAAAGAGCAATTCGAAGAACTAAAATTTTTAGTACTCTCTACGTTCATGAGCTTTTAAGAAAAAGTATTAATTTTTTTTATACGTGTTTTCCTTTGCACTTTTCAAAATACTATGTACTAAACCATATTAGTGAAAACATAAATAAATCGTTTTCACTTCTCAAGTTTTTTACTTAGCCTACGTTTAAACTTTATAAATTCCTAACAGAGCTAAGTAATTTAATTTAGACGTGTTGCTTTAAAATTTTTCGTACGATTTGATTCATATAATTTTAAAATTAATAGTTTTTATAAGAGAACAAAAACCTTGATATATTGGATAGTGAGGACTTAAAAATATTAAGTCACCGACAGTTACACTTCACTTTGAAGTTAAAAAATATTTTTCTACTCGATGCAATTTTAACAATACATACATATGTATATCGCTTATATGCTGAAAAATCCAATATCAAAATTTGTTTGTTCTAAAATTTTATTGCTAAAGTAATAAATAAAAGCTTAACTTCGAACGATTTTGTTGGCAGCCAATAACATATCTTAAAATTTGAATGATTATCTACGTCTAGGTATATCTATCTATTCTCATATATATATATATATATATATATATATATATATATATATATATAATGAAATGGTCCACAGACTTCCAGATTTCGTCTAAAAACGAACTAATTGCGAAAGTGTTCCCACATATTGCTCAAAACTACATCGAATACCATTTTAGATTCAAAAAACAAATACGTTGATGAAAAAAATTTAAAAATCCAAAGATTAAGAAATGGCGAAGTGTATTCATATAAATCGATCGGTTCCATTTCCGATCCTGATAATATTGTTAACTACTCTGTAGAGTTCCCAAATTCAGGACTTACCGAGAAACGCACCACATATCTTGGAGCATAAGGTTGGAGCGGTGATAGTCGTGTTAGGGCCCCTGTAGGCTAGGAGGCAGTGTACTAGCTTGTAAATATGGAGGTTGTGGGTTCGATTCCCAACGAAGACCTTGGTTTTTTCACTACAAAAGATAAAAATTGACTGTCGGTGGAGCTGCTCAGCGATGAAGGCATAGTCACTGGTCGCTGTTGCTGTCTTTATACGGCAGTTAATTTCCGACTATTCTTCTGCTTTCACCACCTGTTTCATCTCTTCTCTATCCCTTTCCTATAGAAGGTAGCACGGTACTTGACTAAATAGGCATTGTTGCCTGAAGTGCTACTTCTCTTTAAAAAAAAAAAAAGAAAAAAAAAACCTGAATCAGCTAACACTATGCAATGGTACTAGATTGGTTATTAAAACGCTGATGCCAAACGCGATTAAAGCAATAATAATTATAGGAAAGTTTGTAGCTGAAGAGCTGCTTATTCCTAGGATACCTATCATGATAAGTGATTTACCATTTAAGTTTAAACATGTCCAATTTCCCGTACGCCTTGCATTCACCATTACAATTAATAAATCCTAAGGACAATCTCTAAAAGTGTGTGGGTTAAACCTAGAATCTCAATATTTCTCCCCCACGGGCAATTGTATGTTGCATACTCGAGAGTTGGTACACCACCAGCACTGTTTATTTTCTTTCCCAACAGAAAACCAAAAAATATTGTTTACTATCAAGCTTTAAAATGAACTATATGCTTACCTTTTTTGTTTGCTTATGAATTACCTTAAGAACTATTTAAACGATAAATTAAGAAAAATTTGTGTTGCTTCTTCTTTGTACTGAAATTTTTTTTCTAACTCCATATTAAATATTAAGCATTAGCAGATAGTTTCCGAGCGAAGCCGGGTCTACAGCTAGTGTAAAATAAATATTTAATATAACATTGTATAATTGTATTTTCTGAGATTGAATTGAATAAGGTTTATCTGGTTTAAAAAGTTTGATACAAGATGTAGATTGCCGTTATGGGTTACAGTTTGTCAACTAATTTAACTGAAATTGCACGACATAATATACGCAACTATTGCGAGAACTTTGGTAAATTTTATGGCAGCAGCTTTGACTTCTAGGATAAAAATTGAAAGTTACAAGCAGCTCTACACGCAGGCTTTTCAGCAGAAGTTTTTTTTCGTCTTGCTGGCTTAGTCAGTGGCAGAGCTATCGCATTTGAACTTGGTTAGACGAAAACTTATTCCAGTAACAATATCTTGCTATTTGGACCAGACTCTTTGTTATTTATTTTAACTCAATGAATAGCCGTCAAACGTCCAACAAAACTCTTGGAAATCGCCTAAAAGATGAAATTATAGCTCGAAGATGTTAGCGAGCGATATTTCTTTTATAATAATACTAACAGCGTATTTAATGGATTTGGAAATGTTAATGTGTACGTCATGTTGATCGGACGAAGTGGTGTTATATGCGCTAAGTGTCGTTATATAATTTAGTTACTGCGGAAGATTTTTTGATCATTTCTATTCTTGATTTTGATTAAATTTTTCCTACAGTGGAAAGGGAAAACAATTTTAAAAACAGCGATGATCTACAAAATTTTGTCAGCAAATACTCGTATATTGTACATTATGTTTAATTATAGCAAAAGTAATATTCTAGAATGAATATTTAAACGGGTGGTTAGCCTTTGGTGTTCTTTTAAAATTGGTTACTTTTGTGGATGTTGAGTCAGAAAAACTTCGAAATAGTATTTTAGCATAATTCCTAACGCCTGTCAATAATCTAATGTTTACTCTAAACTACACCTCTGTCCCCCGGATGAGCACTTTTGGAGTCTATTTTTCTTCACCAGTATCTGCTTTAGACTTAGGCCCCACAAAGTATTCACAGCTCATAAACTTATGCTCATTTTTGTCACTAAAGTGCTAGCTAGTCTTACACATTGGCACTAGATAAGTGATGCCGTCTTAGGTATAGCCTACAGTTGCCTTAAGCACCATTTAAGTATGCCTCTGCATATTTGTAGCCCGCAATTTTTTTATACTTGTAGAAACTAACCATACCGTAGTTGAACAAACTTGTTTCTGTTGCTTCCTGGTTGATCCCATGTTTGAATGTATGGCAGAATATATACATGCTTGAAAGAACTTCAATATCTGAACTGCCTACGTTTAGCTGACTTAATAAACTGGCATTTTTTTTAGGTGTAGCGCCGTAAAACATTCACCAAGCAAGATTTGTAGAAATGCACATTTCTGAAATAGATTTAAAAATTCACAATTGATTCAGTGCCAACACATAACCTGTAGTAAAACATATAATGCGGCCGTATACTAGAGCCCGAGCTTCTTTCCGGTTACATCTTCGGTGTGTGCGGAATTTTTAGTTAACACCTCCAGCAGACAAAAGATAACTTAAAGTTTGTTTTTCCGTGGTATAATTAATGCTTCTATCAAATTTCTAATGACAGTATAAAAAACAAAATTTTTTATAATTATTTACATTCGGCTGCGAATGTTGTATGCAAGCAATTTCACTCAAATAAATCTTCGCTTACAGAAATATACGTGGCCAATATAAATTATAAAAAAAAGGTGGAGAGGTAAAAACTGACGTTGCTACAATTGCAAAAATGAAATAAAGTTTAAGTTAATAAATAATATTTTTCATATCAACCTGATGTTAATTTAAACCAACTGCCAATACCAAACTGCTGATTGGGTATTTTTAACAAACCAGACACAGGCACTAAAATAATAATAGAAATCAGTTAAATTTACATAAAAAACCGCTAAACAAACAAGATTTTAACAGAAACAAAAAAAAGGCAAATTTCTAAAAAAATGAAGTAATTACATTTATAAACTAAAAAAACAAAATTATGATTTCCTACATAAATATCCAAACAACTATAATCTATTTTTAACATTCGTAAGCCCATTTCTTAAGCCATGCACAATAACCAGTTTTGTTTTAATATATTTTTAAAGAAAATTTATATTTTATTTACCTGATTACGATCTAGGCCCTTGGGTTGTGGTAGTTTTATCCTAAAATATAAAAGCTTAGCATTGGTTCACGCTAATATTTGTAACAAGGTTAAAATGCTATTCCTATTTAATTACTAAATACAATATTTCAAAGTTATCACACAATTTGTAAAAGTAAATAACCAACTTCCTTAATATTTAATTAAGAAATGTTTGTTAATTTATTTGCAACTAGTCGTTCAAATAACCAATTATATTATGCTTTACAACATCCAATGATAAAGAATAATCAATAAATCTATATAGACTATTTAAATCTTAAAAAATATTTCAAATTGGATCCGCATTTAAATAATTATTTCGAAAGAACATCGATTTAAACGAAGCGGAAGATTGAAACAGATATTAGAAGTCAAGAATTCAGCAGGAATTTTCGCATTAATAAATCTGATTGCAAAAGATACATTAATCATTGTTCTGTAGCCTTTCAGCATTGGTAATCTGATAAATTTTAGCCTGCAGTGAAAGATCTAAACCTGGAGATGAAAGTTGAACTGCAGGCTGCAATCTTAAGCCTCGTAAGCAGAAAATTAGCTCTAACCAACATTGATATCATTTGTGCATTTTATCATTTGTGAGAGTAGTAAATGCCTTGTGGTCAATATTTTTGTTTTACTTTTAGCTTTTTATATATTTTAGTAGCTATAATAATTCGACAAACTCGGTAGTTCTTATTATTAGAAGTTTAAGATGTTAAACGCCCGCCTATAAATATCGCACACAATGGGATTGATATGACTCCAAATCCTGCTGTAAAATCGTAGCTTCCTTTTCAAACTATTTAGTAACGCTTTTAGACCCTTTTAGAAAGATAACAGCTTTTTTGTGTTCCTAGACATAAAAAAGGCTTCTTGCAATGTGAGGTTGGTAATAATTATATGAGAACGTTTAAAATACTGTTCCACTAATCAAAAAGTTTTATGTAATATTAATATCAGTCACAAGGGTCGGTAATCACACTTCAATAGCATTAATTGACTACAAAAGAGTGGCCTTATTGATATTAAGCTAAGGTCAAGAAGTTCATAACTCTATACAGAGGAAATATTGAAATAGCAAAGGACTCGCTGAGGTATGTGTCATATATATTACAAAAGCCATGTCTCTATTTAAGATAATTTTAATTACAAAATTGTTAAATCACATTTATAGCAGTGAATGCTGCTAGGCCTATTTATATGCTGTTTATTGTTCTGAGTTTTCTAAGTGTAGAACAAAGACACTATATAAATTTAAAAATCACAATATAAAGACTTAAGGAACGCACCTAGCTTCCGCCACCTCTTTTCTAAAGCTTTTAATTTCATCTGGGCCAGCTTAGATTCTCTATGGCTTTCTGTTAAGATACACATCAATATACTTAACTTCCTCAGGGGAAGTTTCCCTCCACAAGATAAATGCCATTTTTATATCGTTTTGCTCATTTCATATTTTTGCTTTTTTCTGAAACACATGCATATATGAACCTTTTATGAAGCTTTCGTGAATGCTTGAAAAATTTGCCGTCAGAAAATATATATACGATTGCTAATTTGAATGAAAGATGCCTCCGTCAAGTATAAGAGCGATCGAAAAATTCTTTCATTAGAAACTCCTACTTCCATCGACAGGAGCGATCTTAATAAATTTGCTTTTTTAATTGTAATTTTTTCAGCCAATTAAAAATCGTTTTAGTAGCTTATTCTTCACGTTCTGCCTTTATGCCACATCGTCAAATGACCTTTTACCCGTGAAAACTGAATTGATTATTCTGAAGTAGTGGGTTTCAACTTACTTTTTTACAATTTGCCGAATATTTTTGACATGTATATCTATGTGATACAACCCACGAGAAATTCAACTCTGCAGGATAGTACTTAAGGCGTGGTATGAAAAATGGAAAATACATGCGGCCATCGTGTTGAAGCTTTATTATTGGTTTTATCAATGTCAGAAGCTTTCCTTGAGTTTAAATCAGCAATTTCATTTTCCAACTAGTTTTACAGTATATTGTGGGTCCAATATTACTCAACCATATTCCAAAATTGGTCTCACAAGTGATGTGTACGTTTTGTTATGTACGGATCAGTGAACTGTTTAGTGCATATTTTAATGAATGCAAGTACACCTCTAGCCTCATTAACGGTCATGTGAAAATAGATATAAAAGTAAATTAGATGTTCATCAAAATTCCCTAATCCAAAATGTTACCCACCAATTGCAACTGATGTTTCCCTAAAAACACTGATATTATACACTTGTATTTCAGTAGGCTTAATTTCATAAGTTCAAAACGCACCAACTTTAAAAGCTATTGAAATCAGATTGAAACAATGATTGAACCGATAGATTAACATAACTGAAGACCACTTTGACATCATCTACGTACACAATGTTGGACAATTGGATAACGTTTGGGAGATCGTTAATAAAAAGAAAAGATCAACACCTTAGGGTACTCCTGATAAAACTAAGATATCTGTCCATGTGTTGTATTTAAATAGGACACTTTGTTTCCGATCAAACAGATATGATGAAATCCATTAAAGGGCTTTTGTATTAAAACCCAGCAAGCTCAATTTATGCAAAAGAACGTTATGATTAATTTTGTCGAATGCTTTACTGAAGTCCTTGTAAACAGCATCATTTTATTCACCTTTGGCGAAACCCTGATTAACTT
This sequence comes from Trichopoda pennipes, assembly GCA_030448955.1. Taxonomy (NCBI): domain Eukaryota; kingdom Metazoa; phylum Arthropoda; class Insecta; order Diptera; family Tachinidae; genus Trichopoda; species Trichopoda pennipes. Next base: position 107,600 of record JASKUP010000119.1, on the reverse strand, counting down.
TTGTAGTAACCTGCAATAAAGTTAGTAATATACGGCAATAAAACTGTGGGTGCAATAGTAGAAATAATCCAATACAAGTTTTACGAAAAGCTTTGCTCAGCTTTACAATTCATTTGTAACTTGAAATGACGGACTTGCTACCAGATTTAAAAAGTGAAAAAATATATGATTCTCTCCAACATTTAGAACAATATCCATATTTTAGGGAAATATTATACAAAGCTGCCAATGGAGTTGATAAGCTTTCAGCACAGTTAATTTAAATACAGCTTGGAACACCATTAGGACCATGATTTATGGAAGATTTTAGACTTCTTAAATCACGTAAAACTTTATCAGCTCAAATAGAAGGAAACGAAATTGATTGATTGGTTAACATATATAGGTATGGATATTAAAATATGTTTTTAACAGTTGGAAGTAGTTTTCGGTTAAAAATAGATAGCCGGAAAGTTTTTTTGCTTTGCTTTTTCCGAAAAATGTTGATTTAGAACCTTGTTATTTATAGCAAGAATCCTTTTTTTTTACTAACGCATTTGCAATTGACTAATTTCTAGTTAACAAAAACACACAAAAATTAAATTAGGTGGGACCTCTAATAATATAAAAAAGTATAGAGAAGAGGAATGAAAGATAATAAATACAAATACATACATACAAGTTTATTTTTAAGGGTAACATATATATTTTCGTTACTATTTATATACCCTTAAATTTTGTAGAACAGCAACAAATAGTGCCCAAAAAAGAAGCCGCGCCTCAGCCGAACAGCATAACATAATGACAGATTTTATGTTAGAAATGAAGCATCACGGCGAGGAAAATGTTTTAATTTGCATTGTAAATTAAAAATAGTAAAAAGTGAGGCGAGCTAGCGCCACTGCTTAGTAGTGTTGAAATGTATGTTTTGTTTTAATAAATTTAATGTATTTTTACAGGTACAGAGAAATACCTTAAAATCCATACAAGTATAAAGATTAGGATCCGCAAAAAGCAGCAGTCGTTGACCAGAAATATGTCAACTAGGAACCCGCGACCTAGCTTGAAAAGCGACCTCATTGAAATTGAGTACATTGTCGAAGGAGAGATCGTTATGGAGAATGTGCGATTAGAAGTGGAAAGTTGGCGAGAATATAAATATAAATCGATTAATAGTATTCTAAAATACTCCTGATTAAAAGGAAACATCAGTAGCACTATGAACGCAACGATTTATTGACGACTGCTTTCCTACAGGCCGTTGTTAATATCCACGCGCAAAGAAATGAAAGGCCTGCCTAAAAATTAATGCTTTTTTACATTTAAATTAATAATACTGATTTGCTTTTCAGCCGGTATTGCTCTAATTCTCGAACCTCTTAACTGTCTTTGAAGCTGTAAAAATCTGCCAAGTCCGGAATTAGTAGGTATAATTTCCGAATAGGGACTTTTCCAGTCTCGGATTTTACGTTGATTAATTGAGGTTTTAAATTGCTTACCCTGTGACAAATATGCCAAAGGATATTTAGCAGGTATACGTGTTGATTTTTTTGTTAAGCAAACAATACAAACTTTATTGTTAAATTAGTAATAACAAGCTTGCTAACAGAGATCTTAAATTAACAACAAATAATGTTGAAAAGCGTGACATAGTAGCATAGTCTTCTATTTTGTTATTAATTTGTTTTAATGATTCCCTAATCATCGTCAAAACTATTGTACATCTCTGAATTATAAGATAAAATCATACCAAAAAATCTATTTAAGATTAACCTACTACTTTTACTCCCATTATATAAAAATATATGTTTTTTTCATTCATCATTTTAATCTTACCTGACTAGCTTACCTAAACTACAATTGTGTGTCGTGTCACAATTGAAATCTCGTAAATGTATGGGTCTTGAACTTACGACTTAGAGCAGCAGCAAATAATAGTAGATCATCTATATTTGCGTATCTGCAGCTAATTGAAATTTGCAGCCACCCATATACCGCGGCTTCTTTGTTCATTTTGTTTGCCTGTTTTCAGAAGTGTTTCCAGTGAACCTTACTTCAGGCATAGGGAAGATAACGTTAAAGCGATATGATATGTACCAGTGTTGCATAATTTGGTAGATGTAATTTGTATGTGGGCAAGAATAATAATTAAAAACTTATAGAGTTACCATAGTAGGACACTGATCCTGATCGTCTATTGGTGCCTTTAACTTTGTCTAAAGTTTTTTAACATTGGGGCTACTAATTACAAATGTAATTAGTACAAATTTGCTGATTTTTTCTTCAAACATTTACAAACATCTTTGTAAGTTTAGAAAAGCATAGATATTTTCTATATGACTATGAAGCCTATTTACGTTTGCACGACACAGGAAAATATTGCAAGCTTCTTTGCAAAATGTCTGATGTATTCTGCTGAACAATCTGTTTGTTAATTGTTAATTGGTATTGGTTTTTTTTTTAAAGAGAAGTAGCACTTCAGGCAACAATGCCTATTTAGTTAAGTACCGTGCTACATTCTTCAGGAAAGGGATAGAGAATAGATTAAACTGGTGGTGAAAGTAGAAGGATAGTCGGAAATTAACTGCCGTATATAAGACAGCACAGCGAACAGTGACTATGCCTTCATCGCTGAGCAGCCACACCGACAGTGAATTTTTATTTTTGTAGTGAAAAAACCAATGTCTTCGTTGGGAATCGAACCCACAACCCCCATATTTACAAGCTAGTACACTACCTATTAGCTCACAGGGGCACCTATCTTTGGTTTGGTTAGAATGAATCACTAATCACAAATATTGTACGCAAGTTTGTACAAAAAGGTTGCGATGCCGGCTTTATAATAGGCAAGCAACAATAGTTATCGTTTTATATACTCAATCTAATATGTAGAGAACTTTAACTAAAGAAGTTTTAACCATGCTTCGAATTTGGCAGAATAATCATCATTTCTGACTAATAAAATTACCTGCACGTCATTACTTAGAAGCTACTGCAATCATAGAAAATGATAGCAAATTGGCATTATAAGGCAAATTTTTTGTCGTAACTGTTACTACAAACGGCAGATAGCGAGTGCTGCAGCGCCATTATCACGAAATTTCTTGAAATGGAAGTGAGCTAGGATAATCTTTGAATTTCAGCAGGTTAGTGCACCATCATACAGGATATAAAACAATCGGCCTTTAATACCCTAAGACCGGTAATAGTGTTATCAGACACCTTTAATGTCCACCTTTGAATTCGGATTTCATCTCTTTAGTCTCTTTCTTCTCGAAACCTCCAAAGACCGATGCTATGCAGATAATCAACAAATGACTTACGCTTAAAGATTTAATTATTCAAATCATTAGTAAAGCTTATGCCAAGGCAAACACAGCTAAATGAATGAAATCGTGTTTTATAAGTATAGGGAACAATTTTTATTTTCAAAAATTATTTTATTTAATTTTAAGCGTGGCAAATTAATAGACACAGTGGTTTCAGGTATTTAACCGTTTCACATAATATTTCATATACTTGTAATATGTAAAGTATCATATAGTCTACCAAACCCCAAACTGTCTATGTGCTTATATTTTGTTAAAGTGCAATGTTCATTAAAGTTACTAAATAATATTAAGCTTTAAGCGTATTAAAGAAATTCATTACAAATTTCTATAAATAATAAAACTTAAAAACAAGTTTAAATTATAAATTTTTTATTTGCATATATTGTTTTTTTTTTTGTATATATAAAAAAACCTAGTTTCCATTGTTGCCCGTTTGTTGCACAGCATCATAAATTAGCACCTAATTGTGTACAAAAACTCTTAGTGTGTTAAACGAACCTTACTCTATCATAATCAACATATTATTATGTTTACCCAAAAAAAAGGAAAAAACAGTACAAAAATAAATTCTTAAATCACTATAATTTGCTTTGTTAGCCAGCGAGCAGCAAATTTTTATTTATTTATTTTTGAGTCTCTATCTTTAAGCCTTTTTAAATTATCTGTTTTGGTTTTTGTTGAATTTCTATGTGATAACCACTCTGAAGAAATAATAAATTAGCTAAATACAGGGGTGGTTCAATAATTCCATATTTGGTGCTGTTGCTTGGTCTCCGGAGTGTTGCGCTGTATCCACACTTTGTCCGCGGTTACGAAACTGCGCAAAAGACTAGTACTTATTGCATATGTCTACCACAACACACCGGACACCAAACAGCACCAGCATCAAAAAGCACGCAATTAATTATTTTCATTTTCTTCACACATGTAAATGTCGCAGCTTTTTCAAACTTAGAGCGTTATTAACTGAGGCGAGAAATTTAAATAGTCACGGGCTTATTGACCCACCCTCGTTGAAACCATCAACAACTCTGATTGTTAGTTTGCAAATGCGCTAGGCTAAATATTATTATTTTATTATTATTATTAATGGGCAACCTGTATATTTTATATTTTTGTAATGATTTGCCCATTATAGGAACGTATATAGCGTGATCTTATATATATATATATATATATATATATATATATATATATATATATATATATATAAATACATATATAAATTAAAATATTTTGTATACAAAGCCATAACTTAGCTTTAAGCATTATTCAATTAGAGATATTTCTTTTGTAAATTGTAAATAAAATTATTGTAAAAATTTGGCGAATTTCTTTTTAGTCAACTTTTAATTTTGTAAAAAATATACAACAGCAAAAAAATATCATTGGATACATAACCCAGTAAATATATTCCTTGGTGCTTGCAATCAGTATTCCATTTATCATGAATTTCTAAATATCACGAATCCTGTGTTGATATATTCATTGTTTTCTGATTTCCAGCCAACTTTTGGGGGCCCCATAAAATAAATTTTGTTTCTAAGTATTAAGTTAATCTTTTCCGGTAAGTGTTTTACGATAAATCTTTCAAGGATGCTTGAATATGTTTCCTTTAAGAGTGTTGTACGCAATGGTTACAAATACATTACAACTGTTTTGGCTATATCGCTCACAAATAAATGTGAACAACAAATTTCCAATTTAAAGGGTGAGTAATATTGCCTTGAATGTACTCAATACATACTATTACGATGTTCTCCTCTGTGACAAGTTTAAAAAATATAAAGGATGACTCAGAACCTTCATTATGTCAGTCAAAGTCGCACTAAATTTGTTTGTTTTTAATTTTTATAAAACCCATCTCAAAACCTTTGTACATTACAGCAAACAAATTTTTAATTAAAGTAACGAATAATTCCATAAAATCAGAATATTCGCGCGACTATTATTTTTAATTAATTAAATTATAATCTTTTTTGACATGTTATATTAAATTTATATATTTATACATTTCAATACTAAATATCGACGTCAACGCGGAATAATATACTTTGCAAGAAGTGTTCCCTAATGATCTATCTACAGAAAATTGTCAATGAGAATAAAATTATATCTACACCAAGTTATAATTAGCCTATCAATTAAGCACTTTTTTAAATAAGCTAAAATCGAGTAAATCTGTTATTACAAACATTTTCAAAACCAAATAAAAGTAATAAGGAAACAGCTATCACTTAATTATCGATGTTCGGTTATCCAACCGAACATTGTTTGGAAATAATTCTAGCCTAATGTGATATTATAAATTCACTCACAGAAGGTACTTAAAATACACTTAGAATTAAAGCGATCATATTATTTTATTGATTTACTTAAATGATTTTTCTATTGGCATTAAAGTATTCTGTATAATTTGAAAGTATAAATAGGCCATTTTCTAAAGCATTTTAAGGTATCTATATCGGTTTACTCGCCTTCACCTTAAATTTTATCAGCTCTTTTTATGAAATCGTAACTAGGTAATGTCAGTACCAGTCGCACCGACAACTATATTAATTTTAAAATAATTAATAAGCTATTTATTGCTCTTGTTCCGGTGTTATATATGTTACGGGTTGTTATCATTATAGTTTTCACTTTATCTAAAATTACTTTAATCTTAAGCATTAATATTTCTGTTGTTATTTTAGCCCACTTTACTAACCTGATTTCTCATTTTCTTTAGCATTAATTAACCTGATTAAGCATTAATTTTAATTTTGAACCTACTTTAGTAAACTGGCTACTCAAAATTTTTATTGAATTTATTAACAGTCGCATTTTTTCGATATAAAAAGAATTAAAATAAAAAAGGGAGTCGCTAAAAGTCTGTAAAGTGCATAAGTTGCAAGTGAAATTTCTTTTCAATAATAAAAACATATGCAACATTAAATTGGTACTTGCGTGGTAAGATTTATGTCGGTACCTAGTTTGTGTATGCCACAACTCGACGGTGGTCAAACTACCGGGGTGATATAATGCGTGTGCGCACGCCTTAGGAAGCCGAATACTAATTTCTAGCAACAGGTCATTCCTGGTTGCAATTTCGGAGGTTTCGAAGCAGGGCCGCCAATACGCACTCCTTGCTTAAGAGCTGGAGACTATCCAACTCCTGGTCCATAAAACTTTACAAGCATGCTCACTAGATCCGGATTATTCATCCATTGTTCTCAGTAAATGTGAGATGATCCTGGCCCCTTAATCAAATTCATGAGAGTCGTGAAACCACTACGATAATCCTTAAGGGCCAATATGAATAATCAAACAGAGAACAGCTAAAAGGCTAAAGAGCCAAAAAGCTGAACTCTGGGGCTTACTGATTCCCGTGGAAATAACATGGAACTTCCAGTTGACTCCCTGCTAGCCTTCAGGGGACTGGGGTCCCGTTTTTCTCCCAGTGACACATATAATGACGGTGAGATTCCATCAAGACATATAAATGTGTGGGGAAATTAAATTGGTACAATCGAAGATCCGTAACATATGTAACCAAACTGAGTATACCGTTCTAGTATTAAAGAAATATCTGTAAGTGATAAACAACACTGAAAGCGGCTTTTTATTAAGAAACTTAAACGCTCCATATTTAAAGCTTTTCTTTCTGTTCTACTTTTTACTGTCTAGTAAAATTTATTACATTTGCGCAACGTTTTTCATACAGCGTGCTTATATTATTTTGCAAGCAGTTTTAAACAAGTTAAAAATAAATCCAAAAATGCAACAGAAGTTCAGAAAGTTTATACAACGTATAAAAAAATTTGACTGGGTCTGTTTTTGGTGAAAAACTTGCGCTATTCTTTATTGTTTATAAAATTAATTTCTATGAACCTTAAAAAATATCTAAAAGTGATAAAATTTAAGAACTGTTGGTTTTGTGTGCCAGTTATACGAATTGAAATTGTTAAAAGACTTTGACAAGTTCCGCATGTCGCCTTGACAAGTAAAGATTAAATTAAAACCAAAGCTTCTCTTAACTATATTAAAAATTAAGATTATTTATTCTAAACTCTTATGAGTTTAGTACCGGTCTCCTAAGAAACAAAGTAATATCTCCATTTTAGTAGCTTTCAAATATTTAACTTTTAAGCTTTTTTCGCTATTGCACATGTTTTAAGGTGTGTTAAAACATGTGCCGTATTAATATTAACATTACCGCAATGCGGCACGTGTTAATATTGCAGATTGAACTAAAATTTTGCCAATTTTAAGGCGGTAAGCTGGTGGAAAATCCAAAAATTGTTTTTTGTAACCACCTCAATGGAGCTACATATTTAATAATTTTTATTTTTACAAGTTAGTTCTAAAGAATTTTAGATGCTGCTACTTACATTTTATGTAGTTCTTTCTATTGTAATGCAAAATGTACAGTTTTTAATATAGATAATATCCTTGTGTTAGTCCAGAAACATAAGGATTATTAATGTAATTTAAATAGGCACTTTCCTATCATTTTTTTCATCGACACTCAAAGTAAATAAAAATAGAAGAGAATACATATACCGCTGACCTCAATGATCGTATAAATAACCAAACTTGCTTTGCATAATATGTAGCACACGTTAAGGATCTGGGGAAAGGTGTAAAATTATTATGCATGAGAGAGCAAGATTAAGTGTTAAAAATAAAATTTTGAAAAATTTAAAAGTCCGAATTTCAGATATAAAATATGAATAAAATATTTCAGAGTCTTAAGGGGATACATTTTAAAATGACCTAATCTTTAAAAATGTATGAAAATGTAATCCCTTAATAGAAAGACATGTAAACATACATGCATACATTTAACAACACACAAGAAAAAAAAAACATAATATAGTATGTACGTCAGCAGTTGGCTTTATGAGCTCACAGTAAACAGTGTGTGGATATAATAAATTTCTTAAGTTAATTAACATCATCTTCTTAACAAAAAACAACATTTTTTAAAAATCTTAGCTACTAAATAATAAGCTATTAGCATGCTTGTCGTGTGGCACCGCGGAACGTATACTTATTAAAATACATGTAAAATATTACGCTGTTTAATAAATTAAATATGTTTGCGTTAATGTAAATGAGAGTTGTGGCCTATGCATATCTTGTATTAAATGCAAGTGTTTGTGTATGTGTGTGTATGTTATGAAGTCTTTACATTATTTTAATTACTTTTCTTTATTTTGTTACTAAAAAACTGCGTTACATAAAGAAAATATTAACTTACTTTAACGATAATTCCCTAATGTGCTCTCTCTACCATAGTCCTCTAAAGGTTAGTGTAATGTCAAAATTTTACCTTAAGAATTTTGTAAAATTCTGTGTTTTATATTTCAGCCAGTAATTAATAACCTAAATTTATGGACCCGTTAATTAAGTAATTGTTGTTTGGTTTTTTTGTTAGTCGCATATGTTTCTTGTAAAAATTTTGCTTATGGTGTTTAAAATCTAATTTATACTCATGGGGACAACTTGTAAAAAATTACTAATTATACGTTGATGGTATAGCCACACAAGTAATTGTTAATTCATTTGCATAGCTTTCAATTTAGCGTATACTCTTAACTTAATAAAAAATGTTAAAGAAATGGCTTTAGATGGTTAAGTACATATTGTTTTTATGGTTAGCGATGAAACACGGCTTGATTATTTTTTAAATTATTTTTATTTAGTCTCTTTTAAGGTTTCATTAAAAATACGAAAACAAATATTTTATATCGTTTACCTCGACATATGTAAAGAAAAGTTTCACGATAGGCTTTTTGAAAGAATAGCATAGTTTCTAAGCCCCTAGTGTTGGTATATCTGACTTATTGAATTTTGAAAATGTAATACAAAATTTGTTCTGCCACATCAATAAAACAACCCAATGTGTCAGTGGATTGTAGTGTACTGTAGTATTCATACAGCATACGTAGTGTATGCGAGCCGACACAACTCATGTAGAGTATCTACATGCAGTTCTATTGTAAATATGCCAACACATTTTTGGGTGTCAATTTACATCAACACCTTGTGTTTGGCATGTGTCGGACACTTGATCACTTGACACAATTTCAATAGTTTTAATATGTTAATGATAAAATTGAGTGACTTTGTAAACACTCAATTCTAGTATATAAGTTAGATTTTCATAAGTAGTATATAAGCCATAGAAAATTAAATAAAGATAGACTATTATTTGATAACTTTAGCTGGCAGTATATGCCTTGTTTCAATTATAGTTTCAATCTTCTGGCAGTTCCTTTGAATGCCTAACCCAGTAGCTGACACCCTATACAGCTATTAAAATATAGAAAGGGCTATAGGGACAATAACTACAATAAGATCCTGTCATACCTTTACATGCCATCCTGTCATCAACTTAACCAACTACCTTTACATGGCAATCCTGGCATACCTTTACGTGGCAATCCTGCGGACGATCCTGCGAACGATCAATGAATCCTGAGCTTCTGTTCCTGTAACAACATACCCAAACATCCAATGACATACCTTTACAGGATACTCTAATTCTGATTTCCTTATAGAATTTCCTTAGTATATTAGGTGCAACACGTGAATATGTGTACAAAAATAGCAGAATTATTTTGCTAGACCTTATGACATGTAGGTCACCCTAAGCAAGTGATATTACATTCAATATCATTTATCGTCTGGGCGTTTATGCCTTTGCTACAACTTTCTATTTTAAGAACAATAACATGTAAACACAAGGTGTATAACTACAGCGCTATAACAAATACTTAACGCTCAACGATGTTCCGCAAGTAGAGTGATATATCCAGATACACCTAGATGACCGATAACGCAATAAATCAATTATAAAGATTTTACATGATGCTGCTTAATCAAAAACTCTTTGAAAACAATATAACAAAGTTAAGTGATTGAATAATACTCAAGATGACTTTTCCTGTTTAGACGATAGCGCAATGCTTTGGCGTAATATTATCCGGAAATATATCAATCTAATTGATCCATTCTGTTATCTACACACCTTTCAAAAATGCAGCTGAGTTTACAAAATAAAAACATAAATTTTAACCAGTAACGAATATATCTTTTGGCGGTTACTTATATGAGTTTACCCCCTGAATATAAGCATATAAAAGAAGGGTAGAAAATAAACTAAGGATGATTTACTTAGTAGTAACGAGCGAAAAGAAAATAGATCAGCACTAAGTCACTTTGACTTTTTGGCAAATGCGAGAGGCAGTGTATGGAGGTCAAGTATCTAGTATCACAAATTAATGATTTATGTTCCTCTAAGTGAGAGCTTTTAACAGTAGAGGGTTCTAGGCCTGTATAACGTTAATAATTACTAAAAGGGATTTCCAAAGAGTCGTGTGGCTTGATAGTGCAGCAGTAACTGTGTAATAAACTCCATCTAAAACTAAATATAGTCATGAGGCTGATAGTAAACAAATACCGTGAGGGAAAGTCGAAGAGAACTCTGAATAGAGAGTTAAATATTACGTAAATCTACTTAGAAGTTAGGCCCGATTAACTGAATATCCCTTATAGAAAATTCATCATTATGATTATAATATATATAAAAAAATATATTACAATAATAATAGTATGCATTTTTTCTATAAAGAACATTATAATCTTTAATATTAAATTAAATATTTTTCATAAGATCAATATGCGTAACTTTATTTAAATTACTTTGCTGACAATTTAATATAGAATAAATGCTTATGTTTTGATAAAATATATATTACTATATATAGAGGTAACAATTTTTAGTTCTAACGATTGAAGTACTATATTTATATGGAGTTTCTTAAACAGCCTAATAATGAGTGAATCAACTGGCTTCGCCACATAAAACCTTTCGAGGAAAGTACATTGTTTTAATACGATTTAGTTTCGAAGCATTGAATATTTTTGTCTTCTCTAATTTTAATCGCAAATTTAACTGAATAAGCAGTATTTAAATATAAAAAATATAAAAACAAAGTATGTCAGTATGCTATAACTTCAAACTATTACACTTAGTACCACTTCAGATCCATATCCTAGCCACAGTTTTTCAGACAGCATTGGATAAAAAGCATATCTCACTTACAGTATTGAATAATAAAATCATAAAGCAGACCTCAAAGTAATTTAAAACAAATTCGATTAAAAATTTCAATCGTCCTCCTCACAGACTAACAAATTTCAAATTTCCGTCTAATTGCATAATATCAATTAATTACTAGCACATACAACTCCCATAAACGTCAATTGGTTCTCATTCTAATAGCTGAGCTAACTTTCTCAATTTTCTATTACCAATGCATTTTTTAGGGGTTTTTAGTGTGCAGCCAAATTAAGACATTAGCTCTCATCGTGTCGTCCTCATATGTTTTTATATTTCCTAATCAGCTGCTATATACTGTTTCCCAATATAGCAGTAAAAAGAAGGCCCATTAGTTAAAGTTATATGTTATTGTAATAATATCATATCTGTTTCATGTTCGTATAAGATATGAAAGTTTATACCAACAAGGCCGTGTTTTATACTTTTTTCTTTTCGTTTATGCCAACTTTATCTCTGCATGATAACCTTTAATATATTTTTGTTCATTAACCATTTATTATCACTGATGTTTTAAGTTTTCAAACTTAAAAAAAATTTTTGTTATATTTTAAGAAATTCTAGGACTAAAAGAGTACACTTTAAATTATACACTAAAAAATTATAATTGAAATATAAAGTCTTTACAATTAGTCCTGTGAATTATTTTTTAATATATAATATTTTTTAATAAATGTGGAAATTAAAATATACGTGTTTGCTAAAGAAGGAATAAATAGGCCACTCTTAACTTCATATAATTTCAATAAAAGTGATATAATTAAGTCGCCATTTCTCTGAAAACGCAAAAATTTTAACAAAATGTCAAACCGGTGCCAATCTAAGAATGCAGACAAACTTTGCATTAACAATTTCTCAAAAGCAACAGCTTAAAAGGACGCGAGTTAATAAAAATTGTAAGACTCCGTTTAGGACACACCAACTTATCCCATGGACATTTACTTAAATTATCCCTACCAAACATCTGTGAATGCAACATAGTACCTGTCAATATAATTGAACACATATTTTCAGCATGCCCTAAATCCAAAACACAACGCTACCTTGTTTTGCAAACAAATCTAAAATCCACTTTCCTTATTTTCAAATGCTAACACTAAGAACATTAACCAAATATAACGTACATATAATGTAAGAATCAATATATAAACCAATTAATAATAATATGTATTTCCCAATAATGAGCCTAAGGCCTTAGTGACCAGGGCCTTTTTTTTGCACATTAAATTATAATTCGTAATTATACTCTAATGCTTTTAATAACATTAATAAAATATTCGTATATATAAGATAAATTAAAATTAATTATTTCCGTATTGTAAAATACAATTTAAAATATTTCAACTACTTGCAAGACACCACGCAGTTACATTTCACATCATTAATATAATACTGAAGCAAAGGACATGAAAAAATTAAAAAAAATACATTGTTTTCTCAACTAAAGCAACAACAAATATATTTGACAATTAATAAAGGGTACAGCGAATAATATCCTTTCGAACAAGAAGTTTTTTTTTTACACCTGATAGTTTTGACATTTAGTTTTTTGACGTATTTGTAGTAGATGCATTGGCAATTGCTACAATGAATTCACGAAAATCGCATTAAAATAATTAAAATCCACTATGAAAATGGTGGTTCTGTTAAAGTTACATTTCCGTGATATTTTCAGACAACATAAACGCGTGTTCGACCGGATCCTTCCATTAAAAATATTGTAGCCGTGAGCCACAGTGTTTAACAAGATCGAAATTTATCACTTTCTCGACATTCTCAACAATTTTGGTTTTCCCAAACCACACATTGCGAATTTTGCACATGAATTGACTTCGAAGCCTTAAAAAATTCAACTGGAATTGAAGCCGACTAACCACTCTTATCGCCATAGATTCGAACAATTTATTTAGGAATAATTGGCTGGTTTTTCTGAAAAAATCATTTTTTCAGAAGAAGCCCATTTTCACTAGGTATGTTTTATGTGTGTGTTAACAAACAAAATTGCCGCATTTGATCTTCTGAAAATCCTAGAGCGATTATTGAGAAGCCTTTGCATGCTCAACGTGTCACTGTATGGTGCGCTATGTGGTCTGGAGACGTCATTGGGCCAATATTTTCGAAGATAAGGCTTGAAATGCCGTAACGATCAATGGATATCGGTATCGCAAAATGCTAATAAGTCAATTTTGGCCTATTATTGACAACGTGGATATCACTAATAAGTGTTTTCAGCATAAAGGTATACGTGGCACACAGCCATTGAAACGATCATAATTTCATCACAATATAACAGCACTGGATTATTTTTTGTAGGGCTATGTTAAGGACAGTGTCTATAAGGAGCCAAACGATGTGATTAACGAGTATTTTGTCAAAAAGTGATAAAAAACTATAATGAAAGAATCGACATCTGTCAGCGTTGTCGTAGTGGACATTTGTCAGATATCATTTTTCATTTGTAATTGCCAAACTTTTCTCTTCGTAATATAATAAATAACTGAATCATCTTATTATACATTTTCTGTTTCATTTTTTTTAGAAAACAAAATTCTTGTTGAAAAACCCTTTACTTCGGCTTGTACATGTGTACAACTCAATCGACTAACTGAACAGTGATTAACTATGAGTTATGTTTGGTGTTCTAATTTCTAAATTAGTTGACTAAATAGACGAATGCTAATGATGAATGTAGCGATCTAGAAAATACTGCATTATATTCTACTAGTGTTTTATAGTTTTTGTTTGTGTTTTTTTTTTTTTTAATTTACACGTAAACTTTCGCTGAATTAAAATTTTTTTCTTTAGTAATTAAAAGTATCTGTTATATTTCTATTTATTATAAATACCATTAAATGCTTCTTGAAATTGTAATCATTCGATTTAAGTTCGATATAAGTAAAGCAAAAATAATTTTGCAAATTAAAATTTTTTTGCGTCAATGTATTGTTTTCATCATCTAATAAGCCTTTTATTGACATGTAAATAAGTGTTCACTAAAAAATATTTTTGTTGTCGCATGTATTGAACCCACAGTCGCCTTATACCAAAGAAGCTCTTTTGTACATAAAAAATATATTTATTAATAGCTAATTACGGTCTATGTATTCTAAGCATCTCTGTAATAAATAACTTACATAAAAATTCAATACGGATAATATATTTGTTATAATTGTGTATACACACACTCTTCCTCCTTATACTATCGGCAAGAAAATGGGAATGTCGTTAATCAAATTCCTGACATTTTATTTTAAATTAATAGAAAAAAAATAATACAAAGAGCATGTGAAGTCGAGAGAGAAAAAACGACAGTTCAACAAGTTATTGGTTACAATTACTTACAACAAAAATAACACTTCAAAAACATAATATTAACAATCATTAGTACCAGGTTCTCCCACCACTAATATGTGAAGGATTTAAATTTAAGACTTCAAGAAAAAAAATATAAAATGTGACCGACTAAATATTGAAAGCTTTCAAAACTGGCAGAAATATATCGTTTTGAAGTCTTTCAAGTATAAAAATTACCTATATATACGTGTATACCGAGGGATATATAAAAATGTATCCCTTGTTTTTACTTTAAAATGGAAATATTTAAAATTTTGTTTTTTCAAGCAAAATTAAAAAAAAAAAGCGTTTATTTTAAATAAGTTTCTAAAGGATGATTTAATATAATTATAGTATTAGTGAAGTATTAGCAATCAAGCATCTACACATCTTGTTACCAAGAACATCCATACAGTGCTTTTATCTACTTTAGCTTTATTTTTGAACTTTTGATTAGCCCCGGATAAAATGCCAGGCGGCAAGCTTGAAGGAATTACCTACACCTGAACACTGACTCAACATTACAGTCTGAAACACAGCTTGATAATAAAGCAATCATATCGAAAGCACTTGCCAATCATATTGAACAAACAGCCAGCAATGACGGTTTTCACCGAAAGAAATGACAACAGTATTTCATTTACTTCGAACAAATCCAAACAACTTAATACTAAATATTTAAAAGGTCCTTATGCTGATGTATTTGCTGCTGCCGGGATGAGATAAAATCTGTAAAGTGTGCAAGTGAAAACATATTTCTCTAAAATATTCTATAAACTTTTAAAAATATTTTATTAAAATTATCTTTTTTTTGCCTTTACACTAAAAGTTTAGACTTCCATATCTTGTCATTTAGACGTTTAAACTCGACTATTTAACGAAAGATCGATTAGAAAAGTTGTTTGCACATATAATTTGAGTAAGAAATTAAAGTGACGTAAAAGAAAATAATAACTGACGAGTTTCATAGTTTCAGCTACTCGTTTACGTCTGATTACTCTGGTACAGTTTTGTATGTAATGCGATAATTAGAGTAGCCGATATTATCTGCATCTACGAGGGCTAAAAATTAAGTAATTAGACTGGCAACTTTACGTTCGATCTGACAACACTGGAGGCGGTGGGCTTGGAGCATGTGATATGCATTCAGTGCGGCATTCTGTTGTGTTCTAAAATTGAGTGACATAAAAGCTGTTCTATCAGGCTTTGCTTTGGACTTGGGAAAAGTGCAATGCAAACTCTTGCTAAACTTTAACAGGCCTATGGAGACAATCTTTTGTCAAGAGCCCAGGTTTTTCGGTGGCTAAAGGCATTTTCAGAAGGAAGAAAATTTATTGAAGATGAATCACAAACCCATGAAAATGTCAAAAGAATCCGAGATATTGTGCATTAAGATCGTCGGTTGACGGTTAGACTGATTGATGAAGAGTTAAATTTGACTCACACCACAGTTCTTTAGGTTGTTGCCATTGAATTGGCGATAAGAAAAATCTGCACAAAAATGGTTACAAAACACCTTTTGCAAGACCAAAAGGACTTCAGGAATGAGAAGTGTCTTGATTTTTTGCATTCGATTAATAATGACTCCCATTTTCTAGAACGTGTCATTACTAGTGACGAGTCTTGGCTGTTTAAATACGACTCAGGAACCAAGCGCCAGAGCATGGATTGGCAGACATAAACCCCTCCGTGGCACAAAACAGCAAGGATAGCAAAGTCAAAGGTCAAGTGCCTGGGTCGGAATCGTTCAGAAAGAATATCTATCTCAAGGCTTAACAGTCAATCAGCACTTTTACCGGGAGGTTGTTGAAAGACTTCGAAACTCGTGCTGCATCACGATAATGCTCCTTGTCATACAGCAAGTTGAATAAACGAGTTTTTGGCCAGCAAAAACATTCCTGTGGCTCCTCAGCCTCCATATTCACTTGACTTAAGTCCATGTGATTTTTTCCTCTTCCCGAAGTTGAAAAAATATACTCAAGGTAACTCATTTCATATCAATCGAAAACCTTAAAATAGCTGTAACCGACCACACTACGGCTATTCATTATGGGAGTTCTACCACTGCTACGAGAAAACCCTCTCCAGTGCGGTGTGGCTTATTTTGAGCGTGACAATATAAAATTGTAATTTTATTTGAATAAAAAGAATTTAAATAATCGGTCTCATTACTTAATTTACAAAACTGGTAAATGAAATTGTTTACTTTAAATGTGCCATACAGCTTTAGTCTCCATTAATATGAGTCGTAATACTGTAAAAATCCATTAAATATTTAAATTATGTAGTTGGTAACATCACTGAAATTATCAATAAACTAAGCAATATTTGAACAACCAGTCAATAACAACTTTTTAAACAATTGTTTCAGTTATTTCTTAGTGTGGAGTTTACTTGCATTAATGCAATCATCGGCCGCTATCTTGTTAAAGGCCTCCATAAATCTTTATACTACACTCCAACACAAAGATAGCAAAGGGAAGTAGACAAATGTAAAACCATTACTTTGCTATTTTTGAAATGTTAAATGGAAAATTGTTTGTTGAAAATTTTATTAGTAATTAACGTCTTTAGGGTGAAGGTTTTAATGTCTGGATGCTTTCTTGTGCCCTCTGGAATAAGTTTTGTTTGCTTTTAACGCTGTAAACTCATTTTCAGTTCTTCTATTATTGATGCCAAGTGATAAATAGTAAAGTCAAGTGTAAAAGTCATTTATATTTTTTTCTAAATAAATGACAGGCTCTTGTACGTGATGATATATTGATAGCATGTTTTGCGTAATGAAATAACTTTCAAATGTGAAATGAAAATTATATAATTTCCCATTAGGATTTTGCTGTGATTTTCTATGATTAAATTTTAAATGTATATAAAATAACCAGTATTTTTGTTATTATTACTGTTATTATTATTTTCCACGCAGTAATATATTTCAAATATATTATTTTTTGTATAATAAATATTTTATGAGAATATCATGGAATATTTATTTTTAAAGGAATCTAGCACAAATTAAAGTAGATCATATTATTTTTTTTATTTTGTAAATATACTATATAAGCATTTTTTAATTTTTTTTTTTTAACCTTAACCCATTAACGCCTGACCTCCGATTCCGTTGTCCGACTTTGACTAACTTTCACACAGGTAGTATTTAGAGCATTTATATTGCAGTGATATTTTTTTATTTTTTTTTTATCTGTTAAGCATCAGCCTACAGCCTATGGGTATATTTCTTCCCACTTAGGTTTTAAGGTGTTTTAAAATAATTTTTTTTTTATTATAAAATATTAGCTGGAATCGAGTGGCAATAAAAGTTTTTATTGTTTCTTTTGATGCATATCAGGTGATTTTATCTATTGTTTTCTTATATGTTGGTGTGTGTGGCGCTCTTTAAAAAAAGAATTTGAGACTTGCCCGTTTTTTGTAAGAGCAAGTGAAGTTAAATGCAATAAAATAAGTGGAAACAATTCTAGTGTAAATTGATACTTCACTGTTGTAGCTGTTCATTTCATTGTGAATCGTGAGTCAGTAATATACAAATAATGTTTCTTCGTAAATTTTTAACTCAAATTAAACTACAATCAGAGATAGTTAGTTGGACGAGTGACGAGGAAGAAAATGAGCTGGGCCTTAAAGCTAATAAAATAAATTTTGTAAAAAATCCGCCGAATAAAGTCGATGATATTAGTGACAAAGATGATATAGATGATAATATCCCAACTCTTCATGACAAAACTCAATTTCCTGATGAAACGCCTGGCCATTTTGAGATTGCGTACATTTATGATGATGATAACGTGAATCTACCAATGTATTCTGAAGTAATGAAAATATAGTATAACCTTTTTAATACGAATAATGACTCGCAACCATCTACATCGAAGTAAAAAAAAACATGCCTCAGTGGGAAATACGTATACACCGTTACAATTATGGGAATATTTTTCGATAAAAAAGTCATGAATGTTACTGTCGAAAGAACCAATAAATATGCTGGCAAAAACATTTCTGGTTTCGTTAGTTCAATTACAGAAATTAAAACATTTGTTCGAATCTTGTATCTTACAGGATATCATACTTTGCGGACAATCAGATCATACTGGTCAAATCAAGCATCTCTTGGATGCCAGATTGTAAAAGATGCAATCAGTCGGGATAGATTCAAACAAATAAAACAAAATGGCACGCAAAGGATATAGCATCTGGGAGATTGATTAATTTCAATACCACGCAACCCATGGCACAAATAATTAACACTGCAAGAAGTTTCATCTTTAGAGTTTTAAACATTAGCGACGATCAATTTTACACCAAGAACATAAATAAAACAATTTAATAAAAGAGGCAGGAATTAAACTTAAGGCAAATTATCCTCAAACTAACATTACTAAACAAAACAATCAACAGAGAGCTTTTTACGGTGTACAATATATACCAGGTTTGACTGACAGCAAAAGCTTGAAGTCAATAATAAAAACTGATAAAAAACAATTTTCATACAAACCAAACAGCACATTGAACAAAATATTCACGAACATGAAAGATAAAATAGAAAAACAAAAACAATGCAATGTAGTGTATGAAATAAAGTGCAAAGGTTGTGAAAACGAAAGCTGTGATCTAATATACATTGGAACAACGAAACGAACATTGGAGACAAGAATGAAGGAACACAAAAACGATATTACAAAACGGAAAGAGACAACAGCATTATCACAACACATACTTAAGACTGGACATGAAGCTGATTTTGAAAAAGTCAAGATTTTAGATATAGAATCCAGGGAAAGAAAAGGTACACGATAGAAAGTCTACGCATTCAACAAAACATTGACAATACTATGAACCTAAAAGAGGACACAGACAACATAAACACAGAGTACAGTGTTGCAATGGCGGACGATTAGACTTTCATAATAAATTTAAATTGTGTTTGTTTTATTTAAATTTAATTGTTTTTTTTTTGTTAATTGTCAAAATATAAATGTGATTAATGGTATGTTGTAAGTAATTTATTTTGGTGTATTAAAATTGTAATAAATTAAGATTTTAATTTTTAAATAGACGAAGCCCTTGAGGAAGTCAACAAAAAATTGACGAAACGTTGGGCAAAAGTGAGATAAAAAACTGTTTTTTATTGGCACAAATACATTAGGCCTGATTAGCTAAGGCTTATGAAATCAACAACATAAAATTTCTGAATTGGCCAATTAATACAAATGATAATACATGTTTATGATAATAAAAATCTGGATACAAATGATAAATTTGCTAAAATAACTCCCTTAAATGATGCTCTAAATAAAAAATTCATACAATTTGGTATATTTTCTCACAATGTGTCAGTGGATGAACAAATGATTGCATACTATGGTCGCCACCTGTTTGAAAATGTTTATCAAAAACAAACCGATACGTACTGGGTTTTAGCTTCAGCGACAGGATATTGTTACTCTTTTGTTCCATATACGGGCGCTGCTGCTAACAATAACCCTGATTATGGTCTTGGAGAGAATGTGGTCTTACGATTGTTGGAAAATATATCTAATGCAAACCAACACAATGTTACATTTGATAACTTTTTTACGAGCCATAAGTTGCTGTATATATTAAATGAAAAAGGCATATTTTGCAACAGATACCGTTCGTGAAAACCGAACCAATCATGCACCATTGGAAGATATAAAAATGCTGAAAAGGAAGTCTGGGGCTCATCACATTTTTGTTTTGGTAAAAACAACAAAATAATCGCTGTACGGTGGAATGATAATTCGGTATGTACTCATATTATTCCACTTTATTTCTACAATACTGTAATTTTTGATTTAGGTGGTTACAGTGATGTCGAATTTCTTGGGAGTAGAGCCGATGTGCCGAGCAAGAAAATTCGATCGGAAAAATCGGAAGATGGTAACAATTGAGCAACCACATCTTATACACCAATGCAATCAACGAATGGGTGGAGTTGATTTGTTCGATAATGCTATGAACAATTATCGCATTCAAGTACGCGGAAAGAAGTGGTATTGGCCGCTACTCACTAATGCTATGGATGCTGGTATGGTGTACGCTTGGAATCTGCACTGCATTTGCAGAAAAGTTGAAGGCTTGCCACCCATGAGTCAACTTGATTTTCGGATTATTGTCGTTAAAGCATTGATAACAATTCCTGAAAACCGTAGCCATGCTTATAGAAAAGTTGTGACGAATGCGCAAATAATGACAAAGTAAATGGATAAAGTTGATCACATAGTTGACAAGATTGGCAAACGCGGACGGTGTGGGCAATGTGGTGGAAAAACAAAGTATGGATGCTTAAAATGCAACGCAAACTTGCATCCAAAAGTCTGTTTAGTTTCATGCCGGCAGTCCAAAGAGCATCATTAAATAACAAAATCTAAATAGTAATAAATCTATTATACCACAAGTAGTACTCAATGTATATACACATATTATATAAAATAAAACCGCACTAAAAACACATTTTTACTTAAAAATAAAATTCGTGTTTAATATGTTTTACAACCCCTTTATTCCTAAGTGGGTATTTAAATACCCATGCTACAAATCTGAACCTGTAGCTCAGAGGTGAAGACCTATGCTCTTGATTTTTTTTTTTATAGATAGAGGACGTCCAAGGCTATAAAGCCTCCTCAAATTGCCAGAGCCAATTATGTTGAAATTTTTTCACTTTATAAAATTGCCGACTTTTTACCCCAGAACACAGTTCCAGTTTTCCTCTATCTATCATTGAAAACAGACTTGCGATACCTCTCACCTGATTGTAGCTAGAATTTTTTAATTGCATCTATATTTTTGGGTATTTTTCTACCCAATCGTCGTTAATGGGTTAAATAAAAAGAATGAAAAAGAAACAGCAAAGAGTTTAATTTTTATGAATCACGCCACCTAGAACTTGCCTAAATTATAACGTCTAAAAAATGTATTATTTTTTGTTAAAAAAATGTTTTTAAAAATTAATTTTATTTTGTTTTGTGCCAAAGAAATGCCGCGAACTAAATATTACTTAACAGTTACTCAGCTATTAGTGCTTTACGACATTTAGCGTAAGCATATCTTATTTCTTAGGTCACCTTTATATAATTAGTATTATTGAAGCAGATAATGTTAAAAACAGAAAACCAAATGACTTTAAGATTTTAGCTAATGCTAAACCGTATAACTCGTGTATATACTGTTTTAAATGAAACCTAATATGTTAAATTTCATTTAAAGTATACTAAAATAATTTTAGCTTTTTCCCTGAACCAAAACCTGTCGCAATTATTGTGTGATTGAAGAAAGAACGTTTTTTAAACTATTCATAAAATTCTGCATCTGTTTAAAAAATAAACAATTTTCAGAAAAAAAATAATTTTGTAATACTTATTTGATTATTCAATAGGATTTGAATATTGGATTTTTCAACAAGAAGTTTGTTTTTCAATTGTGCCAACACCAACAACATAAAATTACAGAAATAAAAATTTAAATACTAAAACAGTTTTGTAGGACAGACAGAAAAATGTTTGCTGATATTGAGCGGAAACCGTGGCAGCAGCGAGACAGTAGACACGTATACCACTGTTAGAAGGCGATTGGCAATGGCAACGTCGTCAAATTTGATTGACGGACAAATTGCGGATAATTTTCCCGGTTTCCTGTTAGGGGTTATTTCGGATGTGCTGTTTACACCAAAATTATTGGAAATGCTGTATCTGGTGGCTAGTTTGGACAGCCGTTGGTGCAGTTTTCCTCATTTTTAATTAATAATTATCTAGATCATGTACTCTATGAAGTTTGTATGAACTTTTAATTTGCTTTTTATTTTTTCATTTGGTTTACTGGATGGTAAAATAGATTGATGTAAGCCGGTATCAACATATTTGGTTGATTTTATTTTTAATTTTTTGTGATTTACAAGAATGGAATCCGAATTTCAAAGGACTGGAATCTGTGGTGAAATTTTTTATTTTGTTTTTTTCCGATTTTTTTTTCTTACGAAATAGCTCTGTGACATGAATTTAGTTTGCAGTATTGCAAGGCGGCCGGGATATTAAAGTCTGAGGTCTAAAGTTTTCAACTCTGGTATCATATCATTAATTTGTAACTTCACTTTTATTATATAGAGAAGGAAAAGTTTAACTAATTGTGTTCCTTTTATTGCGACCTCGGTCTAGTGCTTGTGGTTCCTTTATTAGTGAAGACAGAAGATAATCAAATATTAATGAAAATATAAATGAAGAGATTTAAGGATGTACAATTTAAAAATCTTATCTCTTTTAATCGTAGATCGTCCCTTAAAAAAATTCACAATTCTTTCTATGTATCATTTTTGATACATAGTAGAGAGCATACGAGTAATTAGCTAAAATGAATACATTTAAAGTTTTTTTTTTATTATTTTAATTTGTGTTTAATTAAATCTATAAAATATGATTTGTTCTAGAAGTCATTAATTCAATCAACGTATTTCATTTGTTTTTTTATTTCACCCGAAATGTAACATTTTTGCCACCTATCGTGTTCCTTTTTTTCAGAATTATCAGTTTTATGTTTTTTTGATGGACCCAGCTTCACTATCATTTGTTTCATCTGCACTTTGTGCTGAAAGTTTTTTAAAAATTGCCGGAGAAAGTTCATTTTTAGGATGTTTTGTGACGTTTTTTTATAAAAGGCTTTGAAAGTGATATTGCTAACTCGTGTAAAAAATTGTTACGTTTTGGACTGGTTTGAGTTTTTTTCCAGTTGACATCAACTTCGTTGTATGTAATGTAAGCATTCAAATATCATTAGTGTTGGAAAAAACAACCATCGGTCAGCGATTATTTTCACGTTTGCAACTATAGCAACTCAACATTTTATCAACCGTATCAACTCCTTCTTTTATGAGATTACAAAACGATATTATTTCAGGCAACTTTTTGAGGCAATTTGCAACTTTAGGTTCATGATGTATAAACTCAATTGTTCACTTGTCTTTGTGGCTTATATAACTAACCATCAGGGGTAAAAGCGAATGTTAACTTATACCGTGGAATTTGTTTGCATGCAAAGAGCTTTGAAGGAATTGATCGCTTGTTTTCTCGCGTAGTTCCAACCATTTTTGTGTAGTGTTTTAAAAGCTTTTGCGAAGAAGAAAAATTATCCATGGTAACCATAATGTCCTTTTAAACCAACCACTAAATCAAGAACCACCCGTTCTCCTTGGTTTCGCTAAGGAATTCCTGACATATTCTTTCCCAAATGTAGTTGAATTTTCAGCACAGAACAAGTACGCCAGTAACACAATCATTAGGGTTGTAAAATGTTGAGAGGCTTTCAGACCATTTCTTCTAAATATTTCTAATTGGTGCGAAATTGTCTTCACTTTTCTGGGAACGTCTAGTTAACACATCATCAAACCGTATTAGTTTAAAGTTTCCTTTTTTGATCTATTAAATGTGAAATATTTTTATACATATGTATGTGTGTCATTTAAAAACCTTAAACCTTTAAAAAACTGCTAAATAGGTATAAAATAATTCCTCATCGATTTCAATATGATTAGAGACCATTTAGATGTTCTCCATATTTGGTGGAGTTATTAATTACGCTCTTTTTTGTTATTTGTGAGGAGAAAACGAACAAAAATGAAAATTGAATTGTATTTACGCGACTTGAGGAAAATTTTTTTATACCTAAAAAACAGGTCTCAATTGAATGACCTTTTTTTCTAAGCTGGGCGAAGACTAAGAATATTTTCCTTTCCTAATCTACCAATGGGATAAGAATCACTATTTGTGTTACTGCTAATGCCTTGATCACAATCCGAACACGAGCCACTTTCCTGTTCCTCTTCATCTGAAATATCACGGACAGCAATATCAGTGACATTTGCTTCAAAAATTCCGTCATCTTCTTCACTTTCACTTAGCACTTCATTTCTCAGTTCTTGGAGAGTCAAAAATCGCGGATAAGACATTTTTAGCAATTATAACTTTGAACTGATTTTTTTTTTTAAGAAACGCACAACAAATCAAAAAAAAAAAACAAAAATTCCAAAAATTCATTCAATTACTATAATTTTTTGTATTTATCAATTGTTTTATTTAAAATAAATTAAAAATTAAAAGCAAAATTTATAAGTAATTATATTTCTTAAAACATTTTTCTTCCTTTTATGAATTCCGGTCCATATACAAAATCGGTTTAAAACATTAAAGATTGGACTTAAAAATGTTGTAATAATTATTGGTTTAATCTTAATAGTGCAACTTTGGCGCTATAGGTCAAATCACAGCTTTTTCTGTGCTAAATTGATGTAAATCAAAGTGATATTTTACTATTGTTGTTGTTATTTTTAATTGGAAATGCTTCAAATCAAAGACGTGTGATATTTTTTTGCGTTAAAAAAAGCACCGTTACACATTTGAACGTTAAAGTCAATCAATACAATTTTTTCTACAAATGTGGTAGATTGTTCAGTAGTAGTGCAAGGTCAACTTTAAGTTTGTTTTTCTCGATTTGTGTTTATTATAACAATATTAATTTAAATGGAAAATAAAGAGACAGTTAAATACTACTGTTTTTAATTATGACTGCTTTATATTTATGTCGATATACTTGAAAAGAACTCCTTAGACAACATCACCTTAAAAGGGTTTAGTCTTTTTTTAACTTTTAGATTCCGTAAGCGTTTAAAAATTTTGACCCCATATGACCTCTTTCAAATTGAAACAGTGGATTAAATATAATGTAATGAGTTAATTTGTTTTGTGATTATTTGCGCTTTCTGAGTTATGCCTTTTCTTGCAGGTAACCTCTGTATGACAAAAAAACGATCTGTTTGAAATATGGCGAGAAGAATGTAGTAAGAAAGACAAGTTTGAGGCAGTTTTCAAACACGTTGTTGACAAAATCAAACTTAATACAATTTCCAATGAAATTGATAAAAATACAAAAATAAAGCCCGACAAGTCTATCAAAAATGCGAAAAATGTGTAATCAAGATACCAAAAAACCAATTCCATTTTCTGCGGATGAGGCTTTAGCTTTCTTCTTGAATACAATTTTTCAAAAGAACAATATAATGCAATACGCCACGAAAGCAAATTAAGAAGCTGCAATATTTATTCACACTATAATAAAATTACAGCCGCAAAATTAAAATCGGTTGCATTACGCCCGCAAAAATAGCCGTACCCAATAACCTGTTAGATGTATTTAATAGGACTGTCTGATACTTCAGATCCATTAATTTTCAAAGATTTTTTAAACAGACGCTTACAAAAGCGTTAACGTTCTTTACTTCCACCTGAAGTTATTGAGCTATTATGTTGCAGTCAAAACGAAGAAATTAATGATATTAATGAAAGTGAAGAAGCTTTTTTTGATTTAAATTTACAAAATGAATCAGGTTTAAGCAGTTTCTAAATGTTATAATATAATAAAAAAAATCAATTCAATGTATTATGTTTGTTTTGATGATTGAAAAAGGGTTAATTGTTGGTCATTAATGGGCTAAATTTCTTTTTTTTAATAATGCTATACTTACTTATGGAATTGCTACAGGCTTTGGTTTGAATATTAATTATTGGTCGTTAATGGGTTAAATTCCATAAATTCCATAAATAGGGTTAAACTTACTTATGGAATTCTTAAAGGCTTTGCTTTGAATACCATGACTTTGTAGTAGTTACTAATTTCGCACAGAAAAATTTCCATTTGAACTATAGTGCGTTGGTTGAAATATAAATATTTTGAAAACAATTTCGTCATGGCAAAAATTTTAAGCTGATCTGTAGGAGTCGATGTTTAAGTATTCCAAAATAGATCGTTAATACATTAAAATAATTACAAAAAGTTCCAAATTTTTACTTTTTATCCAAAGATCGTGTTCAACTTAACGACTGAATTTATAAATAGGTTAAAACGCTCAAAATATATCTGTTGGAACTTCCTCAATCCCTTAATATATTTTTCTCTATATGTCACCCTTCATTCATTAACAAGAAATACATTTTATTTACAAACTTTTATTAAAATATTTAACCACAAAAGTGGCATTCTTTTGAGACACTGAAGGCTTTCGTAGCTTGTTTCTTTTATCGTAGTCGACTATTTACGGATTAGTAGCATACTTTAAACAACACAATGCAACCCTCAGGAATTGGTGAAAATTGTTGAAAATGGAATGGCAACGACATACAATATCAACCTCCTATAAAATCAAAAAAGTTCTTTGATTTTATTTTATTTATCAACTTAACTAACTAATTTAACAAATGCTTAAGCCGAGTGATGTTTAATCATTATAATAGTAAAATTTTTCGTCCAGCTAGTTTAAAAATTTAAAATAATATATTGTAGTAATAAAAGGAAACATAGATATGTGGTAGAACCCACACTATAATAGTACATATTAAGATTTTGAAACAAATCGAAGTGTTATAAGATAGTTTAATATAGCTAAAACTAATGATATCCAAATACAAAATTAATTTAACAAAAAAATTTATATTCTTTTTAACAGAGTAATCTAGTAAAATCGGTTATATACTGACACTAACAACTGAAACTGTCACGAGGCAACAGAAACAAAACATATTTCTAAACTACATAAACTACCGCGAAATTTAGATTTGTGATACATATAGTTGGATTCGTAAAGTTAAATCACGATTGAATTAGAACGATCTAGTTCTTTTATTTTAGTAGTTCTTTTGATTGGTAGTTCATTTGATAGATTTTAGTAAAACAGCTCTATTTTAGTATAACGTTTTAATACCGTAAGTGAAAATATTTATAAGAGAAAATTTTACGAAATATG
This sequence comes from Trichopoda pennipes, assembly GCA_030448955.1. Taxonomy (NCBI): domain Eukaryota; kingdom Metazoa; phylum Arthropoda; class Insecta; order Diptera; family Tachinidae; genus Trichopoda; species Trichopoda pennipes. The sequence continues at coordinate 80,035 of JASKUP010000119.1, read as the reverse complement.
TTAATAAAAATAAATTCTAAAATTAACCAATAATATGAAAAATACTTGTAATATCGTAACATTGAAAACCTGAACACAAATATTGTACTGAGCTGTTGTAACACACTGAATGAAAATATATGTACATGAACTAAAAGGAAACATGAACAAAACGGCTGAGAATGGCATGGTGATCTGACCACTTAGTTTAGTTAAGTGATTATTTCAACAACAATAGCTCTATCATAAACTACAGAATTTTTAAAATGTAACGTCACAGAAAACTGTGAAAACATAAATAAAGTTTTCAATTAAAAGCTTTTAGATTAAATCTCTTAAGTCCAATACTATATGACATTTTTAACAAAAAACACTTATCGAAATTAAATTCGCAAAATATTGATTTTGAGTATAATATAATAAAAATTATGTATATCGTTTATTAATTTAGTCTTGTTCAACAAAAACAACAAATCTATGTTTTTTTCCAATAACCAATTTGGCATTACAGAAATGAATACAAAAGCTGTTTGGTGCTTAACAAAGATGCATAAAAAGCAGAACTGGAAAATATGTAAATCATCTTAAAATTGATATTTTTTGAATACTTGTCAAATCTTCAATCACTGCAACTTGCTTAGAGAAACAGCAAAGAAAAACAAAGAAATGTAAATGGAAAATAAAAAAATATGTACAATAATTCGACAGAGTTCTTAAAGATAATATTTTTTTTTCTTTCAATTTTCTTAAAACTCATCCAAGGTGAAAATTAATACGTTACGAAAGAAGAAAAGAGAAACAGTATAACATCTTTTGACGACCGCAGACGTAGCAAAAATAAAGATTATTTCCGATAAAATACTTTTCTTGATTATCAAAATAGGACATCTTGGATGCAAAAAAGTATAAAATGTTCTTGTTACTATTTTTTAAATTCCACAAAAATTTTAAAACTATTAAAGACTTCATTTAGCCACAAATGAACATAAAATTTCTTACAACAAGGGACGAATATTTAAAATATTTTCAAAACTATTCTCCTAATATGGAACACAAGTGTTCAAAGAAATTTCTCAAACAGTTACAGTTAATACTTTAAGCAGGATTTGAAGCTTTTTACCAAAAAAAAAAATCTTAAAAAACATAAGCTAATGATGATAATATTCATAATAATCATATAATATCCTTCACTCAATTATTTTTTATATATTGCCCAAACATGGGTTTATAAAAATAAATTGGTTCAATTGGGTCGACGGTTTTCACAGGAAGGAATTACAACAACGGCTTAATTATGGTTTCTTTCAAAAATTCCACAAAAATCTTTAAACAATTTTCTAAATAAAACCTATCTTAGCTCGAATTAGTATTAATTATATTATTACGTTTGTTGCTTTTAATAAACTGTAAGTTATGATGATTTCTTTTATTGCAAAATAATATTGTAACATAGCACCTTAGAGCCCCAAATTAACTAAGCGATTTATTTACCTTCAATACACACAAAATAAACACGATGGGTGCTTTGTTGTCTTAACAAACTGATACTTAATTTGAATACATATAATTTCCCAACAAGTGTTGCTTATTAGAATGTTTTAAGCGGTTTTCGCATATATGGAGTTTTTCAGTAAGAAGTTTGTTATTCAATTGTGGCAACACCAACAACACCATAGTTTTTATACTTAATTTTTTGACGTATTCGTAGTAGATGCACTGGAAATTGTTACAATGAATTCAATTTCGCACAAAAACGGCGTTAAAATAAATAAAATCCACTATGGTTCTGTTAAAGTTACATTTTGTAAAAGTCGTGATATTTTCGGACAACATAATCGTTTTTATGAGACCGCTATTACGAATTTGGGCGACAATTTGAGTTAACACGACCGATACAAAATGTGCGAACACTAACACACGTTTGATCCGATGTTTCCACTGAAAACATCGCACCCGTGATCTGCAGCGTTAAAGCAGATATAAATTTATCAACTCCTCTACGATCTCAACAAACAGGGTTATCGATAACCACCACAAGGCGAATTTTGCACACGAATTCGACTTTGGGGCCTTACAAGGTTCAACTGGTTCATATCGCCTTAAATTCGCTCAATTCATTAAGGAACAACCGGCTGGTTGTCATCATTTTTTCAGACGAGGCCCATTTTCAGTTGTCAGCGTACGCCAACAACCAAAATTGCCGCGCTTCATAAATTTACGGTTTTACAGATTTATAGTTTTGTAAGAGGTGTCCTTGTAGGCTAGTAGGTAGCTTGTTAGTATGGGGGTTGTGGGTTCGATTCCCAACGAAGACCTTGGTTTTTTTTCACTACAAAAATAAAAATTGACTGTCGGTGAGGCTGGTCAGCGTCTTTATACGGCTGTCTTTATACGGCAGTTAATTTCCGACTATCCTTCTACTTTCACTACCTATTTCATCTATTCTCTATGCCTTTTCTAAAGAATGTTGCACGGTACTTGGCTAAATAGGCATTGATACCTGAAGTGCTACTTTCTTTAAAAAAAAATTGCCGCACTTGGGCTTCTAAAATCGTAGAGCGATTATTGAGAAGCCGTTTTTCGAACATGATTTTGAAAATGTGGTAATGGTCGATTGATGACGACGTGGATACCGCTGGCATATGGCTTCAACAGGTCGGTACCACATATCACACAGGTACTGAAACGATCAATTAATTGCAACCAAAATTCCCCGATCGTGTGATTTAACACCACTGGATGATTTAGCAACACTTGATGATTTGGGGTTTGTGGGGCTATGTTGAGAACAGAGTCTATCAGCGCCAGTTAAATTGATTTTAACCTTAAAACTCAAAATCTTTAATGAAATTAACGAAATAGGACCGCCATTTTGCTAAAAATAAATGAAAGAATCGACATCTGTCATCATTTTTCATTAATAATTGCCGAACTTTTCATAATACAATAACAATTTGAATCATCTTAGTCTAAATTGTTTGTTTTATTTTTCTTTAGAAAACAAACTTCTAGTTGAATAACTCTTTGAAGGAATTTTCTAGTATAACATTACCTCATATTGTTGTACTTTTGTCATTTCCTGTCCTATCTGACTGTTTTGAAGTAAAAGACGAGCGCTTGCGATGCGAAAACATCATTCTTAAGCCGCGATGTGGTTTGTACTGGTGAGTCAGTGTTGGCGTTCAGGTAGTTCTGTTGTTAAATTCGTATCTAATCAGGCAGGCAGAATGCCAGCCACCTGGCATTTTTATGCAGAGTAAATTTATCGATACCTCTATCTTTTATTATTATCTAGTTAAGTGTGTCCGTCTGAGGGTGTTTTTCGTTTGCTCGTTTGCATGAGTAGTTTTAATATTGTGAAAATTTTGTCGGTCATTGTTGAAAGTTTTTGTTTTGTAGATTTCCATGTTTTTAAGAATGTCTAGTTTTCGTCCTTTTTCCGTAGGATGTAGTAATATCATACATTCATCTATTTTCCTTGGCGTGAGTGTCAAGGTGTAATGCAAAATTGGAATCTTCTCTTTTTCGTTTGTATGAGCGTATGTGTTCTGTAAACCTTGTTTTTAGTGTTCGTCCAGTTTGCTTGCAGGTACAGGTAAGTCTATATACCCCGTTGGAACTAAATTTGTCAGTTGTTTCTGTCGTTGTTCTGAGATTATGTCTCAGGGTGTTTCCACTTTTCAATGCTGTGAGCATTTCTTCCTTGTGAAAAAGATTAGTTGGTCTGTATATTTCTTGTCATGTGTGCCGTCGTTCTGTATCGGTTGTCTCTTTGTTTTCTTTATTTCTGTTCTTAGTGTTGTATTGTCTAAGAAGTTTATCGATAGTAGTGGCCTTGTAGCCGTTATATTTAGCTATGCTGTAAATTGTGTCGAGTTCTTTGTTGTACTTATTTGGAGTAAGTGGAATTATCTTAAGTCTGTGTATCATATGTCTAAGCGCTGCTAGTTTATATTGGGTAGGGTGGTTTGAGGTGTTGTGGATGGTAGTGTCCGTCGTAGTTGGTTTTCTATTGATGTCAAAAGTCAAACAGTCAGTTCCTCTTGTTATAGCGATGTCAAGATAATGCAAATTTCCGTCTTGTTCTTTTTCCATTGTGTATGTAATGTTATTATCGATTGCGTTTAAGTTTGCTAGAATTTGTTCGCCATTGTCTTGTAACTCTAATGAGTTATTTTGTGTTTTTCCATTAGTGTTTCAACGTGCAGTGATTCGAGATGTTGCATGAAAATCTCCATGAAGAATGCTGAAATTGAGTTTGCCATACCGAGTCCGTCAGGTAATTTGTAAAAGTGGCTAATAAATCTAGAGTAGTTCTGTTTTACTATCGTCTTTACAATATCTATAATATCGGTGGCTTTCATATCAATTATCTAGTGTTTTGCGTAGGATATCATATGTTGGTATTGCATTATATAGATCCTTGATGCCAAAGCAAACGAGTTACATGTTTTTGTTTATACTGATGATATTAAGTTTACCAATAAGGTCTTGTGTATTACGTATATATATGTGTTTTGTAAATTTATCTTTTCTTTAAATATGCAGGTGAGGTGTTTAACCAGGAGGTATGCTGGTGCAGGTCTGTAGCTCATAATGGGTATATTGGTATATTTTCCTTAAGTATTTCTGGCTGGTTGTGCTTTTAATAAAACGCGGAGATATTGAGAGATTGGCTTTGCATATAGTGCCAGGTGGTCGGCATTCTGCCTACATGGATAGATACGACATTAACAACAGAACTACCTAAGCGCGAACACTGACTCAACAGTACGAATTGTCTCACGACTTGATAATGATGTTTTCATATCGAAAGCTCTTGCCATTTACACCAAAAGAATAACAGCCAGAAATGACGGAGGGAAATAACAACAACGTTTGGGTGACTTAACATGAAATGTTAGCTACGCTGGCGTACCCTTTTACTCTGATAGAAATTTTTTAACGTCATGCAAAGGGTTATATTATTGTTAATATGAGCTTGTTTATAAAATTTAGATATGATCTTGTTTGGCTACAGCTTCAAAGTATATATATTTTTTAAATTATTCTAGCAATTGACAGGTTTTGTTTTTGTTATGTACTGACTTCATAATTGTGCACATAGTCTCAGCAAAAATAAAACCAAATAGACCAAAAGGCCTTATAAGAGTATTTAAGTCAATTTCGTTTGGTTGTGTTTAACGCAATAAGACACTGAATTTATTTGCATTTTTATCTCTGATTTTATTGTTGTGAAAAGTTTAAAAGTTTCTACATCTAAATTATTCATGCCTTTAGGCTTGTTTTCCTCTATGACTAAAACTCTACGCAAGTAAATGTATGTATTTCAATTTGTCTACAACTGATTTAATGTACAACTTAATTCATAGAATTAATAAAATCTTTTCAAAGATAAAATGCAAGCATTATTTAAATCGAACATAAAAGTAAGGAATTTCATTTAAGTATTCAATATTGTCCTACGGTTTAATTCAATACACATACCAAAAGCAAAAAGTTATGCACATTGTATTGGAAATATTATTATTGTGGGTTATAACATTTAGTTCAAATTGCTTATAAATTTATGGGAACTTTAAAGCGTATGACCACATTTCAATTATTTGTTATCTAAGCTAAAAATTTTATTCATACCGTCTTTAAATAAAATTGTTTCAAAATAGTTTAACGACTTTAAAATATATAAGAAGACGTACTTTTAGTAAGCATGAGTCTAGTAAGAGTGCAAAGTAATTAAAGTTTAAATTCAGTCTGAAATAAACAGAAAACAAACTATGTAGGAGATAATTTTACTTGGAATACTGCATAGGTAGCATGCATGGAAAGTCCTCTATAACCTATTCCATTTAATTTCATGTGTAATAATAATCTTATGAAGTTGAACCTTAAAAAGTGCAAATACATGTGTTTCTGCCAAGGAAGTCATACAAGCGTGTAACATATTTTAAATGGCGACGAACTTGATAAATTGAATATTATTTGAGATAATGGTATTTTAATCGATCTAAATTAAATTTTATACAGAACTTTTCGATAGCCACTAACAAAGCATGTCACAAAACATCATTTCAATTCTCTTGTCAGATCCATTCTGGGATATGGCTCAATAATTTGGAATCCAATTAATAAAGTCATAGCATCGAATCAGTGCATAAACAGTTTTTGTTATTTATTTTTGAGGCTTACAATGGTATCTCTTAATAGAAGAATAGTGTCACATGTCACCTGTGCTTTAAATTTCATAAAAATAAATGTCTGTTCAGATTTTTTGACGAGCAAAATTTTTTTTATTGTTAAATATGGCCCTGCACGCTTTTTTAATCCATTAAAGTATTCAGAGCAAATTATCCGCTTTTGAGAATCTGTACTGAATTTAATATATTTTAAATGCTAATGCTGTTAAATGTTATCTACTTTTATATTTAAAAGTAAATTAAAGCGTTATCCACTAGTATTATTGACTTTTTAAGCATCTTGAATCCATAGACTCAAAATAAAGAAAAGAACCCACGTCTTATAGCTTAAAACCTTTTGCCATTGAAGACATTACTTACCGTAGCACAACAAAATTATATTTTGAGATATTTGTTACTATTCAGCTTATTTTGAGAATTCTATTACAGTAGAAGACATCATAAATGTTTGGAAAGAATGAAGTATTCGAACAAACCGTAAAGAACTTTGGATGAAGACAAGAATAATTTACTAAAATGTTAAAAAAATTAAAATAAAAGTGGACATTTTTGATTTCTTAATGCGTTGATTTATCAGTAGTCACAGTTCAAAATAGCTGTTTTAATGCATTTAATGTCTTTAATCTGTCATTAAACAAAACGTCACATGAGCAAGCAAATAACTCCAATAATATATATTTTATGGGAGATCAAAATTCACGTGTATTAGTTTGTGCCTCTTCTAAAAGTATAGTTCATTCTTCATTTGACTTTCTAATTAAACACACCCACTATTTCTGTGACAAACCACAAGTTACCCTAATCGAGCAGTGGTTAAATAAATTCAGTTTAAATATATATTTATCTTCATTAATTTTTCAAAAAGTTTCATATCAAAAGCCTTTCATGTAATGCGTAAAAAAATTAATAGGAAACTGTAATAATATCAAATTAATTTCTAACATTTTTATAATTAACTTGTATACTTTGCTTATCAAATTCAACTCGTTAAAATTAGTTATCATTTTCAATTTGCACTTAAAGATGAACACAAAATTAAGTATAACTGCCCACTAGTTCTGCAAGTTTTGAAGTTACTATTATTGAATCCACAAATTTGTTTAAATTATTCTGTGAAGTTTCATAAAAACATAACTTAAGTCAATATTATTAAAATAAAATTCGAAGTTGATTAAGGAAATGGTAAAATATTGTGTTTTTGAACCGTCTGTTCATTTAAACCCGTTTAAAAAGTTTTTCTCTTCAATAATTTTTATTAATCAATTTTATTTTTATCTACCACCCACAGGACGGTATCCAGTAGCCTGCCTTTTATTTCCATACCTTTTGCAATAGTTTTGTTTGCATATGAAAGCACAAAAGAGAAAACAAACTAAACAAAATTAATACAAGAATTGCTATAATAGTGGTTCGCTGGCGATTCCATTGAACTCCATCCCAAATTTTATTAAACTAAATTATATTCTATAATCGTTTATTATTCGAATAAAAATTGGTATAATTTTTTTTCGGACCAGCATTTAGGGAATGAGCCCTGCTCATGCTATGCATTGTACCAGAAGTAGGAAAATAGGTTATGGGGATGAAAAATGTGTTTTTGGACATTCGATTTGAACTTTACTACATTGAAAGTAACAGAAGAGTTCTTTGGATTATATTTATTCTTAATACGGAATTTTCTGACATTTTCCCTGTAATGCGTATTGCGATTTAACGGCCAATCAACAACAAATGTATGGGGCTTTCAAGAGCGAGTAAGGGGAGCAAGAACACTAATTTACGAACTTTAAAATCGACTCTATTCACACGACCCCATTTGGAGATTGTTGTAAAATCTTTATTGAACGTGGCATTCATATTTTGCCTTTTGCAGATCACCTCCAACTGGTTCAGTATATTACTGAATGAATAAGAATAACAAATGGTGCTGTCATTCGCGAAAGAGTATACAGGGTTAAAAATCTAACTAAGAAGGTTATTTAGAAAAATAAGAAATAGGATGGAAAGAACGGAGTCTTGCGGTACCCCTAAATTAATCGCAAACTCCTTTGATAATATCCCATCTATACCAACTCGAATAGTACGATTCCTGAGAAAGAGACACCAAAAGCAACAAGTTTAGCCATAAGTGCATCATGCCACACATTATCATACTCCTTGCAAAAATGTAGAGTCACCACCTCACTTTTTCCGAAATGAAGTATGGAGTTGCACCAGCAAATCACCCGTAGATTGCCACCTACGGAAACCATACTGGCAGTTGCAAAGTCAGCAAGCTGTTGCACTCGAGGTACCTCATAAGATGAAAATAATTATTTTTTCCATCACTTCCAGCAAGTGCAGAACAAACTGCAATTGGGCGGTTATTTTTAGGGTTGTTAGCCTCACCCTTTTTGGGAACATGCTAAAGATGTCCGTTAGCAACAAACTAGCGTTAAAGAATACTGTTTCTAAACCAGTGCTGGAATCTGGAAAAGGAAACTTTTTGATGTTGGGATCTGCTAAATACTTTTTAACCGCTCGAACTCGAAAGAATATCTTCAGCAGAAATTAAGTTGTTTTCTATCATACATTTCGAAGCAACAGAAAAGGCTAAATGTGAAAAAAGCATTAAATATTGGTACTGTAGGTGAATGTATACCACTTTGTGTGTGTTAACAGTTCCTGAGACCAGTCGGCAATCCCTGATAATATTTCCGTATCCATGCCAGGTTTCATCTTCATATGAGACGAAGTTTTCAACAAAAAATAAATTTTTTTTAGTAAAGAAGATCGCAAATCGCTTGGCATCAAGAATATATATATATAATCTGTAATAATAATATAATAAATAAAAATTAATAAACGGTAAAAAACACAACTTATAAATTTAAAAAATAATCAAGTTTTCGAATTTATGAAACTAGATGGTTATACTGCAGGGTAAATACTGTTTGGCACAACATTCTTTACCATTCCACTGCCAACATAGATAATGTTTTTCTTAAATTAAGATTGATGTTCGTCGAAAAACTATTTGGTATTCATTGCGCCAGCTTCTAAACCGTTAAAATAGGATTAACACGTACATTGATGGTTACGACCATAAACATGATAGATTTATGTACTCGTGTAAGCCTACATCTTTGTATACAAATATTTGTTATATACGTATTTATGCACATGTACATAACTGCCTATCAGTTTATTCTTAGCGTTGTGTAAAATATATCACCCATTCGTAATCGTTGTCAAATTTTTATGTGTTGAAAACTGTGCGCATAACTTCAAACTCAGCATAAGTTCACTTACCTCGCAATTTAGTTTGTCAAAGAGTACAAGTCATTTGTCATAAAATTGGTGGATGTGCTGGTGAAAATTACTATTATTGTTAATTTGAAAGGATTACTTTTTAACTTAGGCATAACACTTACAAGAAAAAATAAACTGTGGCTAATTTAAGGAAGAATTTGCAATGTGAAGAAAATAAAAATTTGAGCTACAAAACAGTAACAAATGTTTTTAGGTATTAACAGTATATATTTATTTTTATACATGTTGCCGGCTATTGACGGTACTTCATTTTTCTTTATAATCCAACAAAATTGACTGCAAAAGAGATAAATTAATAAATTCTTTAACCATTCAAACTTTTATAGAAAATCGCCAACACAAAATTAATATGAAATTTGTTTTTATCTTGAAGATAAATCGATAGGGAAAGTTAAAAGAAAAATTAAATAAAAGCAATACACTTATAATAAGGTGAATAAACTGAATTGATGTATTAACAAATTTGGACATTTAACTATTTTTAACGAGAAGAGTCTTCTCGTGGTATCAGTTGAAAATGGGCTCTTAATAGGTTTTGAATTTGCTTGACTAAATTTGTAAGATTCTATCGATAATTCGAAATCGATCGAAATTGCTTTTTTTAATCTTTTAAAAAATAGCACAAAAAACAAACATGGATACCTGCGTTGATTACCCCATGTTCTTAATACCGGTGAATAAAATGCACCTATAAATTTTAGCTAACAATCCTGCTCCTGGCTCAAGAATCAGCAACAATTTGAAGACTCCCCGCATCATTGGTGCCATTATGTTGAGAATGCAGTAGCACACGTCACATATACATACACATATTTTTGTTGACCCATATATTTTGTATTTCTGTTTACAGGATCTTGTCTTTTGCTTTAACTGTATGCAAGGATTTTTGAAAATTTTCGCAACTTTCATTAAAATTTTCTCGCATTAAAATTTCAGCCTTTATTACGTCGAAGGACGTTTTATTTCTTACTTGTGAGTGTAGATTATTTAAAATACTAAATGTTCTTTCACAAAGAGCATTTCTAAGTGGTATGGAAAGAAAAAAAAAATGAGATCAATTTATATATACATTTTTCTTATCAACTAGAATATCTTTCGGCAAATATCAATGACTTCTCGCAAAAGTCTGTATATAACATGTTGCTTTCAATTCATTTGATGTTTATAAAGCTTTTGGAAGCTGCGATATATCATCCCATGATAAAAAAGATTGTTTTAAATCGACATTTTGTTGTGAAAAATGACTCATCTCTGAAATCATATCGTTGCTTTTTTCTATAGCAATTATTTTTTAATACATTTTATATTAGCTTTTGGCTGGTAACAGGAATGAACTGAACAATCCAGGTCATTCCTGGTCGTTTGGCAACTAAGCAACAGATACAGTGGTACAAAATTGAATGAAATATAGTGGGGAGTGATATGTTTTGTCTTGTAGGTCCTTACAGAGCCAAAGATGAATCCAACAGTGAAATATGACGGACACCTCCAAAATCCAGATTTACGGTTAAAAGCCCGGTTTTTGTACCTTTGCGCACTTGTAAGCCTGTAACTTTATTGATAATGATCCGATTTTCAATTTCTTACTAGATTTGGAAAGAAGAATGATATATAAGAAAAAAACTTCATAAATTTGGGTGTTATTGTCCAGCAAACACCAAAATTTTGTAGATTTTTCTAAAATTGTTCGACTTTGTTGACGTTTTTATAAATTATTGTATTAAGAAACTATAATACTATTGAATTTATTCAAAAAGTTTATTTACGGAATATTTCACTATTGAAATCTTGTTTTACTCGACAAGCCCTACAGGAAAAATAATATCCAGTCCCAGGTTTTTTGGACTGTCGCACCGTGTAATAATCATATGTTAATGTGCCATTATATTGATTTCAATAGAGCTTAATTATTCTTTCTTTCTTTCTTGATTTTAATTGTTCATATTGCAACACAAGATGTTTGCCATAATAAATTGTAAGCAGCTTATCGGTTGTGGATATTTTATTTTTAAAATTTTCATTTATTATTTTTTTATGTATTTTTCAAATCACTTATTCTGCTCTGGCAAACATAATTTTTGCTCCTCGTTTCTCATGTCTTTTTTTCGTCATTTTAACTTTTGAGCCATTCAAAAAGAATTTCTTTTCGCAACTAAAATCCATAGAGGGAAATAATTAACGTTACAAAATTATTATTATGTTTCTGATTTAAAATAATTTGGGCTTTGACCTTAAATTATTTCTTGTTACATATTAAAATTACAGATATTACTCACTAACACATATGTGCTTTAATAGGACACTTTACATAGGAATAATCCTTTTTCTTTGCAAAAAACCTAAAGCTGAAACAAAAGAAAAAGTATAATACAAAAGAGTATTATACATTAGAGAAACTAAAAGCATTTTGCTGTTTTTTAAAAATAGATATTGCTTTTTAATGAAGATTAACTTGCTTAGCTAATTCCTGCGGCACGAGTTGTAAAATCTTTTTGTAAATATTCGCATTGTTTTTTATTATTATTATTTTATTTATTCCCCCATCTTTTCAATTAAAGTTAAATAAAATTACTTATATTTTCATTTTTGAGAGTTTACTTATAGAATTCATCTAAAACATTTCAAATTTTTTTTTAATAAGTACTATCTTGCTTATAAAAATATATACATTTAAAAGGAAAAGGATAGGAAAAGCCGTTTCCAATACACACTCTTAATCGACTACATTTCTGAAGACTGGAACGTTACAAATTTCATTATATAATATGGTTTCAATAATTATTTCGAACTTTAAAATCTCGACTTACTTTACTCATTACCGTTGAGAGCATATCATGTTGAACATAGAAGTATATAAAACTTTCGTTGACTATCTATCGTCTTGGTTAATTACAACTAATTTTTAGGTTTTTATTTTGAATAATTTTTAGTTTTTTTGAATATTTTTTGGCTGCTTTTACTGATCATACTTAACAACTGTAGACCATTATTGGTTGCATATATATTCTGTATTACGACTCCCACTATACCACATTTTGTTACCCCTCGGGGGCACATTTATCGGTCTTTATAGAATACTTGACTATCTAGAAGTCAGCAGGGGTACAACTAGAAGCTCCATGTTATTTCCACGGAAATCAGTAGCCCGCAGAGTTTCCGCTATTTGTCTCTTTAGGCATTTAGCTATTTCTCTGACTGATTATTGAGGTTGGCCCTACGGTAGTATCGTGGTGGTTGTGGTTTCGCGGCCCCATACAGGTCTGTTTTTATGGTGGCCAGGATCATCTCGCCTTTAATAACACCCACTGGTGAATGATCCAGATCCACTGAGCATGCTAGTCATGTGTTCTGGACAGGAGTTGCATAGTCTCCAGCTCTTCAGCAAGGAGTAGTGGTTTGCAGCCCTGCTCTGGAATCATTTAAATTGCTACTAGGATGAACCTGTTACGAAAATTAGACTTCGGCCTCCTAGGGCGTGAGTGGCGCTGCTTTTCACTCACAGTGGTTTGACCACCATCTGATTAAAGCTCACTGCCAGGTGCAGATGTAATCATATCACGAAATACCACATTTTGTAGCTTTACTTAAATGTATTTAAAATGTTTATCTAAAACAATTTTAAAGTATTTAATTATATTTCGAACAAAAAGCCTGCCAGATGAAATCCTTTGGATGATTTATTGCATTTTTGCTTGGTTTACTTGAATTTTTTCTTTGTGTTAAATTTAAGCGCATGTAAAAAGCCAGATATATTGTTTTAAATATTTTCCTTTTGTAATTATTGCAGTATTATCCGCAAACAACGCTACCGAATGACCCCTAAGAATTTTACAATCTGAAGCATACGAGTATATTAAATAATAATGTCGATGATAACAGTGACCCTTTTGGTGCCTAACTAGAACAATTAGTGGACTAGAAGATTATCTTCAATATTTACCATAATCTTGCAAACAACGTTCTGTAGGTAGATAGGATATCAGAATTCTTTAAGGTTATAAATAAGACCACCGTGCCCAATCTAGTCAAAAGTCTTTTGTGTGTCAGTTATCTTTCCAACAATTTTATTGTCAGATATGAAGTTGACGATTCTTTCAACTTAATGAACTGTAGAGTTTTGGAAAACTGCACTGTTCTTTTGGCAGAATACTGTAAATCTCAGTAAATTCAGTAACCATTATCAATATAATTTTTTCAAATATCTTATCAAGACAATCCAGCATACATACATAGGACTATAACTGCTAGCTAGTTTAGTTGATATAACCTTTGGGAAATACCATTACAGTATTTCGAAGAAAATTATTTAGCAAGATATTACAGGAAATGCACAATTAATCGCATTCGTTAGATTTATTCACGAAAATGATATAATTAATCATTTTTTATGTTGTCGGGAGTTACCTGATTTTACAACTGGTAAACATATTTTTCAAGTAATTAGTTCATATTTAAAAGAAATTAAAGTTTCTTGGAAGGCATGTATTGGCATTTGCACAGATGGTGTTCCAGCTATGACTGGACATATAAAAGGATTTCTAGCACATGTTAAAGGACTGAATGAGGATATATTAGTTACTTATACTTCTGAATTTGACTTAACCTTGAATGAAGAGGAAGAACTCATTTTGCTTTCCAATAATCGAGATTTAATTTTAAAACATTCAGAAGAATCGATAAATTAGTTTTGGATTAACATCAGATGCGATTATCCAATGATAGCCAACAATGCTTTAAAAATGTAAATATATTTTCCACATCTTATTTGTGTGAATTCGGATTTTCAGCATTAGCCAACATCAAAACTAAAAAAAAGATCAAGATTGTTAAATGTAGAAGACGATATGAGAGTAGCATTGTCATTTGTACGACTAAATATAAATGAAATTATCAAAAACATCAAACTCAAATATCACATTAAAAATATTTTTATTATTAGCTTGTAATTAATCCCTTAATTATCGTTTAGTTATTATTGTAGTATATATTAGTTTATTTCGTATATTTAAAATTTTTATCATAAACTATTTATACAGTGTGTTGTAGTAAGTAAATAATTTTTATCTTTTTCTTTGTGTGCCGCCAAATTTTGAAAACGTTAAAAATGTGCCGCAACCAAAAAAAGGTCGAGAATCACTGCTCTATGGTTATTTTCTAAGTTTAGCTCTTGCTTTGACACCCTCGTTTTTCGGTGAAAAAACGTGCAACGCGAAGAACGTGCAAGACGTGCAAGACGAATTTCGTATTTTTTTTTAATAATTCATACAGGGGAAACATTTAATCAGCAAAATTGTATATAAATTTGGAATAATAATTAACCATACCGATGAATGCCCTGAGTTCTGAAATGTTTTTGGGTACTGGAGCCGACAATACGCTAGAAATGCGTTCATTATTTTTACTCATTCCATATTTGTCAATATTAAAACCGAGGTAAGATATTTTTTCTTGAAAAAATGAACATTTCTTGATATTTAACTTTAATCCGGCCAATTTTAACTTTTCAAGTACTGACCTTAGTGTTTTTACATGCTCTTCCATGCTTTTTCCCGTTATGGTAATATCATCCTGATATACTACGATGAAAGGTATGTCTCTCAATAAATTTTCTATTGTTTTCTGAAAGATGGCTGCGGCTATCTTTACCCCGAATGGCAAACGTTTAACTTTAAGAGTTCCGATATGAGTACTCCAGGCACATAAAAGTTGTGATTCTTCATCTAAAACCAGTTGGTTATAAGCGTTAGATAAATCTAACTTTGTAAATAATTGACCTCCCTCTAGCGACGCAAAAATTTCATCTATTCTCGGGAGAGGATATTTAAAATCAATCAAGGACTTATTTATTGTGACCTTGTAATCTCCACAGAGTCTCAATTCACCATTAGGTTTTAAAATTGGTACCAGTGGAGTGCCCCAATCGGAGTTATCAACTGGTTCTAGGACACCCTTTTTTATCAAATCACGTAGTTGCATTTCCACCTTTTGCTTCCAAGCCAATGGCAAAGGCCTTGGTTTAAAAAAAATTGGTTTTGTGTCCTTTTCAATTTGTAGAGAAATTTTATTTAATTTATATTCACCCAATTTATTGTCGAAAACATCAGCAAATTGACTTTTTAACTGACTTATTACTGTACTCTTACAATCAGCTTCATTTATATTCACAACTTGAAAAAGTTCAAAGTTAAATGCTCTTAAAAATGATCTTCCCAGAAGTGCTGGACTCTCAGAATTTGAAGAGACCACAACAACAACAAATTTATTAACACCTTTATATGTTATTAAAGCATTATATTCTCCCAAAACATTAATTCGCTCACCACTATAATCCACATACGGAACTTTGCATGGTCTTAAGGCCTTTTTTATGTTGGCTTCGAAAAACGATGCCGGTATTAGCGTACAAGGAGCCCCAGTGTCACAAACAGCCTTTAAATTCACACCATCAATCATAATCGAGAGTGAATACACATCATTAGAAGACTTGTCAGCCACACTGAAAATAGAATAATTACACAAATCATCATCGTTTTCTTTGTTTGTTGATACATAATTTACTTGTTTTTTATTTTTCGCCCGACAGACTGAAGCTAAATGTCCAATTCGGCCACACGAATGACATTTACTATTTTTATATTTACAATGTTGGGAGATGTGATTGCGCCAACCACAGTGATAACAAGGACTATTTTGCTTCTTTTCTGTACTGCTCTTTCCACTATTAGCATCGTGACCATTGTTTCCAAGTTTTGTACCTTTTTTGTGCGACCACAATTTTTTATTTACGAAATTTATACTAGAATCTTCTTTAGATTTGGTCACATTCTTAGTTTCGATAATAAGTGCCTTTCTTACAGCTTGTTCGATGGAAAGGTTTTCATCCTCCTCGCATATTCTCTCGTATATGTAACTTGGCAAACCCATAATAAATTGATTTAGTACAAAAGCGCTTAGATTGCTTCCAAATTTACAATCAAGGGCTAATGCTTTAACACGAGCGTACCACTCCGCTACAGTTTCGTTGTCATTTTTACTTGAATTGTGAAACTTTTTTCGTTCATGGAAAATTATTTTCGGTGGTGTGTAATGTTTTTCTAAAATTTGACACAACTCTTTATAAGTGCTTTTGGCAGGTGATTTCGGACTGCATAAACTATGCAAAACGTGATATGCCTTAGTGCCAATGCACTTCAATAAAATTGATCGCTTTACATTATCGTCCTCACAATTTATTTCACAAAGGTGTATATCCAACCGTTCCTTCCACATTGTCCATGTTTCTTGACTGGGACAAAATTCTGGAAAATTTGATGATTGGAGGAAAGTGACTGGACTATTGGTCTTTGTTGTCATTTTTTTATTTTATTAAAATAATTTGTGGTTTATTAATTATATTTGTTAAACAAAATTTTATTAATTCCTCGTCGCCAATTATTTGTAATGTATATACATAACTTCAAATAAAACACGCATGGTTTCTTTCAGTTTCAATTCACGACTGTCTTTTTTATTCTGCTATTCAAGTTAAAGTTAAAGTATAAAGTTATGTGTATGTATATAAAGATGATGAAAAACGGTTTTTATATATTTCGTTAAGAACAATCCAGAATGATGTGAATAATTGAGATTGTTGTGAGTATAATAATTAAGCTAGAGTAGGTATTAACATTAGGTGAGAGCTACAAATATGATAAGTAAATCAAAGTGACCATAAGAAAAGAACACATACTTCACAATAAATATATAATTTTTTTTTAAATTATTTACTTGCGTGTTTATTACCGCAGGATATTTTATAGGCTACATACTGTGTTATTTTCTGCATTAAAAACCATTTTCTCCCAAAACTTTTCCTTCACACAATTCCATACGAAATTATTTGTTATGAAAAGTGCTGCTTACTTTCTATTGAAACAATAGTTCTTTTAAAATAAAATGTTGAAAATTTACAATGGTTATATTAAAATATAAAACATATGAGAATAATAGTAAATTGTTAAAAGTGTTGTGTAGTAAAAACAAATAACTAAGCGAAACTTTCTATAAACACTTTAACACATAAACGCTTTTAGGAATTAAAATAAAAATCTGCTCTCAACATTAAAAACTTCACAAATAAATTGCGTTCAGCAGGTTGATGTTTTGTTGTAAACTTTTTCTTTGTTCAATATTTCACATATTAATTTTTCGTTCGCTTTTTATGTTAAAGTTTTATATTTTTTACCATTTGCACCTTTGTAGCAAAAGGGAAAAATTTCCGTTTCCATTTTGTGCACTTTGAACTAAAATCAAAGGAGTTTTTAACATGGTTCAATGTATTTGTAAGTTAAAAGAGTAGAAATCCTATTTTTAGGGTTCCGTACACAGAGTGTAAAAACGTTACCCTATTGTTTCCGCTACAACGTCTGTCCGTCTGTCACTGTATGTCTGCAGCAGTGAAAGCCGCTATAAAAAGTACTGAAAATTAAAGGGTATTCGGAAATTTATATGCTGTTCATAAAAGCATTTGTATTTTTTGTATTGGTAGATCCATTAAACTTACATAGTGTCAGTAAAACTGTTTGCGCTCTTTTTCACTTTTACCTATAAAAAAGAGAAAAACTTCATTAGAAGGCGAGGTTTGCGAGACTGCTATAACTTAAATATTTGCTTTTTATAGAGGAAAGCCTTATAACTTTTAGATTAACAATTAAATACTATTTTGTTCGCGTCACATTTTTTAGATGTAATTTAGCTGTAAAACTGTAAATTTCACGTTAAAGTGGCTCTTTGAAAAATAAAATATAGAATTTGAGTTGCCACAAAACCTAAACAGATCAAGATATTTTTACAAAATTTAGAAGCAATATATACAAGAGAGCGTTAATCAAAATTAATTTTGTTAAACCCTTAAACGGAGAAAAATGTTCCATAACATTTATTTTATACAAAACTAGTCCACGGCTTTGTTAACTACAAAACTGTCAAATCCTTTTCGGAGTATGTAGTTTTTCAATCGATGCTTTGCACTCCGAGGAATTTTGGTGTAATTCATAAATTTTGTCTTAAAATTGTCTATAATTGAATAGTGCTGTAGGGCGAATCGTTGCAATTTTTGACGCAATTTTTCTTTTATTCGAATTTGTTGTAGTTTGTCTTTAAAATAATCCAAAATAATTTACGAGTACCAAAGTAAGTCTCAAGTATATAAGCAAAAAACCCGTCTAATATTTTTCTTTTCGGTTTCGTTAGCATTCTTGAGACATAATTCTTCAACTTTTTACATTTGCCCGAATCAGGGGCTTGTAATTTTTTGAGTACACATAATATCAGAACCAAACTTATTACGGTTTTATTATAAATTTTATTAAGCCAATTAAGCCAATGTTGTCGAATAACAGTGTGATCATAAATAGGTACACTATGACGTCAAAAATATTAAGTTAAGGTCGATTCCAATTTTTTCACAAACTAAAAGTGGTATCTTAGGCATGTACGCATACTTTTTGTTAATATTTTCAAGGCCTACTAAAGTTCAGAAAAACTGTTTTACATTTTCAGAAAATGTTATAGGTATCGAAATTTGGAGGCGTACTCCGAAGCCTCCCTCGTTTCCGACTTCACTCAAAAATACCTGTACTTGATCACTGTAGAATTATATTAGAATATCTTAAGTGGTTCACGGGCTACTGAATTATTTCCAAAATAAATCGTTTTTAAGCCACTGTGTTACGTCGGAAATAAATGATATGACCCTTTTTTAAACACAATCCAAATATAATTGTATAAATGATTTCAAAGGCTTTTTTAATTTATTATCTTTCTTTCTGCCTTTCTTAGATCTAGCGAAATGAATCCTAAAAAATTAGGATGGTGACTCCTTAGCTACATAAAGTTTTTCAACAAGAAATTTGTTTTCTAAAACAAAAAAAAAATATTTTTAATAAGATGATTGAAATTTGTAATGTATTACAGGAAAAGTAGGGAATAAATGAAAAATGATATCTGGAGACTGTCCACCACGACCACGCTGACAGATGTCGTTTCTTTCATCAAAGTTCTTAATCACATTTTGGAAAATAGGAAGGCCTATTTCGTTAATCACATCACAGATTTTGAGTTTTAAGGCTGAAATCGATTCGATTGTCTCCGTAAAGATTTTGTTCTTAACATAAAAACACGAAAAATAATCCAGTGGTATTAAATCACACGATCTGGCTGACAGTTAAGTAACTGTTGATTGTCGTAAAATTATGCGTTCCGGAAATTTGGTTTGCAATAAATTTATGGTTTCATTGGCTGTTTGATATGTGGAATGGTACTGTTGAAACCACTATGTCGTCCGTAATAGGCCAAAATTGTGTTTTTAGCATTTCGCGATGAAGTGTCCGTTACCGCATTTCCAGCATAAAAACGGCTCAATTACGCCTACAAACTACATAACATACCATACAGTGACACGTTGGGCATGCGAAGGCTTCTCAATAATAGATCTAGGATTTTCAGAAACCCAAATGCTTGTTGACATACCCTGACAAGTGAAAATAAGCTTCGTCTGAAAAACTTAATTGAGTGAATGAATGAATGAATTGAGCCAATCTACGGCAATGTGAATGGTCGGTCGGCTTCAAATCCTGTACCAGTTGAACCTTGTAAGGTTTCGAAGTCAAATCCTTACGCAAAATTCGCCATGTGGTGGTGATGAGGAATTAGCAAATTTGGATCTACTTCAGCAATGTGGCTTACGGCTGCGATGTTTTTAGTAGAACGACTCCTTTGAACAGGCATTGGTGTTCACACATTTTGTATCGAGCATGTCGACTCAAATTTATTCACCAAGTTCTTAATTTTGGTTTCAGAAGGACAATTATGTTGTCCGAAAATATTGCGAATTTTAAGAAATGATACTTTAACAGAACCACCATTTTTTTAAAGGATTATAATTATTTTAATGCGATTTTCGTGAGAAAAAAGAGAACTCATTGTAACAACGCATCTACTAAGAATACGTAAAAAAACTAAGTGTCAAAACTATGGTTGGTGGTGCCACAATTGAAAAACAAACTTCTTGTTGAAAAACCCGATATTTTATAAAACACCGAAAACGATTTAAGTTTTAACATAAAAGACCACGAATAGATTAAGTCGATGGTTATCTTGGAAGAATTAATAAACGGCCCATTTTTTAGCCCAGCTCATAATTTAGTTAAGTAAGTGTTAACACAAAAGTAGCAGTAATACGCAGTACGGATGCTCGTGTAGATCTTTATCTATGAATTTTACTATACATTAAAATATCAGAAAAACAGGCCACAGGTCTTATATTGACGTATGTGATGTTGATGTGTTAATTATGGCAACCGGCTTTTTTTCCTGGGTGATTTTACCTATGTTCACATTGCTTAATGAATAAGACAGGATACAAGAATTGGAGTCTGTCTGAAACTTTTTAAGCTATGCACCAACTCCCTCTTCTCTAAATATGTTATTGCTATACATTCGTATATTATTTAAATTAAATAAATTTTTGTAATAAATATTTCGTGAGAATATCATGAAATATTTATTTAAAGGAATCAAGCACAAATAATAAAATTACTTAGATTGAAAATGATTCCGATAAATAAATTTCTTATTTCCATTGCATGTGCCCGTTGCTTTCTTAGAAATTTTGTAAAATTATTTACAAATATTTTTTATTTTCTGAATTTTCAAATTACATATGAATGGTTTCCAATGGCAACCCTTATGTAGAAATGATTGAAAATAAACAATGTTTTTTGTTGTTTTGAAATGTTTTGCTGTGTTTGTATAGAAGTGTTTTTGAGTTTTGCTGTCTATGCTATGTTGATTTTATGGAAGAATTCTCATGGAATCACTTTGGCTTTAGATATAAGACTTTTAGGTTTTTCTATACAATATTGGGGTAAAATTCACTGATGAGCTTTGTGAGCGAAAGTGAAATTGCAATTTGGATATGCTCTCCCCCGCAGTAATACATTTCAAATATTTTTTTATTTTTTTTTTTTTTATTTTTATTGAAATAAATGTTTTATGAGAATATCATAAAATGTTTATTTTTTAATAAAAATTTTTGTAATAAATATTTCGTGAGAATATCATGAAATATTTATTTAAAGGAATCAAGCACAAATAATAAAATTACTTATAAATAATTATTTGTATTATAAAAAATAAATTAATTTCTATTTTTGTTTTCGGTATTCTGCCACAGCATTGGGTGTGATTTTCAAGAAAAGAAATATGTATAAAAAACTTATTATTTGATATTTGAAATATTTAATGGACTAGTAAATAATTTAGTTGTAAAATAAATATTTTATATGTGATGAATAGGCTAGAGACAAAAACATGGACAAAATGGACAAAATTAAAATTAATTTAGTAAATATTCGATTTTCGGTCATTTATTAACATTAAAGAAGGACGATGATATCACGAATTTTACGTAATGTAACTTTAACAGAACTACCATTTTCGTAGTGGATTTAAGTATTTTAATGCGAATTTCATGCGAAATTGAATTCATTGTAACAATAGCTACTGCATCTACTACGAATACGTCAAAAAACTAAATGTCAAAACCAACATGTTGTTGGTGTTGCCACAATTAAAAAACAAACTTCTTGCCGAAAAACTCTATATGAGAAATTATGTTATTGTTCCCCTTTTTATTCACCATTTACTTCCTCTATAACTTAGAAATATGTCACTCAAATTTTAATTTCCTAGACAAACACACTCCTAGACACTTTCTTGTAATTCAGTTATTTGTCGCCTTTACTTTCGCGTTGCCGTAATACGAGTAGATATCATGGATAACATTTTTCCTCATTTACCCGTTTTACTTTAACATTTATTTAGCTGAGTGTCGACATATTGTTACAAAACGTTTTTGACAGCTTGAAAACTTTGTGATTTAATTCAAGATACTGATATTTGACAACTTTGTTGTTAAACAACTGCAGGTTTAGTTTATAAACTTTCGTTGAGCCATTTGCTTGTTTTTAATAAAATGTAAAAATAAGGAAAGTAATAGATAAGCTCAACAATTTGTCAGTTAGAATAAAAAAATATTTACAAGAACTTTTTTGTTTTTTAATTTTAATTTGTTATAAATGTATTGTTTTATAACGGAAATATAAGCTACGGATTAGCTGCCGACGCATCGTGACGTTAAGCACTTATGACTTGTGATTCACTTTATCAAAATGAAGTAAAAAATAAAAACGGTTTTTTGTAGGAAAATTGTTAGCGTTGCATGAGCAGACTTACAAACCCCTAGATTAATTTATTTTAACAATTTATTGCAGCAATTGGATTCCAATTGCTACTTATAAGACGTTGCACAGGCGTTTTAGTTTATAACAAAGTTAGGTCATTATTTGAACGTTGTATTTATAATTATTCTTAAAGGCCTAGCGCTTATCCACAAAGTAGCATTTAAATTACAATCAAATTAATCATTTTAACCTAGCTGATATAGCAAGGCAGGCAGTATGCCTTGATGGCCGTTGTGATCGACTTCATGGCCAGCATTACAATCAAAGTAACCACATGTGCGAGATTATTTTAAAATATTGATTTCATACATTGATCTTCCTAATAAAAAAAATTTGGATTAAAAATTAATTTTTTATTTTTATTTATTTATTTTGTTCGACCTTTTAGTGTAAACATAAGACACCCTCAAGGGGATTGGCAACGTTACTCAAATTTCCTGAAGAAGGACAACGAAGTTGTCCGAAATATCGAATGAAAATAAAAACAATATTTAATGAAACGGAAAAGAGTTTTATTTGAATAAATATTATTGACCTAGAGCCCGGAGAAAAAAGAAAAGTGTTATTTTTTATACTTCTAAGTTTTAACGGACCTGAAAGAACATCTATTACTACTAACATGGTTTTTGAGCGTTTTCACCAGATTTAACTTACTCAGCTATGTTTCTTCGAGAAGGCGACGAAGTTATGTCATTATGGAAAATATGTTTTATAAAAAGAATGAATATTTACTTTTTAGTTCAATCTTATTTCTAAACCAATTTTATCTCAAGTGTACAATTGAGCTGAACTTCATATTAAGCACTTGCAAATTTGAGGTTAGGAAGTAAATTGGCTTAAGAAACAAACTGTTTTTGATAAACATGTGCCCCTCTAGGCTAGTAGGTAGTGTGATGACTGGGGGTTGTGGGTTCGATTCCCAACAAAGACCTTGATGTTTTTCACTACAAATAAAAATTGACTGTTGGTGGAGCTGCTCAGTGATGAAGGCATGGTCACAGGCTACTGAGCTGTCTTATACGACAGTTATTTTCCGTAACTATCCTTCTACTTATACCACCTTTTTCATCTCTTCTCTAAACCTTTCCTAAAGAATGTAGCACGGTACTTGACTAAAAAGGCGTTGTCGCCTGACGTGCAGACGTTGCTCCTTTTACAAAATGTTGAAGCATATTTTGCAACAAAGCTTCGCTTATCTCGCCAATGCAACGCCGAATTTCATCTTTTATATCGTGTTGTTTGTGGGTTGATCACGTAAACCCAGTCTTTCAAATAGTCACAGCGGAAACAATCCAACGTCAATAGATCACAAGAACGAGGTGGCTAATTGACATCCATACATCGAGAAATCGAGTGACCGGGAACAATTTTTTAGCGCTGTCTTGCTGAAACCTACGGTTACTGATGTCAACATTAGCCAATTAAGGCCTTAAAAATTGGGTATTTGGTAGTGCAGGGAATTCACGGTGACAACGTTTCCTTGCTGGCGTACCATAAACAGCGATACGATAAATTTCTTTGAAAGTATTAGTTTTTCGTTACAAATTTGTGTACTTACTAACATTCTAATTGAAATGGGCCTCGGTTTTTAAAAAAGTCTATTCACAAACGTTCGATGATCTGTCAACTTAAATTCCGAAATAATGTGAAGTTTATAAGCGTGGATATGAAGATCGTTATGCAAAATGTTGAGGAATATGTCTCTTTTAATTTCCAATTGTGGAGAATATTGATGTTCCAAAACTTTGTTGTACCGCCATATTTGCATCTCTACGGTAACTACGAGCATATTGTTTTGCTTTATTATTAGCAAGAATAACGTGA
Organism: Trichopoda pennipes; assembly: GCA_030448955.1. NCBI lineage: Eukaryota > Metazoa > Arthropoda > Insecta > Diptera > Tachinidae > Trichopoda > Trichopoda pennipes. The sequence continues at coordinate 55,440 of JASKUP010000119.1, read as the reverse complement.
GTCTCGAATTTAACGATTAAATTACGCACAGCGGTCTCAGAAGGAGTTTGATTACAAGAAAATTTTGATAGTAAATTTCACAATTACAATTCTTAAGTCAAGAGTCTCCAACGGTTCCGCGCTTAAAATGTTTCATAAATAAATAAATAAGGATTTTTACTAAAGGGTGACTACTCTTTTATCATTGTAGAGACAATTTACTTCCTAATATCAAATTTGTCTGCCAACAACAATTATAAAATGAATAAAGGATGAATGACAACAAAATTTAAAAAATATAATAAAAACAAATTGACTCCTAAAGCACAAGGTATTGACTCTTGAGTGTTTGGTGAAAGTGGAACGGTTTAGCTAAACTTTACACGAAAATGAAATAAATTAAAGAGGAAGCCACTAGTATTTTTTGAGTAGTCTTTATTGCACAAGTTTTATCTACAACTGACGTTTGTAATTCTAATTTCCTTTTCAATTAGAACGTATTCCTTTTTTGAACTTATTTTGATTCTCAGTGACTTTTGCTAGTCATTGCTTTTCCATCATGATATTTTATTACTTTTGATATAAACCTGTCACGATGGCTTCAAATTAACAGACATTAACAAGACGCCATAACATAACTCATATGTGGTATGTAAAATCATGTTTTGGTGTGTAATGTACTTGCAACCAAGCGTTCTCATTTTTATATTTTTCCTTTGTATACAAGTTTTTCAATCCAAACTAAATGAAAATCTATTGTTTTTAAGTTTAAAAATTTCATGTCAGTTCGCGTGGTGGCAAGTGAGCACGCAATGGTTTCAAGTCATTTTTACTTTTTACTAAAGGATTTCGCAGCAAGAAGTTTGTTTTTTAAAACAAAATAAAACAAAAAATTAAATTAAGATGATTCAAATTGTTAATGTAAGAGAAAAGTTCAGCAAAAAGTCACAGGAATTGTGTCTATCCGTTTCTACGTAGAAAAAAATTCGCCAAATATTATTGTTAGAATCATATAAGAACACAAAAATATAAATCCAAAGCTTACAAAATGATATTCGAAGAATATGTATTGAATCGAATCAAAGTACATCATTGGATGTAAAAATTTTTTAAAACAATGACTGATTGGCATGTCATAGTCTGTATTCGTTAAGCACAAAATATAGTTACTTGTTTTTCGAAAACCTTAGCTGCCTACAGCAATAGACCGCATTCCTGAAAAGTGAAATAAGTTATATACATATAATTCTAAAATTGTCTACTTAAGCATGCAACTTCTCTTACAACTTGGAAATTTTTGAGTGTTTTATATATATAATCGCTCCGTGAATATAAAAAATAGTGCAAATAATTGACCGAATTAAGCGAATTTACTTGATACCTCACATACAAAGTGAAAATGATTATAATAATCACTAAGAATTTATGAAATAAGAGTGCACGATATTAATATGTATAGCTGAAGATCAAACGGTCTGGATCGAAACTGTAGGGGTAATATTTACCACATAAAGTGATATATTATTAACTTGTAGTACTAGAGCTTTAAGGCTTAGAGCTTTAAATGTTGTACCAATGATTCCCTTATTAATGTGTACAATGCAATAAAACACTGGCTGCAATAGGACAGTGGGCGTATAATCTTCTATACAAAATGAAAATATATTGTGTTATTGGGTTAGCGAAGCGCACCGGATATAAATAGTTATACTGTTAATTAAAATAAGTAAAATAAGACAAATTTGTACAAGAGTTAACCGTAACTTATAATTAACTATCACTAATAGGTACCTAGGCTAGGTACCGACGTAAATCTTATCACGTCTATAACTATCACTAATAGTTTTTAAAGCGAAAGTAATAAAAATAAATTAATAATAATTTGATTTACTGGTTCTGATTGTTGCGGGTGGAAGAACATGTTAATGAGCTTTTTGGTATCCTCAAATGTAGCGCTTTAGGAAATTTCCTACAAATTTAAACTAAAAATTTCTGAACAAACTATATCTATATCTTTATATATATAATTCTACTGTGTGTTGTTACTGAAATCCTCCTAAACGGCTGGACTGATTTGCATACAATTTTTTGTATACGTTTGCGTGGCGCCCTGGCGTTTGCAATTCGGTCCAATTGGACAAAGGGGCGTGGTATCTCCCATAAAAACCGCCAGTTAAAAATCCATTATTTCTGCTCTTGCTAACGGTATTTAAACAGAATTTGGTATTTCGGTTGAGTGAACATATGTTTAGTTCTGCTGCATACTTATCAATTTATCTATGCAAAGATTGTGTATCTACTACAACTTTTTGTTACGTCATGAAGAAAGTGAGAATTAAAAAATACAATATTTCCTGTATAAATGATAGTAGCTGTTGCTGCGTTGTGTATGCGGTTACATCTGCGGTAATAAAATTTATTTCCAACGAAAAGTTTTTTTGGTAGTTTATTAGCTTTGTGCCCCCAAAGGACTTAAATAAAAATGTTAAATAAAAACAAGAGTGATGTAATACTCGGGCATTATTAATATTATACTAAACATACAGTTTCATTGTAAAAGGTACACAAGTATGATATTTTCAGGGGAATAAGGGGGTTTTTAGATTCTCTTAATTAGACTTTTTACGTCCACTTAATTACTGGACTATTACTGTTTATTGGTGGTATATTGTATCTAATTATTTTAATTGTTAAACGTGCAGTTCTATGCATATAAAAATAAATTAAATTTGTTAGTTATACAGTGTGTCAAAATTAAATTTACACATCAAAAAAATATTAAGAATAAAATATACAGTTGCTTTCAACAATAACTAAAAGTGGCATTTACAGAAAAAATGGTTAAAATTTACATATCAAAAACTGCTTTTGGTTTCATTTCTATTATATCAAGGATATGGGCTTTCCAAGCGCGTTAAAATTTAGATACCCTCGTAACAAAAAATTTTGGTGATTCTTATCATGTAATCGAGAGCATACTATTTGGTGGACGTCATTTTGTTTGAAGCACTCAAATTAATATTATAATTCAAAGAATGGGCCAGCCAATAATGTTAGAAAAGCGTTTATAATGATATGGCATTGCGTGTATAAGTACATCATTCAACATATAAAATGTCAACTAACGCTAACCAAATATGGCACATATGCTTTGGACTATAACAATATTTATTACATTTTCACAATATTAATTATTCAGAAAGAAAACAATATTTTTAAGTTCTGATAATAATCATCAGAGCATAATTAGCTCTGTAAACTCGTATGTATAGCGGTATAACATTACCTGTAGAAAGTGATGGAACAATAAAATAGATATTATCTATTAAAAATTTACTGGATACATTTCGTTTAATAAGATTAAGGACGAAACTAACATTCAACATTGTTCTACGACTTTTAAGCATCGGAGGTTTAATTAAAGCAAGTTTATTAATATAAGACGGTAAATTTTGCATATTCCTTGCATGGAGACAAAATAGCAAAAATTGTTTCTGAACAGATTCGAAAATATTAATATGGACATCGTAGGCTGGGTTCCAAGCTATATAGCCATAATCCAAAATAGGTGCAACTAAAGATGTATACAATTGCTTATAAGGGTCAGTAAAATCTTTAACCCAGCTTTATATAAATACTAAGACAGGTCGGGCTTTATTTGCTGTAAATGAAATGTGTTGTATAAAATTCAGTTTGGAATCGAGTAAGATATCTGGATCAGAAATTGTTTGAGCCTTGCCCAAAATTTAATCCATCAAGACATAATCAACATTAAAATGTCTTATCCGAAAGAACACATATTGCTGCACTTTTTATAATTGAGCTGTATAAGATTAATATTACACCAGGAACTAATAATCACAACTAAATCATGTTGGAAGAAGATATGATGCGGATAATAATTACAAGTTAAAAATATTTTGACATTTTTATACATACATTTTTATACATACATGCGGATATTCGAAAACTTTATTAATGTGGGTAAATAATTGATGAGCAAGGAAAACAACAACGGTCCGAGATGGTTTCCGGATTTAACATACTTATATCGGCTTAGATGTCAGATTCTTGAAGTAATCTTAAGCGATCAAGCGTGAATCCCATCCAATTAAGCTTGAGCAATAAAAGCTTATGATTGACCTCGTCAAAGGCTTTACTTAAGTCAGTATATATAAAATCTGTTTTTTGTTGCACAAAGCTACGATTATTAACAATTATAACATGTATGAGATTTGTTATTGTTGAGCAATCTTTTCGAAAATAATTGGGATACGATTGATAATACTTGATAACAATGCTAATTTTTTTCATAAAAGTTAGGCAGAGTACTAAGCTTAGCAGCACCCCTATAATTTGTGATATTGCTTTTACAGCCAGATTTTAAAAATGGAATTATAAACGAATGTATTCAGATTGTGGCGAAAATAACCATATTTAATTGATAAAAAACATTTATGCCAGAGATGTTAAAGCAGCAGCACAATTGATGAGAAAAGAATTCGGGATATCATCTGGACCAGAGTAATATGACAATTGTAGTTTAATTAGATAATTTAATACAGATTATACAAAAATTTCATCATATTGCTCAGTAGAATATGTCGTTGACCAAAAGTCAGCAACTAGATTGTATATTGTTAAGTCATCATCAAATTCAAAAGAACCAAGTTTAATTACTGAAGGAAATGATATTGAGCGACGCTTAGTGTTAACAAAATTGTATAATGATTTAAGATCACATTGAAGATTATTTAGAATTTTATTTAAGTACATGTTGTAGCAGGATTGATATAAAGCAGCAAAATAAGAGAAAAAGTAAAATTTACACTATAGGGTGGATACAAAGTAAAAGTAGTAAACTAATATTCTTTAAATAAATCTTGCAAACAATATAGATATTAATATTTTTTTTTGTCTTAAGAATAATACAAATTCTACTTTTATTACTTTTTGTTAACGTACGAACTTAGTCGTGATAACCTGTACATATCGTTTACGTAAGTTTGCTTGTTTAAATTCTTAGAAGTATTGCTGCTATTGATTATAACTCATTTCATGAAGCACCCATTTTGCGCTCCCTGTTATAAAGCATATAACCAATTAGCTAATGAATAATTTACTTGTTTACATACGTATATATTTATGAATAATACAACGGTAATTCAACAGGTTGCCACTAATTGGATTCTGCAATCAGTCAAGTTTTGTCTTATGTTTTTCCATATACTTTTAGTAGAAACATCTACACCAAAATTAAAATTCAATATATTTAATGAAGCAGTAATTTCATTTTAGTTTTTCTTAATTTTTAGTGTAAGAGATATAATTTCTGAAAAACATACTAGAAACTACAAATAACACATTTTATAAAAGAATTTCTAAAGATCGCAACAAATAACAACGTTAAAATGAGTGGTTTTATTTTTATTTCTTGATTTTAAGTTATTTCTTAGAAAATAAAAGTATTCTTATTGATTTTATTTCTTAATAATTCGTTTTTTTATTGCTTAGAAAATAATGTTTTGTTTTTTTATATTAAATTTTTAATATCAAATTAAAATGTACAATTTTCATTTAAATATTATTAAACTTAACAAATGTTTGTTAACTTTGAATCCCTAAGCCGGGTATTATAACTTTAAGAGCAGAAATGTTATTTCCATTACGACATATGGGTGCAGACTATACCCAAATAACCCTTCCAGACCTACTTAATCGATTGTAAGGTTTGCCTTAATATATCTTGAATTATGTGAAGAAAGTCAGCTTTTTCTCAATTAACCTGAAAGCAATGATTTTGTGTAATTCACTTATCACTTTTTAAAGGTTTAAGCTAGTATTAGGTGAAAGTTTCTCACCCAGAGCTTTTCATAAAACGACTCTGTCTGTTGCTTCTGGTCATCAGGAGTCCTATAATCCTGCAATATATGGTTGTCATCATACATTTACATAAGTAGTAATTTTAACAAAAATTTATTTTCCCAAATAAAGTTTCCGCATAAACCAGCACTTATCAACTTGTATCGAATAAAATTAAGTTTATACTTTGAATAAAAATAAAAACAACAACAATTAAGTCATATGATAACATGTATTTAACAAAAGTTATATTATGTCTTAAAAATTACTAAATGCAGATGCAAGTTATTTTTTATTTAAGATAGATGCGATAGAGTTCGATAATGGTGTCACCGTTTTTTACCATAAAAGGTAATTCAAAATTTAAAAATAACTAAAAAACGCAATGATTCTTCTTTATTTAAATATATTTTTTGATTTAACTTAATGATATAGAGAATATTGTTATACTCATGTAAAAGTTAAATACAGCAAATGCTACCTTGAAAATGAAAACCTCAGTCCAAGGAACTGGAAAAGATAAACAAAACAGCTAGTTTAGGGAAAAAATTGGTTTAATAGTGTCGATCTAATTGATGTTTAGTTTTATTAAGGATTTTTCAACAAGAAGTTTGTTGTCCAAAACAAAATAAAAAACATTTAGAGTAAGATTAATATTAGATTAATATTTTTATTGTATTACGAAGTGAAAATTTGGCAATTATGAATGAGCTTTGTCCACCACGACAAAGAAGACAGATGTCGATTCTCTCGTCAAATTTTGTGATTTTATAAAAGATTATTAATTATTTAATTTTTTTTTTAAATTGAAGTCTTACCTTCCATTTTATTATAGCGGGAGCACACCCAACAACCGGGGGCACATTTATGGATTACTCAACCATCTAGACACGTACTTTGGGTGTAAGGGAGCCCAGTCCCCTGAAGGCAAGCAGGGTGTCAAGTGGAAGCTCCACGTTATTTCCATTGGAATCAGTAGGCCCCAGAGTTCTGCTAATTGTCTCTTTAGTCTTTTAGCTGTTTCTCTAACTGATTACTGAGGTTGGCCCTTCGGGAGTATCGTGGTGGTTGTGGTTTTGCGGCCCCCGCATGCATTTGATTTAGTGGGCTAGGATCATCTCGCCTTTAATAACACCAACGGGTGAATGATCCACGGGTGAATGGACCAGGAGTTGGATAGTCTCCAGCTCTTCAGCAAGGAGTAGTGGTTTGCAACCCTGCTTTGGAACCGCTGAAAATGCAACTAGGATTGAACTGTTGCTAGAATAAGTCTTCGGCTTCCTAGGGAGTGAATGATGTTGCTTTTCATTCCTAGTGGTTTGACCACCATCTGATTAACGCTTACGGCCAGGTGCAGATGTAAATCTTATCACGAAATAGCGGGAGCACCTAGAATGACCAAGCAAACTTTTTTTCTTCCAAGGAAGTTTGCAATCACGGCACATTATAGAACAAATTTTATTCAATCACATCTTTTAAACCATATGGACGAACTTTATAATTTTTTTTCAAATAAAAGGCTACATTTAAAAGAAATTGCTGTTTAAATCAGAGCAATAAAATTGTCTTACGTACAAAAACTATAGAAGTGCGTAAATAGTTTTCAATATTTTGGACCAACTTTACATGTGACTTTACTTCATTATTTCAAAGACAAATAAACGCTTTTTTTGGAATTCAATTTATGGGCTCTTCATACTGAAGCAATTTTCTACACAACTGCATTAATACATTTTTAAATTTTATGTGTCGAAAAAATTATTTATTGTACAAAAAAAGTCCCACTGTGTCGCAGTCCTAATTATTAATTCACATCACGGATTTTTAATTTTAACGCTGAAATCGATTCAGTTGGCTCCGTATAGACTCTGTCCTTAACATAGCCCCACAAAAAATAACCCAGTAGTGATGAATCACATGATCTGGCTGGCCACTTAAGTGCTAATTGTCGTGAAATCATGCGATCGCGAAATTTGGTTTGCAATAAATTGATCGTTTTATTGGCTGTGTGACATGTGACACATTCCTGTTGAAACCATATGTCAGAGAGATTCACGTCGTCACCAATAAGCCAAAAAAGAGTTGTCAACATCTCACAATAGCCCGATCCATTGACCGCTACCGCATTTCTAGCCTCATCTTCGAAAAAAAAACCGCCTAGTCACGCCTTCGGAGCACATAGAGCACCATACAGTAACACACTGGGCATGTAAAGGCTTCTCAATAAACTCAATAAACTGACAAGTAAAAATGGGTTTTCTGCTTAAGAAAATGATTTTTTTTTCAGACAAACCAGGCGGTTAGTCCTGAATGAATTCCTCTACCAGTGGAACCTTGTAAGACTTCAAAGTTAAATCCTTACGCAAAATTCGTTTTTAGATAACCCCAATTGTTGTTCAACGCTATGGCTTACGGCGGCAATGTTTTCAGTTGAGCGACCCGGTTGAACGTTGGTGCTCGCACATGTTCTATCGGGGCGTTGACCCAAATTTAACGGCCAAATTCTTAATTAGCGGTCTCATAATCTGAGAAAATATTACGAATTGTAACTTTAACAAAATCACCATTTTCATAATGGATTTTAATTACTTTAATGAGATTTGCGGGCGAAATTGAACTCAACTGCCAATGAATCTACTACAAACACGTCAAAAAACTATCATGTCATTGGTGTTGACAAAAAATTCTATCAAAAGCCTATATAAAAAACCTAGTGCGAAATGAATACGAAATAATTTTTGTAAAAGTTACGAAATATTTTTTCACTGTAAAAATATTTCTGGTTACATTTTTTTCATTTGCAAAACAATTGTATATCAGCTTTTTCGTACGTTAGTGTAACCTACAACTGGCTTGTTATAATTAAGCCAGTAGTGATTTAACTGGTGACACTATTAGTAAAACCGTATATTGCAATACAAGTCCCAATTATAATATTTTACTGAATACAGACTGGTCATTTTTGTTATCTTTTTCGGTTGAATATTCCACCTCTATTGATTGAATGGTCGAAAAATTTTACGACGCCATAAAAACTGCAATGAATAATTCTATTCCCTAATATATCCAAAAAAAAAAAACCTGGACCACCGTGGACGACAAACATTTAACTAAACTTAAGAATAAATAAACAAGTTCTTCCTCTTTTACTGTTTCTGCCGCGCTGAATATAATAAACTTAACTTTTTATTGTACCATAATTACTTATGCAGAATTAAATTAGGTTTTAAACATAAACGCAAATCGTTTAATGAATTTGAAATTAGCTAATTTGAATCGGGGGATAACTTATTAGCCGATTTTATTCTGAAGCTAAGTACCACAACACCCATGAATATTCCATATTCACTGCGAGCCAACCAATCTATATCTTTTCCACCTAATTGTGTTTCTTAAGTTTTATAAAAAATGTATTCCCAGCTGTGTATTATTTAATAGTGCTGAAAGCTTATTAACTCTATTGGCAGTTTTTTACAATACTTCCTAAAACATGAACAATTTTGTGAATTTTGGAGAGAATCATATTTTATTTTACTTTTAAAATCTGGCAGCGACTTTTCTAATTACAGAGGAATTGCAAAGCTGAACCTAACACTAAAGCTTTTCGAAAACCTCGTATTGTCGCGTTGTCAACATGGTTTCTGTAAAAACTGTTTAACTACTACCAACTTATTGCATTTTACTACGACAACAAAATGAACAAACTGATGCTGTTTAAGTGGATTTTAGTGAAGCACGCGACGAAGTTAATCATAAATGTCTTTTGCATAAATTGAGCTTCAATGCGAATGTCCTTAAATGAATTTCATCATATCTGAGACAACGTGTCCTATATAAAAACCACCGAGAGATATCATGGGTTAATTTTATTTTCCCTTTTTATTAATGATCTTCCAAATGTTATCCAATTCTCCAAAATTTTTATGTACGCAGATGAACTCAAAATTTTCTTCAACAATGCTAATCTATCGGAACAGTCTTTGTTTTAATCTGACTGGAATAGCTTTCAAAGTTGGTGTGATACACACTTAATTAAATTGAACTTGCTCAAATGCAATTGCATTTAGTTATCGAGAAAAAAAACTGTATGATACCCACTACTCTTTAGGGAAACATCAGTTGCAATTGGTGGATATTGTTTAGATTTGGGAATTTTGACACTTAATTAATTTTACAACTTATATTCATATTGGGCTATATATAAAAAAACATACACATCACTTGTGAAACCAATTTTGGAATATGGTTGACTCATATAGGACCCACATATATAATATGCATAGTAACCATATTGACTCGTTTCAGAAAAAAAATCTAATTTTCTGCTTACGAGGTTTTACATGGCAGTCTGTAATTCATCTTCCATCTTATCGTTGCAGGGTAAGATTACTCAGGTTGCTAACGCTGAAAAGCCGCAGAACAATGATTAATATATTTTTTTGCAATCAGTTTAAATAATGGAAACATTTTAGCTGAATTTCTGATTTCCAATATCTGCTTCCATGGTCGCATCATTCAACCGCATTTTATCAACCACATTTCTCATAGTTCTTCCGAAATAATTATTCAAATGCCGATGCAAGTTGAAACATTTTTAAAGATTTTAATAGTCTATATAGATTTATTCTTAATTCTCAATCATTAGATTAGCGTACAATAAATGTTTGTTTGAACGTTTTAAGTACTAGATGCATATTATAGTCTGTGAGAATTACATCTATAGACTAAATAAATAAATAAGTCTAAACATATGTATGTCTGTCCTTTGTTTACATAATTGAAACCTTGTTGCATACGTAAAGGCAACAGAAGCGGCAATTTTCTTCTATACAGCTATACTGTCACCATTAACAATTTGCACAGTATATGTAAAATTATGCCAAATTAAAGGATGTCCCCGTATTAATGTGACTTTTAACTTTTCTTACAAGAGACACAAATTAAGATTAAGGAAATAAAAATAAGTGAAAACATTTTAAAATTAAACTACAACTACAAAAAATGTTCGTATAGTGAGTTAAAGTATTTAACCGTAGAATATAGATACGAAAAATTAACTTAAAAAATAAAGAGCCCGCGAATTTTACGAATATGACCTTACCTCTTGACCGTTAAAATTTTTACAGAAGATGTAATGCTATAAGGATTCTTAAAAAAACTAGCTTGAATAAAGGATGGACCAAAATTAATATGATTTAAAATTATATATCCTAAATTTTAAAAAGTAAAAAAATTTATTAAAGCGATACGACTATTCTAAAACGATACAACTGTAGGTCCTGCTAACAGTTTGAGTACTTCTTTTACAATGTTTTCCCTAGTTTTTATTTAAGTTTTTTATTATCAAACTGAGTAAATAATTTTTTTAGAACAAAGAAAATTTACTTCGTATTGGCAATAAATTACACACACATAATATATTTTTAGTTATAATAAAAATTTATTAAGGAGTGAAGTTCAACACAAGAGTAAATTTAATATTTTGTAAAATTACTTCATTCTAGAGTCCTGCTTAAACAAACTTCGAGCAAATATTTGGAAACCAATAAGGATCCACAAGGTTTTTGTGCTTACAAATTTTATAAAAATCCGAGACATTATAAGCAAATAGCTTCATATAAACTGGGATAAATGAATCATAAGAAAAATGGTAAAAGAGAAAATGCCAAGCACTTTCCAATAAATGTGGCAGATTTCGAAAGACATTTCGTTAATATAAATTACATTCTGTTTCTTGAGTTGTATTAAATATTTTACACTTAAAAATATCACAACTGTTCTATTACATGACAACTATAAAATAAATAAAATGTTGTGATTTTTGTAAGAATGTTTACATGTATTTCATTATAAATGTATTCAAACATGTCCTTTTAAAAACATTAAAAAATGTGTAAGTTAGTACATACAGAAATATTTTCAAGTTGCACAACTATGCGTATTTTATAAAAGGAATTTCCTTCAAAACATAAGATACAAAAAAAACATAAGATACAATGAAAATTACATATCTTAAAATCCGCATTCTGTTGATAGAGAAGTTCTTAGGGATTACACTACTTAACAAAAATTTACAATGCATAAAAACTTGTTTTATTTGGAAAACGAATTCAACAAATGGGACTAAAAACTGTAAATAATTCAATGACATTAAAATAGTGTAGTTTTAAAAGCTTAAATAATTCGTTTTATATTTTTTGTTGCACTGTGCTCTTGCCTAGTACTTTTCTTTCCTGAGTTTCTGTTTGCACATCATGTTTCTATTGCATCTAGAAAGAGAGAGAGAAAGAGTGTGATTTTAGCAACAAAGTGTAATTAAAGTATTTTTATCAGTACAATAGACGCTTTTGTTGAAATGTAAATATATGCATTGCACGTTTCGATATAAATGTTGTCATAATAACAGAAGCAAAGTTAAAGATTTATACTTTTTAAACTGACAGAGAGAGAATTAAATACCAACATTTAGTTCAATCGATATTGCTTATTGCAAAGTTTTAATAATTTCATGGTTTATTTCCAAATCCTCTTGGGCAAAATTCGAATGTCAAAGTGTTTGCGCAAGCATCTATTTACGCTAGATGTATTTAAAGGGTCCGCCGTGAATGGTAACACTTAACTCATCTTTGATTTGACAGATAATTAGTTTTATCCGTCCGCTCAACGAGCATGGTTGTGTATACGCTTGAACAACGCTTCGCTAAGTGCGCCTGCGATTGACTTACAGAAGATGCCGATTTTGCAAAAAAAGAATCATCTTTTCAGATGAAGCTCATTGATCTTGGCGGGTATGTAAACAAGCAAAAATGTCGCATTTGGGGCAGAGAAAACCCGCACGCATACATTTAAAAGCCAACGTACCCAAGACGAGTCACTGTTTGGTCCAGAGGCTTATTGGGCCATTTTTCAGGAGTGGCCGTTACAGTCAATGGCGATCGTTATTGGGCCAACATTTGGTTTCAACAGGACGGCGCTACGTGCCACACAGCCGAAGCTGTGTAGTTTTGTTTACATCATTTGAAACAAAAAAAAGTTATTTGTCGGACCCTATACTTTTCCAATTCTTTGTGTTTACTTTTTTAGGCGAAAAACTAAAAAAAACCTATTTTTGAAGGAATTAGAGTTTGCAATCATCACCAGAATGCAATTGTCAATGCATTCAAACAGTGCAATTGCGTGAAAAGTTGAAAAGTGTAGTAAAGAGCTGAGTAAACAAAGTGACATCAAAAAAATAATTGGAATTGTAATAATGTTCAGTTTGGTCAACACATGGCATAAATACCACATATGATTTGCGTCAATAATAACAAATATGGTATTTTGGAGGATAAATCGCTATAAAAATGTCGAATTTTGTGTCTGTTTTGCGAGAAAGTCTGATAACACTCTTTCACTGGAAGAAAACGACTGCTGAAAGTTATTGATTGTTAGTAGAAGCTACGGCCGACATGCACCAACTCAAAAATTTTTTAAAGAATGGTTTATGCGATTCAAAAGTGGTGCTTTGGAAACAGAAGACAAGGAGAGGTCTGATTAGCCGAAAAAGGGTAAAGATGAAAAAGAACCAGAGCTATTACAGAGACTCATACAACAAGCCATTCCCCTAGTTTGAAAGCATTGGGATTCATTCAAGAGCAAAGAATACGATATGAATTAAAGCCCAGAGACGTTGACAGAAGAAGTTGCATGTCGGAAATGATGCTTGAATGCTAAAAAAAGAGTCAGTTTAGAGCGTATTGTTGTTGGTGATGAAAAGTGGATATATTAGTTTTTCCTAAGTGCAAAAATTTATATATAAAGCCAGGCCAATTAGCCAAGTCAACGCCGAAGCTGAATATACGTGACGCCAGGATAATTTTCTGTATTTGGTGAAATCAGAAGGGTGTTTCTTTTAATGAGCAGTTAAAGTTTTGTCAAATGATCGTAGGGGATCTGTACTGAAAACAATTGATTCATTTGAACAGAGGAAACAACAAAAAATGACCAGAATATTTGACCAGACACGAGGCCATAATCTTCCATCATAACAATGCTCGGTCAAGACCAGCAAAAAAACTATTTGCAAGACCGGAAAAAAACTATTTGGAAAACAGTAAATGGGAAGTTTTGACTTACTCGCTTTATAGTTCAGATCTTGTCCCTTCTATTTATCATTTGTTTCAATTGATGTAGAATGCCCATAATGGAATACGCTTTACTGCAGGACAGAGTATCAGAAATTGGCTTGACACAATCTTTACCTAAAAAACGGAGCAATGCATATGCCAGCAGAAAAATGGGAAAAAGTATCAAAATCTGACAATATTCTTCTTCTTATTATATTATAATAGAACTTACAATTTTATTGAACAAATTATATTTTTTATTGAACTTTTTATTGAGTACCGTATCCTTTTTGGATTATCTTTATGCATTTCTAAATAACCCATGGTTCTTTTTCTTTAAATAAAACCCATTATCTACCATCATTAGCTTAAAATCCATTTCCAATAGTTCTAGCAATTTACAGATTGCAGGTAAATGTGTCCTATCTAATATCAGCATTCTCGGCGCGAAACAAATAAAATATGACACTTAAGAATATTCTTTATATCGGCTTAATCAACCGATTATTTATATCGGCTTAATCAGCTGATATAAAGAAGATGTTTATAACAGAAAGGTGTTTCTGGAAACAATATGTAGTAAATAATATGAATTCAACTTATATCGTATGCGCACATCAAAATTATTCTAAATCGTAGTATTGGCACTACTGGCTTGCTGTCAAATATTGTCAAGTGAAATAATTTAAGCTTAGGAAGTAAATTGGCTAAAAACACACTTTTTGACAACTTCAAATTTATTGATACCAATGTAAAATAGAAATATGGGAATTAATAGTACAATATGATGTCGGATAAATGTCCACCTCTAGTACGTCGGCAGACGTTCGCTCCCTTCACAAAATTTTGAAGCACATATTGCAACAAACCTTCACTTATCTCGCTAATGTAGCACCGCATTTCATCTTTCAGAGCGTCAGTTGTTTGTGGGTTGTTGACATAAATCTAGTCGTTCAAATGGCCCCAGAGAATATAATATAGCGGCGTTAAATCACAAGAACGAACCGGCCAATTGACATCGCCAAGTTGAGAAACTACTTGATTGGGGAATTTCTCAATCAATAACTGAATTGTTTGGGTGACTTGTGACCAAGTCTTGCTGAAATCAAAAGTCACTGATATCAACATTTATCAACAACAATTGATTGGCAACAAAAATTGATTAGCATGGTTTGGTAGCGCAGAGAATTTACGGCGGCGGTGTTTTCAAGTTCATTTTACAAAAAATACGGGCCGATGATACCACTTGATAACAGTCACTTCCTTTGGATTTAGTAGTTTTTCAAGGACTACTCGTGGGTTTTACGAGCTCCATAGGAGGCATTTTGTTTTTGGTTTATATTATCGCCTAAATGAAAAATAAGGGTCAACACTAAAGATCATTTAATTGAAAATTGCGTTGTTCGACTGGCTTTGATTCCTGAAGGAGTTGAACTTTATAAGTGTGAAGATGAAATTCTTTATGCAAAATATTTCGCAAAGTGCCTCTAGTGATGCCCATTTGCTGTAAATTCGGCGATTTGATGTTCCAGGCTCATTCTCAATATTTTGTTTGATAGCGGCTATTTTTGTTTCACTGCGGCCACAAGGAGCGCTATATTCTAATATCAGCAACAATACCATCAAACTCTAACTTATCGATTAGAATACGCACAGCGGTCTAAGAAAAAGCCTGAGGAAAAGCTGCTCTAACTTTCCTAAGTGATACAGTGAAATTTTCATCATTTTGAGTTAATTTTCAGAATTGAAATTCTTTGCTCAAGAGTATACCGTTCTATGCTTAAAACTTCCCTGTTTTTTGCTAAATAAATATCATAAAATAATAGCTCAATTTCTAACATTAAATCACTTAACAGAAAATTTACAACCTAACCTAAAATTTTTCTACCCACAGCAAAGCGAAATAGTGATCTAGGCAATAGAAGTGGCGAATTTAATACCTTTTGTTATTGCTCGAAATGAAAAAATGGCACCAGAGTTTATATAAAGAGTCGGCCGGCAAAAATAAATACGCTACCGCTATTCAGCTAAACATCATGGTAAACAATTTACCCAAGTGTGAACAAATTACTTAACTTAAAGAAATGATGGAAGAAATAAATTGAAGAAATATTTAAATTACGTGAGCTATCTTTCTGTCATATATGATATAATAGTAAGATGCTTACAACTGCCAATATTGCAAAAAGCGTTTTCATTACTTGAAACATGTCATTCAACTGTGACTTGATGTAAGTAAACAAGACTAAAGGGATACCTAAATAACCCTCTGATCCTTTATAAATACCAGCTTAATAATTATTGAGTATTTAAATGAGAACTTCTTTCTCTATGTAAGTATTGAATAATAATCTGCTATAATTTTAAATGTGTTACTCCGCTAATGCCCAAGTACTTCAGTTACAAATGAATGGTTTTTTGTTGAGCCGCTTTCAGTTTTAAAACATTCATTTGTTAAAGAAGCTAAACGGAAACAATTGAATTTATTTTACAAGAATATAATTGTATATGCTACTTTTGAAATTATTTATAAGTTGAATAAAAGCTAATATGCTCTTATTGTTTATAAATTGTATGTTGTCATGTATCAAGTAGCTGTTGCCATTACAACTTTGAAGTTTTTGCACGCTATTTTCCAGACCTGGCAAGTATAACACTACATGCATATTTAATTCTTGTATTTAGGAAAATAAAAAAGCTCATGTAAAATGTAAAATGTTTTGTTTATTTGTTATATTCCAAATGATAGTAAAGAATAATTAACAAACAATTTTAAATCCTTTTTGCATGATGATACATTACATACAAGCAAATTCAAAACTGTTAATTCCAAAATAGAATACAAGTATTGCAGTCTTTCCACAGAGTTATGTATTTTTTAATGAATCTTATATTGATAAATGTTTTATTTAATGTCAGTAATTATGTATGGAATACAATATCAGATAAATGTCCGCCTCTATAAATGCAAGCCCTTTTAAGCATATTTTTCATTAGATTCAACGCAAATCCTTGTGCAAAATTTTGGCCAAAGTTGTTTTTTGAAGAACAAGCTTCTAAGCATGGCGTCGAATTGAAGTTGATGGATTGTTTTGAAAACTTTCTTAAGCAGCAGTGATGGTTTCAGCCAATCTTACAGTACCTTGTGGTCCATGCTTGGGCCTACCACCTGAAGACCCCATTTTTTTCGAAATCCTTCACTACACGATAAATACTGTATTTTGTTGGCACGTTGCTTCTCCCAAAAATTTCACGTAAGTTTCTCATCGTCACAATAATCGATGACTGATTTTAATAATTTCTTTTAACGATTAAAACACGTTGGCTTATTGAATTTTTTTCCATAATAAATTTGTCATGTGTCTACAGGCCCAAATATATTATGCATATGCTGGCTTAAGCCAACTTAAGCAGCTGTACAAATACCTTATAATCATATAGTGCAAACTATAAGGTACTTAACAAAACTTTTCGTCAAGTTTAGTCAAATGTCATGTGCTTAAGCAAAGTACGAAACTGATAGCACATTCCGTACGGAAATAACTGATTTTGCATTGTAAGCAAATGTCAATGGAGGACGAATATTTTATCTGAATTTAATAGAAAACGCACAGAGAAAAAATTGCTTATGTGAAAAAAGAGAGGCATTTTATTATAACGGTAATTCAAAGGAACGAGCATGGAAAGAAGTAGCAGAAAAATGCAGTAAAAGTGGTAAGTAATAATTTAAAGAATTTTGTTTACGTTTTTTTTATTTTCATACCGATATGAATTATATAAAGTCGCGAAGTGCAAACACAGATGGAAGATACTACGGGAATATTTCGGCAAGAAAATGAAGAGGATGAAGCTCCATCAGGCAATGGAATGGGCTGTATTGATGTTTTTGAAAAGCTCTCTCGCACCCCGCCGGTAAAAGCATTTATATTAAATTTTTTTTTCCTTTTTTACAATGTAAATCTTTATTTTGTAGTACTCGTGATAACGTTGAAGAACAAGACTCAACCTTAGAGTTTAATAACTTAAGGGCCTTTAAACATTTTAATTTCTTTTCTATTTCTTTAACACACAATTTGCAACAAATTTTAATATTTTATTGTTTATAAATTCAATGATGCAGACAGTTGCATTATTTAGTACTTTTGGCCCAAATAATACAAGCAGGGAAATATGTATAATTTTTTTTAAAATAAATAAATAAAAGCAAATAGGAAGAGTGCATAATAATTTTTAAATTCATGTAAGTACATTATTGCTACCTAAAAGTCTTCAAAGTTTTGCTTAAGCATTTGACAGAATTTTCGTTCGATTTGTGACATTAGCTTGAGCCAGATAATGCATATTATAATACCAAATGAACTGTCAAGACTAGTGTTTACCAAAATGGCGGCAAAATAAAGTAGTGTACCTTCCCGGTGGATACCCGTTATAATAACTTTCCAGTAAGTAAATCAAGTTTTAATAATTACAGTTATTTGACCTTTTTAATATTTTACAATAATTTTTTAAAATAATTTTTTGCTCAAGCGCAAGGTCTTCATATAAAAATTATGTTAACTTTTATTTTTGTTCTTATTATTTCGGCACAATATTGGGTGGCATCTTCAGGAAAAGAAAAATGTATAAACAATTTAATAAATCAAAAAATTGTTTATACATTTTTCTGAATATGCCACATAAAGTTGTGGTGAAATATTCAACACAAAAACAACTTAATTTTTATATGAAGACCTTGCCCTTGAACAAAAAATTATAATTAAATAATGCAACCATTTTCTTGTTATGACTGAGATTTTTATCTTAATGCTTAACACGGTGTTAAATACATGCTAGGAATTGCTCAAAAAGATTTGTTTTATGAGTAATGTATTTACCAGATAAATTTCATGTAATTAAAGCATTCAGTGTAATTAAAGCATCTTATTTGACATCCATGATAGCTGCAATACATTTAGAAACTATATTCGGAATACTAACAACCGTATTCAGAACAAAAACTTACAATTGTAATTCTTGTTAATGCAATTGTGGTCAGAGAGTAAGAACATCGTAGATCGCTAAATTTTCTTTCAGCACATGAATTTGTTTTGTAAGACGGCCAGCACTTGTCGGAGTTAATGCCACCATACCTGCTTAGCGAAGGAACTTTTTTTTTCTAACAGCAATAGCTGTATTAAATACTGCTAGTGTCCTATTTTTTATTTTTTTATTTTTTTTTTTTAATTTAACTCGTTATGTTTATAAATATTTTTCCTTTCTTAAAAAAATTAAAAATAATATAGGTGAAAAAACTTATAATCGCGTTGCTGTCTTGCGTGCACGCAGTTTGTAAAATACACAACGTTTTATTTACTTTTATACTAATAATTATTTCCTTTCAAAACTTAACAAATCGTCTTCGTACCACTATACTGTTGACCGTCGGATCGCTAGTAAAGGCAGCTATAATTTTACGGCAAGCAAACACATATCTTGTGCGTTATACATATAGATAGAGCTTTTGTAGGCAAAGCGAAAAGAGTTGTCTATAAGAAATTTTTTCGTATGGATAGTATTTGGAAAAAAGATAATTTTCTGAAAAGTTATCATAGAATATCGCGTGTGATGTGATATGTCTTTCTGAAATAATAAATATTGTTACGAAAATGATTTAATCATTTCTATTTTTAAGTTTTCAAAAACCATAATTAGCAATAAAAAGAAGAAACGAAATGACCTATTGTATGTTTTACAAACTGGGTATTTTTCTAAGAAATGTTATATACAGAAGCCAAAAATAAAATACTTTTAAGAAATTCCACAAAATAAGCTAAACAACAGAAAGCAAAAACAACTAATACAGAACAAAGCCAAGCAGGTGCCTACACTGACTGATAATAGGTAGGTAGAATATTGTTTGCGAGAACCGGTAAATGAATTAATTCAAGTTGCCATCGTTGAGTAAAGACAACAAAGTCACCATCATGTTTATTTTATGTATATTGAAAGTACATAAATCGTTTAATTTAATTTAAGTCTCCAAAGTGCTGTTTATTAAAAGAAACAAATGTTATTATTTGTCTATCTCGTACACTTTTTCCATAATAATAAATGACGAAATATAATTTATTTAAATTTATTTACGTCAATATGTCCACAATTAATAACTTTGTGATCGTGGGTAACTCCAAAATTGTAAAGTTTTAAAACTTTGATTGATTAGGTTTAGGAAATTCGAGTTTTGATCAACAAGGGCGGCTTCAGTAAAAATTTACTTTGGCTCTTTCAGGGAAAACGCTCCTTGCTGTATTAATTATTAATATAATTGCGTTAACGCAAATAACCGATTTAAACTATTTTTACTACAATTTCTGTTAGCTAACATTTTATTTAATTTAACATAATTTCATATTTTGTTCAGTTTTATATATTAAATTTCCCTCGAGGTTAAAACAACAATCCAAATGAAAAATTATATTAAATAGAGTTGCAAATTTGTTTTCTTTCTATTTGCATGCCATTCAACTGCATTGCTTTCACAGTAAATACAAGCAACAAGAAGGAGGTAAAGATAAATAAATAAAATTAAGGTGGGTAAAAAAAGTGATGTGTAGAAAGATAAAAATATAAGCAAACGCAAGCTTCCTGACTAGACATGCTTAACGGATTAAAGGTCGATTCAAAAGGCAAGCAAATCAAACGACAAAAGGGATGGAGAAACAGGGTTACGCATGGCCACTTAAAATGAAAATTCAGAAAGTTTTCAAAAATCAACAACATTTAAAGTTAAGTCAAAACACACTTAAGAAAATATTTTAATAAAAAAATATTCGATCTGAAATTTATTTGCTCCAACTACATAAACGAAAACAGTATTAATTTTAAAAAGAGATATTGACGAAGTTGAAGAATAACAAGAAATAAGGTGTGTATGTGTTCTTTTAAAATAAAAGCAGTGGATGTAGAACTCGATATGAGGAGGAAGGGTGCTGTACAAAGTTATTAAGGGAACTAAAGCTAGAAACTCCAGAACTGTACAAAAACTTTTTAGGAGTTAGTATACTAATTTTGATCACTTTTTAAGTATCGGGTTTTTCAACAAGAACTTTCTTTTTAAATTGCGATAACACCAGCAACATGATATATTTGACATTAAGTCTTTTTACATATTTGCAACAGATGCATTGCACTGGTACACCAAAATCGCATTAAAATTATTAAAATCCACTATCAAAATGATGGTTCTGTTAAAGCTACATTTCCTAAAATTCTACTAATTTTTGGACAACATTTGGTCGGTAAATTTGAGTCAAAAGGCTCGATACAAAATTTGCTAACACCAAGGCGTTCGATCAGGTCATTGAACTGAAAGCATTGCAGTCACAGTGGAGCAGATTCAAATTTTTTCAATTCCTCTCTCAACAATTGGCGTTGAGAGAGGAATTGAAACATGGCGACTGTTGCGTATTAATTTGATTTTGAACCTTTACAAGGTTTAATTGCTGTAGGAATTGAAGCTGATCAACCATTCAACCAGGAACAACCGGCTGATTTTTCTGAAAAAAATAATTTTATCAGACGAAGCCCATTTTCACTTGTCAAGGTACATCAACAAGCAAAATTGCCGCATTCGGGCTTCAAAAAATCCTTGGGCGATTACTGAGAAGCTCTATGTGTCCCTGTTTGGTGCGCTATGTAGTCTTTAGGCGTGATTGGGCAGTTTTTTTTTTTTGTTCTAAAGATGAGGCTGGCGATGCGGTAATTGCCAATGGATCACGCTATCTCGAAATGCTGACATTATTGACGACTTTAATATCACTGATATGTGATTTTAACAGGACGGTGCTACATATGACATAGCCAATAAAACGATTCATTTATTGCAAACAAAATTTCCCGATCGCATAATTCCACGACAATCAACAAGGCCAGTGAAATCATGTGATTTAATAGCATTGGATTATTTTTAGTGGGGCTATGTTAAGAGCAGAGTCTATGTGGAGCCAAACGAAACGATTTCAGATTTGAAAAGTAAAAATCCGCATATTTATTAACGAAATTGGGTTAGCCATTTTGCCCAAAAAAGAATAAAAACTTTGCCAGACGTCTTTTTTCATTCATAATTGCCGAACTTTCTTTCGTAATACAATAAAAATTTTAATCAACATTTTTTGTTTTATTTTAATTTTGTTTTAGAAAAAAACGTGTTGTTGAAAAACCCTTTACTAATCAAACCAATAATAAAAAACCTACATATCTACATCATTTTCAATCCATACCTAGCTGAAGTTAATGGCGCCAGTGATAACAAAGCTAACCACAAAACTTCGTGAGGCGATTTCCCCTCCCTAAAGTTTTAATGGGTTTTCTGTGATGGAAGGAGAGTGGAGATCCATTTCGGAAATTTCCAAATTGTAATGGGTCATTGGTTGGGAAACACCTAGTGATGACTACTTCACCCCATTCTAGCAGCCTTTATTACAAATACAAATATTGATTGCTGTCATATTAAGTTTTATTTAGAGTATTTCATGATTTTTTAGGAACACACAGTATTGTGCTTATAATGTGGATTCAAACGTATAATGTATTTCTTAGGAAATTTATTTTTTTTACAAAATAATTCATAAAATTAAAACACGCCATTGATAGTTACCATGTAGCAGCTATACTAAAATCGCAGCTTGTTTCAGCTCCCGCAAAACTGCGAATTTCCAGGATATTTTTCTTATATATGGGAAATAGAAAATAAAATTTCTGGCAGCTGTTGGCATTTTCTTCTAATATGGTTTACATGAATGATGTTGGGGTTTTTGTTCGTAAAACCCCTATTAATAAAGCGTTAACAAACAAATAAACTTAATTTGCATTCGCCAACAACACTACCGCTTAAAATCTTGGCTGGTCCATGCGTTCATCTCAAACGTTGTCCAAGTATCAAGATAAGTAAAAAATTGCTATTTATTTCTGAAGACATATGGCATTATTATCCTTAAATCGTCATTTCTTGTGGCGAAAACTGTCGTTACTGGCTGTTTGTTTGATACTATCGCTGAGGGCTTTCAATATGATGACAACATTATCAAGCCGCCTTTTAGGTAGTACCGGTAAGTTAGTATTATGTCGGTTAGTATAAACAATGTTGAGCTTAGGTCGTTCTTTCATCTAGGTCGTATCCTGCAGGTAAATTGTCCCGTCACCTGGCATTTTATGCGGTGCTAATTTTATATTTCCATCTTTTAATATTCGACTGGTAAGTGTATCCGTGTTTTCCGTTTGTTAGAGTATATGACTAGTTTCTATAGCGTAAAAATTGTGTCTGAGATCTTGTTTATTTGTTCATTTATAGTGTCATGGTTAGAAGTTTTTGTTTTCTAGATTTCTATATTGTAAAGAATGTCTAGTCTTTGTCCTTTTTTGCTAGGATGTAATAATGTCATACATTCATCTATTTCCCTTGGTGCGTGTCCTTGAGTGTTAAGGCTTAATGCAAAATTGGAGTCATTCTTGTTTATAGTGTTTGTCCAGATTTTCCTACAAAAGTATGTTTACAGGTACAAGTAAGTCTGTATACTTCGCTGGAATTAAATTTTATTAGTTGTTTCTGTCGATGTCTTGAAATTATGTCTCAAAGTGTTGTAGGATTTTAATGCAATAAGTGAGCCTTCTAAAGGAATCAAGGATAACGAAATAAAAATTTTTAATGAAAATAGTTTCGAAATGTTTATTGTATTTTGTATAAAAGTATTTTTAAGTTTTGTTGTCTTTTTGCTGTGTTTTAAAAATTAAATTCTTATTTAATCAATATGGCTCAAGACATGACTCTTCTGTCTTCAATACAAAATTTGGGATAAAGTCCACTGATGAGCTATTTGGGCGGTAGTGTAATTACCCTATGCATATGTTTACCCCCACAGTAATACATTTGAAAAATTTTTGAATAGTAAATATTTTATAAGAACATCATAAAATATTTATGTTTAAGGAATCAGGCACAAATTAAGTTAAATTAATTATTGTTAAATTTAAGATTTGCAATCATTAGTTTAAGTATTTTACAGATACAGTTAAATAATATAAATTTATTGTCATGAGATTCTTATATTTAATACTTCAGTTTGTGGTTGCTTACATTTATTGATGTGAAATGTATAACAATATTATTATTATTGTTACTTACTCTACAATTTTTTTAAAATGTCTACAACAATTTTAAAAGATATAATAAAAGCATGATAATAAAAGGTTTCTAAGAGGTCGTTAAAATCATGTCCCTTTTGTTGATATGCTGCAGTAAGTATTAAAGGATTAAGCAGTATTCCATTTCTTTTTATAAAGAACAACATTCTAGCTGAAAGTACTTTTTTATGACCATGAAACCATTAACAGATACGGAGTGCACAACATTAAAAATCAATACCACTTCCTAACAATATCATTGTGGTATAAATAAGTGACAATGGTATTTAAACTACGAAAAATTTATCCTCTCCTTACGCTCTGCAATTGCTGCATTGCTGTTTTGCTATTCAAATCGCATTGCAGTTGGTAAAGTAGCGTTTTAACTAAATAAAAATAAAAGTTTTGTGGAAAGTGTATGCCACATATTGATTTTTTATATGACTGATGTTTTACTGCTTATGCAGCTGCCTAACAATATTTAGGTTCAAAGTTCAATACACAAAAAATTCGTCATTAAATTGAAACCTGAAAAAAATGATTTTTTTCATTAAATTTCTTTGATCTTTTTCAATGAAACTCCAGCAATAACATATTTATCTTATATTTAAAGAACTCTAAACATTCTTGACGTGATGTTAATTTTCGCGCAGAGATATTTTATAATTTCGAAAACCTCGACAATCATTCAGAAAAACTATAATTTAAGGAAATTAAAATTAAGTTTATTTAATTTTATTTAACTTTAAATTTATAACCTATATATAAATATATATATTGCAAATATGTTTTCTGCTTCGGTAAATATTTTTCATTGTATATATGTAAATATCGGGTTTTTCAACAAAAAGTTTGGTTTTTAATTGTGGCAACACCAACAACATGATAGTTTTCACATTTAATTTTCTGACATATTCGTAGTAGATGTATTGATAATTGTTACAATGAATTCAATATCGCACGGAAATAATACAATCCACTATGAAAATGGTTGTTCTGTATATGTTACATTTCGTAAAATTCGTGATATTTTCGGCCAACATAATTGTCCTTCTGAGACCGCGAACACCAACGCGAGTTTGACCCGGTCATTCAACTCAAAACACGCAGCCATAAACCACAGTGTTGCAGCAGATCTAAATTTGTCAATTCCACTACCTTCACAACAATAGGGGCGAATTTTGCATAAGGATTTGACTTTGAAGATTTACAACGTTCAACTGGTGTAGAAATTAAATCCAGCCGACCATTCACATCGCTTAATTCATTCAGGAACAATCAGCTGGCTTTTCTGAAAAAAATCATTTTTTCAGGCGAAGCCTATTTTCACTAGCCAGAGTATGTCAATTAACAAATTGGCGCATTTGGGATATTTAAAATCCTAGAACGATTATTGAGAAACCTTTGCATGCTCAACGTGTCACTGTATGGTGAATTATATGGTGGAAGGCTTGATAGGATGTTTTTTTTTCGAAGATGAGGCTGGCAGTAATGGCCAATCGATCACGTTGTCGCGAGATGCTAACAACTCAATTTTGGCTTATTATTGATGACGTGGATGTCACTGATATGTGATTTTAACAGGACGATGCTACATATCACATAGCCAATGAAACAAAATTCTCTATTTGTTTGCACATCCACTTGCTATGAAGATGAGCATATTTCGATTTGTATTGCCGTCGCATTCTGTGCAAGCACACACACACAAGAACGTACAAAAGAAAACAAAAATTTCTTTTGATACAAAACATTGGGTCGAAGTATTCAACGGAAAAAAAATTTCGATTATTTTGAAAAATTTGTCTGGTTTCAAAAACGCACTGTGGACGCACTATTATGCGTAAACGCGAAAATTTGGACGAAATGCGACGGCGCATCCCATCAAACACTGGAAACCAACGGACACCTATTTTGGGTTTCATTTTTATATATGTAGATAATGTTACTTAAGATGTTGTTTTAAGTTTCTTTGCAGCTAAAACTGCTTTTAGACGATGAGTCATGATTTTAGATGACTCAAAATTGTAGTTGCAAAACACATACATGACAAATGAACAAATTGCAATGTTGCTATTGTAAAAGTCAGTGTCGTGTGACAAAATTTCGTTTGGAGTGCCTTCTATTTTGATATGATAAAGCATCTGCCATCAGCTTTTCTCAACATGAAAAAGGCTATGCCAGAAGTTATTGTAGATCTGCGTTTAAATACAAAAGTTATAAGCTGTCTGTCAATCAGTTATTTTGAGTCATATGAAATAGTGCTTTCTAAGCTTAAAAAACATATCATCCGAAAGCATCTTAAGAGAATTTTGGTTATTAATAAGTAATGTATATTATCGCGGAGATAGAGTTACGTTAAAATTTCTGACCCAGACTTTGTCTGTTGCTTCTGGTCATCAGGAGTGCTATAATCCTTCTATATACGGTTGTCACCATATATTGACATAAGTAATAATTTAAAAAAAAATTTGTTTTTCCAAATAGAGTTTTTATATAAAGCAGCACTTATCAACTCTTATCGAATGAATTCCAAACGTATAAAATTCAGTTTATTCTTTAAATAAAAATAAAAACAATTAGGTCAAGTGATAAAATGTATTTAACAAAAGTAATCACGTCTTAAAAATGACTCAATGCAGATGCAAGTTATTTTTTATTTAAGATAGATGCGACAGAGTTCGATAATGGTGTCACCTTTTTTTACCATAAAAGGTAATTAAAAATTTACATAAGATTACAACTAATTAAAAAACACAATTATTATTCTTTATTTTATTACATGTTTCTTTATTTTGTTAAGTGATTAAGATAGAGAATAGTGTTATACTTGTGTAAAATTAAAATAGGGCACATGCCACCTTGGGAATGAAAACCTCAGTCCAAGGAGTTGAAAAAGATAAACAAAACAGTTAGAACGGTTTTATAAAGGGTTTATCAATAAGAAGTTTTTTTCCAAAACAAAATGAAACAAAAAAATTTAGATTAAGATGATTGAAATTTTTATTGTGTTACGAGGAGAAGAATTAGGAAATTATGACCACGCTGACAGATGTCGATTCTGTCATTTTTAATCACTTTTTGGCAAAATGGCGATCCTAATTCGTTAATAAAATCTCGGATTTTGAGTTTTAAGGCTGAAATCGTATACACTCTGCCCTTAACATAGCACCACAAAAAATAATCCAGTGGTGTTAAATCACATAATTTAGCTGACCACGTACCTGCTGTGTGACATGTGGCTATTAAGACACGATGACAGTAATATCCAGGTCGTCAATAATAAGCCAAATTTGTTTTTAGCATTTCCCGATAGCATGATCCATTGATCGATACCGCATTTTCAGCCCCATCTTGGATAAAAAACGACCCAATCAAGCCCCCAGACCACAAAGCGCACCATACGCTGAGCATGCAAAGTCTTCTCAATAATCGCTCTTGGATTTTCAGTAGCCCAAATGCGGCTATTTTGCTTGTTGGCATACCCTGATAAGTCCGCCTTGGGGGCACATTGTAAGTCTTTTTGGATCGAATAACCATCTAGACTTGTGTCTTGCAGGGGTAAAATAGAGCCCAGTCTCCTACAAGGCTAGCAGAAGCCAACTGGACAATCCACTATATTTCCTTTGGAATCAGTAAAGCCCCAGAGTTCCGCTATTTGTCTCTTTAGGCATTTAGCTATTCTCTGACTGATTATTGAGCTGGGAGTATCGTGGCGGCTGTGTGTATCGAGGCCCTCATTTGAGTTTGCGGGCCGGGTCGTACACAACGAACACAATGAATGGTCCAGGTTCAGTAAGTATGAATGCCGTCGTATTCTTGATTATATTAAGCTTCATGCGTTGTGGACCAGAAGTTGATTAGTCTCCAATTCTTCAGCAAGGAGTAAAGGCTGCGCTTTCTTCGGGCTTTCCCAACACTTTGCTGTACAGCAACTATGTTTGCATCGCAATGGCTACTACGAGCATATCTTTTTGGTTAATAACGTGAGTCCCGAATTTAACGATCTAATTAAGCACAGCGGATTCAAAAAGAGCTTGATTAGGAGGAATTTTCACAATTTAAATTATCACAATAAAAATTTTCTTCTCAAGAGTGTAAGTGCAAAATTTGTTCACTTTTTACTAAATAAACGTCAAGGAATGACAGTTTAATTCTTGATATTTAATCACTTGATAAACAATTTATTTTCTAATCTCAAGTTTGCTCAGCCTGTATTTGAAGACACTAGAATTTTTAGATTTTTAGGTAATGAATTGTTCTAAAAGTGAGTACCACCATTGTCAATATTTGTTTAAATCACTTCGTGGATAGTAGCTACTTCACACACTTTTTACTACTTGTTCACAAATTTAAAAAAATAATGAAAACCTAATCAAATTCTAATATTTCGCATGACCTGGTTATTTAACTTCTACTTCCATCGAACTTCCAAGTCAAAATATTTTTATCACTATAAAGTTGAGTTGGACGTAATGCACTTATGATAGGGAATAATTTACTATTACACTCATGTAAACGTGCATAGACACAAGAATAAAATCCTTTATTCATGAGTGTTCTTGAGGAAAATTTTTACTTGATTGATTCATAATATTTCTTATTTGTTTTACCTACTTAAGAAAAATAAAAGCAGGTGGAATAGTTTTTCTTGTAAAGATTTAAGTGCACTTGTACTTAAAAACACACTGGCAATATTTTGCAAATTATTATAAGACAAAAGACAATTTTGTTTAACTCCTTTAGATTAAAAATTAACATCATCTCTCAAACACGTTTTCGTCTCAAGTAGAAGTTTATTGGATATTGATGTTCTATAGGCCACATCTCCAATTTTAGCCTAAGTAAACTATACAAAGTGACAATTATATGTCAAGGTTTTATCAGTTTGACTTGGGCTGTAAGTTCATTGAGTGCAATTTGTAAAAAATATATAAAACAAAATAAAATAAAAAACTCATCAAATTAAAATTTATATTCATGTGTATCTGTAAGTATGCTTTTGTTAACATGTTAGCTAATTATAAATTAAAATATATTCTAAAGAATATAACAGGCCTGAATTTTCTTAATTTTAAATTGATTAGCAATTGAATTCAAAATAGTTTAACTGATTTTTTCTCAATAATTTTTCTGTAAAAATAAAATTAAAACTTTATTTCTTTAAGCTCTTCTGTTATGTTGAAATGCACACTATTCCTTTCAATAAAACTGAAAGTTGTTACTCCCAAAAGTTACCTATTCAGGAAAGTACTTTGCGCTATTATAAAACTTACATTCGATACTATTGTATTATTCTATGTTATATAGCATAGATATGATATATTATATGCGACACATTTGAACTCACATAATTAACGTTATATTGGCTTTACCCATAGAACATGCTGGTGGCCTTCTTCCTTTTGTTTTTCTTTTCATATAATAGTCGTGGGTTGCCAGAAATAAGTAATATACGTTCTTATACTTTTAAATAATATGAATCTTGGAAGCAAAGTTAGGATTAATAATAAAATAATATAACACAAAGTTAGTTAGTTCTTCATTTTGCAACATGTTGCAACAAATCATGAGAGCAAAATTTACGTGAATGTGATCAATATTTATGCCAGCTACATAAATGTAAGCATGGACCAGCATGTGTCAATATATACCAGCTAATGCCAGACACAAAAACCACAGGTATATGTATGCTATCCAAAGGGCAATTTATACCTCTTTGCGGTAGCTGCTGGTTACAACAGTCTCCAAGTTAGGAGCTGTCTCTGCTAAAAAGTTGCAGTTTTCGTGTAGGTTTACATCCACATAGCGATCATCATTAACGATGCAGAGGAACTCAGCCACCCTTAACATAAAGTCCAGGAGGGTGCTCGGATATAAGCGAGGTACTTTAAGTTGAGTAAATGAGTTAGTTGAATAAATGGTTACCTAAATTTTAAGTATCGTCTATTCGGCATAATGTATGCTAACTGTGACTAGTGCTTAGATAAGTACAACAAGCCTGGATAATCTTATACAAACCAATTACGAAAAATTTTGAGATCAAAACGAAGGAAGACGGTTACCAGTAAAAAATTTGAAATCACTGCTTCCTTTCGCAATAGGTAGTTATGGCGTTTTCGCGACAAAAGTGATAATAAAAAATTCTTTAACGATGAACATTTTAGAATGGCAGACGGAAGCGGGCTTGAAATAAATATGTATTTTAATACGGGAGTTATGCATCAAAAACTTTAAACTACACTTCTTAAGTTTGGAATAAAAATATCCATTTCATTTTTATAATATTAGGTCCTGATATTGCTCCTAAGTATCTCTCGACTTGGAACATTTTCTGTAAATTAAATTTATTTTTAATTATTTTCAAGAAGCATAAAATAAACTATTTTATTATTTAGAATAATTTTTAGAATAATCTATGTTACTTTTTGTGCTAGACTCTTTTAAACATATATGTTTCATGATATTTTCATAAAATATTTGTTATTTAAGAATTTAAATGTATTACTGTGGGGGAAAGCATATCCGTTTGGCAATTTTATTATTAATTTTTTATAGAAAACATAGGCGTCGAATATAAAGCCAAATTGATTTAATTGGAATTTTGCATTTTATAGGATCAATGTGATCAATAATCACAATGCAAACCTTTTTATAAAAAATAATTAAAATGAAAAACATAGTTTCAAAATGTTTGATGTGTTTTTGTATAAAAGTTTTTTGAGTTTAGTCGTCTTTTTGCTGTGTTGTGTTTGTTCAGTATAATTCCCATTTAATTAATTTGACTTGAGATATAAGACTCTTGAGTGTACTGTACGAAATTTGTGATAAAATACACTGATAAATGGATATGCTCTTCACCACAGTAATAGATTTAAATTTTTTGTAATAAATATTGTATGAGAATGTCATCTTTTCTCGTTTCTTTACTAAAAAGTAGATAAATTCTAAATATGTAACGTTACACACTTGAGTAAAGAATGTCACTTCTTAAAACTCGAGCAGCATTTCTTTGTAACTAGGCTTCTTTTGTATCCGTTATGCATAATTTAATCGCTAAATTGAAGGCTCGCGGTATTGTTCTTACAGTAGATCAAACCTATATGCTGCGTTGTGGCCATAGTGCTGCAAGCATGGCCGCTGTACAGCAAAGTGTTGAGAATCAGCCTGGAACATCATTTAGTAGACGTTCACAAAAATTGGGCATTAGTAGATGCACTTTGCGCAATATTTTGCATCAGGATCTTTATTTTTACGATTATAAAGTTCAACCCCGACCGACTATTGTTTGTGTTGAACATTTGTAAATTGGCTTTTTTAAACACAACGAAAACTGGATTGTTTACTATAGTGCTGTTTAAATGACCACCCCGGGGGCACATTTATATGTCTTCACGGAATCTCACAGTCATTACATGTGTCACCGGGTATAAGAGGGAGCCTAATCCCCGAAAGGCTAGCAGGGAGCCAACTTGACAGCTCCACGTTATTTCCTCGGGATTCAGTAAGCCTCAGAGTTCAGCTTTTTAGCTGTTCTCTGACTGATTATTGAGGTTGGCCCTACGGTAGCATCGTGGTGGTTGTGGTTTCGCAGGACCTCATGAACAAACAAAGGGTGAATTATCCAGATCCAGTGAGCAAGCTTGTCATGCGTTCGGGACCAGGAGTTGTGTAGTCTCTAACTCTTCAGGTAGGAGTAGACAGTTTGGAGGTCCTGCTCCGAGGCTTCCGAAATTTTTATTAGGAATGACCTGTTGTATATAATTATGCTTCCTCTTCCTAGGGCGTGGGTGCACGCTATATATCACCCAAGTGGTTTGATCCACAGTCGACGTAAATCTTATCACACATAACCCATAAACAACTGAAGCTCTAAAAGATGAAATTTGGCGCTGCATAGACGAAATAATGTCAATTTTTGTCGAGTTTTTAAAATTTTGTGAAAAGTGCCGACATGCTAGAGGTAAACACTTACCCGACATTGTATTCCATATTTATACTTTATATTAGTATCAATAAAACTGAAGTATTTAAAAAAGCTTTAAGTCAATTTACTTCCTAACCTCGAATTTGCCCATCTATAATATGCATATACAGAAAATATTTATAGCAGTAAAAGGTAACTTAAGTTTCCGAGTTTGCTGATATATTAACTGACAAGGCTTTGTTTAATACTATAAGAGCTTCGTTGAAACTCGAAGAAACCATAATGATGGTAAATTAATTCTAAAATTTGAAAACATATGATTATGCTGCCATGATAAGTTGAAAAGTAAATGTTAGCAAGACCACGTAGCAGATATATGATTCTACAATGAATATCCCTTCGTCATAGTCTTATTATGGATCACTAATAGATGGGAGTAAGTGCATATTCAAAATGTTAAATATTTGTATATTTCAAGCCGTCGACTTTTCTCAAACCGTGAGGGAACATGGCAAGAATAATATGAGCTTAATTGATTATATTAGCATCAGTCAGCATATTGCACCGAAGCTATGGAAAAATACTTTGATAATGTCTTGGGCATAAAAATTAACTGCATTCTTTAAAGAGATTTAAAGAAAATACCATCTTAAACAAATTTCAATTTTTATATATAAAAAATCTGTAGACAAACAATTTACAAAACTACATGCATTAAAACTTAAAAGTACAAGTAAAATAAAATATTTTATTAAATTAGTTATCACTTTAAATATAACTGTAAAATTCTGAACCATATTGTTTGCACTCAATTAATTTTTGGGTCAAAGGATATTATAAATGTATTTTTGTAAATATTTAATTATCAATATAAATTATCAAATAAAAGTCATGACCGAAAACAATTATAAAATTAAATAACGACTGGAAATTGTTTTAATATTTAATCATTTAATCATTTTGAATATATTTGTGCATAAAGGGAATTTTTTATATTAGGTCCTGCTTAAAGAGATGTACAGGGTAGTTTTTTGAGTTTTTTGTTGTCGTTTTTCTATATTGTATTAGTTCAATATAATTCATATTTAGTCAATTTAGCTTGAGATATAAGACTCTGGAATTACTATACAAAATTTTTGGTAAAATTCTCTATATGAGCAGTAGTAAAATGACTATATGAATATGCCTCCCCCTTGCAATAATAATAAATTTAAATTTTTGAATATATTTTTAAAAATATTTTATAAGTATATCATAAAATATTTTTAGTTTATAGCACACATTAAAGTTAATTAACAAAAGCATAAAATATATAATTTGGTAATTTGAATTAATTTGAGCACTAGGTTTTTGGCTTACATAAATAATCAGAATTTTGTTTAAATTTTAGCTCTCAGCAGCGAGACATATTTGATTTTAAATTAAGATTGTTTTAATATTGTTAGTAGTTTTCCAATGTAAAATCTATTAATTATGGTATTAGTTTTAAACAGTTTAAGGCAATTTGTCATTACAATTTTTAAAAAATTAAAAAATAAAAAAAAGGCTGTTTAATTTGTAATTATAAATTTTACATCAAACGAGGAATTTTTTCGTTAATGTCTGCATTTTGGCCACTCCTTGATTGATTGTCTTATGTGTACAAGAAAGCAATTAATATTCTTTATTATAAGAAAAATAACAACACACTGACATATTCAACCTTTATTTAAACAACTTTTGTTACTAAAATCGTCTTGACATTTCCTAAGTTCTTGTTTAATTTGTTATTGTTCTTTGTTAATGTGTCTGCTTATCTTTATTGCTTTATTAAGAAGGAATTATATTAAAAGCAAAAAGTGCAATTTTTTACAAGGACATCGGCGAAAGTCATTTGCATTATAAATTTTTAAAATAAAATTTTATTTTCTAACTGAGAATGGTACGAAGCTTTTTATAATATATAGGATTATTAGGAAAATGACTTTGAAAGACATATAATTTATGAGAAAACTTTGTATAGCGTGAAAGTTTGTATTTGCGTAAATGTAATTATGGCATGAGTAATTAAATTGTATTAACAATTATAAATCATATTACTAAATTATATTATGAAATATTACTTTTAAAACAAAACACAAAAATCTTTTAACTGCTTAAAGAGTAGTAATCGAAAATAATTATAAAATAAATATATAATATAAAATAAATGAAAAAAAGTAATTCGAAAAACGACTTCCGATTCGATATGTACGACGAAAGTAGAAAATTTATTTTCTAACACAAAAAATTTTAGATTGAGATGATTAAACTTTTTATTGTATTACGAAGAGAAAAGTTCGGAAATTATGAATGAAAATTGATATCTGGCAAATGTCCACCACGAAAAGGCTGACAGATGTCGATTCTTTCATCAAAGTTTTCAATCACTTTTTGGCAAAACGGCAGTCCTAAAACTTTAATCTAATAACGTTTTGAGTTTTAAAGCTGAAATCGATTCAATTGGCGCCGTATAGACCCCCTAAAAAAATAATCGTGGCTGGTCACTTAACTGCTAATTCTCGTGAAATTAAAGGATCGGGATATTTGGTTTGCAATTAAATGATCGTTTCATTGCCTGTACGACATGTGGCACCATCCTGATCTACGTCGTCAATGATTGATGACCAAAACTGAGTTGTTAGCATATCGCGATAGCGTGATTCATTGACCGTTACCGCATTTTCAGCCTCATCTTCGAAAAACGCACGGCTAAATTACGCCTTATACAGTGACACGTTGCAAAGGCTTCTCAATAATCGCTCTAGGATTTCAAAAACCCCAAATGCATCAATTTTGCTTATTAACAGACCTAGATAAGTGAAAATAGTTATTTTCAGAAAACCAGCCGGTGGCTCCTGAATGATATTTAATTTTTGGACTTATTCAAAGTGGATGCATTGGCAATTGTTACAATGAATGGCTTTTAAATAATTAAAATTCACTATGAAAATTGTGGTTCTGTTAAAGTTACATTTTGTAAAATTTGTGATATTTTCGGAAAACATAATCGTCCTTCTGAAACCACTATTGAGAATTTTGTCGTTAAATTTGAATCGACAGGCTCGATACCAAATATGCGAACATCAACACGCCTTCGATCCGGTCGTTCAACTGAAAAGATCACAGCCATGAGCCATAGTGTTGAAGCAGATCCAAATTTAACAATTCCTCGATGTTCTCAACAATCGGAGTTACGCAAAACCACCACATGGCGAATTTTGCGTAATGATTTTACTTTGGATGTTCAAATTGAGCAGGAATTGAAGCCGACCGAGTATTCACATCGCCGTAGATGCGCTCATATCATTTAAGAACAACTGGCTGGTTTTAGTGAAAAAATCATTTTTTGAATTGTCAGGGTATGCCAACAACCAAAATTGCCGCGTTTGGGTTTCTGAAAATCCTAGAGCGATTATTGCGCTATACAGTCTGGGATTGATTGGGTCGTTTTTTTTCAAAATGAGACTGGATATACGGTAACGGTCAATGGATCACGCTATCGCGAGATGCTATCAACTCAATTTTGACGTATTATTGAGGACACGTGGTTTAAATAGGACGGGCTCAATGAAATGATTATTTTATTCCAAACAAAATTACCCCATCGCATAATTTCAATAAAATCAACAGTTAAATGGCCAGTTAGATCGTGTGATTTAACACCACTGGCTATATTAAGGACAGAGTCTTTACGGAAAGCTCAAAATCCGTGATGTGATAAACGAATTAGGGCCGCCATTTTGCCAAAATCTGATTAAAAACTTTGATAAAAGAATCGACATCTGTCAGTGTGGTCGTGGTTGGCATAATATTTCAGCATTCATAATTGCTGAACTTTTCTCTTCGCAATACAATAAAAATATTAACCATATTAATTAAATTTTTTGTTTTATTTTCTTTTTGAAAACAAACTTCTTGTTTAAAACCCATTTGTATATTCTGGCATTTTTAGTAACAACATTTTAGAAACAGTTTAATGCTTACCCGGTTATGTCTATAGTATGTTTAAGAGTTAAGTTTCAGAAAATAAGGAGCGAAGAACGAAATAGAAACTGTTAGTGAAATTATATCGTACTTAAAATGAAAAACCTATCTTGGTAGAGGGTTGCCACATAAGGGTTAACTTAATGACAAATGTTGTCACAAAATTACAAATTTTATGAAGCTAATAATTGCTGGTGTTACAGCCACATATTTTTATATTTATCTATATTATATGTGATTAAACAAAGTGTCATTAAGTAATTTGCTAATGTTTTTAAGGAGTTTTAAAATTTAATTTATGCCAAAGACCTGTTAGCTTTAAATTTCTTAAATATAAAATTATTAAAACTGGTACAGCTTATATCCTTTGGAATATTTCTAAATCTACTGTATTTTTGTTTAAGATATAAAATATAACTGCTAATAGATAATTAAGAGTATAAAAATATAAATTAAAAATATAATTGAAAATATAAATTGAATATTCCGTTTTAATAGTTTTAATTAGCTGTGGTAATAAAACTGTGATAAGTGTTATTATTATTTTTAATGAAAACTATAAGATAATCACAATTTGTTTATTAAAAAAATTAATTAGCAGAAAATGATTATCTTTAGTAAACCAAACAGGATATGACTGAAATATTTTTTACAGTAAAAGCAAAGATTTTTTTTAACTATCTCTTACGAGTTACCATTTATATTGGTTTTAGTAAACTTAAAGTAACGAAATGATAGTTTTTAAACTTTCAGAATAAAGATATGATTTAAATTAAAACATGAGAATTTTTTCAAATTCTCGCAATATTTTTACACTTTGAATGCTTGCTGATTTTTTCGATCGCTGAAACCCTTTATTTATAATTCAAATATTGACAATATAAATTAAACGTGAATCAGTGTGTCGAAAGGAGTTGAAAAAGTATAATTTTAAGAAAAGAAATGATACTTCTTAAACTCCACCAGTTTTAAAATTCAAGGGCAAGCAGGGGTGTGTTAAGTTCAATAGGAAGCTTATTGATATTAGAGAATAAAATGAAAATGGTTTAATTCACAGACGCCCAGAAAGAATAAAAGAAGTAATCCAAAGAATATATATGCAACACTGATAATGACTGAAACATTTGGGAAATATGTTCGGAAGGAGAACTTAGTAACTAGAGGTATGAGATAAGCTTTATCTTTTATCATTTATGCACTTGAGGTAAAATTTAATGTAAAATCTTATATTAATCTACATTAATTTGTGCCAAGTTCCTTTAAAAATAAATATTTTATGATATTCTCATATAATATTAATTATTCACAAATTTATTGAATGTAGTACTGTGGCCATCTCGCTACTGGTCATATAGCTCGTCAGTGAATTTTCCACAAATTTTGTATGGAAAACTCAAGAGTCTTATATCTCCAGCCAAATTAATTAAATAAGAATTTTAGTTTTTGGTAGAAATATTTTTTAATTTCTTTATTTTTCAAATTCCCAAGGAAAAAAATAATGTATAAAATTATTTCGAAATTTTTACTTTTTTGTATTAAAGTATCTTTGAGTTTAGTTTTCCTTTTGCGGTGGTGGTTAAATAAAATTCTTATTTATTTAAAGTAATTATTTTTAAAGGAATCTAGCATAAATTAACATAGATTAGCTTAAAAATGGTACCAAATAATAAAATTTTTTATTAATATTTTATATATAAAAATAAAAGACAAACTAAATCAATCTGATTTAGTCTGTGATTATCTTTGCCCCAACTTTAACTTAATTTTTTTGCAAAGTTTCAAGAATATGATAAGTTTCGATTAGTTTTATACCATTTTTAAGTCACCTGGCAGGATCCAGCATTCAAATCAAAATTATAATAAAACTTGGCAGACAGTATGTGACTGATGGGTTAGTGTACAAAACAGTCTTAATTGCCAAAACGCCTGCATTAATAACAATAAGTTCATATTACATTTTCCACATGCACTTGAAATAACGCAAAATAATGCAATGATCAGTATATATTTTATTTTGTATTTTAAACAAATTTAAACAAAATTAATATTAATTAGAATCATGAATTTGGAAAATTACTCAAAATTCATGATTACCTCGTATTTTACTAAGTTAAGATTAAGTTAAGGTTAAGTATAGAAATAAGAGGTTGAGTGTAATTCAGATACACACTCAACCAAATAGTACATAAGATGAACCATTTGTTCAAATAAACACAGACACTTGTTTATAAAACTTAGCTTAGTAGCTTTAATCGCGGCGCACTTAGCTTAAACAATAAAATATAGAAGAAAGTCAGAAACTTCCTTTTTTTTATTAAAAACCCAATACAGTTGGTAACTTTAGGCAAACAGATTTTAATAATTTTTTTAATTATTATTTATTCACAAATTCTTTTTAATACAATAAGATCGAAATATAGTGCATATTGGATTTTATATTACTGTGGCAAATTTTAAGACTCCATCCATTCGTTATATGAGGCCAAAGCACTTTCTTGGTTTATAGGAATCATCATCAGTATAATAATTATAGGAAAATAACTGCCTTAAGCTAGTTACTTCTATTGGGGGATTTTTTACCGTTTGGGTTTGAAAGTTAGAAAATAATAGAAAATTTTCAATACTGAAGGAAATATTTATTTCGAACGATAAATAAATGGCTGACATAAGCTTTTGAACATTATCTGATGTAAAAAATTCTCTCCCAAGCGTCAAATAATTTGCTCACCAAACTCGCCTTCAAAAAGGTAACAGGTTCGCGTCTAATGCGGCATTATTTCTTTTTCCTACACATGCAATACATTTTGTAGGGAAGAGGAAAAGAGACTAAAAAATAAAACTATAACAACGTAAATTTATGAATCGATTATTTAGTTTAGCCACGCAAGTCCACTTTTTAAATTATGGACACAACAAAAGTCAGTTGTCATCGTACGACACCTTGTTTCTGGCTAACGTCACTGTAACTTTGCGTCTTACAAATTTACGCCCATTGTTATTACCTGCCTATAACCGCACAATAATTTAAAGCTTTCAGGATATGCATTAACTGCTCTCTATATCAAATTCGACAATTTTGTTTGTTGACGTAACCAAAACTGGGAATAATTGCTAAAGGCCCGTTCATCAAACAAACGGCATTTTTTTCTACCACTTCGCTTCAGTTCGTGCAGCGGCTGCATTTTATATTGCTTCATAACTAAGTCTAACTCAAGTCCTGTTGTTGACAACGATCTTGATGATGTTCATTAAAGTGTGAAATTTGGCAGAAAAACTTATATATGCTCTTCTGTGGATCGATTATTAAATGGGTTCATCAAACAAACGGCATATTTGTGCGTCATTTGGCTTCAGTTTTTACTGCGGCACCAGCAAAAACTGAAGCCACAAGTCTAGCTCAAGCCCTGCTGTTGATAACGATCTTAATGATCTTTATTAACATTGGCCGATAGCAGCAATATTTTTCTCGGTATGTTCTTTCGCACACGGGTTGGTGTGAAATTTCACACACTAGATCAAAGCGAAGTTCGGTAGTTAATTTAAATAATTTACAATAGCTCTACTTTTGTTAATCTATTCAAGGAAAATTCGCGGTTGCATTTTAACTGAAAAACCAAATAGCCAAAAATCACCCTTTACACGTGAATGTACATATAAAACTGGCACTTAATCATATGAGCTGTAGTTTTTATTTTTAAAAAAGAACAAATAACAAATCAGATAAGAAAAAAATGATATGATACTAATTATAGTGGCATTATTAAAAGCCTCATTGAATTTGAGTTGCAACTTCGTTGTACTGGATTTACTACATTTTAGCGAATATAAATAACGACGAAGAAAAGAAGAACAACTGCAAAAACTTGTGTGATAAAATGCTGAATTTTTTAAACAGATGTTAACTACTTTGTTTATGTTGTGATGTTTAAGGCATACAACAGTTCTACATGGCTTGTTCCAATGTTTACGTCATTACCCCTTTTTCTTATCTACCACCTTCTCTACATTTCCGCAAAATTAAGAGCAATAATCTTCTACTTCAGGCAAGATACAAAATAACAACGAAACATCCAATGACAAGTGCTTTTTATGCATGGAAGATATAAATTCCGTACGCGTTTGAAGGTTTTTGCGAAGATAACGACACACTTCATTGAGATCAAGTAAATATGTCTAAAGGAAAGAAAACAAAATTAGGATAGTAAGGCAAGTATAACACTGAACATTTTATTTAACAAAATCTTATAAAAAAATAAAGGCAAGGAAAGATAAACACTTTAAAATTACATACTTCGGCACTGTACCATATGCAGTGCCGAAGTATGTATTAATCAAGTCAGTCTTACAAGTGGAAACTTAGAGTGTATGTTATTATTAAATTTGGTTTGCAATATTAAAAAGTAATAAGTAATATTCCACAGCAACATAATCTATGTAAATGACACTTATTCTGGGTTAATTCTTTTTATTTTCAAGAAATATTTAGCCTCAATACTAGTCGCTATAGATTTGCTGATCACATTATCGCTGGAGCTGACATAAGTAGATGTAGAACCAACATAGTATGTACTTCGAATAGCATATTCTTGTTAGCTTTTACCAACATTATTATTCTACTTTTGTGCTTCTACCCTTTCTGATACTTCTATTCCTCTCTCTTTAGATTGTCTGTTATATTTTCCTCATCATACACTAATATGCATAGTCAGATAAAAGCTGTTAGATTTTTGTATAGGGTTTCTGTAACCATATTATTTTGTCTATGAACTTCCCATGGTCCAAGGTTAATGTTTTTGGATTTATTAATAATCTAACATTAGATCCCAGTTTTTCCCTATGATAAACTAATTGCAATTGTATTAAAAAATATTACAATATTTTTAATAATCCTTGTTACGCAAGAGTATTTCTCATAAAGCGTCTGAATAAGGACATAGTTAGATATTAGTTTTCGATCCTTCAGAGATTTTTATACCGAATATTAAAATTTTTTAAATAAAAAATAACTTCGATAATTTTCTACATTATAATTTTTGGATTTTTTTTACGATGGAAATTCTTATGAGGTATGAACTGCATTTGCTTATTTCCAGTCAAGTAGCTCATGAACGCATGACTTGTAATGTTTTGTTTGACAAACTTATAGACGCATCTAGTAACGCAGGTATTTTTTAACCCATATAATATTAGATATTTAACAAATAAGAAAAAAATTAAAATTTCAATTCCGTGTAATAATATTTGAAAAATGATTTTCGGTATATGGCCACCAGGGCTATTCTTGATGCAGAGCACTCTGGAAGTCCAATTTTGATTCACTAATGCATTGTTGGCCGAATATCTCGCATAACATGAACAATATTAGCCCCCAACGCCGGATTATGATTATTTAAAGACTATGGAAATAATCTCGAGCTGTTTGACACAGCCTTAAAGGATAATTAAGAAGTCTTTAATTTCAGTTAGGCTATGCGGTCATCTTAGGACCAAAATTAATCCACGTTTTCATAAAAAAAATATTAATTATAGTGCGAAACTACTTTCATCATTTGCAGTTCGAATATCAGCTTAACTTCTAAAGAAAAGCATTAACCCAAAAATGAATCTTTGCTTAACAAATTTATTCTAATCATAAAACTCTAAAAAAAGTTAACCCTTTTATAAATCAAGAAAAACAACCATTACAAAATTTGAACTGTTTATGTACAAATGTTCATAGAACTGTTTATATTAATATCGAATATGAAGCCATTGACACATATATACAAATGCTGACTGAATTTTTTAATATTCCAACGTTAAAAATCATTTGAATACAATTTGATAGACAGACATACCTTCCTTTATTGAAGTAAAATTTTGAGATTATTTTAAATTGGGTTTTCCCCTTCACTTTTATTCACTTCCGCAATACATTTTGTTGGGGCTAGAAAATATATATATGGAATAGATGATAAATGAAGTACATTCTGTGGACATTCGATTAGAATATTCTGACTTTATAGTAGAGTCCGAATAATATATTAAGTGCCCTCTTTCTCTACCATGCTTTTTTTTATTTTTTCTTACTTGCAATAATAAAACCAAAAAAGAGCTGCTTATAGCAGACAAGTTTTATCTTTTGCTTCCATTAATACGGCAATAAGAAAAGGAAATATTAAGTCATTATTGTCAATTATAAAAAAAAAATTATATTGTCAAGTTTCTTGTTGAATATCCTGTTTACTGTCTGTCATGTTGCCTAAAATATCTAACCTTCTTGTTGTTTCATGTGGCCTCGTTCTGTATTGATTTTAACTGTTTCTCTTGTTTTATTTGGTAGAAAGCAACCGTGTTTTGAGAGTATTTTTTATTATTTACGGATC
Source organism: Trichopoda pennipes (assembly GCA_030448955.1). Lineage (NCBI taxonomy): Eukaryota > Metazoa > Arthropoda > Insecta > Diptera > Tachinidae > Trichopoda > Trichopoda pennipes. The sequence goes on along the minus strand of JASKUP010000119.1, from coordinate 13,039 downwards.
TTAAAAAATTAAGAAAAAATATTAATTTGGACAAACTTCGTCCAAAATTTGATTTGTAACAAGTGTGTGCATAAAAGTTAAAACCATAAAAGTAAAACTAAAATAGATGGACTTTGAGTTACATTTTGTTATTTTGAGCCTTCTTTTTTTAGTTACCTACAAGGCAAACACACATGGAGTATGGTTTAGAAAACATGATTCTTCTCCTTTTAGTACAAACAAGGTAACCACACAAATCATATATTAAGAAACATAAAATTCTATTTAAATGCGGAAGTAAACAGTCAAATGAGCGATGCATGTGAATAATCTATATATATAAAAATTAAGCCGAAAATAGGTGTCCACCAAATGTTCACAGTACCTTCGTAATGATCGTTCGCTGATTTTACCTTTGTTTCATGCATTTACGCACAATAGTGCGTCCACAGTGCGTGTTTGAAACAAGACAATGCGATGGCAATACAAATCAAAATATGATCATGTTCATAGCAAGTGGATGTGAAAAATAGAGGATTTTGTTTTCCATATTCTGTTGCATTTTGTGTGAGTTTGTGTGTGTGTGTGCCGAAAGTTTTTTAAAGCAATTGTTACATATCCGAATGGCGCAATTCTAATTGACCCAACCACAAAAATGATTACGCTTTCAAATAATTTTTGCCACTTTCCACAAACAAAACAAAAATTGGTCACAAACGTATTTCCTGATATTGCACAAAATTTTAGAAACTATGATTGGTTGGGGGAAAGAGCTATGTTAGCTGCAAAAAATGCAGATGTTTCGGATATCAATGTGAAAATTTTGAATGACATTCCCGGAGAAATTTTTACCTAGAAATCAGTTGACTCTGTTATCAATCAAGACGATGTTGTAAATCATCCAGTCGAATTTTAAAATTCGCTTGAGTTACCTGGACTGCCGCCCCATCGCCGACAAGTGAAAGTTAGTATAACAATTATTTTGCTTAGAAATATCTGCCACGACTTTGCAATGGGACACGTTTAGTAGTCAAAAAAGTCATGAAGAATGTGATTGAAGCAAAAATTTTAAAAGGAAAGTATAAGGGCGAAGATGTGCTGATACCACGCATTCGTATGATTCCTCCAGATTTGGCGTTTGATTTTAAACGGCTTCAGTTCCCCATACGTGTAGCTTTTGCAATGATCCCTGTTTTTTGCACGGTCAATTATATGTATCATGTTCACGTGTTAATAAACCGACCGCGAACCAAAATCTATCGCAGGATGTCGTATAGTCGTAGAATAAGACGTATTATATAATCACACAAAAATATTGAAATGTGAAAAAGATAAAATTATTAAAAAAAAACATAAAACCGAAAAAAAAAGAAATTGTGTTCTTTCCAATTATTTTTCTTGAATGATTGAATTTTTAGCGCAAGCAAAAATGAACGCTGCAGAATAAAAACAAACCACAAAAAACTTCCAAAGCAGTCACGGGCACGCTAGTATGTATATAATTATTCTCGTTAATGAGTTATCCTAAGATGAAGAGGAAATATTACTAAAAAGAAAGGATAAGAAGAAATATGGGTTAGAAATAATAACTGATTTTCAAATAAAAAGCTATTGAAAAATTAAAAGGATGTGTCGAAAAGCAACTAAAATCTTGTAACAATTAGAAAAAGATATTTAAAACACTGGTGAATAAAATGATAAAACACAAATACAATGAAAATAATACAAGTATTAGTTAAGCAGCAACTCTTCAAATTTTATATTCAAAACTGTCACCCTTCATGTCTCACACTTTCCCCAAATTTGTATACTCATTAAAGAATTTTTTTTAATTGTCAATTTTTTCAATAGCTGCCATTTTATTGCTGCGTTCATCTATATAAAAAAACTAGCTGACCCGGCAAACGTTGTTTTGCAATAGTAATAACGAAAAAATTGGATTCACTTAATTTTAATTAATCTTTCGTGTAGAGAATACCTTAAAAGTGCTATGTTATGTTATAGTTCGACTTATAATAGAAGTTAAGTGTTTCCAGATTGAAATATGCCATAAATGTTGTTGATTCGATTTGTGGAAAAATCGTAATTTCAATGCAATTCTGCCGAATCACGTTTTTCAGGAATTTTCCGAGTTTTCCACTAAGAGTTTTCTATTTTGCAATTCGAAAAGGTACAACGGAATAATTGCACACAAAATTCCATACTAAAAATTAATTTTCGATTTTTCCAATTTCCCGGCATTTCTGTACGGTTTTCCCAAAATTTTCTTTCGTAGTAACATTCTCCTGGCAATTACGAATAACTGAAAAAAATTTGAGCCTAATCGGCCCAGCCGTTCTAGAGTTATGGAACGACAATAAAATGTACACTTCTTTTTATATATATAGATAGATGATGATATTTTAGGCGACAAAACATTATATATATTCATATTATTATTAAATTATTATTATTATATTACTCTGGCCTACTTTCATTTATTATTATAATAATCCAATATAATTTTATATTTATTATTATTACAATTTGCACTTTTAAATAATATTAATTGACTTAATATTAGGAGTAGAATAATTTCAGTGAATAAAGAATGCGTACACTCGAAAATATTATATTGATTAAATTTATTTTATATATGATTGTTTTCTGTATATATTCATATATTGCTATGTATATTCAGTAATAATCGCTGTCTGGTCTTCTATTATTATGCTTTATTAGGAGGATAACGACTGTTGCTTACTTGAATCCTTATGAAAAGAGTTTCACTTTTAATTTAATTAGGTTTTGTATTTTTAATTATTGCGACTTGATTGGCGTGGTGCAAATTGTCGCATCTTTGTTTTTCTGTATGTGCTAGATTTGCGCAACTGCTAAAAGCAGTAACCGTAAATTGCAGTACACCTACAGAGTACACCAGATTACCTCGTATATATCTAGCGTAATATTTTAAACCTTTCATATATTTTGCAGCTATCCTAACATTATTTTGCAGCTATCCTTACGTTATTTTCAACTCAGCTCTCTTGATATTTGTCCATGTTTTTTTTTCTAAAATTCCTCATTTTTAGTCATGGTTTTCCTTTTTTTTCTAAAATTCCTCATTTTTAGTCATAGTTTTCCTGGCTTCATTAATTATATCTTTTTTTATTTAAACAATATTCTTTCAAAAATTAAATGCTTTTTCAATTCTGTGTGCGTCGTTCAGTTTAAGTTTTTTTCTTCCACCTCTGTATGATGTTAATTTAAATGTTTATAATGTGGTTGTTTCGTCTGTAGTCACGTTTGATGTAGCCTCGTGTGTATTTGAAAATTAAATAATTTTATTTTCGTATTAATAAAATTCGTTCGTCTAATACTTCCAATAAAGCTTGCTCTAGATAACAGTTTTAAGACTGGCAGACTTAGTGAATTTGGCACTGATGACCTACCCTTTGTTAAAGCAAAGAGTTCCTTTATACTTATATTTGCTGGTAATATCTCATAAGTGATATTAAACTTCGGATGGCAGTTTAGTAGTTTTGTAAGACATGTCTAAAGTATAAATTTAGATGATGCAGTTACCCGTATCATTGAAAATCGCACTTTTTGTGAGTGCCAAAAGGCGAGGTCCTGCGAATGGAGTCGATTTTAATACTCGTAAAATGCAGTGTTGCATTCGTGCACATAGACATGTGTTCGGAAGTGGTGCCGCACCTGTTACTATAAGTGAATCGAGATTGTCATTACGAAGTTATGTCAAAAGCGAAGATAATCGATTGAGCAGTAAATGTGTCTTTTTTTATTAAATGCATATTTTGCCTAAAATCTACTGCAAAGTTGTGTAAAATACTTTTTTAAGAAAATTTTGAAAACCCAAATAAGGGAAGATATTGTTAGGAATGCGTCTTTCTTAACTTTTTAAAGAAAATAATTAAGTAATGAAATAAACAACTGGGTATGCTAGCTACTAACTGCGCGGCTTGCTAAAAAAACGTATGCATGCAAGACAACAACAACTTTCTAGTTACAACCTGTGTAGAAATTTTATACACGCAAACCAACAACAATTAAGCATCCTGTTTACTAACTGCGTAGTTTTCTAATAAAACTTATATACATAAGACAACAACAACTACCATTAAATAAATTCCAGGAAGAAATTTTATCAGCATAAAAACAAAAATACACACAGACATACAGGCGCCTTTACATTGAATGAATAACATAACAAAAACAAAACGTGTTACAAAGGGAGTAGAATATTCTTAATTTTTCTAGACTTCTAATGGCCATATATAAAAGGCAATGGATAGCTAGTTAGTTGAAAAATAAACCTCGCGAAGTAAAGACGTGCATCTTTGTAAACTTGTAATTACTTTAAAAACTCTTAAATCTGGTGTTGTTTATTTTGCAATAAAGAGTTCGCGGAAAAACGTTTTTAAAAGGCATACACGCAACAATATTTTAATTTATTTGCCTTTAATTTTTGTAGCTAAACTAATCGCCGCGCAAGAAAAATTCAAATTTTTGTGTTTTATTTAAACCTTAACACTAAATAGGATTTTATGTTGCTAAATTATTAAATTGTAGTTGAGTATGTCCTCTGTGTACACAAATAAATATTCTAGTATAAAAATTAAAGAAGTTCATAATCATGTATTTTAACTAATTGCACCTTAAGCAACTCATGCCTTTAATTTACAAACACTGAACGATAACTGGCAAATGACAGCATTATTACAACTACAAGCCCAAGAAATATACAGTAGTTAAACATGAAGAAAACATTTCAAACATTTTCTTTTAAGAATTTAAATAAAATGATGAAACAAGTGTATTGAGATAATCGTCGTTTTGAAATAAAGTTTGTTATAAAAAATAGAAAATTCTTTCCAGTAAAAATATGACAATTTGGTCATTTAATCTGGTATTTTTTAGAATAATAAAAATTATCTAGCTAGATTTGTCCATTTAAATGAAAACAATAAGAAGTGTGTTAAAATAACAAATAATTGAATTTACATACGAAAGGCTCTGTGCTATGCATGAACTATCTCTTTACTTCAGATTTTAAGTTTTTCATATATTGTTGAAATTTTAAAATCTAGCTTAATGGTACAAAAATAGCTTAACATATTTTAAAATACGAACATCCTTTTAGATTATATATTAATCTATTACTTGTATTAAGAGACAGCATGTGACTTTCTTTAAACTTCAAATGTCTTTTATTTCAAAAAGATGTTTTTTTTTTTCAATTGTGGCAACACCAACAACATGAGAGTTTTGACATTTAGTTTCTTGGCGTATTGCTAGTAGATGCATTGGCAATTGTTACAATGAATTCAACTTCGCTCGAAAATCACCTTAAAATAATTAAAATCCACTAATGGATATGGTGGTTCTGTTAAATTTACATTTCGTTAGATTCGTGACATTTTCAGACAACATAATCGTACTTCTGAAACCACTTTCAAGAATTTGGTTATTAAATTAGAGTCGAATCGATCGGTACAAAATGTGCGGACACCAACGCGTGATCGACCGGTTCAACGTTCTTAAAAATTGGAGTTATCCAAAACCTCCACATGACGAATTTTGCGTAAGGATTTAACTTTAAAGCCTTACTAGATTCAACTGGTGCAGGAATTGAAGCTGACCGAATATTCACATCGTCGTAGATTCGCTTGATTTAATCAGAATCAACCGGCTCGTTTTTTTTAACTGAATTTGGTCTATTACTGACGACGTGGATATAGCTCACATGTTGTTTCAACAGGATGGTGTCATATTTCACACAGCCAATTTATGGAAAAAAATTTCCCGATCGCGTAATTTCACGACAATCAGCAGTTAAGTGTCCAAATAATCCATATGATTTAACACCACTGGACTATAATTTGTGGGGCTATGTTAAGGAGCCAATCGAATCAATTTCAGTCTTAGAACTCAAAATCCGTAATGTGATTAATGAAATAGGACCATCATTTTGCCAAAAAAAGTGATTTAAAACTTTGATGAAAGCATCGACATCTGTCAACACGGTCGCGGTAGACTTTTATTAGATATTTATAATTTGTAATTGCTGGACTTTTCTCCTTGCAATACAATAAAAATTTTAATCATCATAATTTGTTGCTTAATTTTTTTTTTGCAAACTTTTGGTTGAAAATTTCGCTAGAATCGGTTTTACTGTTTAAGCCTGCATGAGTTATAGTCATCCAAATACTGAAACTTTAATTTTGGTAGAGGTTACTTATATTACGCATTTTTGTTAATATTTAACAAAGTTCACATTGAAAATAGAAGAATGAAAGAAGTATTTTGAAGGTATTTTGGATTGCTAAAATAACGTAATCCGCAAAATTAAATTTATCTTTTTCTATTTGTTTACGATTTTTTACAAAAATCTTTTACATAGATTATTGAATTAATACAACAAGTTATAGAAAAATTTTAGGTTCATTCATCGTAAAGAAAATTTTTCCAATTAGTCAAATGTGACCGCAAAAATGACGTGACACAGAAAGTTAAAACTGCAGTAAAAAAATTTGATAATCTTTATTTTAATTTCTTCTAATTTTTTTTTAAAAAACATCCCAGTTAGTTCTATGTTTATTCCCTCTATGAATAAGCTTTCAGCTATAACAAAAATAATTACACTTTTTCTTTCTATTTTTAAAAACTTCATTCAATATTTTACATAAATTTTTAAATAAAAATAACTAACAAAAGTTATTTAAATTTAAATTAAATAATAAGTCCAATTTACACGTCTTATTAAGCATAGATTTCGTGAGAAACAAAGAACAGAAAAAATTGTCAGAGTGAGTGGACTCCGCATAAGTGATTCACATAAATCATAAGTGATCATAAGTAATCACGTTTGATTATGCTTAATTTTAGACTTTATTTGTGCAATCGTAAGCACAAAATTTCGATTGCTTGAGCTTGGATGGCTAGAGTTTGTGCACTCTTTGTTATGGAAATATAAAAATTATTTGAAGTTTATAAAAAATAATTAGAAAGTTATTAAATATAATTATTAGTGGTGTGCTTTTAGCTAGAATGTTATAAAAAATATTTAAGTAAGTTGGAAAAGTAAAAATATAGAAACGAATTCGTTAATTGGAACTTATTTGATTGTGTCTCTTGACTATAAGTTTTTGTGATTAGCTTTTAATGTCATTAAGGTGATCACAAAATACGCACAAAAAGATAAATATTTCACAAGATGGCCTACAATAGCCTTAAACGAGAATTTGAATAATATGTCAGTTGTGTAATAACCGCCGACGTTATCAATTCTGCGTTATTAAACTTAAAGTAATTAGAATCGGAAGATATTTCAGTGTGTAGAACGAATTAGCAATATAATATTTTGTAGCCATTTTTTAAGTGAAATTTAAATTTTAAGTAACAATTAAATACCAAGAAGTACCTTACATCATTACTGTACATTAAAATTAATGAAATTGTTTTCTGTTTTTTCAAATAAAAATTAATTTTTGTGTTTTATAATTTCTTGTTTTGCCCTAAAGTTATTTTACGTTGTTTAGCGTATTCTCTTTTTACAGATAACCATTCTTCAATGGAATTAAAATTTAATATAAACTATTTTCCACTTAATTAGTGTGTTTTTAGCGTTTTCCTCCTGCATTGAAATTCTTTTAAAGGGAGCAACTGGTTTTTTGGTTCAGAGTAATTTATTTACGTTATTAAAAAAACAAAAAAAACTTTTGTTTAATATTTTTTGTTTTTTTAATAACGTAAATAAATTACTCTGAACTTAATAAATAAAAGTTGAACAAATGTTTATTGTGAATCTGAATTTTTATAAATATTTTCATGACTGTGTTTGCAATGCGTCTGTAAAAGTTTGTATTTAACCCTAAACTGCGGGTGGGAGTATAATATATTTATATACAAATATGCACTTTTCCATTAATACTTATTCAAATATTTTTTTTTCCTTTGTGGCTTAATATTGCTGCAACAAAAACATTATTTTGCTTCTTCATTTATATTTATTACGCGGCACCATATTGTTTAATGATTGCAGTTTTCGAACGGAGGGCCCTAAAACTATTACAGAATAACGAATAAATAGTACAAGTTTCTGACTAAGGCATATTCCCCCTCTAGAGAAGTATAGTAAAAAATGACGCTAAAACAGGGTGAACGGCTTACTCACATTTTATATCTAATATTGCTAATGGTACAGCATCTCCTGCTGTACCCTTTTTTATTTTTCTTTAAATCTACGAAAAACTTTCTCAATTCTAGGAACTGTAATCTTGCTTGCAAATACTTGATGTATTAAGCTGTAAATATTTTCAATCGAGTTTTGGCGATAGATGAACTCAGATGCAAAGAAACCCTTGCGGCCTGAAGCGAATTCAAATAATTAATTAAAACTAATTTAAAACGCAATGCAGCCTGTGTGTTATAAAGGGATTTTTTACAAGAAGTTTATTTTCTAAAACAAATAAAATAAAAAAACGTTGATTAAGATGATTCAAATTTTTATTATATTACAAAGAGAAAAGTTTGGCAATTGAAAATGAAAAATGATATCTGGCAAACTTCCACCACGATCACCCTGAAGATGTCAAAGTTTTTAAGCTTTTTTTGGGCAAAATGACGGTCCTATTTCGTTAATCACGAATTTTGAGTTTTAAGGATGCAATCGATTCGATTGGCTCCGTAGAAACTCTGTCCTTAACATAGCCCCACAAAAAGTAGTCCAGTGGTGTTAAATTATACGAACTGGTTGGCCATTTAACTGCTGATTGTCGTGAAATTAGGCGATCGGGCAAATTGTATACAATAAATAGATCGTTTCATTGTCTATGTGACATGTGGCACCATTCTGTTGAAACGACATGCCAGTGATATGCACATTGTCAACATTAGCCAAAATTAAGCCTTTAGCGATTGTTACCGCATTTCGGCCCAATCACTCCTCCAGACCACATAGCGCACACAGTGACACGTTGAGCATACAAAGGCTTCTATTTTCAAAAGCCCAATTTTAAAGAAGCGTCAATTTAGCTGACAAGTGAAGGGTTCGTTTACAAAACTTATTTTTTCACAATTTGTTTCTGAATATATTGAGCGAATCTACAGTGGTGTAAATGTGAATGTAAGGCTTCGAAATCAAATCGTTACGTAAAATTCGCCCTGTGGTGGTTTTGGATAACCCCAATTGTTGAGAGTGTCGAGGAATTGAAAAATTTGAATCTGCTTCAAGACTGTGGTTCACGGCTGCGATGTTTTCAGTTAAACGAACCAATCCAGCATGCGTTAGTGTTCGTACATTTTGTATGAGCCTGTCAACTCAAATTTAATGACTAAGTTCTTAATAGCGACCTCAGAAGGACGATTATGTTGTCCGAAAATATCACCATTTTAACGAAATGTAATTTTAACAGAACCATAATTTTCATAGTGGGTTCGAACTATTTTAATGCGATTTTTGTGAAAAATTCATTTTAGTAATTGCCAATGCAATGGGATTTTCAGAAACCCAAATGTGGCAATTTTGCTTGTTGACATATCCTGACAAGTGAAAATGGGCTCCGTCTGAAAAACAAATTGAGTGAGTGAATGAATGAATTGAGCGAAACTACGGCCATGTAAATGGGCGGTCGGCTTCAATTCCTTTACCAGTTCATCCTTTTAAGGCTTACAAGTTAAATCCTTTCGCAAAATTGGTCATGTCATTGTTATGAATAATCCCAATTGTTGAGAAAATTGAGGAATTGATAAATTTGAATCTACTTCAACACTGCGGCTTACGGCTGTTTTTACTTGAACGATGCGGTCGCACATTTTTTATCAAGCCTGTCGACTCAAATATAACGGCCATATTCTTAATACCGGTCTCCGAAAATATGACAAATTTTACGAAATGTAACTTTAACAGAATCACCATTTCATAGTGGATTTTAATTGTAATAATTGCCAATGCATCTTCTACGAATACGTCAAAAAAGTAAATGTCAAAACTATTATGTTGTTGATGTTGTCACAATTGAAAAACAAACTCCTTGTTGTAAAACCCGGTACTTTAACGGAAACCACAACAAAAAAGTCAAATCCTTATAAATTAATGCAAACAGATTTTTTAGTGCAGTGAATTTATGTGTAGAAAAAGTTTCGGTACAACGCGTTTACAAATTGCTGCCTAATGAGGTTAAATTTTTCCTTGCTAATAAAATAAGATACGTTTTATGAGAACTATAGTAAGAATTTCCCTGAAATTTCTCATAAGAAAATTCACTTTTAATGTTCATAATAAAGCGAACAACCGACAACTATAAAAGTGGGTGTTGTAACTCTCATGCAATTTAGAAAGTAATTATCGAAATTGCAACATAGAGTTTTGAAATGTAGCACAAATAACTTCCGTATTAACGTTGATAATGGCTGGATTAAAAAGTGCGTAGAATACAATCGTCTATCTAGGAAATCGTAACAGGTGTGATGGTAAAATTTTCACTGAAGACCTTGGCAGTTGCGATTATTGCTGTTGGAATAGCAAAGCGCATTAGTGTCATTATAAATGTTAAATTTAGCTATTTTCTATTTATTTATTGCATAAATGAAGTCCGAAGAGATAAATTACTTTGCTTAGGAATAAATGACATTTGATGGAAATTTTACTGATTTTTATTTCAAAAAACACATTTGCATCTTACATTAAGAGCATAATTAAGGTTCGGGCCATAATAGTTTATTTTGCTGCATAAAATCTTAAATAATAAATAAAATTATGCGCTATGATTTTTCAGTTAATGGCTGGTGAACACTGATATCTACGATCAATTGTAAAATATTATTTAGAAGTTTCTGAAATAGCCTCATAGTAGCTTTGGAATCCTCTTAATGAACATTTGAAGTTTTTGTTTATAGTAGGGAGATAAATGTGAAAGTAAAAATTATTTTTTTTTCAATCAATTCAATCAATTTATTAACAAAATTATTACTTACAAAAAATTTGTATTAAATAAATTCGTAAAGAGGTTGGGATTAGATCCTTTTCTACTTAAATATATATACAATGTTTTTTATAATTTGTAAGTGTAGATTTACTATATTTGATAATTAAGGAAACATTTTCAAAAAACTTTATTAAAATTTTTGAGGGTTAGGATAGAACTTAAACTATGGAACAGGAACGTAAAAATTATGATGAAGCGAGTTCATTAATATGTGTAAATTCCGAGTTGAGGCATTTTAAATTGAAATTCGTGGTAAGTTTTGAAATTCTACTTTTAACAAGATCAACGTTTGCTAGAGTATGTAAACGTTGAGTGGAATAATGCCAAGGCAATTTGTACATCATTTTAAGCAGCTTATTCTGAGCAATTTGTAGTTTTTTTGATTTGATAATCTGCCGATGTAGACCACACAGGTGTAGCGTAAATCATTATCGACTGAAACGTTGTTTTAAATATTAAATTTTTATTATGGATGTTGAGTTTCAGTAAAACTGAAGGCAAAATGTCTTTATATACGTTTTTGCTTTTAACATAGAAAAAATAGGAAATCTTCAATAGAAGCAAAGGTTTGCGAAGCTTCTCTTTATACAAGCAGATGGTATCAGCGGAAAGCCTATAACTTCTATTTTAACAATACATTAAAAGGTTTTCACGCATCGCATTTTTTAGATGTAATTTACCTTTTAAAAAGCGTAAATTTCACGTTATTTTTAAAAAATTTTTAAACAATAAATATAAAGGAGCCTATAATGAAAATGGTAAAATAAAATTTTATTTTTTTTTTTTTAATTTTACATATAAATTCCTTAACTAGGGACAAAATGTTCCAGAAATTGTTTTTTGTTTTTAGAAAACTGGTCATCCTGGCCTTGCTAACTAAATTTTGTTTCAAACGAGCTGGAAAGTAAAACGTTACAATTTTGACGCAGTTTTTCTTTGGGAGCATACCTAGAAGCCCGCCTTTAAAGAGTCGTAAGAGTCCGTAATTTTGCTCAGGAATACCTTTGCTTAACCTGCCTGTGAATTACATTAAAACATCTTAAGTGGTTTATGAGTTACCGAATTATTTAAAAAAAAACACACATTTTCAAACCACTGTGCTGTCAAAAAAAATATTCATCAAAATATACATGTTAGAAGTAGACCACAAATAAAGTAAACAATTTTTGTTTTAAACTGAATTATTTTATTTATATTTAATTTAGACAATATCTATAGAGTTCATATAAAATAAATATTTTTAAACTGATATCAATAAAAGTAAGCGTAAGGCAACAGTATTTTGAATGTAAAAGGAGCAAATTTTTTCCTGCAAACACCAAAACTTCCAGAGTGCTATCATTTAAACTACAAATAAAAATACAAAATATAGAAAATTCTAAGCTTTAACTCATACTTGAACTTAGGAAAATAATTATACTTACACTTGTTATGATATACACCATAGTTATGTGTTTATTAATTACAGAATAAAGTAGATCTTATTGGTATTGATAATGATTTGTGTGTAATCTACTAAAATCAAAGCTTCGGCGTAGGAAAACTTATTAGATCTGCAAGAAAAGAAATTAATAAAAACTAATTAAGAATTTTTAATTTTATTCAGTTTCAAAATCACAAATAATATATGAAGAAACCTCATTGTATACTTGTTGTTTCAAATTACTTTAAAACTTCACAAAAAATCTTAAAAAATCTCTTAAAATCCAGCAATAGTTAAAATTTTAGTGTTGTTTATACAACAAAACAATTGAAAATTTAATGTTCTGTTCCAAGTTTAAATTGTAAGAGTTTTAAAGACTTTAAACTTGAAAATTTGGTCTTATTTTTGTATAAATTAAATTTGCTAATTATGCTTTATTGTTTGACAAAATCAATATCCTTTTAAATAGACGAAACCCTTGAGGAAGTCGGCAAAAAATTGACGAAACCTTGGGTAGAAATGTAATAAAGAGTTTTTATTGACACAGAATATATTAGGCCTGAGACTAGCTTAAGTTTATAAAATCAACAACATAAAAACTTTGAATTGGCCAATGAATACAAACAAATATCCTTTTAAGTTTTGTACA